>JBBGZY010000075.1:0-1200000 GCA_037952925.1 Lithobates clamitans | reverse complement strand
CAGTTTACATCTTTTGTTACCAACAAAGAGTACAAGATAAATAAGCTGATTATATGTCAAAGTACACATGTTACATTTCTGTTGGCCTCCCCATGTGGATTGCAATATGTGGGCAGGATCACCAGGCAACTAAGTGTAAGGATAAGGGAACATTTGAACAACATCAGAAAAGGTTACAAGTATCACAGCTTGTCTCAACATTATAGAACTCATCATAATAAGGACCCCGGTCTAATTAAAGTTTGTGGGATAGATATAATAGACGGGCATTGGTGGGGCATTAACATGACCAGAGTGGTGTCCCAAAATGAAACAAGGTGGATAAACAAACTGGGTAGCATGAGAGGCCTCAATATTGATATTGATATCAATTGTTTTATTACCAATTTTTAACTGTAATTTTCATTGTAAAGAAGAGATCACTATGGAGTCTTCAACCCTAGAAAGGGGGGAGGGGGGCTAGGAGGGGGGTTCACAATTCCCATCACATTCTTACATCCACAACACATTATTTTATTTCATCTTTAGTTGTATATGTAATTTCAATTGTATTATTATTTCTTTGATTTTTTATTATCATTCTTATTTTATTTGTATTAATTTGTATTTTTTAAATTATTATTATTATTATTATTATTATTTTTATTATTTCTTTTTCTTTTTATTTCATTCTATTTTATTTTATTTCAATGTTATTTTTATTTTAAATAGATAGATAGAGGATATGGGACTTTAAAGGTATATTTGATGTGAAGAAAATAAGGATAATAATATACTCAAATCTAAAAAATTTAATTGAAACTCATGGTTGTTCATCTCGACAGAAATATTTAGTAACATTTTCTGGTTTCTCTTCAGATCGAATAAATCTTTCCCCTTTTACTAAAGATTTCCATGGAGAGGAACAACCATGAGTTTCAATAAAATTTTTTAGATTTGAGTATATTATTATCCTTATTTTCTTTACATCAAACGTACCCTTAAAGTCCCATATCCTCTATCTATCTATTTCATATAATCTAGGGATGTTGGTACCATATTAGGTTGAAATATTTCGGAGCTGACCTCTGCCCATAATTTTGGCCTTTATTTTTATTTTATTTAGTTTTTAATCATTCACATTTTTATTCACAATTTTCACATTTATATAATATAACAAGTGAATAAAAGCCTAAGTAACATAGAAGTATTTCTATTTAAAATCATATGATAGCAACAGAAGTGTGTAATAATAAAATCAAACACAAGATGTCCTCGCAGGGCATAACACAAGTGAATAATTGAATAGAAGTGGTCAATAAGTTTTTGCTCATTCATCCAATGGGATTCATTTCCTGGTGGTCTGTTCTGAGCCCAATAATAAGGAGGGGGAGGAGTGCAACTTGTTATGACCATCCTATTTAAGTGACTGGAATGCAAAGGGACGTCCTGCTTTTAATAACGTCGCACTCAGATGATGAAATGCATCAAGCCTGAATCCCCTACACTTCACTTCGAGCTCGGATGATGGAACACATACTGAGCTGCAGACAGCATCATCCCACACAAGCTGTCATTTGCATGTTTGGTTGAGTTACTGTTTACAGGATTTTAAGAAGGATTTTTAATTGTAAGATGCAGATGTTCAAATAAATATCTTAAGGATCTTACATATGAGGAGTTCTCTCTTTACTTATTACATGCCTGCACACCTTGGTCCAGGAGCGCTGCAATAGGAGGCAAGCTACTACAGCGGGAGTACCTAGTGGACACATTGGTGGGATAGGTTTAGAGACCTAAAAGCACAGCTGACTCCTTCTGACTAGGGATGAGCCGAACACCCCCCGGTTCGGTTCGCACCAGAACCTGCGAACGGACCGAAAACTCGCACGAACGTTAAAACCCCATTGACGTCTATGGGACTCGAACGTTCGAAATCAAAAGTGCTCATTTTAAAGGCTAATTTGCATGGTATTGTCCTAAAAAGGGTTTGGGGACCCGGGTCCTGCCCCAGGGGACATGTATCAATGCAAAAAAGACTTTTAAAAACGGCCGTTTTTTCGGGAGCAGTGATTTTAATGATGCTTAAAGTAAAAAAAAAGTGAAATATTCCTTTAAATATCGTACCTGGGGTGTGTCTATAGTATCCCTGTAAAGTGGCGCGTGTTTCCCGTGTTTAGAACAGTCCCTGCACAAAATATCAAGGAAAAAATCTCATTTAAAACTGCTTGCGGGTTTAATGTAATGTCGGGTCCTGGCAATATGGATGAAAATCAGTGAGACAAACGGCATGGGTACCCCCCAGTCCATTACCAGGCCCTTAGGCTCTTGTATGGATATTAAGGGGAACCCCGCACCCACATTATAATAAGGAAAGGTGTGGGGCCACCAGGCCATATATACTCTGAACAGCAGTATACAGACGGTGCAAACAAGACAGGGACTGTAGGTTTGTTGTTAAGTAGAATCTGTTTGTAATTTTGAACTGGTACATTTTTAATGTGTTTAGCTCCAGCCAAAAAATCTTTTTTAAGCTTTTTGGAAAACATAGGGAAGGGTTATCACCCCTGTGACATTTGTTTTGCTGTCTGTCCTCCTCTTCAGAAGATTTCACCTCACTTTTTGTCCCAATGACAAATGTTTTTTGAAAATTTGGGGTTTTTTGTGGAACAAGGATTGGAAAGCATCAGTGGAAAGGAGAAATGTTTTTCCCATATTAACTCTTATAGGAGAGAATTTCCCTTCCTAGGGGTAGATTTCATCTCACTTCCTGTTGTCTCCTTCCGTTTGCAAGTAGGAGTCGTTTGTAAGTTAGATGTTTGAAAGTAGGGGCCTGCCCTATATACTCAGCAGAAATTTGAGCCTTAGATGTTGTTGTGGCCACAACACTGTAAGCCCTCACAGGGCCCTGCTGTGAAATATTAGATCAAGGATTGTAATTGCATACCCCTGTTGAACAGGGGCAGAAAAATTGGGCCTTTGGTGATGGTGGTGGTGGTGCTGGTGCCACAACACTGTAAGTCCTCACTCGCTCTTGGTGGGCACAGAAATGGGCCCTGCTGTGAAATATTAGATCAAGAATTGTAATTACATGGCCCTGTTGAACAAGGGCAGAAAAATTGGGCCTTTGGTGGTGGTGGTGGTGCTGGTGCCACAACACTGTAAGTCCTCATTCGCTCTTGGTGGGTGCAGAAATGGGCCCTGCTGTGAAATATTAGATCAAGAATTGTAATTACATGCCCCTGTTGAACAAGGGCAGAAAAATTGGGCCTTTGGTGGTGGTGGTGGTGCTGGTGCCACAACACTGTAAGTCCTCACTCGCTCTTGGTGGGTGCAGAAATGGGCCCTGCTGTGAAATATTAGATCAAGAATTGTAATTACATGCCCCTGTTGAACAAGGGCAGAAAAATTGGGCCTTTGGTGGTGGTGGTGGTGCTGGTGCCACAACACTGTAAGTCCTCACTCGCTCTTGGTGGATGCAGAAATGGGTCCTGCTGTGAAATATTAGATCAAGAATTGTAATTACATGCCCCTGTTGAACAGGGGCTAAAAAATTAGGCCTTAGGCACTGGTGCTGGTGCCACAACACTGCAACCCCTCACAGATACTCTAGTTGGAACGCAGAAATGAGCCCTGCTGCAAAGTATTGCATCAAAAATTGTAATTACACGCCCCTGTTAAACAGGGGCTGAAAAATTGGGCCTTAGGTGCTGGTGCTGGTGCCACAACACTGCAACCCCTCACAGATACTCTAGTTGGAACGCAGAAATGAGCCCTGCTGCAAAGTATTGCATCAAAAATTGTAATTACACGCCCTTGTTAAACAAGGGCTGAAAAATTGGGCCTTAGGCACTGGTGCTGGTGCCACAACACTGCAACCCCTCACAAATACTCTAGTTGGAACGCAGAAACAAGCCCTGCTGCAAAGTATTGCATCAAAAATTGTAATTACACGCCCCTGTTAAACAAGGGCTGAAAAATTGGGCCTTAGGTGCTGGTGCCACAACACTGCAACCCCTCACAGATACTCTAGTTGGAACGCAGAAACGAGCCCTGCTGCAAAGTATGGCATCAAAAATTGTAATTACACGCTCCTGTTAAACAGGGGCTGAAAAATTGGGCCTTAGGCACTGGTGGTGGTGCCCAGAACCAAAAATGTTCTTACAAGCTATCAGCGTGATCATTGAGGAGGAAGAGGATAATTACTCAGGGATAGTCAGAAGAGAGAGGCGCCTCTGGGTGTAGACTAAAAACAAGTTTTATTCATAAAAGGATAATGATGATCAAACTCACATGTTGAAGGTCATCAATAGGCATAAAATAGTAATCAAATACTGAAGAGGACATCATCCATCAGAAATTCAAGTCAGTCAAACAGCTCCTGGCGGGGGGCTCTGCCTGTGTGTGAGGAGAGGTACCGCTGAGATGTAAGGCCGGCCGCAGCGGTGACAAGTCACAATACTAGGTGGAGAGCATGGAAGAACGTAAACATCCGGCGAGGATTTCATTAATTATCATCGATTTAGTGATAATTAGATTTCTTTTTTAATTAATTGTGAATCAATTGTGTGTTTTTACATAAGGCCTGATTTTGTGTGTGATGGAGAGATACATGCCCATTTCCTTCCCTCTTTCCCCCCCCCCTCCCCCCCCCCCTCCTCTCCAGTTCCATTATAATTATTCTCCACATTATAATTATTTTCCATATGCATGGACATATATACCTATATATATATATGTTTTGCCTTTTCCTTCCCCCCCCCCCATAGACTCATTATATCCATATATCCATGTATTCTTTTATATTAACAGATATCCATTTTTTACATATACTTGCCTTTTCCATTGCATAATTTATATTTTCATATATTATCATCATCATTATCACTCATATATTTATTTTTTTATTTCCAATTTTTTCTTTTATTATTTTATTTTTTCCAGCCATATACCATCTTATATCGATTTATTTATTTATATGTATTTTTATTCATATATATTCATATATCATAGCCCTCTCCCAGCCACACACCCTCTGTACTAATTGAACCTTCTATTTTCACATTAGTTCTTTTTTTCTTTTCTTTTCATATAATCGCCTCCTGATCATTGTCATGCTCTCTTGCTAAACACCTCACTGCTGACACTTCTGATCGTTTTTCTGACTACTTCCTGTAGTCCCGGTCCCATCCCTCCCCTCTTCTATCCACACCAATCATCACATTTCCTGCTCTGGTTCTCCCTCCCACCTCCCACTTTTTAAGCCGCCCTATCCCATCCATCTCCAGCCTGATGAAGGGGCGCGGCTGTCACGTCATCACGGCCCGTACGCCCTGCAACGCGTCGCTCGATCCATGACGTCATCACTCCTCGCCGGATGTTTACGTTCTTCCATGCTCTCCACCTAGTATTGTGACTTGTCACCGCAGCGGCCGGCCATACATCTCAGCGGTCCTCTCCTCACACACAGGCAGAGCCCCCCGCCAGGAGCTGTTTGACTGACTTGAATTTCTGATGGATGATGTCCTCTTCAGTATTTGATTACTATTTTATGCCTATTGATGACCTTCAACATGTGAGTTTGATCATCATTATCCTTTTATGAATAAAACTTGTTTTTAGTCTACACCCAGAGGCGCCTCTCTCTTCTGTTTCTCCTTAGGATTGGAATGTGGTTTCGCTTGATGAAGGCAGCCCTGCTTGTGGACCTATTATTTTTTGGATCCTTGGACCCCTTATATGTATATGACTGTGAGATCATGCCCCACATGTGTTAATGCGATACACATTTTTTTCTCTATGGACGTATACATGTGGACACTATTTATCTATTGAATTTATTATGAGACTGGGAAGATTTTAGTCTTTTCCCCATTCCCCTGCTTTTATTTTTGTTGTTATTACTGTTATCTCCAGTTCTCTGCGCCTTTACTTGCATACTCAGGGATAGTCACTCAGCATCAGCATAGGCAGTCTTTGAAGGGATCTGAAAAAAATTATTCGGTTACATCAGCATCAGGTGCTTGGTAGCTGATGGTGATCCAAGACTGATTCATTTTTATGAAGGTCAGTCGATCGACCGAGTCGGTGGACAGACGCACCCTGTGATCGGTTACAAAGCCTCCAGCAGCACTGAATGTGCGTTCCGAAAGAACGCTGGATGCAGGACAGGCCAGTAGCTCAATTGCATACTGTGCAAGCTCTGGCCAGTGATCCATCCTCAAGACCCAGTAACTCAGAGGATTTTCGGTGGGAAAGGTGTCCAAGTCAGATCTTGCCCCTAGGTATTACTGCACCATGTAAAACAGACACTGGCGATGGTTGCTGGAACCGATCATACCTTGGGGCTGCGGACCAAAAAATTGTCTGAACGCATCGGTCAGACGGCCACCTTCTCCACCGCTCCTTCTTTGACTGACCGAAGCCTCAGCAACACGTTGTCCAGAAACAGGAGTTTGTAACCTCCCATTCTCTGGGAACGTTTTGCACAGACCTTTCTGCAAGGCCTCCCGAAGATGTTTCATCCTCTGCTCCCTCTGCAATGGCAAGATAAGGTCCGCAACCTTACCCTTGTAACGTGGATCAAGGAGGGTTGCCAGCCAGTATTGGTCCTTCTCCTTGATACCACGAATACGAGGATCCTTACGCAGGCTTTGCAGGATCAGGGAGGCCATGCAGTGTAGGTTTGCTGAGGCATTCGGTCCGGAGTCCTCTGGGTCACTAAGGACGACATGGTCTGCAGCCACCTCCTCCCAGCCACGTACAAGTCCATGTGTTTCTTGGAACTGATCCCTTCAAGACTGTTGCTGATGCTGAGTGCCAGGCTCCACCTCCATACTGACACAATCTTCTTCCTCCTCCTCCTCCTCCTCCTCCTCCTCCTCCTCCTCCTCCTCCTCTTCCTGTGTGATCGGCGGGCACGCAGGAACACTGTCTGGATAAAGGGGGCCTTGAGAGCTAAGGAAGTCCTCCTCTTTCTGCCTCTGTTCTGCCTCAAGTGCCCTGTCCATTATTCCACGCAGCGTGTGCTCCAACAGGTGGACAAGGGGGACAGTGTCACTGATGCATGCACTGTCACTGCTCACCATCCTCGTGGCCTCCTCAAATGGTGACAGGACAGTACAAGCTCCCCTGACCCTGTCCTGGTGCCATAGTCGCACAGGTACTCATTGATGGCCCTCTGCTGCATGTGCAGCTGCTGCAGCATGGCCAACGTTGAGTTCCACCTGGTGGGCATGTCACAGATTAGGCGGTTCTTGGGCAGGTTAAACTCCTTTTGGAGGTCCGCCAGCCGAGCACTGGCATTATATGACCGGCGGAAATGCACACAGACTTTCCTGGCCTGCTTCAGGACATCCTGTAAGCCCAGGTACCTGCCCAAGAACCGCTGCACCACCAAGTTAAGGACGTGAGCCAAACAGGGCACATGGGTCATTTGTCCCTGCCGGTTGGCAGAGAGGAGGTTGGTGCCATTGTCGCAAACCACCATTCCTGCCTTAAGTTGGCGTGGCATCAACCACCTCTGAACCTGCCCCTGCAGAGCTGACAGAACCTCTGCCCCAGTGTGGCTCCTATCCCCCAAGCACACCAGCTCAAGCACCACATGGCATCTTTTGGCCTGCGTACTTGCGTAGCCCCTTGAACGGCTACGGAGCACCGCTGGTTCCGAGGACAAAGCACAGGAAGAGGCCATGGAGGAAGAAGAAGAGGAGGGGTGGAGGAGAGAGGTGTGTCACAATCATTAGCATTTTAGAGGCGTGGTGGCGGAACAACCTCCAACACTACTGCACCTTGTCCTGCATCCTTCCCAGCTGCCAGCAGAGTCACCCAATGCGCCGTGAAAGTTAGGTAATGTCCCTGTCCATGCCTGCTGGACCATGAGTCAGCGGTAATATGCACCTTACCACTGACCGCCCTGTCCAGCGAGGCATGGACATTGCCTTCCACATGCCGGTAGATAGCTGGAATCACCTTCCGTGAGAAAAAGTGGCGTTTGGGTACCTGCCACTGAGGAACTGTACATTCCACAAACTCACGGAAGGGGGCAGAGTCTACCAACTGAAAAGGCAGCAGTTGAAGTGCTAGCAATTTTGCCAAGCTAGCATTCAACCGCTAGATAGCTGGAATCGCCTTCCGTGAGAAAAAGTGGCGTTTGGGTACCTGCCACTGAGGAACTGTACATTCCACAAACTCACGGAAGGGGGCAGAGTCTACCAACTGAAAAGGCAGCAGTTGAAGTGCTAGCAATTTTGCCAAGCTAGCATTCAACCGCTGGGCATGTGGATGGCTGGGAGCAAACTTCTTTCGGCGGTGCAGCAGCTGGGAGAGGGAAATTTGCCTGGTACAATCTGACGTCGGTGTACCAAAAGCAGATTGCCCACAAGTACTTGGCTGTGACACACCTAATTCTACACCTTCATTCCTCTCAGTGCAGGTCTCAGAGAGGACTGAAGGTATAGTGGGGTTGGAGATCTCAGCTGATGAGGAGCAAGGAGAGGTCCTCTTTGTTCTTTGGTGTGGGTCTTTTAGATACGCTTGCCAACGAACTGCATGGCAGGTCAACATATGTCTGGTCAAGCATGTGGTACCCAAGCGGGGGATGTTTTGGCCACGCAAAATACGCTTGAGACATATGTCTGAAATAGCAGTGGTGCGATCTGATGCCCTCATCTCAAAAAAGGCCCACACCAAAGAACTTTTTGAATAACGCACAGAGACTGCAGCGCCCTGCACATGTAGAGCTTTGGGGTGTGATGCAGTCAATGTGCTGCCCTTAGGCTGGCCCCTGGAGGGCATCCTGCCTCGTTGGTGATGTGCCGCCTCCTCCTCCTCCTCTCTCCTATCAGGCACCCACGTTGAGTCAGTGACCTCATCATCCCCTCCCTCCTCATCACTGGAGCAAACCTGGCAGTATGCTGCAGCAGAGGGAGCATGACTGCCAGATTGCTGTCCTTCTTGGACACCCCCTCTGTCCGTGCTCATGTTACTGCCTTCATCGAGCTCAGTATCATCATCAGAGCCTTCTAAACGCTGGGCATCCTCCTGGAGCATGTACCCAACACTGTGGTCAAACAGTTTGAGGGACTCCTCAGGTGGACATGGTGGGGCTAGGGAAGGAGTCACTGATGACATTGAGCCGAGGAAAGAGGCCGCTGCTTTGCCAGACAAAGTACCCTGGGCATGGGTGAGAGAGGATGAGGAGGATGAGGACGGCTTGGTCATCCACTCGACCAAGTCTTCCGCATGTTGCGGCTCAACATGGCCAGCTGCCGAAAAAAAGGCCAAGCATGTCCCATGGCCACGTGCTGATGAGGGTGCACCGTCTCCACGACCAGCACTAGACACAGAGCCTGCTTGCCCTCTCTTATTGGCTTGAGACTGTCTGCCTCTCCTTCTTGGCCTTCCAGACATACTAATGGCCTGTAGCTGCACTAAGCTGGGATATACATATATATATATATATGTACTGATACTGCAGCTAGCAAAATCAACTGCCTGCCTGTAGTATGAGAACACCACCAACCTTCTAAAGGTAGCTTTAGCTAAACACTGTGCAGAACTCGCAAAAAACTAACTTGTAGCTTTTTTAGCTGCCTGCGGTAGTGATAGGATCAGGAAAACACCACCAACCTTCTACAGGTAGCTTTAGCTGAACACTGTGCAGAGCTCGCAAAAATATAACTTGTAGGTTTAGCTGAACACTGTGAGGAGGACGCACCACACTAACTTGTAGTTTTAGCTGAACACTGTGAGCAGGACGCACTGCATTAACTTGTAGCTTTAGATGAACACTGTGCAGAGGTCTCACTACACTAACTTGTAGTTTTAGCTGAACACTTTGAGCAGGACGCACCGCACTAAGTTGTAGTTTTAGCTGAACACCGTGAGGAGGACGCACCCCACTAACTTGTAGTTTTAGCTGAACACTGTGAGCAGGATGCACTGCACTAACTTGTAGCTTTAGATGAACACTGTGCAGAGGTCTCACTACACTAACTTGTAGTTTTAGCTGAACACTGTGAGCAGGACGCACCGCACTAACTTGTAGTTTTAGCTGAACACCGTGAGCAGGACGCACCCCACTAACTTGTAGTTTTAGCTGAACACTGTGAGCAGGACGCACCACACTAACTTGTAGTTTTAGATGAACACTGTTAGCAGGACGCACCGCACTAAATTGTAGTTTTAGCTGAACACTGTGAGCAGGACGCACTGCACTAACTTGTAGCTTTAGATGAACACTGTGCAGAGGTCTCACTACACTAACTTGTAGTTTTAGCCGAACACTGTGAGCAGGACGCACCGCACTAACTTGTAGTTTTAGCTGAACACTGTGAGTAGGACGCACTGCACTAACTGTAAATAGTCTAGCTGCCTGACTGTGGTACTAATAGGATCAAAAGAACACCAGAAATTTTCTTCAGGTAGCTGTAAATACTGTAACAAGACAAGCCTGCCTGTCAGTAAGAAGATAACAAGAACGGATCTAGCTAAACTGAATACAGTGTATATATATATATATATGTAACACCTGGGATGCATATATATACACAATACACTGTAAGTGCAGCTAACTCACTGATTGTCCTGCCTAATCTAGCTAACTCAGATGAATGACACTGTCTCTCTGTCTATCTATCTCTCTTTCAACGCCGGAACACACACTACACAGGGCCGCCGTGTAGGCGGCCTTATATAGTGTGGGGTGTGTTCTAAACCCCCTGAGCCATAATTGGCCAAAGCCACCCTGGCTTTGGCCAATTACAGCTCTCTCTACTGACGGCACTGTGATTGTGTCAGGATACACCCATCAGCAGACAGCCTCGAAGATGTCTAAGGCACAGAGGAAGACATATTCCTGTTGCACACAGAAACCGGGCTTTGACATTTAGACGTGCGCATGCGCGAACAAGAGCGCAAACAGTGGCCGTCACGCATTCCTGAGATACGATCGGCACCCGTACACTTCCGTACGTATCTATCGCGCGCACTAGCGCTCGTTCACGTTGGCGCCAAACGTCCTATTTAAGTCCAGCTGGTGCTTGGCCTGGTGCTGCCTTGTCTTCAGCTTCTGAGTGTCCAGTAACCTGTGAACCTGTATCCTGACTCCTGGCCCGTCCTGTTACCTTTCCTTGAACTCTGCCTGTACCGACCCCGGCTTGTCCTGTGACTAATCTTCTGCTTTCTCCCTGGCTACCGCACTGCTGATCTGGTTTGACCCGGCTTGTTCCTGACTACGATCCTGCCTGCACCTAGTACCCGATTTGATCTACCGTGTATGACCCTGCCTGCCTGACCCTGCTGCTTGTCGTTGTCGTCTGCACCTGCTGCCATCTGCTAGTCTCCTGCGGAAGCTTTCCTGTGTCTCTTCAGCACGACCGGACCCGCTACCCTGCTACCACCAAAGACTTTCTGGCACTCGTGCGACTCTGTACTTTGGTGCCTCCTGTTTGCTCTATCAGGGGCCCTAAGTCAGAGTGGTAAGAGAGGCCTTGCTCGTCCATTCAGGCTCTTCTACCAGGTACGTGATAGTACAAGGCAGCCATGACTGAGCCTGAACGAGCAACCTCCTCCGTAGAGCAGCTGTGTCATCACCTAACTGCATTTACCCAAACAGTCAAGAGCCTGCAAGCAAGTTACAGCCAGCTGGAAGAACGGATTCATGAACTCTCTCCAACACCTACTCTAGTAATGCAGTCACCGGAACCCCGGGTTCCGATTCCAGAGAAGTTTTCTGGCAACCGTGGCAAGTTCAGGACTTTTCAGAATGCCTGTATCCTGTATTTTTCATTACAGCCCCAGACCTTCTCTCAGGAGATCACCAAAGTAGGGTTTGTTATCTCCCTCCTGCAGGGTGAACCTCAGTCCTGGGCTCACCGTTTAATGGAACAGGGCAATCCCTGTCTGTCAAGCCTGACCACTTTCTTTGCATCCATGGCTCAAATCTACGAGGACCCTCTGCGAACTGCCACGGCCGAGTCTGCTCTGCATGCGCTCCAGCAAGGCCATCGAGCCGCTGAGGACTATGTAACGGACTTTAGATGCTGGAGCGCAGACGTCGAATGGAACAGTGCTGCTCTCTGTTACCAATTTCGACTAGGACTATCCGAACCCCTAAAAGATGAACTAGCTCGTGTTGGAGTACCTGAATCCTTAGAAGCACTCATCGACCTGACAATTCAAATTGACAGACGTCTGAGAGAACGCAGTGCAGAGAGATCAACTGAACGATTCCAGCCTCTAGGGCTGCTACCACAAGAGTCTGGTCCATCTAGTCCATCTCAACCCAGCAGGTTCCATCCCTCCCTCTCTCCAGAGGAACGTCTGTACCGTCGTCAGAACCACTTGTGTCTGTATTGTGGAAGGGATGGCCATTATGTGAGTTCCTGTCCTGCCAAGATTCGGAAATGTCTGACCTTTCTCCCTGCCAGCCAGTCCTCCCGGCCTACCAAGTCTTCTCACCTGGCCATACAGATCTCACTACAACTTTCAGGAAGAGTGATCCAAGTACCTGCTATTGTAGATTCAGGGGCTTGCAGTTGCTTCATTGACTTGACTCTTGCTCTTCAACATAAGATTCCTCTGCAACCCAAAGCTCATGGACTATCTATCCACCTGGCAGACGGGTCACATATTAAATCCGGTCCGTTTACCCAGGAGACTGTTCCGTTATTAGCTACTATTTCTGGTGACCACAGAGAACTGTTACGCCTGGATGCCATAGCTTCACCACTGTTCCCTATCATTCTGGGTATGCCATGGCTCCAGGCACATAATCCCTGTATCCATTGGGATGTCGGAAAAGTCGAGTTTCCCTCTCTCTACTGCCAGCAACATTGCTTCTCCAGACCCTTCTGTTATCCATCCCCCTTGCTGTGCATGGACTCAGATGATGAAACCCGTTCTTCCATTCCAGCACCCTACCAAGACTTTGCCGATGTGTTCAGTAAGAAGGGAGCTGAGATTCTACCTCCACATAGACCATACGACTGCCCCATCGAGATCCTCCCTGGGGCCGAGATACCTTTTGGGCGAATCTTTCCCTTGACTGAACCTGAACTTGCCGCCTTAAAAATCTATATTGATGACAGCCTGAGAAAGGGATTTATCCGTCCCTCTACATCTCCAGCCGGAGCGGGGATTTTCTTTGTTGAGAAAAAGGATCTTTCCCTTCGCCCGTGCGTGGATTACCGGGACTTAAATAAAATCACGATCAAAAACCGATACCCCTTGCCTCTAGTACCAGAGTTGTTTCAGAGACTCCGTTCTGCTGTCATCTTCACAAAGTTAGACTTGCGAGGGGCATATAACCTGGTACGTATTCGTGAAGGTGACGAATGGAAGACGGCCTTTCGTACCAGGTTTGGACATTTCGAATACTTGGTGATGCCCTTTGGGCTATGTAATGCCCCAGCAACGTTCCAGCACTTTATTAATGATGTTTTCCGGGACTATTTAGACTTATTTGTTATTGTATATCTTGACGATATCTTGATTTTCTCTCCTTCTTTAGAAGCCCATCGAGAACATGTCAGAAAAGTTTTGGCTCGACTCAGACAGCACAGCTTATTTGCAAAAGTAGAAAAATGCGAATTTGAATGCCCAAGCATCCAGTTCCTGGGTCTTGTTCTTTCCACAGGTGGCATTAAGATGGACCCCCAGAAGGTCTCGGCAATCCTGGATTGGCCGGCTCCTACGGACAAGAAAGGGGTGCAACGGTTCGTAGGATTTGCGAACTTCTATAGAAAATTTATCAAGGGGTTTTCCGCAATAATTTCTCCCATAACTCAACTGACAAGACAGTCCCAACGGTTCCAGTGGTCTTCCGAGGCGCAAACCGCATTTGAAACTCTGAAAGGTCTTTTCACAGCTGCACCTATATTACGTCATCCAGATCCTGCTCTGCCGTTCGTCCTAGAGGTAGACGCATCAGAGACGGCAGTAGGGGCAGTTCTGTCTCAACGCCAAGGGGCCAAGTCCCTACTACATCCTGTGGCATTTTTTTCCCGCAAGTTGTCCCCGGCAGAGAAAAACTATGACGTAGGAGACCGTGAGCTTCTGGCAATTAAAGCTGCTCTCGAAGAGTGGAGATACCTACTGGAAGGTGCAGCTCATCCGATCCTGATCTACACCGACCATCGAAACTTAGAGTATCTGCGAGTCACAAAGCGCTTAAAACCCCGGCAGGCCAGGTGGGCACTCTTTTTTACAAGATTCACCTTTCATATTACCTACAGGCCAGGATCTAAGAACATTAAGTCGGATGCTCTATCCCGAATGTTTGGCACGACAGAAGAACCGGTTTCTCCGGATACCATTCTTCCTCCCGGAAATTTCCTTTTATTACAGGAAGATTTGTTGTCACAGATTAGACAAGCCACTATTGATGTCTCACCATCTCCTGAGATGACGTTACAAGCTAAAGATGGCCTGTTATGGCACAACAACAAGATCTTTGTGCCTGAAGGTCTACGAGTCCCCACCTTGGGTCTCTGCCATGACCATGCCCTTGCAGGACACTTTGGAGTCCACAAGACAACTGAGCTCTTACAGCGTACCTTTTGGTGGCCTTGTTTAAAAGAAGACTGCAAGAAGTACATTGAAACCTGCCCTACCTGCGCCAGAAATAAATATAGCCGAACAAAATCCTGGGGTTTGTTGAGACCCTTACCAGTTCCAGATAGACCCTGGCAGATGATCTCTATGGATTTTATCACTGAGCTCCCTCCTTCCGAAGGTTACTCTACCATCTTTGTAGTCATAGATCGGTTGTCGAAGATGGCACATTTCCTACCCATGAAGGGTACCCCGTCTGCCTCTGAGACAGCGCAGGTCTTTATTAAAGAAATCGTGAGACTTCATGGACTTCCTGCCAATATCGTGTCGGACCGCGGGGTACAATTCACATCTAGATTTTGGAGAGCCTTGTGTAAATCCTTGAAAATCGAACTATCCTTTTCCTCAGCTTACCATCCCCAGACCAATGGTCAAACGGAAAGGACCAACCAGACGTTAGAGCAATACTTACGTTGTTTCTCTTCCTTCTCACAGGATGACTGGTTGGCACTATTACCTCTGGCGGAGTTTGCGTATAATAATTCAGAGCATTCTGCCATCAAACAAGCCCCATTCTTCGCCAACTATGGGTTCCATCCCTCATTCTTGACTGCCTCCGCTCCAGAATGCCCTGTTCCGGCAGTTCAGGACACAATAAACTTTTTCAGGACTAACAATCAGTTATTACAGAAGACGATGACCAAGGCCCAGGAAGACTATAAAAAATCCTTTGACAAGAAGAAGCGGGGAGAGTTGATTCTGGAACCTGGTGATCCGGTCTGGTTAGCTACGACTAATCTGAAATTAGCCTGCCCATCCAGAAAACTGGGCCCTAGGTTTGTGGGACCCTTCAGGGTGAAGAAAAGGATCAATAACGTGGCTTATGAGTTGGCACTCCCGGATTCCTTCAGAATCCACCCAGTCTTTCATATCTCTCTACTGAAACTTGCTAGTCCAGATCCATTTCCCGAACGAAGTAGTAATCCTCCTGCACCTGTAATGATAGATGGGGAAGAGGAGTACGAGGTCGAGGCGATCATGGATTGCAGGAAGAGACAGAATCAGGTCCAGTACTTGGTCAAATGGAAAGGGTACGGACCTGAGGAGAATTCCTGGGAACCAGAGGGCAATATCCATGCCAACAGACTTATCCAAGCATTCTGTCAAAACCATCCGGAGAGACTAGCTCAGTTGGGCATCCGGAGGCTGCCCATTGGAGGGGGGCAATGTCAGGATACACCCATCAGCAGACAGCCTCGAAGATGTCTAAGGCACAGAGGAAGACATATTCCTGTTGCACACAGAAACCGGGCTTTGACATTTAGATGTGCGCATGCGCGAACAAGAGCGCAAACAGTGGCCGTCACGCATTCCTGAGATACGATCGGCACCCGTACACTTCCGTACGTATCTATCGCGCGCACTAGCGCTCGTTCACGTTGGCGCCAAACGTCCTATTTAAGTCCAGCTGGTGCTTGGCCTGGTGCTGCCTTGTCTTCAGCTTCTGAGTGTCCAGTAACCTGTGAACCTGTATCCTGACTCCTGGCCCGTCCTGTTACCTTTCCTTGAACTCTGCCTGTACCGACCCCGGCTTATCCTGTGACTAATCTTCTGCTTTCTGCCTGGCTACCGCACTGCTGATCTGGTTTGACCCGGCTTGTTCCTGACTACGATCCTGCCTGCACCTAGTACCCGATTTGATCTACCGTGTATGACCCTGCCTGCCTGACCCTGCTGCTTGTCGTTGTCGTCTGCACCTGCTGCCATCTGCTAGTCTCCTGCGGAAGCTTTCCTGTGTCTCTTCAGCACGACCGGACCCGCTACCCTGCTACCACCAAAGACTTTCTGGCACTCGTGCGACTCTGTACTTTGGTGCCTCCTGTTTGCTCTATCAGGGGCCCTAAGTCAGAGTGGTAAGAGAGGCCTTGCTCGTCCATTCAGGCTCTTCTACCAGGTACGTGATAGATTGGCCAAGCATGCGGGTCATAGTGCATGCTTGGCCAATCATCAGCCAGCAATGCACTGCGATGCTGCAGTGAATTATGGGCCATGACACGCCACACGAATTTGACGCGAACGGCCCATATTGTTCGCAATTCGGCGAACGGGCGAACAGACGATGTTCGAGTCGAACATGGGTTCGACTCGAACACGAAGCTCATCTCTACTTCTGACCATAAGGTAGAGGCGTCCAACCAATCTGGTGAGTGCAGAACCATACAGCCTCACAAGAGGTGGAATAAAGTCACCGTTGGAGCACAGAGCACAAGAGCACTTTAAATAGATATTGTCTGCACAACGTATCATCACGTGTCACTGTATTATTGTATTCATTAGTCACCATTTATCAATGTATTTATTGTTCAGACAGATATTTGTCCAGACACAGAATAATCACACAGAGATTAATTTAGTTATAGATGTGGTGAGGCAAGCGCTGTTTAGCCATGTAATTGAAAGTATTGCTGTTTTCCAAGTGATGCCCCGAAAAAGACAAAAAAAAAAAAGAAATAGGACCCTCTTCCAGCTGAATGATGCTGATTTTTTGGCATAAAAACTTATCCCTATGGCAGTGCCCAGCTCCACATGCTCTTTGTTTGACAATCCCTTTTCTATTAGCCTTGCAATTGGCCAGAATTGATTTTTTTTTATTAAAGCTTGCAGCTTCTGGAATTTTTGGTGAGTTTGACCAAAGACACACAAATCGAATTCAAAAACATTTGCTCATCACTAGTCTAGATTTATTCTAACCTTTGTTGTGTAAGAATAGAGTATTATCCATCCTTGTTATGTCCTTGACTTAAAATAAAACCCTTTTACAGGTCAATTGATAAACAGACAAAAAAAAATGTACTACAACCACCACACTGTACTTAATAAAGTGACATAGTCACCGTTACCTAATATAAGTTCTGTTTCAATTAATATGTTGGAATGTGGATGTGATTAAAAAAATGTACCGCTACAAGACTATATCCTGTGTATAGTTTCAAATATTGTTTCCAAAATAAGAACTTTGTGGGGAGGTGCAACATGGTGCAGTGGCAGTAAATACTCCTTGTTCACATTGGAGCGAATTGTCATGCGATTTGACAGGTTCAATCGTTATAACAGCACTCAAAGGAAACAGATGGTGCATTATCCTCAATACATTTTTAATGAATGGAATAAAATAAAGGTGAATGTGCTCACAAACCCTTGTGTCAAAGCCTTATCATAAAATCACCTGCTTAAGTCCATATGGGGCGGCACAGGGGTGTAGTGGGTAGCACTTTTGCCTAGCAGTAAGAAGGGTCACTGGTTTGAATCCCAACCATGACACTACCTGCCTGGAGTCTGCATGTGTGGGTTTCCTCCGTGTACTCCGGTTTCCTCCCACACTCCAAAGACATGCTGGTGGGTTAACTGGATCCCTAGTATGTATGAATGTGAGTTAGGGACCTTAGATTGTAAGCTCCTTGAGGGTAGGGACTGATGTGAATGTATAATGTATATGTTAAGCGCTGCGTAAATTGACGGCGCTATATAAGTACCTGAAATAATATTAATAACTAGAAAAGGTACAATTTCTGGGGAAATTGTGAAAGTGTTCTTGCCTCTACAACTGGAGTGGGCGGAGTAACTGGGTGGGGTGGAGTGGCTTGAGTAACTGTGAAAAGTGTTAAAAAGCTTAATATTTTAAAAAGTATAAATAGTAGTAAAAAAGTTCCATCATTCGCTGAAAGAGCTGAACATTTTTTTCAAAAGTAATTTTTTTTTTCAAAAATGAATTTTTTTTAATCAAAAATGATTTTTTTTTCTTCAAAAATGATTTTTTTTTTCAAAAGTAATTTTTTTTTTCAAAGGTAATTTTTTTTTTTCAAAAATGAATTTTTTTATTTCAAAAATATTTTTTTTTCGAAATTATTATTTTTTTTAAAGTAATTTTTTTTTCAAAAATAATTTTTTTTTTCAAAAATATTTTTTTTTTTCAAATATATTTTTTTTTAAAAATATTTTTTTTTTTAAATATTTTTTTTTTTTCAAAAATATTTTTTTTTTCAAAAATATATATTTTTTTTTTTTTCAAAAATGATTTTTTTTTTCAAAAATTATTTTTTTACTTTTTTCAAAAAATTTTTTTTTTTTTCAAAAATATTTTTTTTTTTACATGGGGCGGTCATAATGTTTTGGCTGATCATGGGGTGGTCATAATGTTTTGGCTGATCATGGGGTTGTCAGCTTTTGTCACTTCCCACTCTAGTTTTGAACATTTCGCCATTCATTCCTATGGGACCAATTTCGCCACAAAAACGTCATTTCGTGGACCATTCGGCAAAACATTCCACAAAGTAATAACACACCAATCGGGAACAATCCTCTCGTTTCGGTATATTATTTGTCTCTGTAGTGTGAAAACTGTGGGAGGAGTCTACAAGCATTATCAAGTCTAGCAGATGAAGTCACATGCATTTGGAGTGTCTCAGCATCTTGTGTTTACAACCACTGTTTCCTAGCAACGCTCATGCCCTGTTTATGCTTCCCAAATACTGCTTCATCAAAACTGCCCCATCAGAATTACCCCATCAAAACTGCCCCATCATATTCCTCTATTATAAATCAGTACATGGTGTGTCTGTCCCCTCCCCCAGGCTCTGTAATCAGCTGAGATGCTCCAGCCACCTTCCCCCCTGTGTATAACAGAAGCTTTGGTAACCATGGCAACAAAACAAACACTAACAGTACACTCTGATTAATGGCTAAAATTTCCTGAAATGACCTCTAAACAAATGGCCGTATTTTAAAAACTATACATCCTACAGCGAAGATCTTTATATTGTGAGAATCACAAGACCCAGACCTAGATTTTGATGTATAGTATGTCTCTGAAATATTAAAAATGAAGGCACAGTCGCAGTTTAGAAATTGCCCTTCAAATTTGGAGGGGGCTAGAGTGTAGTTTCAATGAATGTCAATGGACGGCGTGAGTTGAAAACAAATGGTCATATTGTGAAAACTATCAGGACTATGGCTTAGCCGTGGACATGTTTAGTGGCAGCAGGGATAGCTGAACGTTTTGATATAAGATTTGTGTAGGTGGGCTTGAAAATGAGGGAGTGGCGGCAGTTTAGAAATCATGTTCTGATTTTCCAGCTTTTGTCATCTCCCACTCTAGTTTCCCCATTCATTCCTATGGGACCAATTTTGCCGCAAAAACGACGATATTTCGTGAACCATTTGGCGAAACGTTCCACAAAGTAATAGCACACCATTCGGGAACAATCCGCACGTTTCGGTATATTACTTGT
Source organism: Lithobates clamitans (assembly GCA_037952925.1). Taxonomy (NCBI): domain Eukaryota; kingdom Metazoa; phylum Chordata; class Amphibia; order Anura; family Ranidae; genus Lithobates; species Lithobates clamitans. Next base: position 1,180,177 of record JBBGZY010000075.1, on the reverse strand, counting down.
CTATGTAGTGTAAAAACTGTGGGAGGAGTTAGGGTGGTAAATTTGGCTATAATAATAAGAATAATATATATGTGAGATAACAGTAAGTGGTCTTGCTATGCAAGAACACTTAATAACTAGAAAAGGTACAATTTCTGGTGAAATTGTGAAAGTGTTCTTGCCTCTACAACTGGAGCAGGCGGAGTAACTGGATGGAGTGGCTTGAGTAACTGTTGTGTGGTTGGAGTGTCTGGAGCTCCTGTGAAAAGCGTTAAAAAGCTTAATATTTTAAAAAGTATAAATAGTAGTAAAAAAGTTGAAGTCTCATCATTAGATGAAAGAGCACAAACATTTTTTTCAAAAATTATGATTTTTTTTTTCAAAAATGATTTTTTTTGCAAAAAAATTTTTTTTCAAAAATGTATTTTTTTTTTCAAAAATATATTTTTTTTTCAAAAATATTTTTTTTTTTCAAAAACATATTTTTTTTTTCAAAAATGAATTTTTTTTTTCAAAAATGAATTTTTTTTTTCAAAAATAATTTTTTTTTTTTCAAAAATTTTTTTTTTCAAAAATGAATTTATTTTTTTTACATGGGGCAGTCATAATGTTTTGGCTGATCATGGGGTGGTCATAATGTTTTGGCTGATCATGGGGTTGTCAGCTTTTGTCACCTCTCACTCTAGTTTTGAACATTTCGCCATTCATTCCTATGGGACCAATTTCGCCGCAAAAACGTCATTTCGTGGACCATTCGGCGAAACATTCCACAAAGTAATAGCACACCAATCGGGAACAATCCGCACGTTTCGGTATATTACTTGTCTCTGTAGTGTAAAAACTGTGGGAGGAGTCTACAAGCATTATCAAGTCTAGCAGATGAAGTCACATGCATTTGGGGTGTCTCAGCATCTTGTGTTTACAACCACTGTTTCCTAGCAACGCTCATGCCCTGTTTATGCTTCCCAAATACTGCTTCATCAAAACTGCCCCATCAGAATTACCCCATCAAAACTGCCCCATCATATTCCTCTATTATAAATCAGTACATGGTGTGTCTGTCCCCTCCCCCGGGCTCTGTAATCAGAGCTAACATGCTCCAGCCACCTCCCCCCCTGTGTATAACAGAAGCTTTGGTAACCATGGCAACAAAACAAACACAGTACATGATTAATGGCTAAAATTTCCTGAAATGACCTCTAAACAAATGGCCGTATTTTAAAAACTATACATCCTACAGCGAAGATCTTTATATTGTGAGAATCACAAGACCCAGACCTAGATTTTGATATATAGTATGTCTCTGAAATATTAAAATTGAAGGCACGGTCGCAGTTTAGAAATTGCCCTTTAAATTTGAAGGGGCTAGAGTGTAGTTTCAATGAATGTCAATGGACGGTGTGAGTTGCAAACAAATGGTCATATTGTGAAAACTATCAGGACTATGGCTTAGCCGTGGACATGTTTAGTGGCAGCAGGGATAGCTGAACGTTTTGATATAAGATTCGTGTAGGTGGGCTTGAAAATGAGGGAGTGGCGGCAGTTTAGAAATCATGTTCTGATTTTCCAGCTTTTGTCATCTCCCACTCTAGCTTCCCCATTCATTCCTATGGGACCAATTTCGCCGCAAAAATGACGATATTTCGTGAACCATTCGGCGAAACGTTCCACAAAGTAATAGCACACCATTCGGGAACAATCCGCACGTTTCGGTATATTACTTGTCTCTGTAGTGTAGAAACTGTGGGAGGAGTTAGGGTGGTAAATTTGGCTATAATAAGAATAATAATATATATGTGAGATAACAGTAAGTGGTCTTGCTATGCAAGAACACTTAATAATAATATGCAACATTCACTATACTTGTAGCCACATCACTAACGCGTTTTTAAGGTTTCCCTCTTCTTCAGAGCCTTGTTTGGATAACAAAGTGCTTTATACGGTGCAGGGACATAATACTCTGTTCAAAGCTGCCGGTATTTGGAACCTCCGCTTGTTCCTGGGTTACCTGGTACGCATGCCTGCACTAATATAAGGAAGCCAGATCGCATGACAAGCCACACCCTATTGTCAGCAATGGCACTGTTCAAATCAGTGTGACACCAACTTTGTGGTGTCATATCAATTTGAAAAAGTTGTTCCTGCACTACTTTTGGCGATTTCAGGTGTGACTTGCATAGACATCTGTGCATAAAACCACTCAGATGTCTTCAAAGTCACACCTGAAGTTGCACTGACATGAGGCTTTGAAATGGTGTGATTTCAGATGAAGTCGCACAGTTTTAAAGCCGCATTTAATGTGAACGAGGGGTCAGAGTCCAATTGCAGAAAGAGAACTGTATTGTAATTAAGTTGACCAAGTACAGATAGCTCAGACAACCAAATAATTTAACCAAAAAAATCAACTCATATGTTACCCAAAAACAACCCATATGCTGCACACAAAAAAATTGTTGAAAAAATATTCAAAGTCCAAAAGTATAAATTGTCCCAAGTAAAGAAAATAATAAATTGCAGTAGGGCAAAATCAGGTTTCTTCAATGAAAGTGTGTTCCAGGTAAAAAGGGCACAATCCTCCACCTTCCCCTTGAAGGTAAACGCTCACCTCCAGGGGCGTAACTAACACCATAGCGACCCATGCGGGCGCTATGGGGCCCCCAGCCGAGTGGGGCCCAGTGATGATGAGTGCACCGCCGGCATAGTCTCCCAGCCAGGGGAAGAGAGAGGAGAGAAAGAGGCGAGCTTTCCGTATCAGCAGAGAGCTGAATTGCCCGATGTAAAAGCTTTCATTAGAACTCACGTCACATAGCTCCACCTCTTGGCCCGGCACCTTTGATAGACAGAACGCCGATCCAATGCGGGACATGTGACGGCATCAAAGGCGTCGGGCCAAGAGGTGGGGCTATGTGACGATGAGCCCCGGGAAGACGGGAAATTCAAATGAAAGCTATTACAAACGCAAACCCGCTCTCTGCTGATCCTCTGCATAGGTGAGGCTGTATGGGGCACAGGCAGACCAGGCTGTATGGGGCACAGGTCACGCTGTATGGGGCACAGGTCACGCTGTATGGGGCACAGGTCATGCTGTATGGGGCACAGGCAGACCAGGCTGTATGGGGCACAGGTCACGCTGCATGGGGCACAGGTCACGCTGCATGGGGCACAGGTCACGCTGCATGGGGCACAGCTCACGCTGCATTGACACTAGGGCAGCTGTGGGGGGGGGCTGTTTGCAGGGGGGCCTCATGCAACATTTTTCTATGGGGCCCTGCTATTTCTAGTTACACCCCTGCTCACCTCCAGAAATTGACCCTTACCACAAAGTTCAATTTCGCATGTTGGCAGGCACCAAAACCCAGAGAACATCTTAAATCTGCTCCAGCTTGTATATGCAACCAGTCAGTGGAACCAAAAACCATCTTCCCAACCACTTTACTTGATGACATTTACCACAAAGGATATCTGTCTCTCAAATTCAAAAGGAAGAGAAGCAAACCATAGTGCTCACCACTAAATACACTTTATTAAAACTATAAACATGAACTCACATGTAACATGAAACCAAACAGGCACTTATAAATGGCCTCAGGCCTGGTTCACACTGATGCGATGCAGGAACCCTGCAAATCCAGTGCGGGTTTCCGCATCGCACCTGAATCGCACAGTGGTTAACACTGAGATCTGGGGGTGTCAATGTAAAGTTAACAACACCTCCAGATCGGTTTGCAGATCGCAGTGTGAACTGTGAAATGGTGCATGAATCGGATCCCATAGGTGTGAACACCCATGCGATCTGATTCCAGTGCAGACCCAAAAAAGGGTCCTGCACCATTTTGGTCCGAATGCAATGCAATTTCAGCCATAGAGTTTGTATGGCTGAAATCGCATCACACAGACATCGCATGTGATTTGCACAGCAATGTGGTGTTGCGAATCACATGCAATGTCTGGCATCACACTAGTATGAACCGAGCCTCAGCCAGTATGAGATTCAGTACTGTCCAGGAGGAGTATGAACAACTACCCCATGCTAAGACAGGGATCCCACCAGTCCTAATGCAGTCTGTTCAGTCCAGGATCATTGTAGTTCTGTTCTTCATGTTTTGTTATGAATTACATGATCAGGAACTACTGGTTCCTGGCAACATGCTAACTTTACCTTTGCAGTGAGGATACATTTCTGGAGGTGAGTGTTTACCTTCAAGTGGAAGGTAGAGGATTGTATTTTTTTCACTTTCATTGAAGAAGCCCGATTTTGCACTACTGGGATTTATGTTTTTCTTCACTTGAGACTAGTTATACTTTTAGATTTTTCAACCATTTATTTGTGTGCAACATATGAGCTGTTTTGGGTAACATATGAGTTGTTTTTTGGAAAAATTATTGTTGTCACTTTGATGCATACATTCTGTATTTTCTATTTTTTTTTAAGTGACTGTAAAGTCTTGTTTTTTTTTCCTATAAAAATAACAAACATGTTATACTTACCTGCTCTGTTGCAGTGGATTTGCACAGAGCAGCTTGGATGCTCCCCTTCTCGGGTCCCTCTTCTGTGATTCTGGCCCCTCCCTCCTGTTCAGTGCCCCCACAGCAGACAGCTTGCTATGGGGGTACCCAAGCTGAGTCACAGCTCCCTGTGTTCATTCAGAAGCACAGCCCTGACCCAACCCCGCCCCCTCTCTCCCCTGATTGGCTAACTGACTCTGATTGACAGCAGCGGCAACCAATCAGGAGGGAGAATCTCTGATGGCTGAGATGCTTGTGGACATCACTGGACAGAGAGGGACCTCAAGTAAGTGTTAAGGGGGCTGAGGGCAGCTGCTGCACACAGAAGGTTTTTTATCCTAATTCATAAAATGCATTAAGATAAAAAAAAATCTGCCTTTACAACCCCTTTAAGGAGATTTTTACTGCACTGATTTACATAATATTTGTATAGATCATTGTGTAGTTTTCAGTGCAGTACATTTATACACATTTGTTACACATATAGGTGATTCAGGGTGCATGCAGCTATAGTTAGGAATACATCACAAGTGCTATTCTTTCAAATAGCTAAGCAGATAAACATACAATTTTGTTTTTTCATAACAGTAAGAGAATAAATGGAACACAGCCCTGAGCAATTCAAATTCTCTTTCTTTACAAAAATTACTGTACAATGATACACAATGATTTAATTACAGTAATTCAACCTACATGCAGTAATATAAATGCAATATGCACAAAACCATTAAGTAAGCTACTGAAAGTTTAAACTAACACAGTGTAACCTTACAAAAGGCTGAGCTAATTAAAAAGGTAAAAGCATTTTTTTTGCTCTGTGTCTTATCTTTTTGCTGAATGGTGCTGTGCCAGTTATACCATTAAAGCTGCATTCCAACAGTTCTTTTTATTCATTTGTCATTCAAATTTCACATGTTGTCTGAACCTTAATTGAGCTCCAATCCTTCCCAAATAAAACATATAAAATAAAAATATATGTATACAAATCTGCTACCAGTTACATTAAGCAGTAATAAGAAGCAGAAGACTGTGAGACTTAAAGTGATCGTAAAGCTACAGCGGGAGCCAATGGCTGCGCTGCTATCAATCTATCCAATGAAGAGCTGTGAACCCCAGGCAGAGGAAGAGCGTGTCTCTACCGTGGGAAATTACAGGGCTCAGGTGAGTAAAATGGGGGGGGGGGGCTGGGGGTCCGGTCACTAGAAGAAGTTTTTTCACCTTAATGCATAGAAAGGGTTTACAACCCAATCCTGTGCTTTTTTTACACAGGGTTGCCATCTCCGTTTGACTATACTCACCCTATTTTCTCTCCATTGTTCTATTTGGCCATGGGAGCAAAATAAGAAACTTTTAAAATTAGTATTTTTCAATCTTATTTGCTCTTGAGAAAACCTTACATTTTTTGGGGGGTTTCGGGGACCTCGAAAATGAACTTTCATACCTACAGCTCACAAGATATTATTGTGATTAGTGAAATTAATATAATCATACACTAACAGTGCTAAGGTTCAGAGGCGGCTCTATAATTAGGCAAAAAAGGCGGCCGCCTAAGGCCTCGCTCTTCCAGGGGTCTCGCAGCCACCTAATTTGCCTGATGTGTGTGGGAGAATGAGATAAAGGATCGCCATCTTTCGTATACTGCGCTGCCTGCTGCAGCGGAATTGTAGAGGAGGTGGAGGCGGAGCTGCCGGGGCGGCCGCTGCTGAACCCGCCAGGACAAAGAGGCGGACTGAGCCAGGGGGCAGGGAGGCCTCGTAAAAATGCTGCTTGCTCTGCAGTCCGCCGGTACACTGTCTGCAGCAGAGCAGTGCGTCAATGCTGTGTGTCCAACTGACCGACTTATTCACTTCCCTGTCAGGCGAAGTGATCTGCGCCCATCAGGAACTTCCTAGTCCCACCCGGCGTGATGTTATTCACAGGCCGGAATGAAAGGGCAGAGGAGAGTGCTGCTGCAAAGACCTGCAAGGAGCCAGTGAAGCCCCGTGCAAAAGTGCAGAGGCTTAAAACCTTTACTAAGGAACTGTTGTGAACTGCCTGAAGTGTTTAACACTTTGGGGGGGGGGGGGGTAATTTACATTGGTATTTGTAATATGCAGCATGGAGGGTGTTATTGCATTACTATAAATTAGTGACCAGTGGCAGTTAAAACCCCTTTGTGCTGCATTAGTGACACCAGTATCAGTGTTTATGAACCCTTTCATGCTGCACCAAATAGGGGTTAATTTAACACTGACACTGGTGCCACTAATGCAGCACAAAGGGGTTAATTAACGAATGCATCAGTGGCCAGTGGTGTATTTGATACTGCCCACCTCCATACACTCTGCACCCCTCTCATGTACATACTACCCACCTCCATACACTCTGCACCCCTCTCATGTACATACTACCCACCTATATACACTCGCACCCCTCTCATGTACATACTACCCACCTCCATACACTCCGCACACCTCTCATGTACATACTACCCCCACCATACACTCCGCACACCTCTCATGTACATACTACCCCCACCATACACTCCACACCCCTCTCATGTACATACTACCCCCACCATACACTCCGCACCCCTCTCGTACATACTACCCCCACCATACACTCCGCACCCCTCTCGTACATACTACCCCACCATACACTCCGCACCCCTCTCATTTACATACTACCCCCACCATACACTCCACACCCCTCTCATGTTCATACTACCCACCGCCATACACTCCACACCCCTCTCGTACATACCACCCACCGCCATACACTCTGCACTCCTCTCATGTACATACCACCCACCGCCATACACTCTGCACTCCTCTCATGTACATACTACCCACCGTTATACACTCTGCACTCCTCTCATGTACATACTACCCACTGTTATACACTCTGCACTCCTCTCATGTACATACTACCCCCCTCACTATACACTCCATACCCCTCTCATGTACATACTACCCACCTATATACACTCTGCACTCCTCTCATGTACATACTACCCCCCACCATACACTCCACACCCCTCTCCTGTACATATTACCCACCACTCATCTCATGTATACACACTCTGCACCCCTCTCATGTACATAATCCCCACCTCCATACACTCCGCACCCCTCTCCTGTACATACTACTCCCCACCCCTCTCATGTACATATTACCCACCGCCACACACTCCGCACCCCTCTCATGTACATACTACCCACCTCCATACATTCCACACCCCTCTCCTGTACATACTACTCCCCACCCCTCTCATGTACATATTACCCACCGACACACACTCCGCACCCCCCTTATGTACATACTACACCCCACCATACACTCCGCACACCTCTCATGTACATACTACCTGCCCACATACCCTCCACTTTCCTCTCCTACTCAAGTTTACCGCCATTGTACAGTAGGGGCCCCTACTAGGGAGAGGGTGACCCATGCCATACAGAAACATTTGTATGTGTGGCTAAATTATGCTACCTTTTGGGCATGGGTTTTTAGTTTGATTAGAAATTTTATTCTTTCTTTTTTTTTTTTACAGTGTTTTTATTTATTTTTTACAATCTTTTTATTTAAGTTTTTTTTGGTAAGAGTTTTTTGGATTCTTTGGTGAGATATCAGGGGTCTGAACATACCTCTGAAGTCTCACTTAAGACAGAGAAAGGAAATGAGGAAACACATTTCCCAGTTCCTTTCTCTGTAGCCTCAGCTGCACTGCAGATGAATGAACAGGAGACAGAGGCTCCTGTTAATTCATAAACTAAAGCGTAGTAAACAGAAATCAGTTCCAATCACTCACTGTGTTCGTTTAGAAAAGGTAGGGGCCTTTTCCCGGCCTCCATCCTGAAGACCCCCCCCCAGCAATCAGTGTGAGGGCAGAGGAGGGAAGTCGGCAGCGCTGTGGGGGGGCACACCGTTATTTTTTAACGCTTGAATTATTTTTCCCATTATGAGTTTGAGTGGGGCCTCATGTCTCAGTTTTACCTAAGGCCTCACAAAGCCTAGAGCCGCCTCCGCTAAGGTTAAGAGAAAAACAAAATACTCTTGGCCAGAGAGCAAGCATACACAACAAGCATACACCAAAAAAAATGATTATTTAATACAGCATTTTCCAGGGCATGTCTGCAGAGGTTATTTACTCTGAAGATTGTGAAAAGACACAAGTACCATTTCTTGATGTCAGAAACGAAGTCTAAGAATTGCACTCACAAAGTGAGCAGCTTCTGTGCTTGTTGTTCATTTTTATTAGACATTAAGGTGGCATTTACATCCTTATGTTATTATGTGAAAAACATTTTAAACCAGTCCAGCTATCTGTGAGAGATGAATTGCTCCTCTTGTCCTGCACCTCTGGCTTGCAATGGAATCATCAGGTGCTGCAACTTAAAGAATATTGTTGTGCTGATATCAGCTACAGCAATTCAAGGCATGTATAGTTATTTTTGTTGTACTGTTGGGAGTTCCCCTCACTTTCTCTCTGGTAAAACTTTGTCAGCAGAAAAGGTAGTAAGGGCAAATCTGATGAAGCCCCAGATAGAAGTAAAAAAAACATTCCCTGCTCCACTTTATCCAAACTATGAAAAACAAAAACTGGCTAGATATATGCTCTTAAGTGATATGTCACTAAATAAATAAAGTAATGCTCATTCTCTCCCTTCCCCTAGTCTGAAACTGAGTTGCAGATGTATTGGAGGTGAGGGGGGGGGCAAATACTATTTGTTTGTCTGTAACCCCTCCTACTTCTTTAATCCTTGCCTAGTCATGGATGACATCACTCATATGCCTCCTCCTTGCCCCTCAGCCTCCTGGGACACAACATACTTCTGAATACAGAACCATTCTCCCTGTACTGGACAATCTCACACAAGAGCAGTGGAGGGCCAGACACCATTCATGAGAAAGTTACAGCTGGTTCCCAAAATCCAATACTGCAGAAGCAGGGCCCTCAGTAGTGAGTAGAATAGGCTGTGGGAAGACAGTGCTGGACTGGTAAGTACCTGATTTGCAAACAACTACAGTATTTGTAGCTAGTGACTTTTTTTTTTTAAACTGATCTGTGCAGTGCTTTTTAGGTGCATTGTGTTTTAGTTGGGTTTAATATGACTTTTAGGTGCATTAGCATTGAACTCTATATAATATGTGTTTTCAAAGATGCAACAAGCATGGGGCCTAGGGTTAGCCTGGAAAAATCGTAAAAAGTTGCCTAGATCCCACCTGCTATCTGCATGTAGGTAAAATAAATATTAATAATCAAAATTTCGAATTTAGTCAGCTTGATATAAATACTGTGTGTACCCAGACATGGAAAAAATACATATTACTTTTATTTTCAGTCTCAAGAGCTTTTATTGAGAGAAAAACAAGAGCTATTCAGTACTTAATATTTTCCTTGCGCAGAATGTATGTAATTAGGAGGTAATGCATTAAAAAGGTTTAAAACAGCTGAGTATAATGTACACAGTTTAATGTGATATGAATATTGAATACTGAGGTTATTTATATGTGGTCCAAGTTTTTGTGTTACATATTGGATAGTGGGTGGGTAAGCTTTTAAATATTGGGGTATTTAGGGTAAGAGCTGTTTTGTGTTAGTTTGAGCGAGAAAGTATAATGAAAGATTTTAGAAGGGTTTTATCTACAGTGTATTATGGAAGTAGGTGAGTAATTTTGTTCTTTTCACAGTTGGTGCGGCACATTCCTTATACAAGATTCATTCTAAGCATTATGATATCTTGAAGAAATCAATGGAGAAAAAGATGGGTTAGAAGTCGATGTATCTGGGTAGGTCATAGAGGCATAGTGTAGAAAACAAGAGGGAATTCAGTTTTGGAGAGAAAAGAATGTGCATGGGTGGGGGAGAAGGAGAAGAAGAGAAAGAAGGGGAGGTAAGATGAACAAGAATAGAATGGAAGGGTGATCAGGACATTCTTGTAATTTTCTTCATGGTTTCCCCAAGAGCAAGACATGAATTCTAATCTATAGACTGGTTAAAAGTCTAGTTTCTTAATGCGATTGGGTGAATGTTATTATAATTATAAAATATTGATAGTTTTTTTTTACACAAATAGAGTTTTCCTTTGGTGGTATTTGATCACCACTGTTTTTTTTTATATAAACGAAAAAAGACGGTAAATTTCAAAAAAAAAAAATTTTCTACTTTCTGTTATAAAACATATCCAATAAAATCAAATTTCTTCATAAATTTAGAACAAAATGTATTCTGCTACATGCATTTGATAAAAAAAAACAACAACTGTATAATATTGGTTTGTGTGAAAGGTATCGTTTTTCTTCTGAACACCAGCTTATGTACAAGGGACATCGGTCCCAAAGAGGAAAAGGTAATTCAGCCTCATCTGTGCCCACTAGTACCCCCTGCCGGTGCCACCTGTCATTGCCACCTGCCAGTGCCCACAGTGCCCACCAGTGCCACCTATTAATGCCCATGAGTGCCACCTATCAATGCCCACAAGTGCCACCTATCAATGCCCACCAGTGGTGCCAATCAGTGCCACCTAGCAGTGCTGCCTATCAATGTAACCTACCAGTGCCGATCAGTGCCCATTATTGCCACCCATCAGTGCTCATCACTGCCACCATTCAGTGCCCATCAGTGCAGCCTCATCAGCGTACATCAATGAAGAAGAAAAATTACCTGTTTGCAAAATTTTATAACAAAATATTAAAAAATATAATTTTTTTTTATTCGGTCTTTTTAAATTTTTTTAACAAAAAATAAAAACCACAGAGGTGATTAAATACCACCAAAAGAAAGCTCTATTTGTGGAAAAAAATTATAAAAATTTCATTTAGGTACAGTGTTGTATGACCGCGCAATTGTCATTCAAAGTGCACCAGCGCTGAAAGCTGAAAATTAGTTTGGACAGGAGGGTGATTTAAGTGCCCAGTAAGCAATTGGTTAAGGAGCTAAAAGGTAAAGTTGATCCAGGTAAAATCCGGTTGCCTCTCTGGGGATTAGGAAGACATTTCTTTCCCCTGCTGTAGTAAATTGGATCTTGTGTTTTTTTTATCAACCTGACTAACTATATATTATTTTATAAAATGCAAGGACAGTATAAACACCACACAAATTACCACTTTTTGAAAAGTAGACACCCCTAGGTATTTGCTGAGAGGCATGTCGCACTCATGGAAGATTTTATGTTTTGCCATAAGTTTTTGGAAAATAGCAAAAAATAATTTCATTTTTTTACACAAACTTGTCACTTTATTGAGATATTTCTCACACATGCCATGGATATATGTGGAATTACATCCCACAACACATTCTGCTGCTTCTCTCAAGAATGGGGATACTTTTGGCAGCCTAGCCACGTACAGAGGCCCAAAATCCAATGACCATCTTCAGGGTTTCAAGGAGCATTAATTACGCATTAAATTTCCTGACTACCTATCACATTTTAGGGTACCTAAAATGCCAGGATAGTATAAACACCCCCAAATAACCTTTTTTTGGAAAGTAGACACCCCAAGGTATTGTGTCTTTAGTGATTATAAAATTACACAGCGCTAATGCATATCTCAAAGTATGTATGTGTATATATCTCAAAGTATGTATGTGTATATATATGTATGTATGTATGTGTATATACACACAGACACACACACACATTTTCAATAATTAATTAATCACAGTGCCATTAAAGCGATATATATATCATCACAGTGTAAATAAATTAAGTGCTTCCACAAAAAGTGTGACTAATAAAGCTTATAATCTATATAAAATGTTGTGTGTTAACAAAGTCCACACGAATGTGTAAAAAAACGTACTTTATCTCCTCACATTATCTTCATTTGTAACAATTCCCAATAAATAATCCTCTTGATGTGGATTTGTATTTACCCCGTGCACCACCACCTCCACTCTCAAAAACTCACCAGACTTTATGACCCCTTGAACAAATGGGTCATATAGTGCTTTTACAATGGGGTAGTAAACCAAGGGTCAGTGCTGCAGCCTCTCGCAATCAATCTCCTCTCCACTTTGGGGCCCCCCCAAAGCACCTCATCCCCATGTTGATGGGGACAAGGGCCTCATCCCCACAACCCTTGCCCGTTGGTTGTGGGGGTCTGCAGGTGGGGGGCTTATCAGAATCTGGAAGCCCCCTTTAACAAGGGGGCCCCCATATCCCAGCCCCACCTATGTAAATGAGTATGGGGTACACCTACCCATTCACCAAAAATAGTGTCAAAAATGTAAAAACGACAGGAGACAGTTTTTGACAATTTGTTTATAAAAAAGTGTCCTACGATGTCCATCCATCTTCAATCACGGCATCCGACTGACCTAAAAAATAGAGAGAAAAAAAGCTTCGCCTTGATGGGAGACATCCCACCGACTGCTGTCTCTTGGCTGTGACAGCTGTTATATAGGCAAGGGCGGGGGTGATGCAAACGGGTGACCCCACCCCCTCTAACATCACATGACATTGGGGCGCCGTGATGGAAGATGGATGGACATTGTGGGACTTTTTGAAAATTCCTTTATTTAAAAAAAGTCTCCTGTCGTTTTTACTTTTTGACACTTTTTTTGGTGAATGGGTAGAGGTACAATGTACATCATACCCATTCACATGGGGGGGCGGGATCTGGGGGCCCGCTTGTTATTGAGGGGGGTTCCAGATTCCGATAAGCCCCCATCCACAGACCCCCTCAACCACCAGGCAAGGGTTGTGGGGATGAGGCCCTTGTTCCCATCAACATGGGGACAAGGTGCTCTTGGGGGACCCCAAAGCACCCTCCCCATGTTGAGGGTAAGCAGCCTGGCATGGTTCAGGATGGGGGGATGAGCTCACTTACCCCCCTTTTCTTGGCCTGCCATGGGAGCTTGCTTGGATAAGAGTCCGGTATGAACGTTGGGGGGCCCCATGCCATTTTTTTATTTTGGCATGGGGTTCCCCTTAAAATCCATACCAGATCTGAAGGGCCTGGTATGGATTTTGGGGTGTCCCCCACGCCATTTTTTAAAATTTTGGCACAGGGTCCCCCTTAAAATCCATGGGACCATAGGTGGGCGCAGCCTGTTGCATTAGGGTGTGCACCCCAAAGCTCAAACACACATGCGCGTGTATGTATGTATGTGTATATGTATATTACACATACACAGACACACACACTTTTATGGCAGAGCCAATGCAGTGAAAGAGAGGTGTGGTAGCACTTTATTAATGACAGAACTGGTCAGAGGGAGATATTTCCCATCTCCCCGCAGACACACAGAGTGATAATGCTAATGCGCTTGGGGTGATTAGGGTGTGCCCAGGCACACCTGGCACACCCTCTGCGCACGCCTATGCATGGGACGGGCTCTGCTGATGCCACTGCGTTGCTTTGATTTTATCCATTGCTTTTAATGCCTTCTCAAATACAGCTACTGAAGTCAAAACGGTCACAGATCCCTATCTGTTTTGGTCTATTTTGGAAGTCGTAGTTGCTGTACCTCCTTGGGTGTGTTACACCAAAAGCTTGGTTGACTCATCAGGCGTATACCTAGTTGGGGTAAACCTGTCTGGTAAGCCCCTTTCCTTACGGTGATGGATTATCTACAGACAACCAGTTCACACAGATTCACAGTCACTATATTTGATGTCATATATGGACTTTATGCACTTTATATGCACTGACACTGTTGGTTTATACTATTTTATCATTATCATTGTGATATTTTATTGCTGCGTATTTTTGTTTTGAATATTCATTTATCATATTCACTTTATATTGGTATAATTGTATTGCTTATTTCATCTTTATCAGCGCTGCACTATACTACTTTATTTGTTCCCCTTAAAATCCACACTAGACTGAAGGGCCTGGTATGGATTTTGAGGAGGACTCCTAGGTCATTTTTTTTAAAATTTTGGTGTGGGGTTCCCCTTAACCACTTCAATACACTGTGTTATATACACTACACTGCCTGCACCGACTGAATAGAGTCTACACTGAACTGAATATCTAGTCTACACTAAATGCAGAGTATATATGCAGCTTATATATATATATATCTAAATATATATATAAATATATACAATCTAAAGTAGTAAGTGTACACCTTGTATAACAGTGTAAATTTGCTGTCCCCCTCAAAATAACTCAACGCGCAGAAAAAATGTCTAAAACGCTGGCAACAAAAGTGAGTACACCCCTAAGTGAAAATGTCCAAATTGGGCCCAAAGTATTAATATTTTGTGTGGTCACCAGCACTGCCTTAACCCTCTTAGGCATGGAGTTCACTAGAGCTTCACAGGTTGCCACTGGAGCCCTCTTCCACTTCTCCATGATGACATCACGGAGCTGGTGGATAATAGAGACCTTGCGCTCCTCCACCTTCCATTTGAGGATGCCCATAGATGCTAAATAGGGTGTAGGTCTGGAGACATGCTTGGCCAGTCCATCACCTTTACCCTCAGCTTCTTTAGCAAGGCAGTGGTCGTCTTGGAGGTGTGTTTGGGGTCGTTATCATGTTGGAATTCTGCACTACGGCCCAGTCTCTGAAGGGAGGGGCTCATGCTCTGCTTCAGTATGTCACAGTACATGTTGGCATTCAAGGTTCCCTCAATGAACTGTAGCTCCCCAGTGCCAGCAGCACTCATGCAGCCCCAGACCATGACACTTCCACCACCATGCTTGACTGTAGGCAAGACACACTTGTCTTTGTACTCCTCATCTGGTTGCCGCCACACACACTTGAGATCATCTGAACCAAATAAGTTTATCTTGGTCTCATCAGACCAGAGGACATGGTTCCAGTAATCCATGTCCTTAGTCTGCTTGTGTTCAGCAAACTGTTTGCGGGCTTTCTTGTGCATCATCCTTAGGATAGACTTCCTTCTGGGATGCAATTTGATGTGTATATATATATGTATATATATATATATATATATATATATATATATATATAAAATGGATGGAGAAAACTCCCCCTGCAATGCTGCTCTCAGAATACACAGATCAGTACTGCAACAGATTGGCATTCGTGCAAAACAAACAACAACAGTTTTAGAATAACACACAGTAACAATATAACATTAACTTAATAAAACAACAACTATGTTTTACTTTTTTAACATTTTTTGTAACTTAATTTTCAGAACAATAACCTTTCCAGCCTTTGATTTTAGGGTCTCTAAAAATGTGATAGACAGTTTCCTAATTACCTACATCTTTAGAGACCCTTCTTGTGCAGAATTGTGTGGACCCCTATACTGTGTCATGCTGTACCACAGATCAATAGTCCACTACATTGTGGTAGCGACAGAAGCAATCCTCGATGCAGAGACCAGGTTTACCAGGACAGGAGGGACAAAAAAAATGGCTGTTGGACCTTTTTCCGTGTTTACCACAGACACAACATCTTTTTTAGGATGACTTTTGTATAGGGGTAGGTGGGAGGACATCTGGAAAATGCCTCTTATGCAGCTGGCTAACTGCATCTTGATTTGGGCTTTGGGCCACAGCGCCTTCTGGATATAAAAGGGCTGAGATGATGGCTTCCTAAAATTTTAGGAGGGATCCAGTTTTTCTAGTAGCTTTGTAAATAATAAACACATTATATAGAGACAATTGAAATAAATATATAGACACTTTTTTTGTGCCAGTGTTTAGCTCTGCGGGTGACTAAATACAGATTCATCATTTGGTCGCTGAAGTCTACACATCCCATATTTAGATTACAGTCATGGATGCAGAGAGGCTTTTCAGCTAAACCAGACACCGTGTGAATTAGGACCATCATGCCTGGATGAATGGAAGACAGGATGAATACATCACATTTGCCCTTCCATTTTACTGTGAGTAGTTCTTCACTCACAAGCAGGATTTCTCTCCCTTTCTAAGTGTTGGTAATGAGCTGTTGGGGGAAGCCCCTGTGATTAGATCGCATGGTGCCAAAGCAGCCAGTTTTATTAACAAACAAATGTATAAAAAGTGGCATGCTTACAAACTGGTCCACTATTCCATATCTGGTAAATAGATCCTTGAGATTGCTTACATGTTCACCAACATTTTATTATTTCATATTGCTTTCCTGTCAAAATCCAAAAGCAATTAGTGCTCACAAACAGTGGTGGCCCATCCATAGGGGGCGCACGGGCCCTGCCCTCCCAAACTATTCCCCCCAAAAAAAAGACCACTTTAAGAGCATCCAGGCGCCGGAAACACAGCGGTCTACGGGGAAGCTGATTAGCCTGTGTTTAGGGAGTGTTTGGGGTGTAAGCGATGTGCTCTGAACACTCCCACTCTCCAGTGATTTGGTGATTTGTCTCTGGCCTCCTGTTTTTTTATTTTACTGGCGGGAACCGGAGGACAGTGGGTGGTGCTTTTAGCGGCATTATGTCCCTTCTGGTTTCCCGGCTCACTGTGTGAAGTGAGTGGACTGACCACCTTGGGCCTCAGACTTAGTGTTAGTTTGTCTTTCTTTCTCCTCCTTTCTCCTCCTAACTAGCTGACTCAGTCATTCTCTATGTGGCCACGAGCCGCCCCTCCGCTACACACACAATAATCCAGGGGTCCTCAAACCATAGCCTGTGGGCTGGATACGGCCCGCCTATGTTATTTACCTGGCCTGTGGAGGGTGTCCAAGTGAGCTGCGGCAGATGCTTTGATCCCAGTCACTATTTCCCAGTCAGTCCACTCTTCCGGGTGCCGCTGGCTGCATACTCATGGCCCGCCACCATCTTCTGGGCTCTCTAAGCTGCATCCACCCCCCGGGTTACACTCATCCATTCATCTTGTCCCCGAGGCTGTCTGTGGCTGGTCAGCTGGCCTGCCCTGCCCCATGGATTTAGCTGAGGTTTTTCCTGTCCTCGCGGCCTGCCCTGATCTTGGCTCCTCTGCTGGATTGTTGTACACAGGTGTGGCTGCATTGTTGTGGGTTGTGTGGCTGCATTGTTGTGCAGAGGTGTGGCTGCATTGTTGTGCACAGGCGTTGCTGCATTGTTGTGCATGGGTGTGGCTGCATTGCTGTGCATGGATGTGGTTGCATTGTTGTGCACAGGTGTGGCTGAATTGTTGTGCACAGGCGTGGCTGCATTGTTATGCACAAGTGAGGCTGCATTGTTGTGCACAGGTGAGGCTGCGCTGATGGGCACAGATGAGGCTGCGCTGATGGGCACAGGTGTGGCTGTGCTGATGGACACTGATCAGGCTGCATTGATCCGGCCCCCCAACAGTCTGAGGCACAGTGAACTGGTCCCCTGTTTAAAAAGTTTAAAGACCCCTATACTAATCCCTGAACCCTTCCCTCACTCAGTTAGTTGGTCTTCTGTGCTTCTCTTCAGTGCTCGCCTCTCATTCTCTCCACTCACCCAGTGAGTGACTGGGCCCCAGGCCAGGGCGGATAACTTCTCTTTAAGATTTTTTTTTTTTGACTGTAGATTTCTTTTTCTTCCCCTCCCTGCCCAAATCCAGGCAACCCAACCTGATCACTAAACTTGGCACCCGTTCTGTTTGCAATGAGGTGTCAGTTTAATTCTGAGGATTCAAGCTTCACTTGCAATATGCTAAGAAAAAAATCAAGAGTATTAGTTACCACTTACCTGGCCTGATGTCCTGGTCATTCACTGGATGAGGATAGCGATGACGCCAGCCGCCGGGTGTATTATACAATGATGAGGATGATGATGATGGGTGTAATATACAAGGATGAGGATAACGATGACGGGTGTATTATACAATGTTTAGGATGATGATGGTGTATCATACAATGATGAGGATGATGATGATGGGTGTATTTTAAAAGGATGAGGATGATGATGACAGGTGTATTATACAATGATAAGGATGATGATGGTGAAGGGTTTATTATTTGGAGATGAGGATAGTGATGATGGGTGTATAATATGGGTCTACTGTTGACGGGTGTATTAAACAATGATGAGGATAGCAATGTTGGTTGTATTATACAATGATGAGGATAGTGATGATGGGTCAGGTGTATTATACAATGATGAGGATAGCGATGACGGGTGTATTATACCATGATGAGGATGATGATGACAGGTGTATTATACAAGGATGAGGAGGATGATTGGTGTATTATACAATGATAAGGATGATGATTGATGATGACAATGACGGGTGTATTATTATGGAGATGAGGATAGTGATGACGGGTGTATAAATATGGGTCTAATGATGTTAGGTGTATTATACAATGATGAGGAGTATGATGATGGGTGTATAATATGGGGATGATGATGATGGGTGTATTATAGAATGAATAGAGCATCAGGGTGTCAGTGAGTGTGCCACTTACTGCCACATCATGTCTCGCTGGCTGCTTTGATTTTGGGGATTTCTGCCATGCCATGTACTGACTACATTACCCTGCATAATAGTCACAAATTGTGAGTACATGTGTCCTGTAGTGTATACAGCTATATACACCTACTTTCTTCCTTCCTGTATATAGAGATTCTCTACAGGTAAATACAGGAAGTAAGAAGTTGGGTGTATATAGCTGTATACACTACACAGATATACACAAATTGTGATTACATCTGTCCTGTGTATAAGATAGAAGAAAGAAGATAGAAGATAGAAGAAAGAAGAAGCATTTAAATAAAGGAATTGTCAAAAACTGTCTCTTGTCATTTTTAACATTTTTGACACTTTTTTTGTGAAATGGTAGGGGTACTCTCGTACCCCATTACCATTTCACACAGGGGGGGCCGGGATCTGGGGGTCCCCTTGTTAAAGGGGGCCTCCAGATTCTGATAAGCCCCCCGCCCGCAGACCCCCATAAGGGTTGTGGGGATGAGGTCCTTGTCCCCATCAATATGGGGACAAGGTGCTTTGGGGGGGCTACCCCAAAGAATCCTCCCAATGTTGAGGGCATGTGGCCTGGTACAGTGCAGGGGGGCGCTCTTGTTCCCCCCCCATTTTTCCTGGGGCCTGCCAGGTTGCGTGCTCGGATAAGGGTCTGGTATGTATTTTTGGGGGACCCCACGCCATTTTTTTTTACATTTTGTCACGGGGTTCCCCTTAAAATCCATACCAGACCTGAAGGGTCTGGTATAGATTTTGAGGGGGACCCCATGCCATTTTTTTTGAAAATTTTTGTCTGGGGTTCCCCTTAATATCCATACCAGACCTGAAATGACTTTTTTTCCTTTGAAATGTCATTTTGCTGTCAGACTGTTCTAAACACGGGAAACATGCGCCCGTTTACAGGCATACTATAGACACCCCCCAGGTACGAAATTTAAAGGGATATTACACTTTTATTGTTTCACTTTAAGCATTATTAAAATCACTGTTCCCTAAAAAAACGGCCGTTTTTAAAACTTTTATTTGCATTGATCCATGTCCCCTGGGTCAGGACCCAGGTCCCCAAACACTTTTTATGACAATAACTTGCATATAACCCTTTAAAATTAGCACTTTTGATTATTCATGTCCGTGTCCCATAGACTTTAATGGTGTTCGCGTGTTCGAACAAATTTTTTGCCTGTTCGCATGTTCTGGTGCGAACTGAACAGGGGGGTTGTGACAAACCTAGCCGGAAAAGAGGCTTTTTGAGGGGACTGAATGCTAGCCTCCTGCAAACCAATGTTCTATTATGTTTGTCTGCCTTGGATCACAGGATGTGTATTGCATTGGAGGGTTTGTGTTTGTCTGTCTTTGATCACAGGATGTGTATTGCATTGGAGGATTTGTGTTTGTCTGCCTTGGATCACAGGATGTGTATTGCATTGGAGGGAGGGGGGACTCTTCCAACAGCTCTCCCTGCTAACATTGTGTACTGATGAGACGTTAAACACACCTGACCTGTGTGTCCATTGTCATTGGACAGTTTAACCCGCCCTCTTTTCCAAGGGTGGGGGGGAAAGAGTCTCTGAGTTATTTTATCTGTTGTGTCCATGTGTTATAATAAATGAGTTGATTCCTGCTTGGAACCTGAAGACAGAGCTGTGTCTCGTTTTTGGGGTGGATTATTTCATACTCGGGGTGTCGTTACACTGGTGGCAAGCAGCGGGATCATTCCCACAGCCCAGAAGGACAGCTACAACTGGAGACCGGCCAACAACCGTAAGAAGAGGGACATTATCGAAGAACTAGTCGAAATGGATAGAGCGGAAAGACCCAGCATAACCGAAAGACCCAGCATAACAGACAGGACAACCGAAGAGGAAAGTTTTGATCGGGCTGTTAAAATAAGACTGGCACATTATGGCCCTAACCCTACAGCGGAGATCATAGACCGAGTTATAGCGGCTGTGGATGCAAATTGGCTACAGCAAAGACGTGCTGCAGCAGCGGGAGTCACAACAGCACCTACTGAAAGGAGAAAGGTACATTTTGCTGCTTTTAAAAATTTCATTGAAGCAGAAGGGGAGATTGATGGGTACCTTGCCGATTTTGAACGGCAATGTGCCCTACACCGGGTGCCCACAGAGGAATGGGTTACCATTTTGTCTGGGAAATTGTCCGGCCGGGCCAGTGAAGCGTTCAGGGCCATCCCAGACAAGGATATTATGAACTATGGGCTGGTAAAAGAAGCACTTTTGGGCAGGTATGCCGTCACACCGGAGGCATACCGGAGGCAGTTTCGAGAGACGAGCAAGCAAACTGGAGACTCATATACCGAGTGGGCATGCCGCCTACACCGCACGGCATCCCACTGGGTCGCTGGATGCCAAGCAGTATCTGGGGAAGAGGTGCTGCAGCTGTTCCTGCTGGAGCACTTCTTTGACAAGCTGTTCCCAGAAGTCAGAGAGTGGGTCCGGGACCGAAAACCTTGCACCTTGTCTGAAGCAGCTCGCCTGGCGGACGAATACACAGACGCCCGCAAACTGGATAACCATGTGGTCAAGACAACAGCTCGGGTGGATTATCGATCAGCGGCACCCCCTCCAGCTGGTGCCTACAAACCACAGTTGTACCGCCCTACAGCACCACCTCCAGTGGCCACTTATTCTCGGCAACCCAGGTTCAACTCCCAAGACTACTCACAGCCCCTCAGGTGTTTCGGGTGTAAACAGCTAGGGCACAAAAAGCCAGACTGTCCGTTGAATCCAGCCAGGCAGTCCTACTCGTGGAGAAAGCCAGCAGGGGGGAATCCCCGCACATCCATGCCTGCAGCTCACTGCATTGAGGAGGAAGAACGTTGGGGCATCCTGCATGAGGCTGATCTAGTACAAGCAGCTAACCAGGACAACCGGCAGCAACACAGGCAGACCGTCCGGGTTAATGGAAAGGTAGCCAATGGCCTACGTGATACTGGTGCCACCATGACCCTACTACGGAAGAACCTCATCCCAGAGAGCCAACACACCGGGGACACTGTAGTCGTAAGGGTAGCGGGAGGCACCATTTTCCGGCTACCCGTTGCCCGTGTTCACCTGGATTGGGGGGTTGGTTCGGGACACGTGAATGTGGGGGTGATGAAGGATTTGCCAGCGGATGTACTACTGGGGAATGATTTGGCCCCCCTCATTTCTGCTTACGCCCCGATAGGCCCCACTGAAGCCAACCCAGTGACTACCCGTGCCCAGATCCCCAACAGCATGATGGCGTGAGCCCAGTCACCCTGTCTTCTCTCCAGTAGCTGAAAAGACTACAGGGAGAAGGGCCAGTCCAGGCCTCTCCCCAGCGGCGGGCGTGTTCTCCGAGAGAGGCAGAGGTCGGCTGGGTAAGTAATGATCTGTTTGGAACAATTTTTGTTTGGGGTACGGTGTGGATACCAGCATTAGAGGACTGGAACTACTGACTAACTTCAGAGTCAACCCGTCTGGGGTCTCCTCCTGTGTTAGTCTCCTGCCGAAAGGGGAGAAATGTGACAAACCTAGCCGGAAAAGAGGCTTTTTGAGGGGACTGAATGCTAGCCTCCTGCAAACCAATGTTCTATTATGTTTGTCTGCCTTGGATCACAGGATGTGTATTGCATTGGAGGGCTTGTGTTTGTCTGTCTTTGATCACAGGATGTGTATTGCATTGGAGGATTTGTGTTTGTCTGCCTTGGATCACAGGATGTGTATTGCATTGGAGGGAGGGGGGATTCTTCCAACAGCTCTCCCTGCTAACACTGTGTACTGATGAGACGTTAAACACACCTGACCTGTGTGTCCATTGTCATTGGACAGTTTAACCCGCCCTCTTTTCCAAGGGTGGGGGGGAAAGAGTCTCTGAGTTATTTTATCTGTTGTGTCCATGTGTTATAATAAATGAGTTGATTCCTGCTTGGAACCTGAAGACAGAGCTGTGTCTCGTTTTTGGGGTGGATTATTTGTATGGGTTCCTTGTTCGACTGATTGGAGTGTTCGGTAGCTGCCTTTGTGTTTGGGTATGAAATGTCCTAAACGACTTTAACCCCTTTCATACTCGGGGTGTCGTTACAGGGGTGTTCGGCTCATCCCTAATAGAGACCATCCTCCATCATCACTGACTGCAGATATACATCATCTGTCCTGTTACTGTATATATTGCTGTATACAGGACAGATAATGTATATCTGCAGTCAGTGATGATGGAGGAAGGTCTCTATATACAGGAAGGAAGGTGGGTGTATATAGCTAGCTGTATACAGGACAGATGATGTATATCTACATACCCTGATCTGTGAGCCTGAGCTGTATAACCTGATCTGTGGGGTTGAGCTATATACCTAATCTGTAATACTGAGCTATATACCCTGATCTTTGAGGCTGAGCTATATACCCTGATCTGTGAGGCTGAGATATATACCCTGATCTGTAATGCTGAGCTGTATACACTGATCTGTGGGGCTGAGCTAAAAACCCTGATCTGTGGGGCTGAGCTATACACCCTGATCTGTGAGGCTGAACTATACACCCTGATCTGTGAGGCTGAGCTAAATACCCTAATCTATTAGGCTGAGCTATATACACTGATCTGTGAGGCTGAGATATATACTCTGTCATGTGGTGCTGAGCTGTATACTCTGTCCTGTAATGCTGGGGCTGTATACGCTGTCCTGTGATGCTAAGCTGTATTCTCCTGACACTATGGGTGGAAGTAAGTGGAATACAGGGGACGGAGTGGGTGGATTCTATAAGGGGTGGGGCTTTTGACAACTAGGAGGGATCAAAAAGGAAGGGCGGGTCTGGCACCCTCCATTATAAAACTTCACCAGCCGCCACTACTCACAAACCAAAACCAAATGATAATCGTTATGATAATCGTTATGGTATTTACCAGCCCAGCTCTTTTTTTTCTTCGAATCTGCAGTGGTGCAAAAACCTAAAACAGAAAAACCGTCAAGTGAACAAAAACTGTTAAGTGCACTAAAAGGTGCTTTGTCCACCCCCCGAAGGGGTAGGACTTCTCCCTGATCCCCCGAGGTTCAAAGAGTACGACATGGTCCACTTAGCCAGAAGGCCTGGTGGATCCCATTTCTTGTAGTCAGTCAAAGCCAACAACCAAGTACTAGGTGGAGGGGCTCTCCTGAAGAGAAACCCCCAAGGTTAAGAGGAGGAAGGAGCCTGAGGGCCACACATCCCCCCTGGATGTCAGGGCAAGCCTGAAGACTCACACCCTCCATCCTTGTGAGAAAAATACACACAAAAGTGAAAGAGTAACAAACAGTGGAGAAATATAAATAAATAAAGTGCAGTGCAATAGTGTTATGGCTAGGCCCTGAGGACTGGTAACAGAAATTGCCCTAGACTTTAGCCAAAAGGCTTAGCCCTAAAAGGCACAGTGCAAAAAAAGTTTTGGTGACTGTGATGCTAAGCTGTATTCTCCTGACACTATGGGTGGAAGTAAGTGGAATACAGGGGACGGAGTGGGTGGATTCTATAAGGGGTGGGGCTTTTGACAACTAGGAGGGATCAAAAAGGAAGGGCGGGTCTGGCACCCTCCATTATAAAACTTCACCAGCCGCCACTACTCACAAACCAAAACCAAATGATAATCGTTATGATAATCGTTATGGTATTTACCAGCCCAGCTCTTTTTTTTCTTCGAATCTGCAGTGGTGCAAAAACCTAAAACAGAAAAACCGTCAAGTGAACAAAAACTGTTAAGTGCACTAAAAGGTGCTTTGTCCACCCCCCGAAGGGGTAGGACTTCTCCCTGATCCCCCGAGGTTCAAAGAGTACGACATGGTCCACTTAGCCAGAAGGCCTGGTGGATCCCATTTCTTGTAGTCAGTCAAAGCCAACAACCAAGTACTAGGTGGAGGGGCTCTCCTGAAGAGAAACCCCCAAGGTTAAGAGGAGGAAGGAGCCTGAGGGCCACACATCCCCCCTGGATGTCAGGGCAAGCCTGAAGACTCACACCCTCCATCCTTGTGAGAAAAATACACACAAAAGTGAAAGAGTAACAAACAGTGGAGAAATATAAATAAATAAAGTGCCGTGCAATAGTGTTATGGCTAGGCCCTGAGGACTGGTAACAGAAATTGCCCTAGACTTTAGCCAAAAGGCTTAGCCCTAAAAGGCACAGTGCAAAAAAAGTTTTGGTGACTGTGACCATGACCATGTGCCTTTTCACACCGTGGGGTCCCACACCCAAGTGTTGCTAAGAGCACCCCTGGGGTATTACCCCAGATGATGCAAATTCTCGTGGACTCCATTACCATCAGGTACTATACACGTTACCCTTGTACACTGGTCAATCAACTTCTAGGATGTCTTGGATCCATTAATATAAAAAGTGGGGGTGGATATCCACGCGACTAAACAGTGATAATAATCTTAGCAAAAGCAGCCAGCACAATTTGTTGATCAGCAAACAAAAAAATATATATAAAAGTCCACATGCGGCGCTAAAATAATCAATAGTCTTTCCAAGAAGGGAGAGATGAAAAGCCCTTCACCAGCTTCAGTGTATACAGGAAAGCACACCGCACCATGTGTAAATCCAATCTGCTTACCAGAAGGCTATACATAGTAGGCATATGTTGGTCAATAAGCAGAAATCACAGCTTCGCTCTCCAGACACTGATAGTGGGTATATGGTAATCCAATCATAGAATATAACTTGCATCAGTCACTGCTCCCATAGAACAAGATGATCACGAACTCCAACATAAAGTGAGTGTGTCATTCAAACAAGCAGTCAGCGTCACCCAAATGGAAGAATAAGGCAGCAAATAGTGAAGCCCGTAATGCATACTAAACTATTGTAGTAACTAAGATGTAAGTTCCTGGAAAGACAGTTGATTTATTTAGTGCCACATGTGGACTTTTATATCTATTATTGCTCATTTTATATCAGATTTCTGTAAGTGTTTAACATTTATTTCTTTTAATAAACTGTCAAGCAGTTTTACACTATGTAGCTGTTTTATCTTTCCTTCATGGGTCCTACCATGGAGTAAACTTTACCATCAGCCATGACAGTACCACCACCTGCAATTTAATAGAGGAATCTGATTGGATCTCCTATAAAAAATAAAAACTGTTTTGGCTTACTGTGCTGCCCTGTCTGTCCAAGAATTGTGTCATGCATGCAACCATAAGAGGCATATACAAAGACACAATATTATCTAGAGACACTTTCATGTGGAAAAAAATGACATTACTGTAGGTATAGAAGTGTCTGCACATACTGGGTGCATTCACCCTAACTCCTTTGTCAATGTTCAGTTATTCTGAAAGGCAAAGCTCTGCCATGTTTAATTAGTAACAGAGCTTGATGCTAAGCCCCACCCCCACACATTTCTATTAGTCTAGGCAGGAAAAGGCTGGCAAGCTTGGGCACTTAAGGATGTGCTGAATCTTTGACTGTTAGAATAGCATGGCATTCAGCTATAATGGGTGGGTTTAGGACAGTGGTTCTCAACTCCAGTCCTCGGGACCCACCAACAGGTCAGAATTTAAGTATTACCTTGGGGAGTTGCAGACTAGAATACTGCAATCACTGAGCAGCAAGTGATATCACCTGTCATGTATTTCAGTTATCTTGCAAACCTGGCCTGTTGGTGGGTCCTGAGGACTGGAGTTGAGAACCACTGGTTTAGGAGGATGCTACAGGTATGTGCAGGAATCTCTAGGTGCCTGCATTTTATACCTGAAACAGTTTTGTGTTTTTATAACCCCATGGCAATATCCCTTTAAGAATGTTTTCATTCTTACATAACTGAGTTCAGTGGGGTTATGTTCTATCTGCCTACACTTCTGCTTTAAATGAAAAAAAAATTGCAATTAAAGGAACCTTCAGGCTATAACGAATACTTTTAAAGTATGAAGAGCATGCAGCTCCTTATACTGAAAACATGCAACAGCAGAACAAATATAAGCAAATTGATTCATTTGTAAACCCCACACTGCATATTATATTTTCATTTTCATTGATATGGGGCCTTATTTTTTGGTATGTGCCTGATTAGGTGTTTGTGTTTACACTGGACCCTACAAATTGCTGAACACATCACACTATCATTTACCCATACAAATAAAATGTGTTTATACAAGGTTAGGTTGTCAGCTTTCCCAAGAGGAGATGTTTAACAAGGAAGAAATAAATAGGCAACCTTGAATATAGCTCTGTGCTGCAAGGATAAAGCATTTTTCAACATATTTGGAGAGTGTTGAAGAAGCTTAAACAAGTGTGTAGTCTGAGTTTAATTTCACAAAGTATTAGCAGTCTTTCTTTGGGTTAAATTGAATTTGATGAATAAACATTTATTTTGACTATAATTATAATCACCTCTTTCTATAACAATGGCATAAAGACTAGTGATGGGTCCAGATTTGATTCACCAAGGGTTTGGTAAATCTTATTTAAAATTTGATGGACCCAAATCTAAAGATGAAGTTAATGAGGGTGAATCTTGCTAAATTCTGCCATTTTGTTTTTTAACTACAGTAATAGGCAAATTGGATGCTGGGCACTGCCATGGGGGACATGTACCAATGCAAAAAAAAAAGTTAAAAAAATACCATATAGCAAGCAGAGTGTTTTTTTCAAGTAGCTTTCAGGGCAAATACAAAAAACCTTTAAATGACATGCTTGAGGGATGCCTTACAGCTTCACATGATTATGGAACTGCTCTCACTGATGCAAATTTATCCTGCGTCTACCCAATTTGTACCAGTCTTCCAATAAGAATAAAAAGACTGCAAATAATAGAGTAGGGTAGGTGTTTAACAACACAAATTAATATATTACAGAGGTTACACAGCAGTGTAAAACTGACCAGCAGCCGGACAATTTTAATCAGGGATAATGAGGGATAATAGGAGTTGCAAAACTGACTTATACTTTTATAATATAAGGTGATTTAGGTGCACATTGTTTTGCACTTAGTCCTTAACAACCATGAGTGATGAATGTAAAGAAAACAATGCTGGCAATTACCCAGTAATAGAAAAATGTAAAAAAAAATAGCGTAGGGCCCCCCAGTCCATAGCAGACCCTTATCTGAGCATGCAGCCTGGCAGGTCAGGAAAAGGGGGGGTGAGCAAGCGCCCCCTTTCTCCTGAACCATACCAGGCCACATGCCCTCAACATGGGGGGGTGGGTGCTTTGGGGCTGGGTGGAACCCCCCAACCCAAAGCACCTTGTCCCCTTAAAATCCATACCAGACCCAAAGGTACATCCGAATCTCTGAATACCGAAAAATGTGTCCGAATTTGTATTCGGACCGAAACAAGTTGCACATGTCTACAGCTAACCCCCCTTCAGTACAGATCCCTCTCAGTACAGCTTTCCCCCATCAGTACAAATCTCACTCTCAGTACAGCTCTGACCCCTCAGTACAGATCTCCCCCTCTGTACATTTCCTAGTACACTCTGTCACTAAGTACAGCTCTCCACCCTCAGCACAGCTTTACCCACTCAGTAGAGCACTCTCACTCCATAAAACACACACACAGGGCAGATCAGAGTAAGTGACTGGAACTGGGAAGAAGCAGTCTCCGTTACTTTGAACAGACAGACTGCAGAAGTGACTCCTGCTTTGGGTTCCCACTGCAACTGTCAGCACTAGCTGCTGTATTGTGCCCTGCATGCTCCAGGGGGATTTTTGTCCCCTATCTTCACACTTATCTATGCCCCTGCTTCTCTCAGCAGCCTTTCAGTGTTGTAATCTTCCCCATAAAAACTAGGCAGGTACTCTGGGAGGAGGAAGAAGGGCGAGCTGAGCTTATGAGGGCACAACTTGAATAATTCCAGTGCATTTACTTTGTATAAGTCACTAAGGGCTTTTAAGACTGCAATATGTATATATACATTACGGTTTTAAAGTGGTTTACCGGGGTTATATCTGACGCTATCAGCCGTATCTCAGATTTTTTTTTTCAGCTGGAGTTTCTCTTTCTCATAAAAGCCGCAGGATCACTTTTAGAAGCAGCGGGAGGGGTCCCCCCGCCACTCACCAGTGTTTCTCATACCTACTGTTCTCACTTGTGAGCTCGGGAAACAATTTGGTGGTTCATGCAGCTGGCCACAGAGGTGAGGAGAGACCAGATCATCTCTCCTTGCCTCTATGATCTAGGAGGACCAGAGTGACATCATGATGTCACTTCAGGTCTAGGGCGGATATAACAATTTTTTTTTTGAAGGCATGAGATCAATGTTTTTTTTTTCTTTGATCCAATGCTTTCAAACATAGAGGAATTATTAGGAGTTTATAGATCCCAGATGCCTCCATAAAGAAGACCTGCCATCCCCATTTCTATCATAAGGGATATTTACACCGATATTTAAAAAGGGCCCAAAATACATCCCTGGGAATTACAGACCAGTTAGCCTAATATCAATAGTATGTAAACTCTTGGAGGGGATGATAAGGGACTATATACAATATTTTAGTAATGAAAACGGTATCATTAGCAGTAATCATCATGGATTCATGAACAATCGTTCTTGCCAAACCAATCTACTAACCTTCTATGAGGAGGTGAGTTGCCATCTAGATAAAGGAAGGCCCGTAGATGTGGTATATCTGGATTTTGCAAAGGCATTTGACACAGTTCCCCATAAACGTTTACTGTACAAAATAAGGTCCATTGGCATAGACCATAGGGTGAGTACATAAACTGGCTACAAGGGCGAGTTCAGAGGGTGGTGATAAATAGGGAGTACTCGGAATGGTCAGGGGTGGGTAGTGGGGTTCCCCAGGGTTCTGTGCTGGGACCAATCCTATTTAATTTGTTCATAAATGACCCGGAGGATGGGATAAACAGTTCAATCTCTGTATTTGCAGACAATACTAAGCTAAGCAGGGAAATAACTTCTCCACAGGATGTGGAAACCTTGCAAAAAGATCTGAACAAATTAATGGGGTGGGCAACTACACGGCAAATGAGGTTCAATGTAGAAAAATGTAAAATAATGCATTTGGGTGGCAAAAATATGAATGCAATCTATACACTGGGGGGAGAACCTCTGAGGGAATCTAGGATGGAAAAGGACCAGGGGGTCCTAGTAGATGATAGGCTCAGCAATGGCATGCAATTCCAAGCTGCTGCTAACAAAGCAAACAGAATATTAGCAAGCATTAAAAAGGGGATCAACTCCAGAGATAAAACGATAATTCTCCCACTCTACAAGACTCTGGTCTGGCCGCACCTAGAGTATGCTGTCCAGTTCTGGGCACCAGTCCTCAGAAAGGATGTACTGGAAATGGAGCGAGTACAAAGAAGGGAAACAAAGCTAATAATGGGTCTGGGTTAGTTATGAGGAAAGGTTGTGAGCACTGAACTTATTCTCTCTGGAGAAGAGACGCTTGAGAGGGGATATGATTTCAATATACAAATACCGTACTGGTGATCCTACAATAGAAATAAAACTTTTTTGCAAAAGAGAGTTTAACAAGACTCGTGGCCACTCATTAAAATTAGAAGAAAAGAGGTTTAACCTTAAACTACGTAGAGGGTTCTTTACTGTAAGAGCAGCAAGGATGTGGAATTCCCTTCCACGGGTGGTGGTCTCAGCGGGGAGCATCGATAGTTTCAAGAAACTATTAGATAAGCACCTGAATGACCGCAACATACAGGGATACACAATGTAATACTGACACATAATCACACATAGGTTGGACTTGATGGACTTGTGTCTTTTTTCAACCTCACCTACTATGTAACTACTATGTAACTATGTACATTTCTTGTGATAGGAATACAAGTGAAAAAAAAAGAAAAAAAAGTAACAGCGTAAAAAAATGTAAAAATAAATAATAGTAAAAAGAATTTAAAGCGGCCCCATCCCTCCGTGCTTGCTCGCAGAAGCGAATGCATACATTGGTTGCACACGCATATGTAAACGGTGTTCGCCCCACACATGTGCAGTATTGTGATGAAAGTTATTATTATACAGGTCTTATATATTTTACAGGTTTTATATAGCGCCAACAGTTTGCACAGCACTTTATTGCGAGAGCAGTTATTCTAGTGCTAGTCTTCCTCTGTAGCTGTAACACGGTAACCTGAAATTTTTAAGGTGTCACCTATGGAGCTTTTTAAGTATCGTAGTTTGTCACCATTCCACGAGAGTGCACAATTGTAAAGCGTCACATGTTAGGTATCTGCTTAACCTATGTTTTACATCTTACAAAAAAAATGGGTTATATATTGTGTTTTTTTGCAATAAATTCATTACAGTGTTTTTTTTCCAAAAAAATTGCGTTTCCAAAAAATGCTGCGCAAATACCATGTGACACAAAAAATTGCAATGATCGCCATTTTATTTTCTTGGGTCTGTGCTTAAAAAAAAAAAATAATGTTTAGGGGTTCTAAGTAATTTTCTAGCAAAAATACAGATTTATTTTTAAACAATGTGTCAGAAATGGCCTGGTCCTTAAGTTGTTAAAAACAAATACCCGTATTTATCGGCATATAACACGCGCCTGCGTATAACATGCACCCCAAGTTTAGGAGGGAATTTTAAGGAAAAAAATTTTTAAGGAAAAAAACTTACATTTAAATTCCCATCAATGCAGCCCTATCAGTGTCCTTTGCAGCCTTGTCAGTGTAATTGCAGCCTTGCCCAGTGAAACTTCAGCCTTGTCAGTGTCACTGCAGTTTAAATATGGCGCTGCTGAGATACACAGAGCCGGTCCTGTGTATCTCAGCCCTTCTCGGCTCCTCTCGCAGTACCCGCCCTATGATGGACATAACACAGGTCCAATGGCGGGACTGGGCGGGATTGTGTGCGAAGCCGAGCACCACCGATATACATACATACATAGCCAAGTGTATTCAGCTAGTCTCGGCTCCACTCACAGTCACGCCCAGTCCCTGTGTTATGTCCATCATAGGGCGGGACTGGGCGCGACTGTGAGCGGAGACGAGACTAGCTGAATACACTCGGCTATGTATGTATATCGGCGGCGCTCGCTCCTCCGCTCACAATTAGCGGGGGATCGGCGTATAACACGCATCCACGATTTTTCCCTGATTTTAAGGGGGAAAAAGTGCGTGTTATACTCAGATAAATACGGTATATTTCTGGTTGAAAATATGTTAATACACATAAATCACAGTTAAAGCACAGTTAAACTTTATAGAGACTATTCAGCATTGCCATAGAGGAGCCCTTCCTGGCACAGAAAATCTAGTGCATTCTCCAAAGACACATTTGAGTAGTCCATATGGTTTGCAGCAGCTCTTCCCCTTTTAGCTCTTTAATGAATATCTTGGTTATTTGCACACTTTTATTCAGGGCACTATGCCTACCTAAAGTGCTCAGCAATGGTGAGGAATTTTTTTCTGCAGTCTGATGATGTTTCTGGACCGGTATTGCCTTGGTAATTGCATATTGACCAATACTGATGCCCATTAGGATGCAGTTGATCCAATAAGTTTTATTTTAATGAACATAATGTTGAGCCTGGTAAAACAAACTTGATATTGTTACCAAAATGAGAAAAGTGGTGTTAGTATTTTGAGACAGGAGTGTTTAGGGGCCTGTCTGTTAAAGGGCAAGGTTACAGAATACAGAAAACCTGTGTCCTGAAACCCCATCTCTCAACAAACAGGGCCCTTGGTATAGCATTCATCTACCCCTAGCATAGGTGGTCAGTTAATGTAGCTGGTTCTGTGTTCTTCACGTAGAGCAGCCCTTTTTCCCATAAGGGAAGTAGGCCTACTGGTACTTGGTTGCCCCCAGGTCTTATACACAATGCTATAGTGCCTGGTTATCACACCAGGGCAGGTGCAAGATGACAATGGGGGTTATTTACGAAAGGCAAATCCACTTTGCACTACAAGTGCAAAATGCACTTGAAATTGCACTGAAAGTGCACTTGGAAGTGCAGTTGCTGTAAATCTGAGGGGTAGATCTGAAATGAGGGGAAGCTCTGCTGATTTTATCATCCAATCATGTGCAAGCTAAAATGCTGTTTTTTATTTTCCTTGCATGCCCCCTCAGATCTACAGCGACTGCACTTCCAAGTGCACTTTCAGTGCAATTTCAAGTGCACTTTGCACTTGTAGTTTGCACTTGTAGTGCAAAGTGGATTTTCCTTTCTTAAATAACCCCCAATGTCTCCTAATTGTAAGTGAAACCTGGGGCAAATTTCTGACTTTTTTTAGACACAATTAAATTACCTTACTGAATACACCTCTGCATGTCATTCATTATTTTCGGTGCTATTATTATTATTATTATTATTTGTAATAGATTAAGCTATGGTGAATGTTTTATTGTCAATTTTGCATTTTTATGTTCTGTTGTAAGTGTCAAGCTGTTACATTGGGCAAAATACACTCAAAGTTAAATTGTAAATATAGTGTTGACGTTTGGCAAACCATAATTGATTAGCAGTATTACTTGACATTGTTCTGATAAATTACACAAGTACCTGACAACCTCATTTAACAAAAAAGTTGATTGATTGGTTTTCTTCTGTAAATTCTGAACTTGTGGTAGTGTAATGTGTTATATCACGTAAATTTTAATCAGTGCTTTTGAAAGTCATTTTTAAATATCATGATTCAATTCTGAGTGATGCAGTATCTCACAAAAGTGAGTACACCGCTCACATTTTTGTAAATATATTATTATACATTTTCATGTGACAACACTGAAGAAATGACACTTTGCTACAATGTAAAGTAGTGAGTGTACAGCTTGTATAACAGTGTATATTTGCTGATCCCTCAAAATAACTCAACACACAGTCATAAATGTCTATACCGCTGGCAACAAAAGTGAGTACACACCTAAATGAGTTCTTTGCCATGAGGTGCCATGTTGAACTTCCAGTGACCAGTATGAGAGAGTGAGAGCAAAAACACCAAATTTAACACACCTGCTCCCCATTCACACCTGAATCCTTGTAACACTAATGAGTCACATGACACTGGGGAGGGAAAATGGCTAATTGGACCCAATTTGGACATTTTCACTTAGGGGTGTACTCACTTTTGTTGTGAGTGGTTTAGACATTAATGGCTGTGTGTTGAGTTATTTTGAGGGGACCGCAAACTTACACTGTTATACAAGCTGTACACTCACTACTTTACATTGTAGCAAAGTGTAATTTCTTCAGCGATGTCACATGAAAAGATATAATAAAATATTTACAAAAATGTGAGGGATGTACTCACTTTTGTGAGATACTGTATATGCCAATCCAGGGAAACTATTGATAACACAGGTTTTATTGCGCCAACCTTTCTAAACTACTTCTAATCTACTTTCTAATTGAATGATATGAGTAAGAACAATGACTTAAGTCGGCCATAGATGGTATGAATGTTCAAACCATCTATAGGCAGGCTGACTGTATCCACTGATTGACTTGAGTACAACAAGCATGTCTGGAGACTTACCCATGGTCGCAGGAAAGAAAATCTTATACGGCCTGCCTTACCTGGATATGCTTTAAGGTAGGAGCACTTGTGCTGTACGTTCAAAATGTTGAAAAAAAAAATCAGAAATAATTAGGGATAACCCAAAATCACACTTTCTCTTACTTTCTTTGATAAACAAAACGCTCCTGATTCTTGACCATAGGGTTTTATAGTGCCACCTACAGGAGCAGGACACTAGGTATGGACAGCCCCCTCTGGTTTAAAACCCCCTTTCTGCCATAAGCAAGCCATTTATTTTTGCCTAGTATTTCAGGAGGGAGGAACTAGCTTCCTCCTGGGACCTGTGGTTCCATAGCTTTTTTTTTTCTTTCCCTCCGTGGCTTATGAAGGAGGCCAGGTTTTGCCATCAAAACACATTCTGCTTGGTCACAGCACCCTGGATCGTTGACAGCTCCTTGACAGATCGAGTCTCCTGTGATGGCTTGCTTGCTACAAAACCTGCCGTGGCTTTACTGTGCTCTTGTCAGTGGCTTTGGTGTAGACTGATAAGTGCAACAGCTGGCGGCATCACACATTCTGCGGTGGGAGGAACAGTATGCTTTGGCTCTCTCCACCCTGCACATTCCCCAGCATCAAGAATTGGCAGGTAAATTGGATCGGGGGAATGGTCCCTACACCCAGATGTGTTTTCATTAGATTTACGTATGGGGGGGTTCCCAGTAATAACTCCTCTTGTGATCCGCCTTAACAGAAAGGTGCCGCAGTTTGAAGCATGAATGCAGAACCTTCTAACAGATGCAAAGGAAGTTCTGGTGGCACGGTGAGATCAGTATCACCTAATTTTTGCATTTCCTCCTCTAAGCTGCTCCCTCACTTGCTGGGCAGGATTTGGGCTGAAGGGATTCTGGTAATTATGGTAGCTCCAGACTGGTATTGTCATTAATGATATGCCAGCATGGTGCAGCTGGTCATAGAAGCTCCATGGTGGTCGCCCCTTCAGGAGGCCCTCTTGTCCCAGGGTCTGGTCTACCATCTGGCTTCTCCAGCTTTGATGGCATGACTATTGAAAGCCAAGTTTTGAGGGATAGGGGGTTGTTGGGTTCGGAGATCCTCACAAAGGTGAAGGCATGCAAGTCTACCTTTTGGAAAATACTGTATATCATCGCACCTGGAAGGCTTATGTTGTCTTATGCAGGGCTTTAGACGTCCATCCACGTTCCTTCTCAGGGTCTCGGGTTTTGGCGTTTCTCCAATGGGGTGTTGATCAAAAGCTTGCCTTGAGTACTATTAAGGGTCAGGTTTCTGCCTTGTTGTCCTTTTTTCAGTGTTCCTTGGTTACGCACTCCTTGAATCACACCTTTATCCATGGGGTTTGTCATATGGTGCCCACCATGCATTCCCTGTTGCCACCATTGGACTTGAATTTGGCTCTCTCAGCTCCTCAAAAACCTTGCTTTGAGAGCATTCAGGATATTCCCTTGCTTACATTCTCTCAAAAAGTTGCCTTCCTGGTTGCCATCACTTCTGTGCAATGAGTTGTCGGAGTTGGTGGACCTAACCTGTAACTCTCCCTATCTGGACTTACATAATGACAAAGTGGTTCTCCGTCCGTGCCCTTCCCTTGTTTCAAGGGTGGTGTTGGCTTTTTACCTAAATTAGGACATTGTCTGTCCACAGCTGTTCCATCCTAAGAAGGTTGTGTTGTGTTGAATGTGGTCTGAGTGGTTCATGTGCACCTGTCAACTACGGCCTTCTTCCCAAGGTCAGATTCTCTTTTTGTGCTTATGGACGAAATAAGTCCTGGCGGCCTCCTCTGCCACTATTTTCCATTGAATTCAGCAGACAATTGTTCAGGTGTACGCCATTAAAGTGGTAGAAAACATATTTGTAAAAATTTGCTGAAAGAAAGGACATTTATGACAGAAGAGACTTATCGGTTTCTTCTGTCATAAAAGCTCCCACCTGCTTGTCAGCGCAGCTCAGTGTAGATTTTACACCCCTAGATCTGTGCAAAGTTCATGTGACTCCCGTGCGCATTCATGAGAGTAAGGTCACTGTGGCCCGCCCATTCAAGCAACCAAAAGCATGCAACCCAAAAGGAAGACCGGGTGAAGATGGAATAACCAAGGACCTGCTGGATCAATGACACAGCAGTGCTAGAGGGTTTATTTGGCAAGTAAGTCTGCCATAATGTGCTAAAATGCCACGAATATTATCACATTATGGCATAACCAACCTGAAGGCCCCACAAAAATAAGTTATAGTGAACTTAACTACCGCTTTGAGGATCAGGTCCTCCCTTCACAGTTACAGAACACTCCACCAGGGCGATTAGTGCCCCCATGGGTTTTCCAACCTCAGGCACCTGTGTCGCCAATTTGCAACATGGCTACCTGGTCATCTGTACATACTTTTACACAATTTTACAAAGTTGATGTGTTTGTATCTTCTAATGATTGTTTTGGCTACAAGGTATTGCAGGCTGCTGATTTAAGTTCCTTGTTGCCCATTTGGGGTTGTTTTGGGTGGCTGGCATGTTTGTCTGGTTGCTCCAGTTGTTTTTGCTTTGCCCACCCCTCATTGGTGCACTGCTTTGAAACATCCCTATGGTCAAGAATCAGAAGAGCTGTGTCCTTCAATGACCATATCAGAAAATTTGATTTTTTTTTGTTACTCACAGTAAATTCCCTTTCTCCCTTTTCATTGATGGACACTGCATCCACCCCTCTATTGGAGTTTATGTTTCTGATAAGGATTTGTAACTAACTGAACTGCCTATGGCAGGGAGGTTTTTTTTTTTTTTTACCAGGGGGTATTGCCCTTCGGCAGTGCTGTGTTCTTTTCTGCCTAGTGTCCTAGGCATCCAGTGACTGTAGTCCCTGGTGAAGGGACTACAGTCACTGGATTAATAATTCCTGTCATCTTGAGTGTTCACTGGTGGTCTCACCTCTATACTTTATTTGCTCCACTTCATGCATCTATTTTATATATGGACATTTATTATTTGCGCAGCACTGTTTGTTTCTTTTTATATATGAGAGGTGTTGTTGAATTTACCTTTGAGTGTCTGCTAGCATTTATTGTGAAATTTGTCCTTTTGTTAGTCAGCGCTGAATATATTTTTATTATTTATAAATTATCAGGTGTTGCATCAGGTGCATTTAGAACAATGAAAGCATTTGATTGAATTGTATTTTTTCATGCAGTTTTCATTGTAATTTAAAAAAAATGATATGATAGCTCAATTCTAGTTAAAATAAAGTTGGGAAGGGTTAAAACCTCTGCAATGCTTTTATTTTCATCTGTTTCTTTGCTGGGGAGATGTCACAGGAAGTTAAGAAATGTTAGAGACAGCATCTGGAGGTAGAACCTTTTTGAAAAATACTATACCAGTGGTCACACAGTCCAAGAACCCTTTTTTCACTTTATATTGTGGTGACATAAGATAAAACAGCTAAGATATTTTTAGTTTCCTTGTGCACCCTATTCACCTAAAAAGCTGGAAGAGTTGGAATGGTGGGATCCTTATGTAAATATCAGTGGAAATGTATAGTTCAGTGGGAATTGTGTATATTTAGGGGCTCATAAGATAGTAGTAGGACATGCCTAAGCCCCAAAATCCATTGTCAGTTTTAATTATTTCATGCAAGGGTAAAGTAAGATAAAACTCTTCTTGGAATCTATGATCCTGGTATAATACTCCTCTTTCATTTTCTTTCATTTTCTTCCTTCTGAATCTATTCTATTCAGGGTGCCCATTTAAAGTGATTGTAAAGGCAGGAGGGTTTTTAATCTTAATGCATTCTATGCATTAAGATAAAAACTTTCTGGGTGCAGCAGCCCCCCTCAGCCCCCATAATACTTACCTGAGCCCATCTCTATCCAGCGATGTTGCATGAGAGACTTGGCTCCCCGGGACTCTCCTGCTCATTGGTTAAGACAGCAGCAGATCACCATTGGCTCCCACTGCTGTCAAAGGCAATGAGCCAATGAGAAGAGTGAGGGGGCAGGGCCTAACTGGGGCTCCTTGTCTGAATGGACACATGGAGCTGCGGTTTGGCTCAGGTGCCCCCATAGCAAGCTGCTTGCTGTGGGGGCATTCGTCAGGAGGGAGGGGCCAGAAGCACCAATGAGGGACCTGAAAAGAGTAGGATCTGGACTGCTCTATGCAAAGCCACTGCACAGGGTAGGCAAATATAACATGTTTGTTATTTTTAAGAAAAAAAAAAACAAGACTTTACAATCACTTTAAGTCCCTGGTTTACGAGAGCTACCTAACCAGAACCAGGGAATCAAATTTGGTTTTGGCTATATTGGACTCCAAAAGTGGGAGATCGAGTACCTCACTCACATATCTCAGCAATAAAAACAAAGACAAGGTTCTCACTTTTCCACACTGCAAAAAAAATTCATGACTATTTGTGCCTCTTTTAGAGAAATTTTGCTTGATTCCTGTCTCAATGATCACACAGGAGGAGAAAAAATATCCCTACTTGCTTTAGAAACAGCAATAAAAACCTGCCATTTTGTCAAAAACATTTGTGGTGGGAGTTAGGCTCTAATATTCTGAGATAATTGCCCATTATAACTCATTCATCTCATCACCATGGATCATTATCAAAGTTCTATTTAAGTAAAAAAAAAAAATCTAAAGGACAACCATCAATTAATTTTTTATTAAGAAAGTACATATTTAACAAAATGCATAGATATAAATTCCTAGAGCACCAAAGACATAATAAACAGTTTCTTATTTACAAGTAAGTTTTAAAGATGAGGAATCTGTGCTTTTTATTGTTTCTTGTGAATAAAGCTACCAAATTTTTGCATGAACCTACCAAATTTGTTTTCATTAGGCTGAACCTGAGTTGAGTTGTAAACATTGGAACTGTAGTTTAAGACATTTTGTGGTCTTGAATAGGTAGTCACATTATTTACCATGCTTTTATTTTGATAGTCAAAAACTTGAGGAGTGCTAGTTTGTGGATTTGAAGGAGGGATGTTGTTTTGTAACCTATATAATGGTTCAAAGCGACTATACACTCTTCTTTCACTTGTGCGAGAAAGGCTTGAGTCCTCCTGAGGCTTTGCAAAATCTGACACAGATGGTACTCTGTTTATATCTCTACGTAATAACTCTTTATGGTGCATATCTCTGTGCTGTGAGTGCCTTAAGTGCATTTCTCTTTGCAGCATGGGTGGTATTTCGCTATGGTGCACCTCTCTCTGAGACAATTCTCTGTGGATTGTTTCTTTTGGATGCCTTAAAGAAAGCTCCCTGTGAATTGCAGGTGCTACTATTCTTCCATATGGGTTGCTGTTGGTTTGCATTTTTGTATCCTGGAACTGAATTTGCTCTGTATTAAATCGTGGAGCAGAAGCATCACCAGTGTTTTCGAGAAACTTGTTTTCA
The DNA here is from genome assembly GCA_037952925.1 of Lithobates clamitans. Taxonomy (NCBI): domain Eukaryota; kingdom Metazoa; phylum Chordata; class Amphibia; order Anura; family Ranidae; genus Lithobates; species Lithobates clamitans. The sequence continues at coordinate 1,140,598 of JBBGZY010000075.1, read as the reverse complement.
ACAGTGCTAAGACCTGAAGACAGGTTTGATTTACTCTCATCAGCAAGATTAATATTAGACTTTCCGGAACCTAGAGCTACATTCTCCTTACTTTTGTTAAGGCTCATCTGAGAAATTGATAGTGTTGCCTTTTCCTTCTTAGGAGATGAATCATTTTTCATTTCAGATTTTTTAGGACTTTTAGGTATTTGCTGGCCATCGTCTTCAGAAATAAGCGTATCAGAGCTACTGCACATCCTGTAGAATGCAGGGGCTTTATTTTTAGATAGGGTTTCTTTTTTATCTGGTGCAAGGTTAAGTAATGACTTGAGTTTCTTTGAACCCTTTTTAAGAAAACTAGGTGAACCTTTGCTTTCCTTCTTGCCAGGGGACTCTTTGTTGTTTTCTTCATCTAAGGACTCAGTGGACAGTGCACCTTTCACAGGTTCTGCTGGCTCGCTGCTGACCTTTTCATTAACTTGATATGAGCTATTTTCTAATATCTCTCTGCTGTTAGTATTTGGGAGGTTTTGGGGTACAGGGGTTTCAGTCTGCCTCTTCATCAGTGAATTGTAAATATAGTTTGGTGGAATTATATTATTATTTTGACCTAAATTTACTTTGCGGTTTTCAAAAAGGGGCAAGCTACGTCGTTTTAGAATATTGTCATTTTGCTTTCTTTCGCTGTCTGTTTGCCTGTTTTTAGAAAGTGATGTGTACAGGTAGCTTGATGGCCCTGGGTTAGTGTTGTAATGTAAACCATGAGTCATAAATTGAGAATTATCTGACACTTGCAGACTATGCCTTTTTAAGACATCATGTTGTTGTGACAAATGGGCTGTGTCATAGCTTGTGAAATTGCTGATACCTTGCGATTCTGCATATCTGATACTTTGTGGTGTTGCTTTTGGAGTGAGGCTACCCTGAGAATCTACAATAGTGGAATTTGAGTGAGAAGAGTTTGTAGTGCAACTACTAGCTTCTTTTTGCTCTGGTAAATTGGGCTTGTACAGAATTGATGAGCGGAGCCGTGTGTGACTGTACAGTTGATTGTCCATTGCATTTTCAACTCGCTCATTACTGTCAAGTCTGTCTGACATAATCTCACTTGTATCCGGAGGTATATCAGAGTGATCATTCAAGTACGATTCAATTCTCCAGTTTCGGAGGAAGGACTTGGTCGTATGCTCCAATGTGGGCATTCTCTGCTGCACTGATCTCACATGATTGTCCGTACCATGGAAAGACCTTCGTACATTTGAATTTCTTTCAGGAAGGTTTGGTGTCATTCTTTGTGGTAGCCGATTTGCAAAGCTTTGTGTTGTTGAACCATTATAATTGCTAGAATAGCCTCCTCTAGATGAGGACCCTATACTGGCCATATCAGGCTGCCTATTCCAGTGCATGTGAGGATTGTGCATTCTGCTGTTCATAGCTCTGTTCAGCATTGAATATGGAGTTGAATCTGTCTTTTCCCCTGCTGCATAACTGTGTCTTTTCCAGTTGTCATTGCGATCAAACTGCTGGAACTGATTGATTTTATTTTGTACATTGAAACCTCTAAATGGTACGTTTCTTGTGTTGTACTTATCATCTTCATTATTTATAAATCTACTCCGTGCTTTTAAATAAGAGGAGTCTAATGTGTGCATTTGGTCTTTTCTTCCAAAAAGGCTTCTTTGACTTGAAGCAGATAGAAGGGAAGAAATTGAGTTTTGATAGGAATATGAACCATTTTCCCATGGGATTTTTTTGTGTTTTTCTATGACAGATTCCTCTGGGCCGAATGCTGCAGGTACACAGGAGCGAGCATAGAGCGTTCGAAATTCTTCATCAAATGCCTCAATAAGTTTACCAGTGATGACTTGAATCATACTTAGGTGAACTTTTTCAAATGACCACATGAAGCTTAAAAAAATAATATATAGTTAGATTATTGCAATGAAAATATTAAAAACAATATTCAGAGTAAGCATTGATAAGCTATTTAAAACACTTTTGCTCTTTGATAAATGTTATGCCAATGTAACTGATCTTAGTGAATCTTCATAACCTTTTGCATATAGAATTTTCTTTTATCTTAGCAATTAGAATTTACACTGACTTCAATCATTCGGTCATGTCCAAGCAATAAGCCTGCTTTATTTTTTTACTTTCCTTGTACATCATCAGGTAATCTTTGAAAAGTGAATTTTCACATTGTTTTACCTCATTCACTAAGATAAATGAAAATTCACTTTGCAAAGTGGAAATTCCCATTGAAAGTGAATATCCTTTACTCCTTTAGTAAGTCAGAGTTTCTGTGTCTTTATTGTGATGCATGGTCTTGTTAACTAAAATCACTAGGTGCTCTTGGAAGTATACTTCAGGTACTGTAACTATAGAAAAATACACCTCAATGAGGGGAACAGTTCACAGCAATACACCGATGAGCAGCAAAATAAGAACTGAAATTAAGCTCCTTAACAGGTACATTCCAAAGCATTCCTTTTGTATTTTATCCAAAGATTAAAAAAATGAACGGGTCTTACTTCATTCAGTAAAACATTTTATACATTCATGTAGAAACCATCCTTATTACTTACATTTCTGAAACCTGTCAACTTTCTGTCCTCTAAGTGGAATCAACATCCTTTAGAAAGTGATGTGGAATAAAGGCAAAATCCCTGCTACACAGCTTGCACAAGACAATTCTGATCTCCACACCCTATATAAGCCAATCATGTTTTATTCTATGTCATGATATCACTTCCTCTTCCTCTGGAGATTGCCACATTCTGGAGGAACTGAAGATTTGTGTTACTTCCTGTCCACAAGAGGATCACATATCCCACATAAATCAAATCCTGCTGAGATTACCTATAAGTACCAATTGAACAGCAATTTCTAAATTTCAGCTCATTTCTCTCTTTCTGCACAACTCACTTTAAGGGCTCTAATTGGCAAGACAGCCTCTGTTTTGTGTCTCCTCCCCCTCACATACTTGCCATTTTTTATTGTTCTAATATATACTGGCACATATACATTTAATAAAGTCAGACTTCTAAGTGTGCACTACCTGAATACTTCTCGCTAGGAAGAGTATATGCTCTACCCTTTGACCTCCCATTAGCTGTGCCACTTCTCCTTTTACCTTCACATACTACAACAATGAGATGTTAAGTCTCTGTATGCTTTCCACATAGGCACTGCAAACTCTTCTTATTAGTTGTAACTGAGTTTCTCTATAGAGTAGCGAGGCATTTCCTACATGGGATAGAACTGCGGGAAGAGAAGCATAGGAGGTCGTAGCCATTTATAACAATGCTGAGGAAGGGAGTAAAGATACATTATGGGTAGATAATATACACAGGGGTTGATTGCTATAACTGGTGAGTGCAAAATCTGATGCAGCTGTGCATGGTAGCCAATCAGTTTCTAACTACACCTCGTAATTGGTTTCTATGCAAAGTTGCACCAGATTTTGCACTACCCAGTTTTAGTAAAATAAACCCCAGTATGTCACATACTTTCATTAGTTAGGGCATGGGTTTATGACCATGGCTTCAGAAAGAATGAAACTCTATAAAATTAGAAATATATCTTCCAGCATGTAGGAAATGTGTGTTGCATGCATATGTAGTCCATCTGGGAAAATAGGGGACTATTGTAGTCACAAGGGAACATTGGCACTTCCATTATGTGGAAATAACTTGTATGAACTTGTAGTGGAATGCCTATTTACTCATCATGATCAAATGCAGGCAAAGGCCCCTTTAACTTCATTTTCCACAGATTCCTGAGTTTCAGGGCACACCCAGGGAAAATACATTTCTTTGATTCTCTCCCTTAGAAGAGAGGGCACACCTAATGAGCAAGAGATAGCTAGACAAGTGGTTTACAGACAGGTGAGTGGCTCTCCACTGTCAGAACCAACGTGCAGACTGCTGGGCCAAAACCTATTAACATGCAGCTTCTTCAAAAGAACCAGCTACTGTGGGGAGCACCTCTCTGCTACCAGATTACTGTAGTTCCAGTGGAGTGGCCCGTTGTCCTTGTGTCCTGGATCCCTCTGTGTTACCAGAGATACCTTGGACTTTACTGTGAGAGACAGTGTCTATAAGGATAATAACAAGTAGCTGTGTTCTATACTATTTTACTGAAATAGTTATCCTCAGCATGTAAACCAATGAGCTTCTAACCCCAGCATGTTCAATTAAGCTTTGGTAATAAAACCTGGAAGCTCAATGGTTTCTATGCAGAAGTGAGCCTGATTTTGCACTTTCCAGCTTTAGTAAATAAACCCCATTGTGTACTTAAAAGTGTGGTATGCCTGTAAACATTAGGTAACAAGTCCATGCTTGTGCAACATTTAATATGTTTTGTATTATTCTGCAGTGTTCATTGTCATCCTGAATCTGTTTTGCATTATTAAAGTGATTGTAAAGGCAGAAGGTGTTTTATCTTAATGCATTCTATACATTAAGGTAAAAAGCCTTCTATATGCAGCAGCCCCCCTCAGTCCCCCCAACACTTACCTGAGCCCCATCTAGATCCAGCAATGTTGAATGAGTGTCTCGGCTGCCCGGGACTCCCCTCCTTATTGGCTGAGACACTAAGTAGGTATTTAAAGACAGTCAGCCAATTAGGCGAGAAAGGGTGCGGGCCGGGCAGGGGTTCTGTGTCTGAATGGACACAGGGAGCTGTGGCTCCGCTCAGGTGCCCCTATAGCTAGCTGCTTGCTGTGGGGGCACTCAACAGGAGGGAGGGGCCAGGAGCACCAAAGAGGGACATGAGAAGAGGAGGATCCGGGCTGCTCTGTGCAAATCCACTGCACAGCGCTGGCAAGTATAACATCTTTGTTATATTTAACTAAAAATAATGAGACTTTAGTATCACTTTAAAGCCTAAGTGTAATAAAAAAAACCTCCAAAAAAATTAGTAGAAGGGACACAAATCAAAAGTTCTGACTATGCCTGCCCTTTCTTCTCAGCTCTGCAAGTCATAGAAGTCAGTACTACACTTCTATGAATGTACATGATCTATGAATGGAGGGGGTGGGCCTTTCAATCACCCATCCATCCTCCATTCATAGATCATGTTTACTTCATAGTATCTTTAGTACTAGCTTTAATGAATGGCAGAGATAGGTGGAAAGGGAGGACATAGTCTTGCACTGATGAATGCAAATCACAGCCCCCCCCATTCTATTAGCCCCTGCCACATCAGAAAATGACAGTGATGGGGGGTGAGGGACGGGGATCAATGAAGGAAAATTTTAAGGAAACCAGGAGCCAGTAGCACAAAGGTTGCAGTGCATTTATAGTAAGACCCCTTTCACACTGAGGCATTTTTCAGGTGCTTTTGGGCTAAAAATAGAGCCTGTAAAGCGCCTGAAAAATACTTCCCCTGCAGCCCCAGTGTGAGAGCTGGAGGGCTTTCACACTGGGGCGGTGTGCTTGCAGAACATTCGAAAAAGTCCTGCAAGCAGCATCTTTGGGGCGGTGGAGGAGCTGTGGAGGAGCGGCACATCCACTGCCCCTGCCTATTGAAATGAATGGGCACCGCTGCCGAAGCGCCTGCAAAGCGATTTGGCAGCAGCACTTTTCAGGCGCTATTAACCCTTCCCTCGGCCGCTAGCGGGTGTTAAAGGCGCCCCGCTAGCGGTCAAAAAGTGCCACTAAAACGATGGTAAAGTGCCGCTAAAACTAGCAGCGCTTTACCACTAACGCGGCCGTGCTAGCAGTGTGAAAGGGGTCTAACTCATGTCCCTTGTGCTGATTTTTGTGTTTTTTTATTTTAAATTACAATTAGGCTTTCATTCTAAATTTGCACCTGTTTGGTAAACTGCAAGTTACAGTTACTCCCTGTCTGATAATTTGGCCTATTATGTAATCTGTTAAAACGTTCTAGGAAATTGCTTAAAGATCTATTTTTGTTAGTGAAAAATTGTGATAGCCAAATCAATTCAGATCTGTGCAAAATCACACCAAGAAAAGGAAGTTCCTACCTTAGAATGATAGTTTAATATTATGGAAAAGTGAGAGCTTGTGCTCTTTCATAAACTTTCCCAGTGCGCCACTACCTTTGACTGAATTTATAGATGTCGTTGAAACCATTTCAATAGCAAAAATTATACAATATGCAGAAAACCACTATGATTTTGAGGACATACTATAAATACAAAGATATCCCATAATTTTATATAAGGAGTTTATCCAAAACTAAGTATTTTAAATGACGTAAAAATATTTTTTTTTTTAGGATTTATATACATATATTATATTATATATGTATATTTATATACTGTGCATGTGGTGCCTCAACAGTCCAAACTTTTCCTGTTTCATGATTTCTAATCCCTGATAGGTAGGACAGCACCATTACAACAATTCACTAATGAAGGTTCTGCAAAGGTTTTTACAAAGGCCCTTGCTACTGGTTCTATTTAAAGCAGTAGTAGAGACAAATTACCTGTAAGTGCCATACATAACTTTCTCACAGTCAACTAGCAGAAACTTCTGTTCCATCTTCCCACAGAATTTGGCCCCTGATTTGGAAATATATTCTTGTCCTTTAACTGTTCTTACTCGCATATTCTGTGGAAAAAAAATACAACAACTTAAAAACAATATTAGTCACTGATATTAATTGTTAGAAAGTCAGTAGGTGAACTGCTTATCCTCTAGGGAAATGGAGAAAATGCAGAAGTAATTGCCTCTGCACAACTAACCCATAAATACAATATATATATATATATACATATATATATATATATACATATATATATATATATACATATATATATATATATATATATATATATATATATATATATATATATATATATATATATATATATATATATATATATATATATATATATATATCATCAGTAATCATTTCTGCCTGATATTGCTGTACTAAATACTGTACTCCACTACATAATCAGGTGTTGCTCAACCCTAAATTGCATGCAACTGGTCAATAATTCTGCCAAACTATCACACAAATTGCTTCACTATTATCTTGGAAGGTAACAGATTTTCACGGTCAGTACACAACCTTATTCGTTTTGTAATAATTGCACAATGCACACAATGTATATAAACTATTTAAGATTATTTTAGATAAATGGTTGTGACAATACCAGGAAACAGTATACATGCAAACCAAGCTACAATCACCATAGTTTAAAGTGTATCTAAAGCACAATTCCTTTGATTTGGGTAGAGTAGAGAAGGATTAAAATACCTGTGTGGAATTTATTGCTGTCTGTGCCCTCAATAAAAAGATTCACCCTCTGTGCTTGTCCTTGTGATCATTGTCAGTGATTATAAAAAAAAAAAAAAAAACCTCACCCTTGAACACAGACAGCAAACAAACAAACAAACAAAAAATAGAAAACTCTACAGTGGTTTTAACCATCCCCTATGCAATCCAAAACTATGTTTTTAGACAAAGACAGAAATTAACTAGTAAGCTAGTAAGAGAAAGTCAGCTAACAAGCTAAATACCATAAAAAATGATCCATCTTGAAATAAAACATATTTACATACTTTATGATTAGATCACTTTTGTATGCTCCCATTATGGTACAGTTATTAATTAATGAATTAATGAATGTATGTGATGCTCTTTATAAAGGACAGCAAACAACTATGCAAGTTAATCACACAATAATGTCTGTGAAACATTACACTTAATTCCCTTTCATTTAAATGTAATGCCCTTTTCATTCAAAATAAATACATTGTTTAAAGGGGTTGTAAACCCTCATGTTTTTTTTACAGCAATACTGTATTCTAGAATTAAATGATTTGGATGTGTGATTAGCTTTTCAGGTAGTACTAAACTCTCAGATTTTTTTTTTTAATGAATACACTGCTAGCAAGTAGCGAGGTGTGCTCCTGTAAATACAAATGCCCCAATGTGTGTCCAACATTTACATAATATACATCTCTTCCACCACTTACTCCTGGCTGAAAAGTGGTGCTTTATCAAACTTCTAGGTAGAGTGGAGGGTGCACACTGAGGACACAGGAGAGGAAGGAGTATGTGCACACAGGAGTTGGGAGGAGAAGTGGCTTGGTGCTCTAAGCAATGTGAGGGAATGAATACACGCTCTGAGCTTGCATGCAGGGGTGACTCCATGGGACATTGTAAGAAGAAAGAGTCACCTGACACCTGTACAGTGCCTGGCTCAGATGAAAGAAAAAAGATGTAGACATCAAGAAGTGTCACATTTAGCATGATTTAAATTCAGTAGCAGCACCCAAGCCTGGTTCCTTTTTACGTCCTTTTGACTGGGACACCAGATTTTTTCATCAAGTGGTAGTAGGCCTCATTTTGCTGGTGAAAGTCATAGCCACAACAGATCTAAAAACTATAGGAAAGTTTACTCTTACATAAAATACAACTAAATCTCTCAACTTTTTGCACATTGGCCAGTGAAACAATATTTTTCACAGTAGCATGCTGATTTGTCTTAAATATTTAATACAATGTCAAAGTGGAGTGCACAAAAACACTTCAATCCACAACCACACATTCCCTGAACCAACTCTTAGCTCCCTATCTACAAATTTTCCCAAAACATTAAAAATATGAGTTTCAGGTATGTGTTTGGTAGAAATTGTCTCGTCTCAGGACAGAATACTACAGTTTGAATAACAAAATAGAAAGTGACAAGGCAGGTTTATCTTGCAATTTAAATTGGAATGTATTATCTCAGATATAATAGCAATAAATATGGTTTAGTGGCCAGACATTATGCCAGCAGCTTAGTTATGATCCAGTATATGATGGAGAAACAGGCAAGATGTATTTGGAAAAACACTAGAGTGTATTGTTTGAGAGGCAGTAGTAAATATTGTACAGTGGCTGGACAGTATGTAAGCACATTGGTAAAGTCACAATGTTAGCTGGAGAGATGATGCAGGTTTTATGCTGAGTGTATTAGAGTGTATTAGTTGTGAGACAATAATCTTATATATTGTTCAGTGGGTGGACAGTATGTAAGCAGCTTCATAAGGTCACATTGTAAGAGATGAGATGAGGCAGTTTTTTTCTTGAAATAAATACTAGCATGTAGTATATTGAGAGTACTCCTCCACTTTATATAACTTTTGTGCAAGTGCCGGTAAAATTCATTTAGGGGAACCCTCTTTCTTTGCATATATTGAGAGACAATAGCCACAAATATTGTTCAGTGGCTAGAAAGTGTGTAAGCAGCTTTTTAAGACTTAACCTTTGTAAAAAAGGGTGTCTATGTACATCTGAAACCTATGTCATGTAAAACCCTTATGCCCCGTACACACGGTCGGACATTGATCGGACATTCCGACAACAAAATCCTAGGATTTTTTCCGACGGATGTTCCGACGGATGTTGGCTCAAACTTGTCTTGAAAATCCGATCATTCTGAACGTGGTGACGTAAAACACGTACGTCGGGACTATAAACGGGGCAGTAGCCAATAGCTTTCATCTCTTTATTCATTGTGAGCATGCCTGGCACTTTGTGCGTCGGATTTGTGTACACACGATCGGAAATTCCGACAACAGATTTTGTTGCTGGAAAATTTTATAGCCTGCTCTCAAACTTTGTGTGTCGGAAAATCCGATGGAAATTGTGTGATGAAGCCTACACATGGTTGGAATTTCCGACAACAAGGTCCTATCACACATTTTCCGCCGGAAAATCCGACCGTGTGTACGGGGCATTAGAGTTTGTATGTTAGTATAGTGCATAAGAAGCTATATGTTATAATATACCAATATACTTTTTTTGTATTTTCACATAGTAGCATGCAGGTCATGATTTATCCTTGAAGAAAATCCAACATGCTTGGTAAAAAAAAAAAAAAAAGAGCTAACACCTATACAAGGGTGAATCCATCTACTGACTATACATTGGCTAATTGCCTATTTCCAAATTCATACAGCATTTTTTTTACATATCCAAAGTATCCAATTTTAGTTGGCGCAGTGTTATGCCCCGTACACACGGTCGGACTTTGTTCGGACATTCCGACAACAAAATCCTAGGATTTTTTCCGTCGGATGTTGGCTCAAACTTGTCTTGCATACACACGGTCACACAAAGTTGTCGGAAAATCCGATCGTTCTAAACGCAGTGACGTAAAACACGTACGTCGGGACTATAAACGGGGCAGTGGCCAATAGCTTTCATCTCTTTATTTATTCTGAGCATGCGTGGCACTTTGTCCGTCGGATTTGTGTACACACGATCGGAATTTCCGACAACGGATTTTGTTGTCGGAAAATTTTATCTCCTGCTGTCCAACTTTGTGTGTCGGAAAATCCGATGGAAAATGTCCGATGGAGCCCACACATGGTCGTAATTTCTGACAACACGCTCCGATCGGACATTTTCCATCGGAAAATCCGACCGTGTGTACGGGGCATAAGACTAAAGCCGCGTACACACGGGCGGACTTTTCCACCGGACTGGTCCGAATGAATGAACCAGTCGGACAATCCGACCGTGTGTGGGCTTCATCGAACCTTCAGCGGACTTTTTCTGTCGAAAATCAGATGGACTCGAGTCCGGTCGAAAAATCCGTTCGTCTGTATGCTAGTCCGAAGGACAAAAAAGGACGCAAGGGCAGCTATTGGCTACTGGCTATGAATTTCCTTATTCTAGTCACTTCGTACGTCATCACGTTCAATCCAACGGACTTTCGAACTGACTTTAGTCCGTTCGTGTGTGGGCAAGTCCGGTCGTTCGAAAGTCTGTCGTAACTCTGTCGAAAGTCCGTCAGAAAGACCATCGGACCTTTGATGCTGAAAAGTCCACTCATGTGTATGCGGCTTAAGACTGAGCTCAGGCATGTTCGCAACCCGCACATGCAGAGCCCGCCAGGAAGTCGGCCCTGCACAGCGCTAATCACAGGCAGTGAGACATTTCTCGATCTCTGCAGCCGCGGATCAGGAAAATTATGCCTTTGTCTTGCATGTTTTTTTTGTTTTGTTTTTTCTGATGCATGTGTCATGTTTACAATGCTGGATCACTGGAAAAGGTATTAAACTTTGAGCTGCAATGCAGGATTTACACTGCAGCAAACATTAGAAATTTGACAGCTGATGTCCAGCTGCAGAAATATTGCGTGACACCTTGACAAACCTCAAGGTACAACACAGGATTTACTCTGCAACGAATATTAGAAATTTGGTCCACACTGTCGGGAGATAGGCAGATTTGCCTTTCCACAGCAAAACCTCCTCCTTCATTCCATCTTATACAGCACAATGGCTGAAATGCAAGCAAGAAGCTGCTATACATACTGTCAACTTCCAATATATGCTGTGGCTGTTCCAGGGCTAGCACGAAGTAGGGGCAGAAGAGGCACATGCCCCAGGGGCCTTATTAGCTGCTGGAATAAGTATTTTTCTCTCTCCTCCCTCCAATAGCAGCCTTCTGCTGGTGGGAGAGAGAAGGTGTCCACTGAGAGCACACCTCAGTCTCAGCACAGCATTGCTGGAGAGTGAGGCCAGACTGCCCTTCTTCCTAGTGATATCTCAAACACCTGTGTATTTTTAACTCGCAGTGACTTTAATGATGCAAGGGGCATTTTTTTCCTTTCAGTGACACCACCGATGCTGAGAAATTTTACCCTTCAGTGAAACCACTGATGCTGGGGCAATTTTTCTTCCGATGATACCAGTGATGCGGGGACAATTTACTTTCTAGTGACACCTACAATGCCTGGCCCCTTTTTCTTTTCAGGGACAACACCAATGCAGGGATATTTTTCTTTTAACAATGCCCTATATTTGTGCTCTAATTTAAACTCTTCAGTTCACTTTGGTGTATCACAACTATTGGTACTAAGTCCCAAAGGGAATTTTTATGTGTGGTATGTAGCAGTGCAAGCTAAAGAATTTGGACAAATAAATAGTATGTAATGAATAATAATACAACTAGTCCCTCTTTATTCCATATACTGTATATTCCTTGTACTTAATGTAGTAAGACATTCAGTTTGTAAACTTTGTAAAAAAAATAATAATAATATATATATATTCTTTTTTTTAGTCCTTAAAGCATAACTGGAAAAAGTCTATGTCTTATCATTAAATTTATCAATGTAGGGGTAACTCATTATTTTAACAACTTTCACCCATGAGTCACACATATTTCTAATTGAATCTCAAGTGCAGAACATTTTATTTTTGGGTGAGAGTGTGACTGTTGGGTGAAAACTGATAAATAGACCCATTAGTGCTTTACCTAGGAATCAAAAACAGAAGTCAGTGGGTTAAATAAAAATGATAATCAGATCTTTTTTTTTAGAGATTTGTAGGAAATAAGCTTGACTTTTGGAAATTTTAGAAAGTGAGTGCCAAATAATCAAAAATCCTAGGCATGCAGATAAAAGGTTGGGTTATGGTTACCATTATATCATTCATTACAGTTTGTGCATTATTTCTGCTTAGTACTAGCTGTAATACCCCATTATGAAACCAGAAGCTAGACAACCCAAGGTGATGTGATGTTTCACCACAATCACCACCATTTATGCAAAAGTAGAAATATGCTGATATTGAGGAGGTTAAAACTTGGAGCTTGATAATAGTGCACTAGATATATAGAAGGTTATTTACTAAAGGAAAATCCACTTTGCACTGAAAGTGCACTTGGAAGTAAAGTTGCTGTAGATCTGAGGGGGACATGCAAGGGAAATAAAAAATGTCATTTTAGTTTGCACATGATTAGATGATAAAATCAGCAGAGCTTCCACTCATTTTAGATCTACCCCTTAGATTTAGAGTGACTGCACTTCCAAATGCACTTTCAGTGCACTTTCAAATGCACTTGCAGTGCAAAGTGGATTTGCCTTTCGTAAATAACCCCCATAGTGTTATTGTAGAAGTCATACACAGAGGGAGGAGGAGGTGAAAGGATTGCTATACAGACCACATACAGTGACAAGATGGGGATGAAGGAGATAATGTGCAGATGTTCAAGATGGGGCTGTGAAGGGTTAATATGCAGTTCACATACAGAGACATCATTTAAATTAAAGGTAATCGCAGTATTAGTTAACGTAAGTGAATAGATCTGCAGCTGCTGCTGCTGCAGAATGTTTCGGACTGGCTCAGTACACTGATAGCTTGGTATTCAACGCTTTTTATCCAGTAACGTTTATAATAAGCCACCAACTCCATTGTACCGAGGAGTTAAAGCCTTTACTACCAGTAACATTTCTGAAAGGGTTTTATTGCTGATGGTTGTCTTACTCGGTTTGAAAAGTATTAGTTAAGAAATGTGCTTACTCAATGGAAGTGGATGGAAGAATAAAAACACAGATATCCATTTTAGGAGACCTCACCATTGTGAAATTTGCAATGTTTATTTATAAGGACAAGATAGATAACCAGAAAGATGTTTTCATTGGTGGGTGGCAGTAACTTGCCACCCAGTTCAGTAGGAACTGCCCAACTTTAGGTATGTATGTAACACAGTTCAACAGAAGTCCCTGGCTCAACATTGCTTGTGTGGATGCGATGATCTGAGAGATTTTTTGTGTTCAACCTACTGTTTGAACAGAAAAGATCAGCGTGTATAAAAAAATACATTATAAATACCTTTTTCCCTTTTTTATAAATGATCACATTTCCTTTGTTCTCAGCTGCATAAGAGCTGGGAGGAGGAGAAGCAGAAGCACACTGAGCTTCCCAGTAAATGGCTGTGCAGGTGTGCAAGTCCGATCATTGAAGGAGAGTAGGCTGAGTTCCCAACATAGCTAGAGAACTTGACCACGGTGTACTCTCCTGCTTAGTGTGGTCAGTTTTTAATAGGAAAGCAGAAGGACTGTCAGGAACACCAGTGATTTCACATAAAGTAAGCATACAAAGTGAACAGGATACTTTCTCAACAAGTACATGTTTCAGCAGGCACATATCAGAAACATGAAGTTTTGGGGTAACAAACATTTTAAGTCCACTCAGTCATGTTGAGTTAATGAGAATTTGCAAGAGCTGAATCTGGGCAACTGTATAATTAGTACAGTTGTACTTTATTAATGCCCTTACCACTGGGAGTGCAGTCTACCTGAGTAAATGTTTACCTTCTTTCCCAAGCCAATGGTATTCATTGTGGTTGCCAACAGTTCAGAGCAGTACAGTTTTTCAACAGGAAGAAACAGGTCCATGGTAAAGTCGTTTTTTAGGGACAAGGCTAAGTGGTGGTCCAAGGTCATTTTTGGTCAAAAGGCTAAGTGGCCTCTGGCAAAACAAAAAATCTCATGGATCATGACCCAGAAAAAGATGGCCAGTATCCTACAAAATACAGTCAAGAAGTTTGAGGCCACCTGGGAACCGTGGGTTGACTACGTGCATATATATCCCGGTCAACCACTGAAATCTGAGTCAAAACTAGCCAAATGGGCTCTCCAGTAGAACATCTATCTATTCTTCTAGTCTATCCGCTCCTTCTCTGAATCTCTAATTCCTTTTTCTCCTCCCCTTTTTTCTCCTTTCTATCTACACCCCCATCTTTACCTTCAAATAGTGGAAGGTTACTAAGTGTAGCAGGAAACAATCCCACTATGTAAAGTGGGAAAACCAATAACAGAGCAAAACTAGATAGCGAGCAAGACTATTCTCGAAACCGCTAGGGAACAAAATGTAAAGAAGGGAGTAAGGCTAGTTTTAGATTGTCTCATTTTATCCCCGGAGGGAAAGTCTACAGTAATTACTTTCAATCTACTGTTCATTCTCATATCTGATTATCACCAAAGTCTTAAAAAGAGAATGAAACCACTCAACATGTTACATTATTTGTATCCTTGTCAAATTTGTTATATTTGGTAATAATATTGAGTTGTAGTTCCAACATGAGCTAAAAGTAGTTTAACTAAAACTATATTAGTATGGATCTAACTACTCAAAAGATTGTGTCATACATTGCATAAGAGAGGATAAAATCAACCTAAACCAGGTTAATATAAGATGACCGCAGATTAAAAAAAAAAAAAAGGTCTTAATTATTATCAAGAGTATATTTTTTAATTAAAAAAAAAAATAACTTATTATAGAATCTAAAATCTTATACTACATATTGGAACTATGTACAATTGGTATAATGATAACCAAGGAAATAAAAATTCTGCTACCAGAACTATATAAAGAGTAAATTGAAAGAGGAGAAAGATAATAGGGGGAAAACGTAGAAGAGAGAAAGAAGATAAAAAAAGTAATCTTGGGAGGGAGATGGGCGGAGCCTAACGGAGCAGACATGCATTGTTAGAGCTTTGCACCGCTGAGGAGAGAAGAGAAGGACAAAGCGGAGCCTGCAGGCTCAAAAGGTATCCATTTGAACCTTTTTGCCCCTGGGAACAAACTGTGAAAGTTTGGACAGGAAATATGGTACTGGGAGGAAACTGTGGCAGAAATAAAAATCACCTCACAAAGAGCTCACAGGCACTCACTGCAGCTGAAGCAGCTCCAGTCACCTCACAAGATACAGCATCAGGGCGCTCTCACAGACAGAAAATGTCACAGCAAGACTCTCCATTTGAGTCAGATACAGAACAAATCCTCTCACAAACTTCTCCACAAGCCTCCTCAGTATCCCCAGTAATATTATTACAATTTGAAAAGATGCTTCATAAGGCTTTAAAACAAACCTCAGACCAAATAACAAAAAGCCTAACCAAAGAAATAAGAGAGCTGGGAAACCGCACCGCAGCCTTAGAAATAAAAATAGATGAAATTGAAATTACAACCCAAGAAAATATAACAGAATTGGAACAATTAAAAGAAGAGAATTTAATACTTCAAACTAAGCTCGAAGATTACGAAAATAGAGCCAGACGTTCAAACTTGCGCATAAGGGGAATACCTGAAACTGTGACAGACCTGCAATCTACTATTACTGCTCTATTACAAGAACTAAAGCCAGATATCCCTATTGAACGTTTAGAACTGGACAGAATACACAGAGCCCTCACAGCCAAAAAGAAAGATGGACCCCCACGTGATATAATCACAAAATTTCATTATTACAGAACGAAAGAACAAATACTAATTGCTGCAAGAGAAAAAAAGGAACTTAATTTTCAAGGACACAATTATCAAATTTTTGCTGACCTATCCCAACTTACTATTACTAAAAGACGATCCATGAAACCCCAACTAATGGAACTGCAACGCCACAACATTATGTATCAATGGGGCTTCCCCTTTTCAGTCAGATTTAACTACAAAGGTACAATTTACAGAAGCAGATTAGCAGATGAACTACAACAAACCCTTTTAAAATTAAATCTGACAGAACCCACAAGCAGCAACTCTCCCACACGCAGAAGAATGACATCATCTTCACCTTCAGGCAGCACTCAGAAAATTTCAGAACAAAATGGGAATCATCATTCTCACAAAAGAGGCCGTTATGCCACATCATCCATGGACCAAGAAGATTCAATGGACTGACATCCTAATTCCTGATATCTCTTCATTTATTATACTAAGAGATGGTTCTCTATAAAAAACCTGTATTTATAACTGAATGTAACTACATTCTGATAGTCACACACTGTGTGGGATCATGTTACATTCCAGTTATATTTCTTATTACTTCTGATTCATATAGCCTTAGAATATATAAGTGAAATAAGGAAATTCTTGTTCAGTTATATATTATCAGGTAATAACAATATATTTATTACTTTTTAGGACAAATATGTTCAATAATCCAGAAGTAATGGAAGCTTTTTCTTTCTTTTGCTAACTAGTTCCTAGAATTATGTTTTTGTTTATTCTAATCTGAAGCAATACAACCTCAATTTTATGAGTTAACATATCTAAACAGTTGCATATGAATAAAATATGTAATTGTTTACTCTAAAAGGGTTAAAATCCCAAAATAATTCAAACTATCTTCATCAATACCAAAGTTATTAACAGTACCTTTCTAACTGAATTATTTAGCCTAGGGCAAGACTAACTATATACAACCACCCTGGAATAAAAAATTTCAATAAAAACTATATTCTGCACTCCAATTAATGAAACATCATTTTGATGTCTTTTGACATAGCACTTCTCTCCTGTAAGCGGAAGATCCGTGTACCCCCATTAGCCCTCCTCATTCTCCCAACCATATTGTGTGGGAGTGTGACGAAGGCACTTATTCCCCTGAGAGAGATATTTATTCTCTTTCACGGGTAAATTGTGATTACTTGCAAAAAATAATTTATACAATGTATCAACTAATCTCATATGTTTTTTGTTTACTCTTTACTCCAGAATTCACTGGTTTCTTTTTTATCTATTCATCTCTTCAGTCCACACAGGTTGATCTGCGCAGTCAGCTCTGCATAACAAAAAGTAAGTCAAAACTATTTGATCTGTTGCCATGGCACCACTGAATATACTTTCCCTGAATGTTCAGGGAATAAATGTCCCTCAAAAAAGGACCAAAGCCTTCCGTACTTTCCATAACAAGAAGGCTCACATAGTATGCCTCCAAGAAACACACTTCACCAAAGATTCTACTCCAAAATATATTTCTCCTTTTTATCAACAAATTTACACGGCTTCTGCCTGTACCAAGCAAAGGGGAACTCTAATTGCATTTCACCGATCCACACCATTCACCTTATCATCAGAAATTAAAGACCCAGAAGGTAGATACCTGATACTCATGGGTTATATAATGGATACAGCAATCACGGTGATTTCCTACTACACTCCTAACAAACAACCTACACCATTCCTCTCACATATATTACAAGTGATTAATACACACAAAATAGGAACAGTGATAATGTGCGGGGATTCGAACCAGGTCCTCCTCCCATTTCTAGATAAATCACCTTTTACACCATCTAAAATAACCTCTAGATTACCTTTTCCTCAACTTCTTTCCAAATACAATCTGGTAGATTCGTGGAGAGAAAGTAACCCAATGAAAAAGAAATTCACTTATTTCTCGCACCCTCATCAAACCTTCACCAGAATAGATCATATTTTTCTAACAATAGGAATGATACCAGAAATTATTGCATCAGATATAATTCCGATACCGTGGTCTGACCATAATGCAGTATACACTACTATAGCCTCAGCCATACCAAAAGCGCATGACCCAACGTGGTACTTACCGGACATAATGCTCAAACACCCACTACATCAGATGGCCATTGAACAAGCTTTAAAGGAATACATATCAATTAATAATACAACAGACATCTCCCCAATAACACTGTGGGAAGCTCATAAGCCTGTCTTGCGTGGTACAATACAAAGTCAAATGGCACTATTTAAACGGGAACGCAAAAATCTAGCAAAAAAACTAGAACTCAATTTTAATGCAGCCTACATATCATTTCAAGATAATCCATCTCAGAGTACAAAATCTCATCTGGAAAAATCTAGATTGGAATATGATCTATTTCTCACTGAGTCAGTTGATAAATCCCTCAAACGCTCCAAACACAATTTCTACATGAATACAAACAAACCAGGTACATATTTGGCTCGGGCATTAAATTCAACTAACAAATCTTTCAAACCAATACGTTTGAAATTATCAAAAAATGTTTACACTTGTAATCCAGTTAAAATAGTCCATAAATTTTACTCACATCTCGCAACTTTATACAAGACAAACAATGAATTTAATCCTACAGAGGCTGAATCCTTCTTCTCAAAAATAACCTTACCTGAGTTATCTCAGAATCAAAAAAGCAGTTTGGATGAACCTATAACTATAGATGAAGTTGCTAACGCCATAAAAGACCTAAAACTTAACAAAAGACCAGGCCCAGACGGCTACTCGGCTTTATACTATAAAACATTCTCAGAAATACTCTCTCCCATTCTCACTGAAACTTTTAACAAACTTCTAGATGGACATTCTTTTCGGCAAGAAACACTAATGGCAATTGTTTGTATGATCCCAAAACCCCTCTCTGATGATACTTCCTGTGTGAATTATCGGCCTATCTCTCTGTTAAACCTCGATATTAAATTATTAGCAAAAATAATAGCAAAACGCCTCAATAGCATTATAGGAAAATTAATACATAGAGATCAAGTAGGCTTCATGCCAAATAGACAGGCAGGCGATAATGTACGCAGGGCAGTGTTATTGGCACATATTGCTAAAAAACGGAAAATCCCTTTATGTTTTCTATCTCTCGATATTAAGAGGGCATTTGACACAGTATCCTGGCAATATATGCAATATTCATTACAAAAATGGGGTTTTGGACCCCACTTTTTAACATGGATCAAAGCATTATATAATAAACCCAAAGCCTATATAAAATATGCTGGATACAAATCTGATGCCTTTAATATCGAAAGAGGTACCCGACAGGGTTGCCCATTATCTCCCTTATTATTTGCCCTTATACTCGAACCCATGGCCCAATACATCAGAACAAACCAAACTATAACTGGCATTGAAGTAGGAGGTATTACACACAAATTATGTATATTTGCAGACGATATATTACTTTTTCTATCATCACCACAGGTCTCTGGTCCTAACTTAATACCAGCTCTTGATGGATTTGCAGCCCTATCCGGCCTTATGATTAATCCTAAGAAATGCCTAGTGCTTAATATTTCACTCACAAACATGGAATTGATCCCGGCTAGGGCTGCACTCCCATTCACATGGGCAGAAAAATCAATCCCATATCTTGGAATTCATTTAACAGCATCTCATTCTGACCTATTCTCAACCAATTATCCTCCTGTATTAAGACAGATCACAAATCTAATAAAACAATGGTCGCAACTTCCTTTATCCTGGATAGGGAAGATTAATGCAATCAAAATGACTATTCTACCCAAATTGCTTTATCTATTCAGAGTCCTCCCTATTCCAATTCCTTCCTATTTTTTGAGAATAGTACAAAAAAGAGCAACTTCATTTATATGGGGCTCTTCTAAACCACGTATACCTATACACACACTACATCTTCCCAAAAATAAAGGAGGCCTGGGATACCCTAATTTTACTAACTACTACAGAGCAGCACATTTGGCCAGTCTGTCCAAATACCATGCAAAACAGGAAATCCCATTATGGGTATTTATAGAGGCTTCAGAAAATGACCCTCTATTAATATCAAATTTATTATGGCTTGATCCTAAAGACCGCTTTAAAATTCATAATCCCATAACTAAACACTTCTTATCTCTCTGGGATAAACTAAAAACCAAATATCAGTTACAATCTCCACACAATCCTCTCCTTTCTTTTATCAGAAATCCGGCCTTTTATCCGGCATGGATCTACCCAAATTCTTTTAAAGCTTGGACAACATCGGGCATTCAGACACTAAATGACTTCATAGCATATAAATCATTCCTTTCATTCCCATCGCTTAGAGAAAAATATGATCTACCAAACTCTGAGATATTTAGATATCTCCAAATCAAAAATTTCTATACACCATTCCTAAAGGGGGATACACCATTATCCCAATTATCCATTTTTGAATCAATCTGTACAAAAGATCCATTTGCTAAAGGTACAATTTATCACTTTATAATCAATTATATGGAGTAGCAAATCTTAATAGACCCTCTTACGTTCAGAGGTGGGAGGAGGACCTGGGACGAACTTTAGAAGACACGGACTGGTCTAACATATGGCTCACATCTAAGTCATCTTCACCCAACATCTTAGCACTGGAGACAAATTATAAAGTCCTAACTTGCTGGTACCTTGTACCCGCTAGAGTGGCAAAATATTCACCTAATACCTCAGCTCTTTTTTTTCGAGGATGCCCAGAAATAGGCACATATTTACACATATGGTGGACGTGCCCAGTAATCCAAACCTTCTGGAAGGAAGTCTTCGTGATTGCATCTAAAATATTTTAAAAAATAATACAACCAGATCCATATTTAACTTTACTTAATCTAAAACCGGAATGGTTAACACTCTCTCAATTCAAACTTATGATCCAACTAATAACGGCTGCAAAACAAACAGTGGCCAAAGCATGGAAATCTCCTACATTGGTACTAGCAGAAACAATTCACAGAATGAATAATACAATGTCCCATGCTAAGATGGTAGCCATCGAACAAAATCAAATTCCAAAATTTGAAAAACTTTGGCACCCTTGGATAAAACAACAGTTCCTGTCAAACTTCAATGACTCTGTCCTGTTGCCATGGTAACAGATTAAATGACTTACAGAGACACCCATTCTAAGGCTTCAAAGAGAACTAGAAAGAATAATAAACTGACGAGCGGGACAACCTTGTGGACCATACCTCTACCTTTCAACCCTTTTTCTTCTTTCTCTTTCCTTTTCTCCACCTTATGATTAAAGCTCATTATCAGAATTTATTTGACCTATATACACTCTACTTGTAAACAATATGTATAGTAGGTATAAATCATTTAAATACCTACAAAAGTAACTAAGGAAATGATATATATCTTTAATTTAGGTTTACGTGAACCCAATGTTTAATATTTAAAATTTCATGATATTTACCTATATAAACCCTACTGTAAAACAATGCGCTTACTTTATAGATCCTTGTAAACTTACTTTATGTATCTTTATAATATTGTATACTCAATAAACTTCTTTTGACAAGGAAAAAAGTAATCTTAGGTAGGAGAAAAAATAGATCAAGAAAAAAAATGAGAGGTAGTAGGGGTCCCCGGGGTAGTACATGGTAATAAACACATACCATGAATGCAGAGAATGGAAGTATAAATCAAGATTACCAAGGTCTTAATAGGGAAGCATCAAAATTGGAAGGCAAAAAGTGAATCACCCAGGGATTCCATATATTCTCAAAGTTGGATATTTTATCTTGCGTTATAGCCTCTGTTTTGGCATGGATCATTGCTCGATTGACTCTATTTCTAGTTTCAGCAATTATTAAGGACGGGGATTTCCAAGCTTTGGCAGTTGTTTGTTTTGCGGCTGTAGTGATCTGTAATAGGAGTTTGAATTGGTGGTAGGAGATACAGTAGTGGCCGGTTTTAAGTTTAAAAGTGCTATTGTAGGATCAGGATTGATAGGGATTTCAAACAGTGTTGAAATCATAAGAAATACATCTTTCCAGAAATTTTTTGCTACCGGGCAATCCCACCAAGTATGAAGATGTGATCAGAGATCACTACAGCCACGAAAACAAGATGGGGAATAATTTGAAGCATATTTTGCAATTCTGACAGGGACCAAATATCACCACGTGAGTACTTTGAAATTTGTCTCTAAGGCAGCTATGTTTTGTGAGGATGATTTAGTTGTAATCCAAATCTTATCTCAATCAGCTGCTTCCAACGAAAACCCAAGATCCATCTCCCACTTAGTCACATATGATGGTGGGTCTGAGTTGGGTCTAGTAATAAGATGAGTGTAAAGAGTTGAAATAAGTCCCTTAGTGTGTGGGTCATGTTTACATATATTTTCAAAGCACGTTAACCTCCCTGACGGTTTTCCCGAGTGTGTCTCTGGGTTAAATTTCAGCACCATTAGCAGTAACCCCGAGCCACACTCGGGATTGCATTGCAGGATCCTGGTGCGGTGTTACTTACCTTGTCCCCAGGATCCTGCGGTGTCCCCCGCTGTGTCTGCGGGCTCTGTCTTCTCCAAAGCCTCTATGTGCCAGGCTCCGTTCCCTGCGAGCGTCGCGGCACACGGGAGCGGAGTCTGTCGGCAAATTAAAAAAAAAGTAAAAATCATAACACATACAGTACTGTAATCTTACAGATTACAGTAATGAATGAAATTATTTCACATCCTTTTTGTCCCCAGTGCTTTGTCCAATGCCCTGCATGCAGTTTTATATGATATATGCTGTTCTTTCTGCCTGGAAACTTGAGATTGTCCATAGCAACCAAAAAGTGTCCCTTTACGTCAAAAGTGGCTTTAGACCAGCTAGAAAACAGCGATAGTAAATTAGAACACTTGCAGAATTGAGCGATAGTGAATCGTGGGGAAATCCCCAACGCTGCAGTACAAAATGTAGGTAATGCCACAAAATTGTATCAAATTCTTTTTTGATATCTAAAGATAAGTGACAGATGGGTATTTGTCATGATTTAGCTGCTTGAATTAGTAAAGTAGTCCTGCGTACATTATCTGCCGCTTGGCGCTGTGGGATAAAGCTGACCTGGGCTTTATTTATTCAAGAACCTATTACACTATTTAAGCGGGTCGCTAAGACTTTCGCTAGAAACTTAATGTCAAGGTTGAGTAATGATATGGGTCTATAGTTAGAACAAGATGTATCGTCTGACTGAGGTTTAGGGATCACTGAAATTATAGCCGTTAATGTTTTGGGGTGAAAGGATTGATTGTTAAGGAGAGAATTAAATGCGTCTGTTAACATTGGAGCAAGGATTTGAGAGAATTTTTTATCGTATAGGGCAGAGAAGCCATCTGGGCCTGGACGTTTATTTGGTTTAAGAGAGTTAATTGCTGATTTAATTTCGATAGCTGTAATGGGGATTTCAAGACAATCGCGTTGGGCTAAAGGAATAGTAGGAAGTTTGATTTGTGAAAAAAATGATTCTGCTAAAGTGTGATCAAAAGATCCTTCCTTTTTATATAAGGAGGTAAGATGTTTTTGAAAGGTGTGGAGGATCTTTACTGGATTACTAGTAAATGTATCATGAGGTAATTTCAGTTGAATCGGTTTAAAGGGGCAATTTATTTTTTTTAAGTGCTCGGGCTAAAAGAGTGTCTGGTTTATTCAATTTAAGATAAAATTTATGTTTAGACCAACATAAGATTTTATCTACAGATTCTGATAAAAAAAGGTCAAGGTCATGCTTTATCAGGCTGTAATTTACTCACAGGGGTAGGATTGGATTGAAACATTATGTGGCATGTATTAAATTCTGCTTCTCATTTTTGTTTTAGTTGTCGTTTTTCTCTTTTAAGAAATTAGGCTTGGTGTATAAGAACCCCACGGAGAATAGGTTTTTGAGCTTCCCATAAGGTCAGTGGGGATATATCAGGGATCTCATTATTGGCAAGGTAATCTTTTATGGCTATTTCTAGATCAGAGGAGTGTGATGGATTAGATAGGATTGAGTCATTAATATGCCATGTAGAATCTTGTGTTTTGGGTATTAGAGAAGTCAAAGTTGAAAGTACAGCACAGTGGTCAGTCCATGTAAAATAAATAATAGATGAAGAAAGGAGTTCAGGAGTCATGCCTATTGAGATCAAAATGTGATCAATGCGGGAAAATGATTCATGGACATGAGAATAAAAAGTACATTGGCGCCTAGCAGGATTGATTTCACGCCAAGAATCTAATAAAAAGTGTTGTTGAAGAAGTTGTTGAAACTTACAAGATTGAGAACTAGATGCAATAGGAGTTGGGAATTTATCTAAAAAAGGATAAAGGACTTGATTCGAATCTCCACAGATTAAAAGTGTGCCCGTTTTATGAGTATCAATTACCTGTAATAAATGGGAGAGGAACGAGGATGGAGTTTTGTTAGTATAGTAGGATACCACTGTGGTTAGAGAATCAAATAGATATCCCGTGAGTACAAGATAGCGATCCTCTGGGTCTTTGATGTCTGTCAGAAGGGAAAAGGGTGTAGTATGATGAAACGCTATTAGCACCCCTCGTTGTTTTGTTTTGGCAGAGGCTGTGAAAACTTGGGTATAAGCTGAACCAAAATATTTAGGGGTCACCTTATCTGCAAAATGGGTTTCTTGGAGGCATACAACATGTGCTTTTAAGGAAGCTAAGGAGCAAAAAACTCTAGTTCGCTTTTGTGGGATATTTAGACCTTGTACGTTTAACGTAAGGACATTTAACCACTTCAGGCCCGGAAGAATTGGCTGCTCAATGACCAGACCATTTTGTGCGACATTGTACCCAAACAAAATTGACATCTTTTTTTCCCACAAACAGAGCTTTCTTTTGGTGTTTTTTGATGATCTCTGATCATTTATTTTTTGCACTATAAAAAAAAAAGAGCGACAATTTTGAAAAAAAAATAAAAAAATATTATGTACTTTTTGCTGTAATAAACAGCCTTAATTTTTTTTTAAAAAAGCAACTTTTTTCCTCAGTTTAGGCTGATATGTATTCTTCTACATATTTTTGGTAATAAAAATCGCAAAAAGCGTATATTGATTGGTTTGCGCAAAAGTTATAGCGTCTACAAAATAGGGGATAGATTTATGGCATTTTTATTATTATTTTTTTTTACTAGTAATGGCGGCAATCTGCGATTTTTATCAGGACTGCGACGATATGGCGGACGTATTGGATACTTTTGACACATTTTTGGGACCATTGGCATTTATACAGTGATCAGTGCTATAAAAATGCACTGATTACAGTGTAAATGTCACTGGCAGGGAAGGGGTTAACACTAGGGGCAATCAAGGGGTTAACTGTGTTCCCTATGTGTGTGTTCTAACTGTGGGGGATGGGACTGACTATAGGAGATGAGAGATCATGGTTCCCAGCTTGTAAGAACTCACGATCTCTCTCTCCTTTCCTCACAGAATTGGGATGTGTGTTTACACACACACTTCCCTGTTCTGCCTCTCGTGCCCATGATAGCTCATGGCCGGCGGTCATCGCGAATGCCGGTCACAAGCATTGGCACCCCCAATGTGCCTGCTATCCCACTTAAAGGGACAGCTACGATGGTTCGCGGGATCATGTCGATCTACCGCAGTATAATGACGGCGACTGGTCGGCAAGTGGTTAAGGGGGCCATCGGTAAATCTTAAAGGAAATACTGCATTCATAGATTGTGAGTCTACAATTACCCTGGGGGGGGGGCAAGAACTAAGAGGGGAGTAGAGACAGAATAAGGAGGAAGAAAGAGAGAGTAATGCTGGCCATACACTATACGAAAAATCGGCCGAAAAATCGTTCGTATGGACACTTCGTTCGTTTTTCGGCAAGTTAGTGGGTACAAATCGATAATCGTTTGTGACGTTTTTGTGGAAAAAAAACGAACGGCATGTTTGGAAAATTTCTGCCGAACGTACGATAAATTGCAAGGTTAATGTGTTTCCCGTCCGAACTGCCTGCACTAGGTATATGTAAAAAAATGAACACAAAATTATTTATTCATATCCACTGAACAGATTATCGGTCATTATATGATGGCACGATCGTTTGCGGTCATGGTCGAACGTTCGTTTTTCAAAAAGGGGTTCGGCCGATTTTCTGTATAGTGTATGGCCAGCTTAAGAGTCATATAGTCAAATTATAGTACCGTATATACTCGAGTATAAGCCAAGTTTTTCAGCACATTTTTTAGGCTGAAAAACCCCCTCTTGGCTTATACTCGAGTGAGGGTACCCACCTGCAGCTGTACCTGTGATTACTAAAACAGCAGGTGTTTCCTGCTGTGTCATGCCCATCTGCAGCTGTACCTTTGATAACTAAAACAGCGGGTGTCTCCCACTGTGTCATGCAGTCTGTTCGGCGGCCGTCCATTGTAACAAAGCTCCGCCTCCTCCTCGTCCGTGTTTTAGTTATCAAAGGTACAGCTGCCGATGGGCATGACACAGCGGGAGACACCCGCTGTTTTAGTTATCACGGGTACAGCTGCAGATGGGCACAGTGAGGCTGCAAATGGGCACAATGAGGCTGCAAATGGGCACAATGAGGCTGCAAATGGGCACAATGAGGCTGCAAATGGGCACAGTGAGGCTGCAGATGGGCCAATGAGGCTGCAAATGGGCACAGTGAGGCTGCAGATGGGCACAGGGAGGCTGCAGATGGGCATTGTTTACCCAGTAGCTGCTGCATTTCCCACCCTAGGCTTATACTCAAGTCAATAAGTTTTCCCAGTTTTTTGTGGTAAAATTAGGTGCCTCTGCTTATATTCAGGTCGGCCTATACTCGAGTATATACAGTAAGTAAATTGTGCAATTAAGAAAAGTAAAAAGGTGGCGTACTGAGTGCTTAAAAAATGCTAACTCAGAGGCCTATTATCTATTGAGGAGGTCCTCCAATAATAGGTCAGAGTGGACGTTTATCCAAGGACAGAAAGATAGGGGGAGCAGTGACAATCTTTTGAAACCCCAAATGGCCTAGATCTATATACAGAAAAAGAGAAATACTTGGACATCCAAGTTCGGCCGTTGAGAAAAATGAGCAAGGGTAAAAAAAAATAAAAGGTTAATTAGCTATTAACAACTATACTGTAAGATGAGTATATACCTACAGATAACCCTAGGTAAAAATACATTAAAATAAGAATCTGTATAGTTTGCATAGCAATATTACTTATCATAGAAAGGGGGTAAATAGATAAAACATAAAATATGTTTATTTGAGGTTGTGGGGGGTTAAAAGGGGGAAGTTCAAAACTTAATAGAACAGTATTATTTTAAATAAGTTTAGTCAGATTATACTGAAGGTGGTAAATTACTTAGTGACCAAAGAAAGGCAAAGCCTTAAGATTGAATACGCTCCAAGATGAGGAGTGAAAGTCATTCAGTCCATTGTGTCTGCAGGATCTATATCAGGAGAATTGAATCGACTTCTCTTAGAGGAATTTTGTTGGCCTCTATCTTTTTCAGATTTGGAGTATTCTTGAGGGGAGCTGGATGTTGTGCATCGACGAGGGCTAGTTGAAGATCTTTCGATAAGATGTAGTTCTTGTAGAGTGTTTTGTAGTTCATCTGAGGATCTACAGGAATGTTTGACACCTTGTTAGGTAAAGCGGATAGAAAATGTGAATCTCCATTGATAAGTGATCTTGGGTTGCTGTAGATTATGAAGTAAGGGTTTCAGTGCATGTTGTTTAGGCACAGTAATTGGGGAGAGGTCAGCAAAAGCTGATAAGGATGATCTTGAAATATGAGGGAATTTTTTCCTCTAGCTGCAGCCATGAGTTGTTCTTTGGTGCGATAGAAGTGGAATTTCACAATAATATCATGAGGGGGACCTTCTGGTTTGCATGCTGTTAAAGCTCTGTGAATCCTATCCATCTCCAAACAATTGACCGGGATTGATGGTAGTAGTTCTTGGAAATGTGCGGTCATAGTTCAATGAAGGTCAACAATAGTCTCAGGTATTCCTCGTATACGAAGTTTTGATCGACATGCTCTATTTTCAAAGTCCTCTAAGCGTGTTTGCAGAATAAGGTTTTCTTCCTTAAGAGTCTTTAATTCATTATCGTGGGACAGTACATTAGTTTCCATGTCATCCACTGTGATTTCTAGGTCAGAAGTGCACTGGCCTAACTTACAGATATCCTTTGTGAGACTTTCAGTTATATAGTCTGAGGTTTGCTTTTAAGTGGATGTAAACCCAATTTTTTTTTTATATCATAGTATAAGATTTGCTATCATTTGAGCCCAGTCTTGCCACACAGAGTTAATCCATCTCTGAGCAATCCCCTTTTATTGTTCAGTGAGATAATTCTTGACAAACTGAGGTGATTTACATCTCGTGCATTAACCTAAGAGACATGCAGTATTTTTTAATTCCCTCCCCCACTCCTTTCTTCAGCAGCTCTGCAAGGATTGGCTGTTCCACACCTCAGCATAATTTGGCATGTTGAAGTCATGTGGTTACTTTCCTGTCTTTTCACCGGATGTTAGAGATCATAGCAGAAGTTCAGCAGAAGTTCAATGTTAGAAATACGCAGAGAAAATGAATATTGACAAGGGGAGTGTAGAGGTGGGCGGGGAGTCTACTGACATCACGACTCCACCCACCGAGCTCCAGACAACAGACCCACCCACAGAAAATGAAGTTTTTTGGGTCTAATAACAGACAGAGGGGAGACATTTGACAGGTAAGGATACATGCAAGAGGCATGTTATATCCTTATAGATAACCCCTATGGCAGTAGTTTAGAAAGGATGACATTGGGTTTACATCCACTTTAAGGCTTTCTGTAACATTTTTTCTATTTGTCTCAAAATATTTGGATGTAGGGAATCTGTTTGTTTTTCTTGTGAGGCGTCATTATAGGCATCCTGAGGTAACTGCAGTTGCTTAGCAGCACGAGATGTGCCTGTGTGTGAGGAAGGAGGCTGTGCCATTTTACAGGGGCCTCTTGACTGTGTATCCTTGGCACTCATTCATTTATTTTTACCTCGGGCGGCACCAAAGTTTATTTTATTTACCCCAGGGTCACTGAGAAGGCTTATGGTATAGTTATTTTCAGTTTACTATGCCTTGCGTGTGTCTTTATCAGCCGAGGAGTCCCGAGAGATGTGGAGCTTCAGCTGGATATGTCTGTTGCCGGGCGACTCCGCCTCCTCCTCTCTATTATTTGTGTCCTATCCGTTGCAAGATGGAATTAAGCTCATATATATCTTTACGCTCTGTAATTGTATACCAGTATCCTTCACTTTGTTTTGATACCGTTTGTATATTATGCAACTTTAATAAAAATCAATTGATAGAAAAAAAATGGCAAAGTGGTGCCTGACAGGACTGCAAAGTAAAAATCCTTCGAATAGGAATCAAGGTAAGTATTTACCTGGTGGACGTCGCTCATGGGGTGGGTGACATTAATTAACATACAACTGTACTATTGGCACAATTGTCCTTTAAGACCTATGGCCACCAGTACAGCACGTTTAATTTACAGAAGCCACTTTTCAAGGATACTTTATGAGCTTTCGTTAGCGCTTAAGTTCCTGGGAGCACCTGGAAGCACTAAGTTATTTGTTCGTAACAAGGTAACTATTCCACATCAGTATAAGCTAAGAAATGCACAGCATTCTAATGATAAAATAAACAACTATATTTATAAAATATATTTGCATTAATTTAGGGGGCTTTACATTTTTTTTATAATTGTACATGGCAATTCCCTTGTGCTGAAACCTTAAACCTTAAACCTTAAAGTGGAAGTTCATGCAAATACTAAAATCCCTGCAAATATAGCCACCAACATTCTAACACTAACCTCTCTAGCCCTGTAAAGATAACATCGCTATACATACCTTTTCTGAAGCCGATCCAACCCAATCTCCAGCAGCGGAAGCTCTGCTGAGTACACATCCGACAACGGCTGTGAAATGAATGGGAAGTGATGTCACCCATAGAGTTACTATAGAGCTTCCATTGACCGACATGTCCTCTGCACCCACCTCCACAACAAAGCCATAGCTGACAGCTCAGCATGGTATCAGAGCTTCCGCCGCTGGAGATTGGGTCAGATCGCCTGCATAAAAGGTATGTATACTGATTTTTTCATTTCAGGGCTAGGGAGGTTAGTGTTTGAATGTTGGTGGCTATAGATGCCACCATAGACACTTATTTTAATACATATGAAGGGAAATTTTGATGCCAGCATGCATTAATTTGTAGCAAATATCTGTGATTGTGTCAAAGTATTTTTTATTGTCTACATCAAAGCAATAATATATTCTGTAATATGTATTTACCTAAACAATGCTGTTAAGTGTTGCCATTATAAAGTGTACACTGAAAATAATGTAAAAAGCACAGCAATACAAGCTATTCTGTAAACTATGTTTTACAAAAACTGTAGTGCACTAATAGTTTCTGTATTGATATGTGTAATTATCTCCATAGGATAAAATGATCCTACTGTGGTAGCAAGATTAAGGTACAACGTAAATTATATAAAATACATTATGAACTGTTATGTATGCTGAACTGAAACAGAGAACAAGAATACAGTTATGTGCAACTGATTACAGTAGAAACTGTGCTGCAGGAATTTATGTTAATAAACTATGCAGGGCTCTTTTTCCTCCACAAGATGGTAGCAGCAGGTGTGCTTGTTGTTGGGATTGAACTTAGACTGCAGAACACCAAAAAATATAGTTTGGGCAGACAGCAAATCCATTACCACTGCAGGGAAGAGAACTGCTATACTCAAGTGCACCTAGTAGCAGGAGGAGTGGACACAAGGAGGTATAAAAAGGAAAGCCTGGGAAGCAAGAGGAGGGGTTTAAGATAGTCGCCATCTGAAGAGCTGCTGCAATATGAGAGGTGCTGTTCAGGACTCGCTGGGGAAGAAAAATTGATTGATCCAGTGCTGAGCACTGCTGTATCCCGACACAGACTGCTGAACTGAGCAAGACAAAGCCTGCACTGTTGGCTGCTCGGGTGCTAGTCTGAATCGCCAACCAGTGATCTAAGTCACCGCTGTCCAGGCCTGCTGCAGAAGTAAGGGAAGTGTCCCGCTGCTACTAAAGCCATAATCTTTCCTGCCAAATAGATAGAGAGCATGAAAGGGGGGGGGGGCTGCAAAATCTTGGCAAGTTGCTAAAGGACATTCCAAGGTAGAGTGGTGAGAGGGTCAATGACCCACAGTCAAGCTGGAATACTAATATTGTTTATACTGTTCACTCGCAAAATGTTTGTGTTTTCAAACTGCTACACATAAGTGCCCTAGTATTCTGTCATTGCTGAACTAGGTCCAACATAGGCTTAGTCCTCATTGTGAGAGCTCCCAAGTGACATAGCCCATACTCAGGTGTGTTTACCCATTTGCTGCAGTTCATCTTAAGAGGAGAGTTATAGTTAGTGAGGTCTCAACTTTAATTTGTGAGAACCTCCATGCTGGAGCATATAAAGCACTAGATACATTGAGGGCAGGAAAACCTGGAGGAAACCCATTCCTGTTCTGTTATCCACATTTATGCTGTTTCACATATTTAAGTGTTTGCAGAAACATCATGTTAAATTACCCTAAGCCTTTGAACTTGGATGCCTTGCTTTTCAGCCATTTTCAGAAAATGAGGAAAGTTCACATCATCAAGAAGAAGGTAAACAGGAACTCCTCTAGTTGATGCCTCTACGACTTCTCTGAATATGTCAACATCAGTAAACATATCCATAACGATGGCAATCACCTGTAATAACAAAGGGCGATACCTTAAGAATTTAATTTTGGACAAATGTAATTAAACATGCCTTATTCAATAAGATGAACAGATTTGTTTTCAATGTGAAGGTATTAAATAGTAATTTATATAAAAAAAACTGATAAATCCATTTTGTCTGTGCACTGGTATATACTGAATATCTCCCAATATATTTAAGTATAATACAATATAGAGAACCAATCATGGGAGTATAGCATTAGCATTATGTATACTTAACAAAACAGTGTTGCGCTTCCTAAATAACTACCAATAAATCCTTAAAGAGAATAGATGATTAACTTGCAATAAAGCTTTTTCTGACCTTCTGGTGAAACAGGGGTCAGAACATGAGGTGAGTGGCTAGGATATTGAGGTGGAGGAGAGCACTTGCATTTTCAACGTTTATGCACTAGTGGTGTGTTGTGCGTTAATGTTTTGTTATGTATATTCTATATGTGAAGTGAACCCATTTTCTGTGTGTGCAGCAGCCAGGTGGGGGGTATTTTTCAATTTTTGGTTTGTAGTGGGATTTTGTCATATCACCTACTACCCATATCACTACATACTGATTAAGGTTATTATCCTTTGCGCATTTTCTGTGTGTGCAGCAGCCAGGTGGGGGGTATTTTCCTTTTTTTTTGTTTTTTTGTGGTATTTTGTTATATCACTTACTTCTCATATCACTATATAGTGATTAAGGTTTTTAATATTTGCGTTGATAGAAATTTGTTTTATAGCATTATGTATACTGTATATCTTCTGGTAGATTTGGGCAGAACAGGGAGTTCTCACCAATTACAGTAAGTTTCAGGAAAATCTAAGAAGCTAGTATATGATTTAACTTGAGCCATATGAGGTATTACATTTTATTGCCATTGACTCCTAAAGTACAGATAAAGCAAATAAAAAAAATGAAAACAAACAAAAAAAATCTAAGAGAAGCATGTGGTTTTCTTTTACCATTCTGTCTTTAAAAAAGTGGCCTGCCATACAACACTGACAATTTCAAGATTGAGTCAAATGCTGTCACGTATAGATAAATGTGGAGATAAAATTGACAATTTTTATTTGCAAATTAAGAAAAGCCAGTTCACTAATAATAATTTCGCTGCAAGGTGCAAAAACTGTACAATCATACAATCATCTAGTTTTTAGGATCCTCATTACTGCATCTACAACTGGCTACATTAGCATACTCAAAATATATTGTGGTGGATCACTTTAAAAATATCTGTAAACATTAAATCAGACATTTCTGAAAATATAAGCCATATAGTTTTTCAAACACTATTTGTGCAACCACCTTGAATGAATATTGATACATATATATTCTATCCTTAGAGGGGTATATACAAAATAGCTACATTTGTCCTATATATCACATATTACATAACCATCACCACACTACTACTATCACCACATTAACAGGAATAAGCAAGCAGTAGAGGAATAGCAGTTAATGCAGAATTGGCATTGAGTGACCCCAATATTTTATATAAGTGATTGTATATATTTGCTACCAAAACACTTTGTGATTTAACACTTTTCAAAATTACTTTTTCATTTCAATCTGCAGCTAAACAATGATTTTCTAAATCTTGTCAGAAATGTAGATGTCAAGGCAAGGGAGCCGTGGATGACCCCTGACGGGCGCTCCTCCAAGGAGAGATACAAAGAAGCAGCACGGAAGTCAAAGTCAAACAAAGATGCCCTACACGCTGCATCTAACACAGGAGAAGCATCTGGGGGTCATTCAGAAGCAGATGACACCATCCTGCTGGAGGATGCAGGTGGATTGTCTCCTGAATGGAACACAGTGAGTACGCCTAGAGACATTTTTACTGGGCCACAAGCATCCTCCCCCCCTAACATAGAAGAGTCAGATCCCACCCTCAGGGACATTTTCTCGGCTGTAACATCATGTAATCTGTCCATTACAGCACTCTCTGATGAGATTAAAGGGATGAATGCAGAGATTTCCTATGTACACCATGATATGCAAAAACTGAGGGAGAGGACCTCTGCCCTAGAAGGCAAAATGAGCACAGTGGAGGATGACATGGCTCCTATGCAAAGAGACTTGAACTATAACTGCCACCTCACTGCTCAACATGTCGCACTTTTAGATGATTTGGAAAATCGCATGAGGCGCAACAATGTGCGGGCCCTGGGCATTCCTGAGAGGGCGGAGGGTAAAAATCACGTAGCTTTTATAGAGCAATGGCTCATCACCACGTTTGGCAAAGACGCTTTCTCCCCATTATTTGCAATGGAAAGGGTACACAGGGTGCCATCACTCCCTCTACCACCAGGCAATCATCCACACGCCTTTTTGTTTAAGTTGTTAAACTACAAAGACAGAGATGCGATCCTATCTAAAGCCAGAACCATGGGCGGGAACATGGCGATCAATAATTCAAAAGTGTCCGTATTCCCAGACTTTTCAGCAGAGCTGCAAAAACAACCTGCAAAATTTACTGATGTTAAAAAAAGGCTCAGAGAGTACAACCTGCAATATGCAATGCTATACCCTGCACGCCTTAGGGTGGTCGCATTGGGAGAAGTTGGGTGAAGATAGAACACTTAAAGCTGCTACACCTCAATGCCCAGCTCCAGCATGAGGGTCCTTAATACTGATGCACGGGGGGCCTGGAAGGTGATGGAGGGTTGAGATTATCCCCCCATCCCCACCCCTTCCTTTTCACTAACCGTTTCAACTTTCCACAGCATGGATTGTACCTAGCAGCCTTCAGAAGTGAAACCCCAACTACCACCCAGAGATTTGTTTTTCTGCAGGTGTTTGCATTGCATACCCCCCCCCCCCCCCCGGAAAGTATGCTAGGGGGAAAGATGCACTTCAGCCCTGTTGGCTGAGAGCCCTGTTGGCTCCACACTTTAAAATGCCATTGACTTGTTTGTTTCTTCTTTTTTCAAGCGCATGTTCCGACCATTGTTCACTATCTGACCCACCAGGCCTCCAACCATGGACTTCCTTACCCACAGACATTGTTAAATCAACCAAGAGTAATTCAGATAACATTATTTGCAGGATTGTCACATACACTTTTTGATGTCAAGCTGAAGGGTGCTGACATATCGACCAATCAGGTCTGGCAAGACCACATTTTTGTTCTTTACTTCCCCAAATGGCAGAAAATCTGAAAATGTTGACCTGGTATGTGCAAGGACTGAGCAACCCTGTGAAAAGACTGGCAGTCCTTAGGCACCTCAA
Source organism: Lithobates clamitans (assembly GCA_037952925.1). Taxonomy (NCBI): domain Eukaryota; kingdom Metazoa; phylum Chordata; class Amphibia; order Anura; family Ranidae; genus Lithobates; species Lithobates clamitans. The sequence goes on along the minus strand of JBBGZY010000075.1, from coordinate 1,105,586 downwards.
ATCCACAGGGGCTAACATAGTCTGTCTACAGGAGACTCATTTTCCACCTGACCATATACCCAGCTTTAGCCTTCGAGTATACGGTACCCAATTCCACTCTACCTACTCAGCATACTTCAGGGGAGTGAGTGTCCTGATACGTCAGGACACTCAGTTCCACTGTGCCCAAAAACCTGTGGATCAGGAGGGTAGATTTATTTTTACGTTATGTACTGTTTCAGGCTTGCTTTGTATAATAGCTGCAATATACATATTGCTGCCCTATTCATCCGAGATCCTCAAGCGCCTAGCGGGTTTCATGGCCCACAATTACCACTCTTGGCAATGGGTGATTATAATAACTATATTAACCATCAATTGCATAAATTGCCCGTCTCACCTAACATACCCCTAAGAAAAGGGGGGCTGACACCTTTTGCTGACCTAATTGAGGAGGTCAGATTGACGGACGTGTGGAGATTAGGGCATCCTCTGTCTAAACAATATTCATGTTGCTCAGCCTCATATGGGAGTATATCAAGGATAGATTTAGGCCTGGGCAATGGTTTACTAATCCCACTGGTGGTAGACTCTGGGTATGGTGACAGAGATATATCCGATCATTCATCATTGTGGGTTGTAATATCACTGCCCAATGCTGCCAAACGCAAATGCTGGAAACTTAAACCCTTCTGGCTCTTTCTGTTTCCAGAGCCGGACCCCATAAGAGAGTGGTTAAAATTCTTTATGCAGGACCTAAACTCAGCTCATTTAAATGCAGTATGGGATACTGCCAAGGCATATATGAGAGGGCAATTTTTTAACACAATCAATCAGATCAAAACAAGCACAAAAGCTTGGGAAACCGAGGTTTGTAAGACGCTTAAAGAATCTGAGGATAAATATATTGCTAATCCTACAGAGGACACAAAGAGAGTCTGGTTGGGGGCACAATCTATGTTCAGACAACTGGCGTTGCAGTTGGCTGACAACAAAAGTTTTTTCCTGCAACAAACCCATTTTGAAGAGGGGGAATCTACTGGGCACATGCTGGCTATACTAGCGAGTGTGCAAAGGTCCCCCCCCCACGGTTTTGGCCATACGTGATGCACAGGGTGTCACTCAGACACAGACTGCCACAGTAGTACAAATTTTTAGAACATTTTATATGGATCTCTACATATCTAAAGTGCAGCCTACAGAAAGGAAAATAGTGGGTTTTTTGGAAAAATGTATATTATCCCGATTGTCGGCCTCGGACGCGGCCATGTTTAACGCCCCACTGACAGAGGAAGAATTAGCCACGGCAATAGCACAAACTCATAATAACAAATCCCCAGGGGCTGACGGCCTTCCGTTCAAGGTCTACAAAAGATATGCGGGCATACTACTGCCCACGATATTGAAGGTCTATAATGAGGCATTGAAAGAGGGAACGCTGCCCAGTTCTATGAACGAGGCCATCATTATTCTACTCTTGAAACCAGGCAAAAAAGCTACACTACCAGACTCCTAGAGGCCCATTTCTCTCCTCACGACTGATGTCAAATTACTGGACCGTGTGTTGGCCACTAGATTGGCGCAAGTGATACATAAGCTTATACACAGGGATCAATCAAGGTTCATACCCACTAGATCCACAGCTCAAAACATCAGGAGACTCTTTCTAAACTTACAGATCCCTGTCACTAACACGGATAATCGGGCAATCTTCTCATCAACCTTCGACAGTGTCGAGTGTCCTTACCTGTGGAAAGTGTTGGATCATTTAGGCTCTAATTTTATAAGCTGGGTAAAACTGTTGTACGCTCAACCATTGGCCCGGATCAGGGTTAATGGGGAACTTTTGGAACCCTTTAAACTGTTCCGGGGCACCAGACAGGGTTGCCCACTGTCACCCCTGCTGTTTGCCTTGGCCTTGGAACCACTCGCGTCATGAATAAGGGGGCACAGCACCATAGTAGGGTTTCAGCGTGACACAGGTACTGATGTAGTGTCATTATATGCTGACGACACACTGCTATATTTGGGTGACACGCAGAACTCACTGAGTGCAGTGATGACTCTCATCAAGGCCTTCGGTGCATTATCTGGCTTTTCCATTAATTGGAACAAGTCAGTACTGATGCCAATAGACCCCATTACAACCCCCTTGCCAGAGTGCGTGGCAATGGTACAGGTGTTGTCCTCTCTTCGCTATCTAGGTGTCCAGATATCCCCAGATGTATTGCAATATTTAGCCCTTATTTTACTCCACCCACTTGCTAAATTTCGAGATAAATCTAACGCTTGGTGCAAACTGCCCCTATCCATAGTAGGGAGAATCAACCTTATAAAAATGGTGTGGGCACCCCAATTACTATACATTTTTAACAATTCCCCGGTCTGGATTCCTCTACACTGGTTTGATAGGATAGACTCCCAGTTTAGGGAACTCATCTGGCTCAAAAAAACAGCAAGAATTAGCTTATCAACGTTACAATATCATAAAGATGAAGGGGGACTGGCGGCACCTCACTCTAGAGCTTATTATCTTGCTTCCCAGCTACAACAGGTTGGGGATTAACGGACACATGAGATCCGATCCTCAGGCTTCTCCACATTACATCCGAGGATAACACAACAGCACTGACATGTCTGGAGGTGGGCTATCTGCATTCAGATCCTGGGGCTCCAACTATACTCCTTTTAAAAACACTATGGTTTTACATTAAAAGGCTGCTGGTGATACGGGGCTTTTTGTCCCATACCCCCTTGTGGCAAAACCTGAACTTTAAAGAGCTATACAAACTCAGAGGATTTGGGAACTGGAAAAGGGCAGGAATAAGATACATTACACAGCTATACAATAGGCCTACCCTCAAATCATTGATGGAGCTACAAACAGAATTTGATATACCGCGTACTAATTTCTACAAGTATTTGCAGCTGTGACACGCACTGCAGACACAGTCACAGCAAACAGAGCTTAGATTAATAGACCACCCACTGATACAAGGGATCCTAATGGAAGACGAAAAGAAAGGTATGATCTCTAGGTGTTACAACATGCTTCTCAATACAATCCAGGACCCCGCCAGCTTACCCTGTAGGCGTAAATGGGAGGAGAATGTGGGAGTCATGGATGGGGAGACGTGGAATCTTTGCCTCGCCTCCGCCCCCCTGGTCTCAGTATCTGCCTCTCAAAAATTGTCCCATCTTTATTTGCTACATCGGACATACAGAATGCCGACACGAATCCACAAATGGGGACTACCCAACACACCCCTCTGCCCGAAATGTCTGAGGGACAATGGTGACCTTTTGCACGTGCTTCCCCTATTGGAAGGAAGTCCTTGACACAATTTAGTGTCTCAGGTTTATACTTTCATCATACCACAAGACCATAAGTTTTGTCTACTGGGTGCCCTGGATGAAGAGATGTTATCCCCATCAATGCACACGGTGATCCTTCGTCTGTTATGTGTTGCCCGAAAACTAATTGCACATCTTTGGATAACTCCCAGGGTTCCCACTGGGTGCCAATGGATTGAATAGGTCAATAAATTGCTAATTAGGGAGAAATTGACATATCAGCACAAAAAAGCATCACGCAAATTCTATATAAAGTGGCAGGCTTGGTTGGAGGTACCTGGGCTAGCACCACATCCATTAGTTAATAGATAGACTTTTACAGGGTTAAAAACGCTCTTTAAATAGCTGGAGAGAAAACTTCCATAGCACTAAACTTCAATAGAATTAATGACTTTGGTGGGTCAAGTAGAATGCTGGGGACATGGGGGCATGCAGAACCCGTTAAGAATATTTAACTGTTTTATTTTTCTTTACGTTGGGTCTTTTCTGATTTAAATGGGTTTCTTCTTGAGTAAGTTCTATTCACTGTGCTTTCTTCATGTATCATTGCACATTATTTGTAAGATCGGCAACACATATGGACTGTATGATACAAAGTTTGACTAAGAAACGTGTGTCAACAACTGCTCTTTATTGTATTCTGTAATATCCAGCATGATATGTATTTGACACAATGAACAAATAAAAAACTTTTTTCTGATTAAAAAAAAAAAGAAATGTAGATGTCACTTTCTTGCAATCATGGTAACAATGGAACCAAGTGGTAGGATGTTTTTTTACAAATCATCCCTAGAAGTCTAATTTTCTCCTTGTGTGATTGGCTACCTTCTTTTCTGAGAAGTTGCGGAAACAGAACATGAGGTAACATTTCATGCATTCAAATACTGTCCTTTACAATGCTGTAGCTAATGTTTTTATATAGCAAACTGACCTTCTCAGTTAGCAGTCTGCTAGAGAAAGTTAGTAGAAACGACCTGTCTGGGTATCCAGAGAATAGAAGCAAGTAAGAATATACAATTAATTTTGCATTGTATATAATAGGCCTGGAGAGAACTGGGTTTATTAACAAATATAGAGTTTCACCTTAAAATGTCATTGTATACTGGAAAGGCATTATATTGGGGAAATAAAATTTCCTTGAAATTTCATATTGAATAGGATTTAAACACATAGCCCTAAATCAATAAAGGATTCAATGTAATGTTACCCGGTTAACTGGCTTTCCTTTTAAATGCCCTAGCAGTTTAGTAAAAAAAAAAAGTTACAAGCTTGTGTTTGAATGTAAAATAAAATGGAATGTAATCCACAGCCGTCCTCCTCCACACTGATATGGAAAAGCAAATATTTGTGTTTTTTCTACTTAAACAATTTTTATATGTGTACTAATACAAACTCATCCATGATTGCTACGGATGTAATTATTTTTCCTGCTTTAAATAAATTTACACTATGTAATTTCACAATAATGTAATTCAAATCATGTGTTTATTGTCAGAATATTGTTAATTTTTGCTTATGTGCTTTAGTTGTCATAATTAAAATTCAGCCATTAAGGTAATGCTGATAATGTAGTTATTGTTTTACAGTTGTTAGTATTACTATTATTCTTTCGTTTTTACAGTTATTACTTTAGTTCCACTTGCAAAGAACATCTCAATAGAGAGGAGTGAATCCACCCAGGTTTGATTCACGGAGGTAGGTCGAAACCAGCTTGAAATCCACAAAACCCAAACTTATCTGCAAACTTCATAAAACAGAACTATACTCACCTTCAGTTCAGCACTGTGGTATCCCAGAGCTCCCTGACGGCCACTGACATCTTTGGCCAGTTTGCTTCCGTGTACTGATTTTTGGCCATTTTCATTGGCCAGACTGAGATGACGTCATTTCCACTCAGGGTTATTCATTTTGGCATTGAAAAAATTGTATGCTGAGCTATGCATGCAGTATTTTCAGTGCACAATGTTTTTACATCTTTTTCCAAAGAAACCAGAGGTGCTGCAAAGAAGATTGACTGTCAGCAACAACTTCCTAATGTCCTCTAAACACCCCAAGCTGTTATAATCCAAACAAGAGAAAATGCCCAAATGAATTTAAAAACAGTTAAGGTGTTGACAATGGAAGAGCTAGCTTTCAGTCAGCACTAAGAAAGAAGATAAAAAAATCTCCCCTCTCCCACCTCCCAATTTTCAAATAGATATACAGCATGTTCAACCTTGAATACATTCAGTAAAGGTTTACATCTACTATAAAAATATTCCAGTGCCTACAAGCCCTACACTAATCTTTTACTATACATTTTGCAAGCAGTAATCCATATGGTTTTCCTATCACAGCTAAGCACATTGTCAATATGGCTGCTGAGACCTAACCCTTTTCTATGGCCTGTCTGATGTAGGGGTGCAATAAAAAAATATCAGAGGGATAGAGGATGGGAGGTCAGATGGGCAGTGTGCAGGTGGTCAGCACAGCAGAGGATAGGGTCAGCAGTTTGTAGGGCAGTGGGTATATGGTGTTAGCAGGACAGAAGACATGGATTGCCATTGGAAAGGCAGAGAACAGGGATCACAAATGGAAAGGGAGAGGTCAACGATCATCACTTGAAAGGCAAAGAACAGGGATCACCACTTGAAAGGCGGATGACAGAGATCACCACTGGAAAAGCAGAGGACAAGGATTGCCACTGGAGAGGCAGAGGACAGGCATATCCACTGGAATAGCAGAGGACAGGGATCACTATTGGCAGGACAGAGGACAAGGATTGCCACTGGAGAGGCAGCGGACAGGGATCACCACTGGAAAGGCAGAGGACAGGGATCACTACTGGCGGGACAGAGGACAAGGATTGCCACTGGAGAGGCAGCGGACAGGGATCACCACTGGAAAGGCAGAGGACAGGGATCACTACTGGCAGGACAGAGGACAAGGATTGCCACTGGAGAGGCAGAGGGCAGGGATCACCACTGGAAAGGCAGAGGACAGGGGGTCACTACTGGCAGGACAGAGGACAAGGATTGCTACTGGAGAGGCAGAGGACAGGGATCACCACTGGAAAAGCAATGGACAGGGATCACCACTGGAAAGGCAGAGGACAGGGATCACTATTGGAAAGGCAGAGGATCGGCACTGGAAAGGCAGTGGACAGGGATCACCACTGGAAAGGCAGAGGACAGGGATCACTACCGGCAGGGCAGAGGACAAGGATTGCCACTGGAGTGGCAGTGGACAGGGATTGCCACTGGAAAGGCAGAGGACAGGGATCACTATTGGAAAGGCAGAAGATCAGCTCTGGAAAGGCAGTGAACAGGGATCACAACTGGAAAGGCAGAGGACAGGGATCGCTAATGGCATTACAGAGGACAAGGATTGCCACTGGAGTGGCAATGGACAGGGATCACCACTGGAAAGGAAGTAGACAGGGATCACCACTGGAGAGGCAATGGACAGGGATCTCCACTGGAAAGGCAGAGGAAAGGGATCACCACTGGAAAGGCAGAGGACAGAGATCACCACTGGCAGGGGATCTCCACTGGAATGGCAGAGGATCACCACTGGAATGGCAGAGGACAAGGATTACCACTGGAGTGGCAGTGGACAGGGATCCCCACTGGAAAGGCAGAGGACAGGGATCACCACTGGAAAGACAGATGGCAGGGATCACCACTGGAATGGCAGGGAATCACCCCTGGAACAGCAGAGGACAAGGATTGTCACTGGAGTGGCAGTGGACAGGGATCACCACTCAAAAGACAGATGGCAGGGATCATTGCTGGAATGGCAGGGGATCGCCCTTGCAACAGCAGAGGACAAGGATTGCTACTGGAGTGGCAGTGGAAAAGGGATCAGCACTGGAAAGGTAGAGAACAGGGATCACCACTGGAAAGGCAGAGGATAGGGATTACTATTGGAAAAGGCAGAGGATCAGCACTGGAAAGGCAGTGGACAGGGATCACAACTGGAAAGGCAGAGGACAGGGATCACTACTGGCATGACAGAGGACAAGGATTGCCACTGGAGTGGCAATGGACAGGGATCACCACTGGAAAGGAAGTAGACAGGGATCACCACTAGAGAGGCAATGGACAGGGATCACCACTGGAAAAGCAGAGGACAGGGATCACCACTGGAAAGGCAGAGGACAGGGATCACTATTGGAAAGGCAGAGGATCGGCACTGGAAAGGCAGTGGACAGGGATCACCACTGGAAAGGCAGAGAACAGGGATCACTACCGGCAGGACAGAGGACAAGAATTGCCACTGGAGTGGCAGTGGACAGGGATTGCCAATGGAAAGGCAGAGGACAGGGATCACTATTGGAAAGGCAGAAGATCAGCACTGGAAAGGCAGTGGACAGGGATCACAACTGGAAAGGCAGAGGACAGGGATCACTACTGGCATGACAGAGGACAAGGATTGCCACTGGAGTGGCAATGGACAGGGATCACCACTGGAAAGGAAGTAGACAGGGATCTCCACTGGAAAGGCAGAGGAAAGGGATCACCACTGGAAAGGCAGAGGACAGAGATCACCACTGGCAGGGGATCTCCACTGGAATTGCAGAGGACAAGGATTGCCACTGGAGTGGCAGTGGACAGGGATCCCCACTGGAAAGGCAGAGGACAGGGATCACCACTGGAAAGACAGATGGCAGGGATCACCACTGGAATGGCAGGAAATCGCCCCTGGAACAGCAGAGGACAAGGATTGCCACTGGAGTGGCAGTGGACAGGGATCCCCACTGGAAAGGCAGAGGACAGGGATCACTATTGGAAAGGCAAAGGATCAGCACTTGAAAGGCAGTGGACAGGGATCACCACTGGAAAGGCAGAAGACAGGGATCACCACTGGAAAGGCAGAGGACAGCGATCACCACTGGAAAGGCAGAGGACAGGGATCACCACTCGAAAGACAGATGGCAGGGATCATTGCTGGAATGGCAGGGAATCGCCCCTGGAATGGCAGAGGACAAAGATTGCTACTGGACTGGCAGTGAAAAAGGGATCACCACTGGAAAGGCAGAGAACAGGAATCATCACTGGAAAGGCAGAGGACAGGGATTACTATTGGAAAAGGCAGAGGATCAGCACTGGAAAGGCAGTGGACAGGCATCAGTACTGGAAAGGCAGAGGACAGGGATCACTACTGGCAGGACAGAGGACAAGGATTGCCACTGGAGAGGCAGAGGACAGGGATCACCACTGGAAAAGCAGAGGACAGGGATCACCACTGGAAAGGCAGAGGACAGGGATCACTACTGGAAAGGCAGAGGATCGGCACTGGAAAGGCAGTGGACAGGGATCACCACTGGAAAGGCAAAGGACAGGGATCACTACCGGCAGGACCGAGGACAAGGATTTCCACTGGAATGGCAGTGGAAAGGGATTGCCACTGGAAAGGCAGAGGACAGGGATTGCTACTGGAGTGGCAGTGGAAAAGAGACCACCACTGGAAAGGCAGAGAACAGGGATCACCACTGGAAAGCCAGAGAACAGGGATCACCACTGGAAAGGCAGAGGACAGGGATTACTATTGGAAAAGGCAGAGGATCAGCACTGGAAAGGCAGAGGACAGGGCTAACCACTGGAAAAGCAGAGGACAGGGGTTACCACTGGAAAGGCAGAGGACAGGGATTACCACTGGAAAGGCAGAGGGCAGGGATCACTGCTGGAAAGGCAGAGGACATGGATCACCACTGGAAAGACAGATGACAGGAATCACCGCTGGAATGGTAGGGGATTACCACTGGAATGACAGAGGACAAGGATTGCCACTGGAGTGGAAGTGGACAGGGATCACCACTGGAAAGGAAGTAGACAGGGATCACCATTGGAAAGGCAGAGGAAAAGGATCACCACTGGAAAGGAAGTAGACAGGGATCACCACTGCAAAGGCAGAGGAAAGGGATCACCACTGGAAAGGCAGAGGACAGGGATCACCACTGGCAGGGCAGAGGACATGGATCACCACTGGAAAGACAGATGACAGGGATCACTGCTGGAATGGCAGGGGATCACCACTTTAACGGCAGAGGACAAGGATTGCCACTGGAGTGGCAGTGGACAGGGATCGCCACTGGAAAGGCAGAGGACAGGGATCACCACTGGCAGAGCAAAGGACGGGGATCACCACTTGTAGGGCAGAGGTCATGGATCACCACTGGAATGACAGGTGACAGGGATCAGCACCAGAAAGGCAGAGGACAGGGAATACCACTGGAAAGGCAAAGGATGGGGATAACTGCTGGCAGGAAAGAGGACAGGGATCACCACTAGCAGGGCAGAGGACAGGGATTGCCACTGGAGAGGCAGATGACAGGCAGTGCTGGGACAAGGCCTTCTAGCGCCCAGGCCAGAGACACCAAACTGCACCCTCCCCCCATAGTGTATGAGCATCATGTCAGCAAACCCCCCCTCCCAAAAAAATAAATAAATGAATTTGAGCACTAATCGGCACTCTTAACCCTAAGCAAAAATTCCCTTTGCAAGCCTAAATTTCCCCAAACAAAAATTCCCTCTCCTCCCAGTACAAATCTCTCCCTGCTGAAATCCCCCCTCCCAGCACAAATCTTCCCCCCATCCTTTTTCTAAGCTCAAATCCTCTCTCTTCCCAAATTTTCCCTGCAAACACAACTATCCCTCCCAAAAAAGCACCCTGTTAGCACACATCCTCACCCCTCATATTTCTCCTTCAAATATCCCCCAGTCATCCCTACTAGCATAAATCCTCCCCTATCCTAGCACATATACCTATCAATCATCCAATCATCCCAACTAGTTCAAATTCTCTCCCCCAAATCCCCCCCCAAAAATGTCCCCGTCTTACACAAATTCGCCCTCCTAGCACAAATCCTCTTCCCCACCCCCCCCCCCCCCAGCACAAACCCCCCAAATCACCCCTCCTAGCACATTCCACCAAATTTCCCCACAAATCTTACTCCTATCACCCCCAAAATTCCCCCTCCTAGCAAAAATCCTTTCCCAAATTTTCCCTCTAGCACAAATACCATCATCCCTACTAGCATAAATCCCCCCATCCCCATTTCTAACAGCCCTAAATTTCCTGTCTTAGCACAAATCCCCCCTATCACCTCTTCTATCACCCCCCTAAATCCCCCCTCCTAGCACAAATCCTCTTCCCCCCATCCCCACAACACAAATCCCCCCTCCTAGCACAAATCCTCTTTCCCCCATGCCCCCAGCACAAACCCCCAAATTCTCCCTCCTAGCACAAATCCTCCCCCCAAATTTGTTCCCTAGCACAAATACCCCCATCATCCCTACAAGCACAATTCTCCCCCAATCCCCCTTTCTAACAGCCCCAGGACTTCCCATCCTAGCACTTCCCCCAAATCCCCCTCCTGGCACAAATATCCCCCATAGCACAAATCCCCCCTCCTACTACTAATTGCCCCCCAGCACAAATTTCACCATCCTAGCACAAATCCTCCCCCTATAGCACAAATTCCCCTCTCCTAGCACAAATCCCCCCTCATAGCACAAATCCTCAGCCCCGGCACAAATCACCTCTCCTAACACACCCCCCTCCAAATACCCCTACTAGAAAAAATCTTATCCTGTTACACCTCAAATTGCCCATTCCAGCACAACCACCCGCACCCCAGATTTCCCTTTCTAGAACAATAGCACAAACCCCCCCTCTTGCCCTATATTGAGCCCTACCAATCCTTGTACAATCACTCTCATTCCCCCTTGTGCCCCCAGTGCATTTCCCCCTTTCCTAAGCTAGGCTGCAGCTTTCCTCAAACACATAGACCTCAGATATAGCGCGGCACATCTGTGATGCCCTTCTTTTGAGGCTCCTCCTCATCTTGACATGTCAGAGCTGAAGAGGAGTCTAAAAGAAGCTAAACCTTTCCACAGAGAGCTGGCGGAACTCAGGAGAGAAGCCGCTGCTGAAGGGGAACAAGATTGCGGGGATGCCATTGGATGTCAGCTCAGCACTCTATAGAGTTTGTTTACGCGCCCTCTACATACATTGTGTGCTGGGAGGAGATGGGGGCCAGGTAAACAAACTGTAAAGTCCCGATGGAAGAGTGCTACAGTGAGAGGAGTGTGAAGCTGGAGAGGAGGAGAGAGCACAGACCGCTCTCTTCTCCTCCCCATATTTGGTATATATCATATAACATTAAGCTGACAAAAGTCTTGATGCTGCTGTCACTAGTCCTGTCAGCTAAGTCCTCATATAAACGGACGTTTTAAAAAACGAGCTGTAAAGCTAGTACCTATGCCAGGAAAAAAGCGGCGTTAAAAACTCAATTTTATTTGCATTTTGCATTGGTGTCAATGCGTGTTTAGCCGCGCTAGCTTTTAACCACGTTTCTCTGCCTCTATTCAAAATCAGTGGTTCCCTATGGGAGTACATTGATTTGAATAGAAGTTGCACCAGAAGTCAGATCAAGATGATCTCACTTGCGGTGCGGCTTGTGTGCTAAGAATCTTAAAGGGGAACCCCGCCAAAATGTAAAAAAAAATTGCGTGAGGTTCCCCCCCAAGATGATATGGTATGAATCTTAAGGGTAACCCCCCAAAATCCATACCAGACCCTTATCCGAGCATGCAGTCCGGCAAGTCAGGAAAGAGGGGGATGAGCAAGCACCCCCCTCCTGGACCATACCAGGCCACATGGGGGGGTGGGTGCTTTGGGGCAGGGGGGCTCTGGCCCCCCCCACACCAAAGCACCTTGTCCCCATGTTGATGAGCTGCGTGCTCGGATGAGGGTCTGGTATGGATTTTTGGTACACCATTTTTTTGGTGTGTGGGAATTCCCCCTAAGATCCATACCAGACCGAAGGGTCTGGTATTGTCTTGGGGGGACCTCACGGAAAAAAATGTTTTTTACATTTTGGCGGGCGGTTTCCCTTCAAGATTCTCAGCACACAAGTCGCACCACAAGTCGGATCATCTTGATACATGATGTGTTCAATAAAAACATGGTAACATTTAATTCTTTGTTAGTTTAAGCAGACTGTAATTGTCTATTGTTGTGACTTAGATGAAGATCAGATCACATTTTGTGACCAATTTGTGCAGAAATCCATATGATTCCAAAAGGGTTCACATACTTTGTATTGCGACTGTATATACGTATATATAATTTTTTTTTTTTCATTTTTTAAATGTTTCTTTACATGTTTTTCCTTCTTTACACTTTTTTTTCTACATACAGTGACCAGAGCAATACACTGTTATCATAGTAACACTGTACTACCCACTCACTGACAGGTCGCACCAGAATGTGCCCCCTGGGGTGGGAGTGAGTCGCAATCCTGCCTGGCCGCCATTTTGCAATAGGCTGGGTGGAAAATACTAAGCTTCGGGGGTGTAGTGAAAAGCGTTGCAGGTCGCGGCCTGGTTGGAGTCCCGGCTGAGGCTGTTGTACACCTCCTTACAGGGTTTTGCTGTGATGTGCGACTTTTAGGGCTTCCTTTCCCTACTCACCATAACCCATCATAGTGTGCACAACATTAGACTTCTGAAGGTAGCTGTCAGTAGCAGATCCTTTAAGCCCTGTAAGGTGAACGGATTGGCCTTTATCAATTTAGTACAGTACTTCCCGCAAATGCTCAGGAGAATTTGGGGGCCAGGTCAATACTTTGAACTCATTGTTATGTTCCTCAAACCATTCTTGAATTTATCAGACCAGACAACCTCCTTCCATTGCTCTGTCTTCCAGTTTGATGCTTATGTGCTCATTATAGGTGCCTTTAGCTCTGCACACAGGTCAGTATTGGCACCCTGACCAGTCTGTGGCTATGCAGCCCCAAACCCAACAAACTGTGATGCACTGTGTGTTCTGCTACCTTTCTGTCAGAACCATCATTACCTTTTTTTCAGCAATCTGAGCTACAGTAGCTCTTCTATTGGATTGGAATACACGTGCCAGCTTTCGCTCCCCACATGCATTAATAAGCCTTTGCCTCCCATGACCCTGTTGCAGGTTTTCCTTGTTTGGACTACTTTCAGTAGGCCCTGACCACTGCAGACCAGGAACACTCCACAAGAGCTGCAGTTTGGAGTTGCTCTAAACCAATTGTCTAGCCATTACAATTTGGTCCTTATCAAAGTCACTCAAATCCTTATGCTTGCCCAATTTTTTGCTTTCAACACACAACTTCAGGGACAACATGTTCACGTTCTGCCTAATATATCTCACCCACTTTCAGGTGCCATTGTAATGAGATGATCAGTGTTAATGTTACGGCTGACTGGTGTAGATAACTCAACTATCTCATATCCTATTGTATAAAAAAACTTTTTAATACATATTCAAAAAACATGAACTGGGATAAATATATTTATATTGACATATGTAATAAGTATGGATTGTAATAAGTATGAATATATTTATATTGACATATGTAATAAGTATGCATTGTTTATACTTCTCAGTATAAAGTTATTCGTGTTTTTGTTTAAAACCTGGTTTATGGGTTAAAAAACATTGTAACTATACACTACAGTATATATTGTACCAAAGTGCACTCAAGAAATGTGAAAGCAAAAACTTTGGAAATGTATTGCTTTCTGCATAAAAATGCACCCACTGGTAACAAAGGGTTTCATGTATTAAAGTTACAGTGTAAAAATCCAAAGCTCTTTTTAGTTTTTTATGATGTGGTGGGGGTTAGATTCCCTGTCAGGTTTTGTATGTTCTCTATGTCTTTGCCAGGGAGATCCATCCTATATACCCTATATTGTCAAAAGTATTGGGACACCTGCCTTTACATGAACTTTAACGGCATCCCAGTCTTAGTCTGTAGGGTTCAATATTGAGTTGGTGCACCCTTTGCAACTATAACAGCTTCAACTCTTCTGGGAAGGCTGTCCACAGGCTTTAGGAGTGTGTCTATGGGAATGTCCGACCATTCTTCCAGGAGTGCATTTGTGAGGTCAGGCACTGATGTTGGACGAGAGGGCCTGGCTCGCAGTCTCAGCTCTTATTTATTCCAAAGGTGTTCTATCGGGTTGAGGTGCAGGCCAGTCAAGTTCCTCCATCCCAAATTTGCTCATCCATGTCTCTATGGACCTTGGTTTGTGCACTAGTCCAAATCATTTGGTGGAGGGGGAATTATGGTGTGGGGTTGTTTTGGGGATGTTTGGCCCCTGAAGTTCCAGTGAAGGCATCAGCATACCAAGACATTTTGGACAATTTCAAGCTCCCAACTTTGTGGGAACAGTTTGGGGATGGCCCCTTCCTGTTCCAACGTGACTGCACACTAGTGCACCAAGCAAGGTCTATAAAGACATTGATGATGCAGGGTCCTGACCTCAACCCCATAGAACACCTTTGGGATGAATTAGAGCTGAGACTGCAAGCCGGGTCTTCTAGTCCAACCCTCAGTGCCTGACCTCAGAAATGCACTTCTGGAAGAATGGTCAGACATTCCCATAGACACACTCCTAAACCTTGTGGACAGCCTTCCCAGAAGAGTTGAAGCTGTTATAGCTGCAAAGGGTGGGCCAACTCAATATTGATTCCTACGGACTAAGATTGGGATGTCAATTAAGTTCATGTGCGTGTAAATACAGAATACAGAATACTTTATTAATCCCAAAGGGAATTGAGAAATTGTTACGACAAAGACACACTTAACAAGGACAACACAAGATCACAATAATAAACTGAACAAGATGCAAAAACACAACAAAATTACCAATAACAGCCATTAACACCAAATAACAAATTAAAACTATGCTACAAATAAAACATCCATACAATTAAAATACAACATAGAATAAATAACACAGATTAAAATAACAGGCAAACTAATAAATACAAATAATACACCACATTCTCTTACACCACCCCAAATAATAACTAACACAATACCAACATACTATGAAAACAACACAAAGTCCTGATCATAAACCAGAATTAAATCTTCACCCCCAGCCCTCACAGAAAATAAATATATATATTGATGGCCACAGGCAAAAATGATTTCCTGTGTCACTTTGTGGTGTATTGTGGGTGTAACAATCTGTCACTGATGGTACTCCGCAGACTGACCAGCGTATTGTGGAGTGGGTGGGAGGAGTTGTCCAAGATTGAACGTAACTTGAACAACATTCTCCTCTCCAACACTGTTGTAAAAGACTCCAATTCCAATCCAACAACATCACTAGCTTTGCGAATCAGTTTGTTGAGTCTGTTGGTGTCAGACACCCTAAGCCTGCTTCCCCAGCATGCCACTGCATACAGGAGAACACTGGCCACCACAGACTCATAAAACATCTTCAGCATCGTCCGGCAGATGTTAAATGACCTCAGTCTCCTCAAAAAGTAGAGGTGGCTCAGGCCCTTCCTATAGAGCACCTCAGTGTTCTTGCTCCAGTCCAGCTTATTATCTATGTGCACCCCCAGATACTTGTAACTCTCTACTACCTTCACATCCACTCGGATGCAAATTGGAGTCACTGTTGGCAGGCGTCCCAATACTTTTGACAACATAGTGTATGTCCTGGTAACCACTGTGATGGGAACTGGATGTTGGGGAAAAAAAACAACATCTCTAGTTGTCATCAGAACAACAACAGATTGAAAATCTTCTAATGGGTACACTTGTTCTAGTGACAACAGTTTAAGAGGTGATTTGTCTGACTTTGTCATTACTGTCACTTCCTATAGTGTTTACAAGACAGAAAGTAAAGAAAAATCTCCTTAATGGTAAAAAAAAACAAAAAAAAACTCAGGGGTTAAAACCATTTTCTACTCTATTCAACAAGAAACAAATTGCTTTAGATATACTGTATGTTTAGCTACACCCAGGCAGTGTGACTCACACACACACACTAAACATACAGTATATCTAAAGCAATTTGTTTCTTGTTGAATAGAGTATAAAATGGTTTTAACCCCTGAGGTTTTTTTGGGTTTTTTTACCGTTGAGGAGATTTTCCTTTACTTTCTGTCTTGTAAACACAATAGGAAGTGACAGGAATGACAAAGTCAGACAAATCACCTCTTAAACAGTTGTCACTAGAGCAAGTGTACCCATTAGAAGATTTTCAATCTGTTTTTGTTCTGATGACAACTCGAAATGTTGGATTTTTCCCTAACATCCAGTTCCCATCACAGTGGTTACCAGGAGATACACTATAATGTCAAAAGTGAGAGGTGTTTATTCTACCTTAAAGGACAAATAACCATGGGTGAACACACATGTGCTCTCATCACAGGGATGTAGTTTGCTATAAGTGATTACATAAGAAAACACCCAGTAAAGAATAGGTAATTTTATATAATCTTCAGCAGACCTTTAAAATGTCATGGAAAAAACATATATTTAAAAATGTATTTTAGTGTCTTCGTCCTACCTTTATTTTAATTGAGCATGGTTGTTGCAATTATACTCGAACCAATACATTGATGAAGAACAGTGTGACAGAAACACATACTCATTAGAGATTAACGTTGGATGCACATATCTGCATTGGTTATGTATGTTGTAAGATTTCATTTCACATTTACGGATTGCAAGCTTTTGTCATGTCCATGTGTGCTTCCATGAATGTGAATGAGTGCTATATTTAATATGTGTATGTATTTATTGTTTTTTGCACTGTAATTAAAGCGGTTTTCCACCCAAAAATGGAACTTCCACTTTTCGCGTTCCTCCTCCCCTCCGGTGTCACATTTGGCACCTTTCGGGGGGGGGGGGGAGAGCAGATACCTGTATAATATAGGTATTTGCTCCCACTTCTGGGCATAGATCGCTGCAATATCCGCGGCTATCTACGCCATGCTTGGCCCCTCCGCCGTCCCCCCCGCTGTCTTCAGGGAGACACATAGGTCCCAGAAGACAGCAGGGACCAGTGAGATTGCGCATCGCACCTTGGGCATTCGCAGTAGGCAACCAGGCTGTGAAGCCGCAAGGCTTCACTTCCTGATTCCCTTACCGAAGACGCCAGCGCCTCCACCCAGGAGCCGAGGAACAGATTGGCTTCGGGTGAAGACATCACGGGTGCCCTGCACAGGTAAGTGTTCTAATATTGATTGCTGGGGGAGCACATTGCAGGGGCTTCTAACCTTAAGGCTTCTTTCTCCAAGTGATTCTTTCTACAAACGATATGCACTTCAATCTCTGCACTTCAGCGATTGCACAAAGCAAGCATACATAGCAAATGGCACTGGAAAGCACCTAACAGACTGCAGGTGACTCTGTCTCTTGATTAAGCTCTCCTTTCACTCTGTAACATGCGCTCTCTACCTCTCCTTCTGACACTTGTGTCCTCTCTCCTCAAACTCTCTTACTTTCACCCTTCTTCTCCACTCCCCTGCTTATACATATCACCCTGCCTTCTGTCCTCTCCTTATTACTGCTCCTACCAACTCTTGCTCATTCTACATTCACATACTGATAAAACCTCCAGTACTCTAATGCATATCCCTTCATATAAATCACATTCCCACATTACCTCCCTCACCCTCCTGCTTCTCCTAACCTCTGGTGACATATCACCAAAACCCTGGGCCTCCATCATCTGTCTTTGCCCAATGCTCCCATCTCCCTACACCCTCTGACAGCGGTCGCAACCCACAGAACTTAGTCTCTATTCCTCTTCTTTCGAAAACCAGCCCCCCTTCTCCTGTGCCCTTTGGAATGCACGCTCTGTCTGTAACAAACTCACTGCCCTCTACGACCTCTTTATCACAAATTCCTTTAACCTACTTGCCATTACTGAAACCTGGCTTCATGAATCAGATACTACTTCTCCTGCTTCCCTCTCCCGTGGAGGCCTTCTCTGGACTCACTCCCCCAGACCAAGTGGACGGAAGGGAGGTGGAGTGGGAATCCTTCTAGCCCCATGCAGCACCTATCAGGTACTTCACCCACCTCCCTCTCTGACCCCCTCCTTTTTTGAGACACATTGCATTCGTCTATTCTTTCCTATTTCTATAAGAATTGCTATCATCTACCGGCCCCCTGGACTAGTATCAGCCTTCCTTGATGACTTTTCTGCCTGGCTACCCTACTTTCTCTCTTCTAAAATCCCCACAATTATTCTTGGTGACTTTAACATCCCTGTTAACATTACTATTACTTCTAAACGTCTAACCTCACTTATTGACTTGAAGCAATGGATACAGGCTCCTACTCACTCCTACTCACTCCAGCGGCAACACCCTTGACCTTGTCTTCTCTTATCTATGCACTCCGTGCAACCTTTCCAATAATCCTCTCCCACTCTCTGATCACTACCTTATTAGTTTTGCTCTCTCCCTGTCTTCCACCTCCTCTCACTCCAACTGCCTAACAGTTACAAGTAGAAACCTGTGCCACCTCAACCCTTCTCTTCTCTACTCTGCTACTGATCACGTCTATGACAAAATCTCACCCCTGTCCTGCCCCAACCTAGCCACTTTCATCTACAACAGCTCACTGTCTTCCTCCCTAGACAAGCTTGCCCCCTCACTACACACAGAATTAGGCCCCGACTGCTACAACCCTGGCAAACAGACGACACCAGAAGTGCTCTTGAGCGTCTGTGGCATAAGATTATAGTTCCAGGAAGACTTCACACAATATAATTCTGCCCTCCTAAAATACTATTCCTGCCTCCACGCTGCCAAACAGACCTACTTTATCACACTCATTAACATCTTCTCATCCAGTCCACGTCAACTCTTCTCTACCTTCAACACTCTACTCTGTCCTCCATGGCCTCCAGCCTCTAACTCACTCTCTGCCCAGGGGATCGCCAATCACTTCAAAAATAAGATTGATACAATTCATTAGGAGATCTCCAACATGTAGAAACCTCCCCCACGCAACACCCCATGTCCACAGATACAATCATTACTTCCCTCATTCAACCCTGCTATTATTAATGAGGTTGCTAAACTTTTATCTAACACTCATCTAACTACCTGGATCCTGCTCCCTCGCAAATGCTACGCTCACCCTTTGACTCAATTCTACACTCTCTAACTCACATTTTGAACCCACCCTCTCTTGTGGCATCTTCCCAAACTCTCTAAAACATGCACTAGTCACCCCCATACTTAAAAAGTCCTCACTGGATGCCACCAATCTTAACAACCTATGTCCCATCTCCTCGTCTTCTCCTCCAAACTTCTTGAAAGACTGGTCTACAACCAACTGAGCATCCATCTAACCATGAACAAACTTCTTGCTCCCCTTCAGTCTGGATTTTGCCCTCAACACTCCACAGAAACTGCTCTCCTTAAACTCTCAAATGACCTACGAACGGCTAAAACCAGTGGACACTATTCTGTACTACTTCTACTGGATCTCTCTGCTGCCTTTGACACAGTGGACCCCGCTCCTCAATAAACTCCACTCCTTTGGTCTCTGTGACTGTACTCTTCGCTGGTTCTCATCCTACCTATCCCACCGCTCCTTCAGTGTCACTTACAACTCTACTTCCTCCTCTCCTCTTCCTTTCTCCCTTGGGGTCCCCCAAGGTTCTGTTCTTGGACCTCTCCTTTTGTCAATCTACGTCACCTTACTGGGTCAGTTGGTTTCCTCCCATGGATTTCAATATCATCTCTACGCTGATGACACCCAATTCTATCTCTCCACCCCCCAGCTCTCTCCATCTGTCTCCTCACGCATCACCAACTTACTAGCAGACATATCAGCCTGGATGTCACATCACTTCCTCAAACTCAACCTATCCAAAACTGAGCTCATGATATTTCCTCCCCAGGTGCCACTTCCCCTGATTTCTCTGTCAATATCAATGGCTCAACTATCAACTTGTCCCCCCACGCCAAGGTCCTAGGTATAATCCTGGACTCTGAACTAACCTTTCGGCCCCACATCCTATCGCTATCCAAAATTTGCCGCCTCAACTTCTGCAACATCTCCAAGATACACCCCTTCCTAACCAATGTCACCACAAAGCTTCTAATCCACTCCCTGGTCATCTCCCGCCTCGACTACTGCAACTCCCTCCTCATTGGCTTACCTCTAAATAGGCTATCCCCACTTCAGTCCATCATGAACGCTGCTGCCAGGCTCATCCACCACAAACCGCTCCTCTGCCAATCCCTCCATTGGCTGCCACTCAGCCAACAAATTAAAGCAGAGGTCCACAGACAATTTATTTTTTTTTAAACATTAATAACCTTATATATTGTCAATGTTACAAACACTTGTTTAGGAAAATCTATCCCCCGATGTCTGGTTTCATACGAAAAACGTACTTTTAAAATGTGTTTCTGGCAGGATTCATCTTGCTTGTGGGCATGTGAAGCCCACAAGCATAAACTTCCTGGATGCAGTGAATGCTGAGCTACCGGCATTCACCGCTCGTTCCCACGCATGCTCAGTTGGTACAGAGCGCCGTAAACTTCCACATTGCCATTACTACAGGCGGCGTAGTCAGAACTTCCCGCCCTGTTGTGATGGCAATGAAGCTCACAGGAAACACACACAGAGGGCGTCACTTCCATCACCGCCATCTTGCTACACCCCACACTCCTCTATAGTAATGATAAGCCGAGAAGCAGGCAAGCGGACATGACGGAACAGCGGCATCCGCACTGACTCCTGGGAATAATGACACAGAGCTCCCAGGAGACAGTGTGCCGCAGGATATGATGACCATACCCGCCCACTCCCACGGGGGTCTGAGACAGGAAACAAGCAAGAAAACACGGATATACAGGTACCCCCTCTGAAAAAAAAATTTCCATTTGACACTGTATGCAATGCTAGAATGTGATGGAGGTTATCCTAAAAAACTGTGTGGACCTCCGCTCTAAATTCAAGATGCTATCTATACCTTACAAATCCATCCACAACCTGGCCCCCAGCTACATCACTATTCTAGTCTCAAAATACCAACCTAATCGTTCTCTTCGCTCCTCCCAAGACATCCTGCTCTCAAACTCCCTTGTCACCTCATCCCATGCTTCCTTCAGGACTTCTGCAGAGCCTCTCCCATCCTCTGGAATGCCTCAATCTGTCTCCTACTTTATCCACTTTCAGATGATCCCTGAAAACGCATCTCTTCAGAGAAGCCTCTCTGGCCCCCACCTAACAACTGCAGATAGAAAGGAGAAATTTTGTGGGACTTTAAATGAGGGTATGACATGTTAAGAGAAAATAACAACATAAAAATGAAATTACAGTACATGATTTATTTATTACAGTCTAAAATACATATCAAATATTTTGCATCAAATAGGTAGGTAGTCACCAGCGTTACACTAAATATGCTGCTCATAGCATGCAATACAAATAAAAAAATAGACATGGCAAATATACATGGTATAATAAATCAATTGAAAGACAAATGTAATAAAAACAAGTAACTGTTGGCATCTAGTGGCATTCTACGCGTTTCCTGGCATTACAGCCATTCATCAGGAGTGTTATGAAGTAATATACTAGGAAAGAAAGAACAGGGGTTAATGATAATGCCCTTAGAATAAGGGAGGACAGGGGAATTATGTTCCAACAAGGTGGAGATAGATTGAGATACTTACTAACAGCCTCAAGGCCAAGTCTGGTATCCGCCAAGGAAGACGGGGGTAAGAGGCATGATGTCTCCCCCGGGGTTGAAATGGGGGAACCCTCCAAGGATGGAGAACAGAGCCTGGAGCCCAACATAGTGGTCACAGCATGATCCAATAGACTATGTGTACACCAAAAGTGCACGGTGTTCCTAGAAAAAATGTGTCAAAAAAGGGATTAGTTAAATGTGTAAAAGTGTAAAGGTAATGGGGCAAAGATGTCTATGTGTTCCCACAAGGGGACTACATGAGGGGGTGTATGTGAAATAAAACCAAGTAAGGGGAGAAAAAAACAAAACAAAAAACATACCAAAAGAGGATAGCCTGCGTGTGGGATCAGGATGTGCTTCCTTGTGATTGAATCAAGCAAATGAACCCCAGAGACAAAGAAATATACCCAAACCCCCCCCAAACCCAAGCTGAACCGGACAAAGGGTTGGGAAGTGGTCTGGTGAGGATAATGGGTTGAGAATAATACATAGGGAAAAGATGACATAGGGATCTATTGGAAATAGGGAATACATCTAATAATACATTTTTTCTAGGAACACCATGCACTTTTGGTGTACACATAGTCTGTGGTCTGTGACCACTATGTTGGGCTCCAGGCGCTGTTCTCTGTCCTTGGAGGGTTCCCCCGTTTCAACCCCGGGGGAGACATGATGCCTCTTCCCCCCGTCTTCCTTGGCGGATACCGGACTTGGCTTTGAGGCTGTTAGTAAGTATCCCAATCTATCTCCACCTTGTTGGGACATAATTCCCTTGTCCTCCCTTATTCTAAGGGCATTATCATTAACCCCTGTTCTTTCTTTCCTAGTATAATACTTCATAACACTCCTGATGAATGGCTGTAATGCCAGGAAACGTGTAGAGTGCCACTAGACGCCAACAGTTACTTGTTTTTATTAATTTGTCTTTCAATCGATTTATTATACCATGTATATTTGCTATGTCTACTTTTTATTTGTATTGCATGCTATGAGCAGCATATTTAGTGTAAGTCTGGTGACTACCTATTTGATACAAAATATTTGATATGTATTCTAGACTGTAATAAATAAATCATGTACTGTAATTTCATTTTTATGTTGTTATTTTCTCTTAACATGGCGTACCCTCATTTAAAGTCCCACAAAATTCCTCCTTTCTATATACCAAATCAGGGATGGAGGCCGCCATGTGTTTCATATGGTGCGTGTTAGGTCATGTCAATTTACTGTCTAACAACTGTACATTTATCTTCTCCATCAGCACATTCCCCACAGCTATTACCTCTTGTATCTCTTGACCTTCCCACTTAGATTGTAAGCTCTAAGGAGCAGGGCCTTCTGATTCCTACTGTATTAAAGTGTATTGTATTTGTACTGTCTACCCTCAAGTTGTAAAGCGCTGTGTAAACTGTTGGCGCTATATAAATCCTGTATAATAATAATAACAAATATTAAAAGTCAGCAGCTGCAGTGTTTGTAGCTGCTGACTTTTATTTTATTTTTTTTCGGCGGAAGTCCGCTTTAAGTAAAAAATATCAGATTATGAATAAATGCTCCTTATAATTTAAGTGGTGTTAATGAGCTAACAGCTTGCAAATACACATAATCAAATCTACGTAATATTTTCAGCTGTTAAAAGTATAAAAAATGTTAGGTGATTGATGACTGATTAACAGTGTAACCCATTTAAAACTGAAAATGAGGAAACCCCACAGAAACATGGATGCTTCCACAGTTAAAAATGGATGTTCCCATAAAAAACATCTCTTTCTGAAATCAATATACTCCCGATTGTTTCTTGAATGTTATAAATCACTGACAAGCATAGAGAAAACCACTTCTGGCTTTTTTCACCTTTCCTGATCTGTGTATTTGTTTCAGGTCAGAGGTGTAACTAGAGAAAGGGGGGGACACAGGGAAGGGAAGGGAGTGCTGCTCACCCCTGATGATCAAGACAAAAAAGGAAAAGATTCCCCAAGTGGGGTTTTTAGGCAGCAAAAAAGGAGGGTAGAAGGCCAATATATATAAAAAGATAAGTTTTATTATACAAGAGTAGCTTCAACACACTAGTTAAAAAATGAGCTCCAATACAGAGTGTTTACAAATCACATGACACTCAGCACATACAATGTAGGCACATATACATAACAGCATTGCATATGTGTTGACAAATATCAGAATTGTAGAGCTGACGCGTTTCGACCTATATATTCCAGGTCTTCTTCAAAGGTCAATCTGCTAAAATTATACCACAAAGGTGCATATGTCAAAAATTAAATATGTGTATTTGAAAACAGGCATACCACATATTGATATGGCATAATTACCCAATGATGAGTGTCCTAGAGCAAGAAGCTTTCTGTTAGGGAGGTCCCCTTAAAATCAAAGAGTTGCCTGTTCACTTTCCCCCAGAGGTCCCATGGCACCACCGCCGCAGCCCCCAATCCCAGGGGAAGGTCCCAAAGATGTGGCTTACAAGAGATCACACTGTGAAGCGCCCCCTATCTATAGGCACCACCTGTTCACTTTCCCCCAGAGGTCCCATGGCACCACCGCCGCAGCCCCCAATCCCAGGGGAAGGTCCCAAAGATGTGGCTTACAAGAGATCACACTGTGAAGCGCCCCCTATCTATAGGCACGGACTCCTCGGTTGGTCAGATGGGGAGGACACCTGCAGCAACAACCCAGGAAGGAAAAAACAGTTCGGAATGATATACATTAATATGCACTCCAACGTTGAGTCTGAAGAATGTATATGTGTATGTATCTGCTTGGTTGTAAGATACCATAGATACATGTGTGCACCCATTAAATTGGCCGTAGCCTTCATATACTGGGTGTGTGTGTGTGTGTGTAAAAACCTACACACATATGTATGTACACACATATATATATCCATACTTGTGGTATAAAATACATATTTTAGTGTAGAGAATATCGCGGAGTGCATGCGTAGGGTAGATGAGATACGAGAATAAGGAGAGAGTAATAGATTCCATAGAGAAACCTCAGCCATATAGGTAAGGGATGTGAATAGAATAATCAGTATTGGTGGTAGAAAGTAACACTTAAGAGTGAAATGTTGAAAAAAGTGTGGAAACAAAAAACCGTGGATCCCTGGTGTGGACAGCAAGAGTGTGTAAAAAGTGAACACACAAGAAGTGTAAAGCAAAACCCGCATAGGTGGTGGGTGAATGACATAAGAGAAAAAATGGTGAGAAAGTGCCCACATGTGGGAAAAAGACAAGTGTACGAAGTATATTACCTAGTAAACAAAGTGAAGATAAGTGCAGAGACCGCACTATGTTGCCCTGTGTGCTTGCACTTAGGTGTGACCTGGCCCAGGATTGGTCACAACCTTGAACAGGCTCAATAAGCGCCCGTCCAAGTTAGCATTTAGCAAGTCTGAAAGTATAAAATAAAGAGATATTGTATACATTCA
This sequence comes from Lithobates clamitans, assembly GCA_037952925.1. Taxonomy (NCBI): domain Eukaryota; kingdom Metazoa; phylum Chordata; class Amphibia; order Anura; family Ranidae; genus Lithobates; species Lithobates clamitans. The sequence goes on along the minus strand of JBBGZY010000075.1, from coordinate 1,080,314 downwards.
AGTATTTAAAATGTATGTATGGTCATTGTAATAGACCAAATATTGTATATAGGACAACAACAGTGCGAAAACATATTATCATAATAGTGTACTTACAAAGTGAAACTGCAAAGGAAGCCACCAGCTGGACAGAAAGATACTCAGTGTAGTCTGGAAAAGGATGGGAAGATATATATGCCCTTGATTTGGGGCGTGTATCCGACGAGGGTTGATTGGTAACAGGTGCAGACGCCCCATCCGATAGGACCGCTCTAGGGAGATCGTGCTGGGGGGCATGGCAGCCATATGGCGGCCTCGTGTGGCCCCCCTGGCGTTCAGGGCGAGTCGAGACTCCATTCACTGACGTCATCGCCGTCGCAATTGCGTGACGCGTCCGCATCACGTGGTACGCGCGGGGCCCCGCGCATGCGCAGTGAGCGGAAACGTCCGGGGATGTCCCTGAACGCCGCCGGCAAGGAAAAAATCCCCACCGTGGTAGCCAGGACCAGCCTGGGTATCCAATGGGGAAAGGTGGGAGGAGGAGCCGGCCATTCAGGAGGCCCTCCCCCCCGCCTTACCTTGCCGGGAAGACACATCTAGGGAAAGGAACCCTGGTACGTGGGCAGCGGCAGCAGCCACGATGACTGCTCATGGGGGAGAGGCGAGCAGAGCATGGGGGGAACAAAGACTCGGTTAATATACAAGATCGAGAAAGAATAAGTACATATGGACTGATAGTCCATCGCATGTGTGGACATATCATCTTATATTAATACATACATTGATTGGCGGAGAGAATTACACATGAGGTATCCATATATGTAGAGTAAATTCACATGCCTAGGTATATGGAAAACAGAACACATGTTTAGAGCAAAAAAAGAGCAACAAAAAGTAAAATGAAATATAAAAAATACTAAATATACAGAGGAAACAAAAATCGGTACGTAAATAATCATAAATGCCACTAGGCTACCAGGGGGGAAAAAAGGGGGGGAAGGGGGGAAGAAAAACAGGGAAGAATGGTCAGAAAATGGAACAGAGGGAAGACCCATAGGAGGCACGATTGCTTTATATTGCTTACAGAGAGCAGAGAGGGCCTTATTGTCAACACATATGCAATGCTGTCATGTATATGTGCCTACATTGTATGTGCTGAGTGTCATGTGATTTGTAAACACTCTGTATTGGAGCTCATTTTTTAACTAGTGTGTTGAAGCTACTTTTGTATAATAAAACTTATCTTTTTATATATATTGGCCTTCTACCCTCCTTTTTTGCTGCCTAAAAACCCCACTTGGGGAATCTTTTCCTTTTTTGTAGAGGTGTAACTAGAAACTTCATTGTGCCATTGCAAGAAACCATGAAGGCCCTCTCTTCAAAAAAAGCACGATCAGTGACAGTGTAGTGGTATTGGGGGTAATGGGATCAGTGGCAGTGCTGGTAGGGAATGGGATGAGTGACAGTGCTGGTGGGGGATGGGATGAGTGGCAGTTCTGGGGGGGTAATCAGTGGCAGTGATGGGGGGTTTATGGAATCAGTGGCAGTGCTGGGGGGGTTGATGGGATCAGTGGCAGTGGTGGTGGTGGGGGGGGGTGGGATGAGTGGCACTGATGGTAGGAAATGAGATGAGTGACAGTGCCGTTGGGGGGATAGGATGAGTGACAGTGCTGGGGGGTGATCAGTGGCAATGCTGAGGGGTTGATGGGATCAGTGGCAGTGGTGGTGGGGGGGATGGGATCACTGGCAGTGCTGGGGGGGTTAATAGGATCAATGGCAGTAGTGAGGGAGGGCATTGATCAGTGGCAGTGCTGGAGTGTTAATGAGATCAGTGGCATTTGTGTGGGGTGTGGGATGAGTAGCAGTGTTGCTGGGGAGACGGGCAAGTGGCAGCAGTGGTGGGGTAGACTGGGTTCACTGGCAGTGCTGATATGGGGGAATAGGATCAGTGGCAGTGCTGGGTGGGGATGGGGTCAGTGACACTCACTTTCTGCCAATGCCCACTACCCCTGAAAATTGAATGAGACTGGGTGGGCGGTAAGTGTACTATCTCCTGAATCCCAACCCAAGTGTAACTAGAGAAGAACCTTCAGAACACCAGGGCCTGGTTGCAAGTGCAAAATTTACGACCCTGGTAGTTCCGCCACTGTCTCAGGTCAGTAACTCAGCCAAAACGACTAACATTTTCAGAAAGATGTCAGCAATTGAAGCCTCCATATTTTTCTGTTGACATGTCTATTTTGAGCTCTATTTAAAACAAAGATTAAAAATGTATTACAGATTACCAGTTCTTAGACGTGATGGCTGCATTATTTTATTTTTTTCCCTTTTATTCCACTAGTGGTCCTGCCAGTAACACACTTTCTGTCTTATAGTGCTCGCTCACCATACTTTATATATGGGGAAACAGCATTGGGATCCAGATTAACTTAAATTTTCCTTATATACTAACTTAGGGGTAGATGTTCTGTAGTCCACAGAAATCAACTGGGCAGGACTGACCGCTGCTTCAGATTTTAGTGTAACACAGTTACAGTGTAAAGGAAGCTATAAATTTGCTGGATTTCTGGCATAATCACCAGGTTTTTCTCTGTACTTGCAGCTTCCATAAGCATATATTGATTGGTTTGTGCAAAAGTTATAGCATCTACAAAATAGGGGATAGATTTATAGCATTTTTATTATTATTATTTTTTTTTTACTAGTAATGGTGGCGATGTGCGATTTTTATTGTGACTGTGATATTGTGGCAGACATATCAGACACTTTTGACACATTTTTGGGACCAATTACATTTATACAGCGATCCGTGCTATTAAAATGCACTGATTACTGTATAAATGTGACTGGCAGGGAAGGGGTTAACACTAGGGGGTGATCGAGGGGTTAATTATGTTGCTAGGGAGTGTTTCTAACTGAAGGGGGAGGGGACACACAAGGGGAGGAGACCGATCGATGTTGCTCTATACTGAGAACACACACATCGGTCTCCTCTCTGACAGGATGTGGGTCTGTGTGTTTACATACACAGATCCACGGTCCTGCCATGTTACTGGGCAATCGCGGGTGCCCGGTGGACAACGTGGCCGCCGGGCACGCGCATCAGGTGCCCAGTGACACGGCGGGCACGCGCGCCCCCTGGTGGGCAGGGAAGGCGTCATATGATGCCCTCCCAGAACGAGAGCCGCACCACCTGGCCGTCATATGACAGCTGGCAGGCAACAAGTGGTTAAAGGTGCTGCAGCAGTATGTTTTTTAACACACTACTTGTGGCTATATGTACTTCAGTTAAGCTGACTATTGGCTTTCAATGTGGAAGTGATGCACGCGGCTGTTAGGCCACTGATCACTTCCACAATGTTCCGCCCTCCCTGCGAAATCCCCCCGCCATGTTCACCGGGCTTCGTTATCCCACTTGCGTGCCCGGTGAGGTCATAGGAGGGCCCCAGGAAAGACAGCCGTGGACAGCTCCAAGGATATCCATCCACTTTGCCTTCCTCCTGAGCAAAGACCAGGAATTGACATGTACTGTATGAGGTCACTTGATGTCCTCCCAGAACTGTGCCCCCTGCATTCTCGCTGCAACGCGCATCCGGCGCACTCTGTGATTGCTGTGTCCCTCAGATGCAGCTGATCACAGATTGGGGTAAAGGGCCAATCACAGCGGCCCTTTACCACATGTCCAATCACAGCTGGTAACAATGTAAACACACTTGCCGGTTATCGGCATTACTTTCCTCATGCTGTCACAACGTGAGGAGAGAAGAGCTGGTAACCGGCAAGTGTGAAAGAGGACATCTACACTGATCATCAGGGCACTGATCATCAGTGTGCTGATGATCAGTGCAACCCCAACAATGCCCATTAGTGATACCAATCAGTGAGCATCAATGCATCCTATCAATGTCTCCTCATTAGCCGCCTATCAGTGCTGTCTATCAGTGCCATCTATCAGTGCCCATCAGTGCCCCATATCAGTGCAGCCTCATCAGTGCTGCCTCATCAGTGCCCATAATTAAATACCACCAAAAGAAAGCTCTATTCGTGTGAAAAAGATAAAAAAAATTGCATATGAGTACAGTGCTGTATGACCTCGCAATTGTCATTCAAAGTACGACAGCACTGAATGCTGAAAATTGGCCTGGGCAGGAAGGGGATGAAAGTGCCCAGTAGACAAGCGGTTAAACAAAGTGCAGTGATTAGCAAAATCTCTTTTCTGCACATTAAGACTTGCCAACCATACTAGGCATTTACAACATGGCAATCCACTGAATATTAACACAAAGTTTTTGCCACTTCTGTTAAAATAGCTCTGTTAGTTTCACTTAAAGGACTAGTGACCTGCTTATATTTTCGAACTAGGGACCCTACCAATGGACTTTTACTATTGTCTATTTTCTCTGCTATAGGATAATTACCAACTGGTAACATTCTGATGGGTATTTCTAACTAGTGATGTTACTAATATTCACAGACTAAAAACTTTGTTGACTAATATTTATTGATTGGCGATTTCAATCAAAAAGTGTGTTTAAGAAAATAAGCTATAATGACAGATCATTTACTAAATGTATCCCCCATGATTTCTACAATAATTCACAACACTGATTAATTTATAAGTAGTCCACTCACAATGTTGCTCTTGTCTGGGTTGTTGATTTTAAACAATTCTGCAACTTTGGTTTGTACTGGTTTGCTAAATGTGAGCGTGTAGCTTCTTATTACTAAGCATCATGATGTTCAAAATATTATATATATGTAATTATACATAATACAAATCTATAAGTAGATTCATTAATAGTAGGTTTAGTTATTTATTTATTTTAATTAGAGTGTAAAACAATATAAACATATAATGAACATTCATTACATTTAAGATGACACCCTCTCACAAAACACAATAATACAATATATACAATACAATAATGTAAAATACTCGGGAAATTTGCTTTCAAACAATGGTAAAATCCCACAACACAACCAACATGAATATACCTAACTTTACTATCTAATAAATAAGCATTAGTCCGTAATACCTGTTCACCTGTCATTGCAAGCATCAATTGCTACGGCGATATCTGTAAGAATAAACTCTTTGCTTGCATATGGTGGAAAACATACACATGAGCAGTTTGAAAACCTTTACTCCCACAAAAGGTATTGAGCATGTGGCATTGAAATCAGTTAAAGATTAAATTAAAATTATCTATGGCAACTACGCCCCAAAAAACTCAGACAGAGAGCAAAGTCTTCATTATAGCCTGTGAGCTACCTGTAACTGATATTTTCCCAATTACCAATTTACCATGCTGTGTTCTGCACTGTGTCTCTGTATGGAGGTGACCAGACGGGGTAAGACAGAACTTTTCTTCCTCATGTCAGAGCCTCAAGCAAGGGAAATAGTGAGCAGCATCATGGTGACATCCCCAAATCTCACTGCCTATCTTCTGAGAGTAGCAGTCAGATGCAGTGTCTTAAATTTTACACTGCACACATACAACTATAAAGCTGTAGACACGGGAGTGACTAGGCCCCTTCACATACCAGGAAGTACACTGTTAATTTTCAGGAGGAAATTAAGACAAAACATTTTTTTTTAAGGTATTTGTTAAAAAACCATTACCATTTCTACATGTTCTCTATAAATTAGAAAATCTTTTGAGTTCAGGTCCATTTTTCTTAATAGTTTTTTTTCATACCCTAATTATTACAATTAAAGAAGGGAAAAAAATGTTAAGAAATGCATTCAGAATGCAATGTTTTTGGATTCAAGTTATTTATTCATTGACTATGCATCTCTTCAATCCGGCAGAACTTCCATGTATGAATATGCATTTTCCTGTCCAGGTATGCACATGTCAGAGGGAATCTGAGGTAAACTTTTGCAAGTTAGACCCTTAATATATAGTCAGAATTTCAAAATTTGGCTTTATACCTTCCTCTACTAACCATGCTGATTGTATGACTGGGAATACATGGAGCAGATTTCAACCAGTTCCCGATGAAACAACGAAGTTCAGAAAGTGGGTGTTCCTGTTGGCCACCCCCTACCAGAGATCCCTTGATTACAAACATTGAAGGAGCTTGGCAGAAAATTGTCAGCTGAACACTGCACCCATTCGGATGCAGGCAGTTATTTTGACAGCTAATGGGGATTAGTTGCAGTGGGAGAGTCGACCATCTGCGCTGAGTAGTCTTGCCTGATACTTACTTTACAATTTTGATTAAATAAAAAAAAACACTATTTCCTGATAAAATTACCTATAGACATAAGATTTCATCTCACTTTAGAAAAATCATGTGAATTTTGAGTGAGATGATATTAAATAAGAGTAGGCAACGCAACTGTAATCCTTTGGCTCATTTCCAATGTATAAGTCCTAGTATTCCATACTTATATTTTGTCATAAGATTATTTATTGGGTAAAATACACATGCATCATTTTTTATTATTAGCTGTCACCATTGCATATTTCATTACCACAATCCTATGTCTATGAGTAACTTAATGAAAAAAAATGAAAAACCAAAAAAAAAACAAAGCACGCCTTAAATAAGTGCCCTATATCATTAGATGCCAATTTGTTTTGTTTTTACTGACCTAAATATTTGAATACATATTTTTCTGGGCTGCAGAAATCATGAAGTTCAACAATCCTAGGAAATCTATGTGCATATATTATGGTAAAACAAAACATTTGCAAATCTTTGTGACATCTGGCTTGTGAGTAGGGATGGGCAAATTGCTTTGAGCGAGTCAGAGCTTGCAGCAAAACTGGTCAGTTCTCTCCATGCTTTAGGAGAATGTGTTCTCCGTGCTAGTGTTTGCAGAGTGGTGATTTTTCTCAATATTTCACCAGTGAACCAAATTTAATATAGTGAACTGGTAACTTGACCCAAATGACCAATTTTCATTCTACCCTAGCTTTTAAAGAGACCAGGAAGCACCTCCCCCCACACACACATGCACTCCAATGGAATCTCCCTTAAAGTTGTTAAGGCTTATTGGGTAAGTATATCTAACCCTCACAACTTCAACAACCTAATTATTAATTATTATTATGTGCTGTTCCTATAAGGTAGTCTATTATCTCCTTATAAGCCCACGCTCACATTGGGCCAATTTGGCATGCAATTTGACATGTCAAATCGCATGCCAAATTGGTGGCTATTGCCAGAAATGGCACTGTCCGAATCGCTGCGATGCCTACTTTTCAGCGTTGCGACGATTTTTCAAAAATAATTCTACCTTTGGCAACTTCAGGGGCAATTTACATCTGTGCAGGAACTCCCACAGATGTCTGTCAAATTGCCCCTGGAGTCAGACTGCATTGCCCGTTTAAAATCGTGTGAGTTCTGCTGCACTCGCACAATTTCTAACCCGCAGCAGTGTGAACCTGGGCTTAGGGTATTGCTGTTACAAGAGGGGGCATCTTATTTAACTTATGAAAAGTACTTTTGCAATTATGGGGGCAAGAGGCAGGTTATGAAATATACTATATACAAATGAAATGTGTGCAGGAGAGGGAAGTCAGTGTTGGCAGGGAAAGGGGATTTTTGTGAGGGGTTGCATACTGAGGTGTATTTATCAGAGGGGACTGTTCAGTTAGCAACACTTATGTAATTTAGTGAATAAGCAGAAACGGTGCTCTTAATTAATACCCAATTAAGTGTAAAAATACTAGGATTTATGCTTGCATATGATAGGATGATTAAAGTGAAAGCACCTTCACCTTATTTCCCAAGCTACTCTACCATTAAGATTTACAGTACTTTAGGATGTGAACATATACTCCTCTAAATGCACAATATCTACCCTTTACTTAAATTAACCCCATATGAGTACTACAGCACTCAAATATTTCAGTAGAGGAAATGGGTGTCAGTATGGGGGCCTGGCTGAGCTTTTGAGATCAGCTGCTACATCTCACTAATTTTTGTGACCATCGCTAATCAATTTACTTGCCCTATTAAGAGATCTGCATAGCACAATCACACAATGTTGTCTTGTACTGCTGAACTACATGTAATAGTATGTTAATCACTTGTAAACATGAGCTTTAAATCCTTATTTATAATTCACAATTGCCTCATTTGCAGTAAATTGATTTCATTTTAGACAGTTACCAACAGGAAAATAAATCCCATACTCTTAAGCCTAGCACACATGGCCGAATGTTGGGCGGCATCGGCCAGATCAATAGAAACTGGCTGACATTAGACCTGTGTGTACTGCAGTCAATCTGACAGAAGCCGGACATTCGGACTGAATAGCTGAGAGCGCTGACCGAATTGTTCTGGTGGGGGGGGGTCTGCCCCAGAACACAATAGCACAGCAGGGGAGATCGATGTCAGATAATTAGTAATTAGTACTTCTCTTGAATATTCAAGTTTTTTTGGTTCAGCCCTACTAGTGTGTACTAGGCCTAAAAGAGTCATAATATTATATATATATATATATATATATATATATATATATATATATATATATATATATATATATATATATATATATCCTTAACATTTCCCTCCCTAACTTACTTGATTTGATTGTAGCCGTATTAGTGCAATTGTGACAGAGAAAATTGAGTACTGTCCGTGATCCTTTTTTTCAAAAAAAATTGTATGTTAGTGCAAATAAAAAAAGTATCACGGACAGTACTCAATTTTCCCTCCCTAACTTGAATTATAAACATGCTGTCAGAAAAATAACATACCAGTCAGTCCAACATTCCAAAGCAGTAATTGGATTATATATTTGGTTATATACTTTGCTTTTCCTTTAGAAGAGCTACATCATATACTATAACAACAATGAAACATCATCAATAGCTATAATATTTTTATAGCTATAATTATCATCTGAAGCATTATTAACGTAAACTCCACCCATGTAATTTTTCACTTGATGAATATTGTTATTTTGCTTTTAAGAATTCTTGTGCCTTTTAGAATGCCTAAATGTGTCTTAAGCGCTTTCTAGTCTAATGAATCAAACTGATTCCACTCTCAGTAACCACTTGCCGCCCGCGCACCTTTAAATAACGGCAGGGCGGTGCGGCTCTCGTTCTGGGAGGACATCATAGGGCATCCTCCCAGAAAGGCTGCTCTTACAAGCCTGCGGCTGTGCCGTGTTGCTAGGACACGACCCCGATGATGCGTCTCTTTAACCATGTGATTGGCTCTGTCCAATCACAGCCGGTCACATGTAAACATGGAAGTGCCGGTAATTGTCTTTCATCTCCTCACACTGACAGAGTGTGTGGTAAAGTGAGCCGATCAGTGGCATCTCCTCACAGGGAAAAGCAAGACAGGTAATCAGCAAGACAGGTAATCAGGGCACTGATCATCAGTGCCCTGATTACAGTAAGCAGCAGTGCAGCAATTGGTGCCCACCAGTGCCAGCAATCAGTGCCCATTAGTGATGTCAGTCAGTTCTAGCTGTCAGTGCCCATCAGTGCCGCCTATCACTGCTGCCCATCAATGCCCACCAGTGCTGCCCATCAATGCACATCAGTGCCACCCATCAATGCCCATCAGTGCCCATTAGTGCAGCCCATCAGTGCCCATTAATGCTGCCTATCACTGCCACCTATCAGTGCACACCAATGCTGCCTAGCAGGGTCCGTCAGTGCCACCTATCAGTGCATACCAGTGCCACCCAGTGCCACATATTAGTGCCACCTATCAGTTCCCATAAGTACTGCATATTGCCTCTTTATTAGTACCACCTAATCAGTGCCCATAAGTGGCACCTCATCCGTGCCCATAAGTGCCACCTCATCAGTGCCCATCTGTGCAGCCTCATCAGCGCACATCAGTGATAGAGAAAAATTACTTATTTACAAAATGTACTGACAGAAAAAAGAAAAACTTTTTTTTTTCAAAATTTGCAGTCTTTTTCTTAGTAAAAAAAAAAAAACCCAGCAGTGATTAAATACCAACAAAAGAAAGCTCTATTTGTGTATATAAAATGATACAAATGTTTTATAGGTACAGTGAAGCGTGACTGTGCAATTGTCATTAGAAGTGTGACAGCGCTGAAAGCTGAAAAATGGCCTGGGCAGGAAGGGGGTGAAACTGCCCTGTATTGAGGTGATTAAAAAGGTTCCCTAGGCGGTAAAGTGGTTTTATCAAACTGCAAATACTACTAACACTGGTATGGCATTGAAATGAAACTTTCCCTGCTGTTTGTGTCTGTTGCATTTAGTGGGTTTTTCTATGCAGTAGTGTTAGCTGTTATCCGTAGCAGCACAGCTAAAAGCTTAAGCTGTCAGTTAGCCCTTTATGCTTTATCACAGCAGGATTTTTAGTAAGATTCATTAAATGATGACTAGCAGTCTTGTTTTTGGTATCTCAAGAAAAAAAAGGCTATCGGAGACAATACTTTCTTATCTCTGCTTGTGCATACAGTTAGGCGTGCATTTTAACATATTGTAGACCTTATCTAAAGCTAATCCTGTACCACCCTGTGCTGGGTTATTCCATTACAAAAACTTGTGACTCCAATCATTAAAAGAGCACAGAAAATATTGCAATATTCTCTTTTCTTTAAATACCATAATCTTAGTTTTCAGATTCTTGTTACCTTGACACTTCATGTATTTCCTAAGTAACAACAGTGAGCCAGCTGCTCAGTCTTAACAAGATACTATATTGTATTTAGGTGATCATATATATAAGGATGAGGAAAGTGAAGTATTTTTTACTTTCATTGAAGCCCTGGCTCCTCTATTCTACCACTCCATTGATTCATTCTTTACTATGTGTTTTCCAAAAGGAAGCCTTTGGGAAAATGGTAACACCAGGGCTAATAAAGCACAGGCCAATAATACCATCAATAGTAAAAATGAAAATTCCAAGTGGCATATTGAAGCATCAAAGTCCCAGAAATGTGTACTGTATAATTTGTACACTACTTTTTCATCTAACACTACACACTTTCTTGCACAATTCACGTGGAGGTACTTCTCCATATTGATTTACTAAAGAAGCAGAGCATGTTTCATTTGCAAACAAAATCTTTATTTTACAATATACAGTGGGTAAAATAAGTATTGAACATGTCATAATTTTTCTAGGTATAAAGGTTCTATACCCATACAATCCATACATACAAAGAAACCAAAACCAAAGGGTTCAGAAATTAAGTTATGTATAATAAAATGGAATGACACAGGGAAAAAGTATCCAACACATGAAGAAAGGGAGGTGCAAAAAGGTATGGAAAGCCAGGACAATCTATTAGAAATTAAAAAGCAATCCTGCCCCTTGTAAGTGCAAATTAGAATCAGCTGGTCTCAACTGATGACCTATAAAAAGGTGTCTCATTACTAAAGTATCACACAAGAAACATCTCATGATGAGTAAAAGCAAAGAGCTCTCTTAAGACCTTTGCAACCTTATTGTTGCAAAACATACTGATGGCATGGGTTACAGAAGGATTTCTAAACTTCTGAATGTTCCAGTGAGCACTGTTGGGGCGATAATCCGGAAGTGGAAAGAACATAATTTCACCATAAACTGGCCACGACCAGGTGCTCCTTGCAATATTTCTGACAGATGAGTGAAAAGAATTCAGATCAGAAGAATTGTCCAAGAGACAAAGACCACTTGTGGTTAGCTTCAGAAAGGCCTAGAGCTGGCATTTACAATTGTTACAAAGAAAAAAATAAGTAATGCACTCAACTGTCATGGCATGTATGCATGCTCACCATGCAATACTCCATCGATGAAGAAAAAGCATGTTCAAGCTTGTTTAAAGTGTGCTGCTCTAAAGCTCTAAAGTTTAGACAAGCCTGTGAGACACTGGGAGAATATAGTTTGGTCATATGTGACCAAAATTGAACTCTTTGGATGCCATATGGCACTGCACATCACCCCAAAAACACCATACCAATAGTGAAGTATGGAGGTGGGAGCATCATGGTGCGGGGCTGTTTTTCAGCATACGGTACTGGCAAACTTCATATATTTGAAGGAAGGATAAATGGAAAAATGCAACAAGACATACTTGATAAAAATCTGCTGCCATCTATCAGGATTAAGGATGAGCTCCGGCGTGTTGAGACATTTCCCAATCTCTGCAGCCGTGCATCGGGACAATGTCTCACTGCCTGTGATTAGTGCAGCGCAGTGCCGACTTCCTGGCGGGCTCTGCACGTGGGGTGTGTGAACAAGCCGGAGCTCATCCTTAATCAGGATGATGAAGATGAAACAAGGGTGGACTTTTCACCAAGACAATCATCCCAAACACAAAGCCATAGAAACTCTCAACTAGTTTCAAAGAAAGAAAATAAAGCTGCTAGAATGGTCCAGCCGAACACCTGACTTGAATCCAATAGAAAATCTATAGAAAGAACTAAAGATCAGAGTTCATAGAAGAGGTCTAAGGAATCTTCAAAATTTGAAGACTGTTTGTGTGGAAGAATGGGCTAAAATCACACATGAGCAATGCACACGGCTAGTTTCTCTATACAGGAAGCATCTTGTAGCTGTCATTACCAACAAAGGATTGTATGAAGTATTAAATAAATTTCAGTTAGTTTGTGCAATACTTTTTCCCTGTGTCAATCCATTTTATTATACATAACTTAATTTCTAAACTTTTTAACTTACTAACATGTGGTGAAAATTCCATGTCAATAGCACCTTTAGAAATATATTTACCTAGAAAAATGGTGATCTGTTCAATACTTATTTTACCTGCTGTAATTTTCATTTAGCTTAATGAATGTGGTGAAAATTCACTTTGAAAGAAATAACCAACCACAAGAAGGGAAAATAAAAAAAACTCTCATAATTGGATTATGGAAGTCATCAGAACTTAATTCCAATCACTAAGCTAGGGGAAAATTATCTTGCCAAGTCAAAATTCACTTTGCTAAGTGGACAGCCTACTTGTCATTAATGAACCCTAGTGGTTTACAGAGGATGTACATTTCCAAACATTAAGATACTTTTTTTTTTCCATTTTTCCCATCACCTACAAGATTTTCTATACATTTTGTTGGTAATTACTAGTATGGAGCTATAAATTACGCCATATGGAAAGAGTAGGATTGATTTACTAAAGGATTAAAGGCTGTTCATCTAACAAAGTTATATTTTACTTTGTAAGGGATTTTCACTTAGCTTCGTGGATGAGTTGAAGCTTTGCTGACTTCCATCATGCAATCATAAGCAGAAAAAAAATGTCTATGTACATGATTCTTTGCAAAGAAAACCACCACCATTCCCTTTCAAAGTGAAATATAAGCCTAAACACCTGTAATTAATCAACCCTCATGTGTTAGGGAAGTTATTAAAAAATGTATAAACACTATTGTCCAAATAGTATAATACACTAATAACTATAGAATACCATGCCTTTTTATAAAACTGCACTGAAAATATACAAAGGCTAATGTTGCTAATCCCACCTTTTGAAAGTTCTAGTTGCATGGCTATTATAGTTAAGTGTTAATACTGTGTTTCCCTGAAAATAAGCCCTACCTGGAAAATAAGACCTAGCGTGATTTTCGGAGATGACTGCAATATAAGCCCTACCCCGAAAATAAGCCCTAGTTAAAGTCCATGTAAAAACATGGACTGCGCATTATATAATCTTTTTACAGAACAGATTACATAATTTTACAAGGACTTTAACCAAAGTTTTGAGATTACAGAATTTCATAATGCTGGCTCCTGGGCTGATAGGGGGAGAGGGGGAGAGAAGACAGGGGACACAGGAACTTTTTTAAAAAAATGTTATTGTTTTATTCTAGGTTTTTTTCTAACAGAGAGAGGGGTACATGACACAGCACAAGCACTGGGCTGTCTATCATGCTTTAAAGGCTCACCATATTTTGTTCCAGAAGAAGATGACATGACTGTTTTTAATAAATGTAGATTATTGTACATACCGTAAATAGATAAGACATCCCCTGAAAATAAGCCCTAGTGTAGCTTTTGTAGCCAAAATAGTATAAGACCCGCTCTTATTTTTGGGGAAGCACTGTACCCCCTCCACCCCAAATAAGTTTTTAATTCATAGCACATACATTTTATACTTCCTTCTATGCCACCAGTACACATTATATAGCCTCTGTGCATATGCAAACATTTGCTCACATTTTGTACTTTCCTACAGTAGGATCAAGGGTCAGGCTGATGCGGATACTAAGCTTCCTGTGCTGAATCAGCAGCAGGCAGAAAAGAAAATGCAAGCATACCTTTTGCATCGTTGTTCAACCCAACTGGCAGGCATTGATGTTTAGACTGCTAAGCTTTCAAAATGTCAGAATTCCAGATCAGGGCCCAGAGCACTTAGGCTTATCATAGACATTGCGATAAATACAATTGATATTTCTAATTTTGAATATTGCCTGCAATTAGTGGGCCATTTCTATATTTCAAAAGAGAATCTGCTACTAACTATGAGCTGCATAGAATGCTGGCGTTGCACTTTTTTTGCCTCCCCCTTGCCTTAAGCACTGTGAGCAATTATCTTTTCAGCCTGCCATCAGTCTTACCCTGTTTTCAATTCTTTATAAATTAAGAAAAAAATATGCTGATCATAGTTTTGACCTTACTCTAATTTTACGTTTGTTCTAGGCTAGTGACACAAAAATAGTTTTGATGGTAGAACCAGTAAACTAGTATATTCAGTATCTCCTGTTTTCCTTTTAAGAGGAGCAAATGACAGGTGACTATTGGTGTATGTGTATATATATATATATATATATATATATATATATATATATATATATACACACACACACATCCACACACAGTATGTATATGTATATATATATATATATATATATATAGAGAGAGAGAGAGAGAGAGAGAGAGAGAGAGAGAGAGAGAGAGAGAGATCTATATCTATATCTATCTCTATATATATATATATATATATGCAAAATGGAAAATTTAAATATTTTTACCATTCAGTGACATGGCTTACTATTGAGAATACAGAATAACTGTACAACTTTGCTGACATTACTTTTTTGTGTATACTGACTTAATATTTCCTATTATTGAAAGTGGAGTGGTGTTGTTATTGTCCATGTACCTTCTTAATTAAATAATACTGTAACACATAGAAAGGAGATATACTCCCATAAAAAAGGGCTTTCAAGGATATGAGGCTGTCACCTCATATCCTTGAAAGTCCTATTTTTTTATGGGAGTATATCTCCTTTCTATGTGTTGTTGCTATTCGCAGGATGTGGATGTGATGGCTATCCCTAGAACTGGTTAACTACAATTTAATTTTAAATAATACCGTATTCATAAAAATTGCTTAGTACCAACTTATCATAAAATACATTATTTGATAGTTTTAAAGGGTCTCATGGGAGGAAAAATGCAAATGTGAAATTTTCCACAACTTAGTAATTTCACTTGTGCTTGTTATTTGAAATTAAAGTAAAGTAACTTGTTATGCAGAGCAATGCTGTCATGTCTGTAAATGTTCTAAAGTCTAAATTGATGTATCAATTTTATTGTTATGCTTCAAACGAACCACGAGTACAAAATCTGTATTTAAGACACAAAATCTTACTCTAATAAGTAGAGAGAGTCACCTTGAGGCATATTGTTTGCAGTATTTTCATGGTATAATATTAATACAACACATTGTAATTCACAACTAAATGGATGCTGATAAATTGTATAGAATGAAGATTCTCTCAGATGTTCCCTGTATGTGTTACAGCACTTTAAGGTCTGCAGTTATCAAACCAAAGTGCACACAGACCCAGTAAGATTATCCATATAGAAAGTTAAGGTTACTGATGGGCTAAAATACCAGCTTGTTCTAAACCAAAGTTACAACCACAGCTTGTTTGGATCTATGAAGTCCTTCCCCTTTCTATCACCTACATCTTTCTATGCAATGTGATAGGTGGCCTCACTGGCAGGTAGAGAAGCACATGCACTGAGAGGTGGTAGAGCTACATGTCAACTATGTAGTTCCAGTAGAGGGCAATTAAGAGGCTCCTGGGACTCTTCAAAGGTTGGAGGTGCAAGCGATATTGAGAAGGAGCCCATTAAAGGTGGAACTCTAATGCCCTGTACACACTGTCGGACATTGATCGGACATTCCAACAACAAAATCCATGGATTTTTTCTGACGGATGTTGGATCAAACTTGTCTTGCATACACACGGTCACACAAAGTCGTCCGAAAATCCGATCATTCTGAACGCGGTGACATAAAACACGTACGTCGGGACTATAAATGGGGCAGTAGCCATTAGCTTTCGTCTCTTAATTTATTCTGAGCATGCGTGGCACTTTGTGCGTCGGATTTGTGTACACACGATCGGAATTTCCGATAACGGATTTTGTTGTCGGAAAATTTTATAGCAAGCTCTAAAACTTTGTGTGTTGGAAATTCCAATGGAAAATGTGTGATGGAGCCCACACACGGTCGGAATTTCCGACCGTGTGTACGGGGCATAAGATAAAAATGTTTTTGTGTGATTTGTGTACAAACAAGTTACCTTTATTGATGCTTAACCCAGATACAGAACGTTGCTTTGTAGTGGAAAAATCATAGTTTAATTAATGCCTGTTTATTCACCCCTCATGGAATATATTGTATTCAATGAATGGGTTCCACTTTATAGTGTATCCAAACCTAAAAAAACAACATCATACATTGCAGCTTAACAGTCCTTAGATGTGTTGGCTGCATTCGTTTTATTTATTTTTTTACCTTTATTTTCACATAATGATCCTGAGAGTAACACATTGCCTGTCCTAGGGTGACAACACCCACTGAATTGTAGCTGTGGAGGAGCAGAGTTGTCAACCTAGGACAGAAAGGGCTCATGCATATTGCAGCTCAAAAAAAAGCTGCTTTTACAGGCATTTGAGCTTTTATTTCTCTGCCTAAAAACTTGAAGAAGCTTGTGCTTTTTTGTGCTTTTTTTTACACATTTTTATTGAACTTATTTGAGCTTTCTTGAGCATAAACCTTTTTTCACAAACCCTCCCCTCAGCTCATTATTCCTCCTTTTTTGTACATTTAGCACTTTCTTTTAGCTTTTTTATGCTTTCTCATGCTTTTTCGTATGTTTTAGGGCGCTTAGACATCTTTTCTGCTCGAAAGCTCCTCTTAAAGTGGAGTACCCAAATGTGGAAGCTCCGCTTATTTGCTTCCTCCCTCCTCGGGTGCCACATTTGGCCCTTTTCAGGGGGGTAATGGGTACCTGCTTTTGACAGGTACCTGTCCCCACTTCCAGGAGACTTTGCCGCAGCCCTCTCCTACTTCCTCCACCGCAGAGCCAGTTAGAAAGCACAGCGAGCTTTGCGCATGTGCAGTAGGGAACTGGCTGTGAAGCCAATAGGCTTCACTGCTGGATTCCCCCTACCACAAATGGTGGCGGCAGCACCCGAGAGCCGACCTGAAAATGGGCTGGGGTGCCGACATCGCGGGATCCCTGGACAGGTAAGTGTCTTAATATTATAAGTCAGCAGCTACAGTATTTGTAGCTGCTGACTTTTAATTTTTTCATGGGGGGGTGCAGAAGTTCGCTTTAAAAGTGTGAGTTTGGTGGGTTTTTTATATTGGAGATTCTAAGGTGCTTTGCACACAAAGTTTTTGAATCAAGGCATTTTTTAAGATATAAGTAGGCCTACAGTAAATTACATTTACCGTATTTATCGGCATATAACACGCACAGGCGTATAACACGCACATTCATTTTAAGAGGGAAGTTTCAGGAAAAAAAATTAAATTTTAAATAAGGAACTTTGAAGCAAAATAAGGGTGAGTGCCCACCTGCAGCCTCACCATTGCCATCAAAGCAGCCTGATCAATGCCCACCTGCAGCCTCACAAGTGCCATCAATGCAGCCTTATTAGTCCACATCAATGCAGCCTCACCATTGCCATCAATGCAGCAGCCTCACCATTGCCATCAATGCAGCAGCCTCATCACCATTGCCATCTATTGACTTCCTATTACAGAGGCCGCCATTTAACCACTTCAGCCCCGGAAGGATTTACCCCCTTCCAGACCAGAGCACTTTTTACAATTCGGCACTGCGTCGCTTTAACTGCTAATTGCGCGGTCATGCAATGCTGTACCCAAACGAAATTTGCGTCCTTTTCTTCCCACAAATAGAGCTTTCTTTTGATGGTATTTGATCACCTCTGCCGTTTTTATTTTTTGCGCTATACACGGAAAAAGACCGAAAATTTTGAAAAAAAATGATATTTTCTACTTTTTGTTCTAAAAAAAATCCAATAAACTCAATTTTAGTCATACATTTAGGCCAAAATGTATTCGGCCACATGTCTTTGGTAAAAAAAATGTCAATAAGTGTATATTTATTGGTTTGCGCAAAAGTTATAGCGTCTACAAACTAGGGTACATTTTCTGGAATTTACACAGCCTTTAATTTATGACTGCCTATGTCGATTCTTGAGGTGCTAAAATGGCAGGGCAGTACAAAACCCCCACAAATGACCCCATTTTGGAAAGTAGACACCCCAAGGAATTTGCTGAGAGGCATGTTGAGCCCATTGAATATTCATTTTTTTTGTCCCAAGTGATTGAATAATGACAAAAAAAAAAAAAAATTACAAAAAGTTGTCACTAAATGATATATTGCTCACACAGGCCATGGGCATATGTGGAATTGCACCCCAAAATACATTTAGCTGCTTCTCCTGAGTACGGGGATACCACATGTGTGGGACTTTTTGGGAGCCTAGCCGCGTACGGGGCCCCGAAAACCAAGCACCGCCTTCAGGATTTCTAAGGGCGTACATTTTTGATTTTACTCCTCACTACCCATCACGGTTTTGAAGGCCATAAAATGCCCAGATGACATAACCCCCCCCCAAATGACCCCATTTTGGAAAGTAGACACCCCAAGCTATTTGCTTTGAGGCATGTTGAGTCCATGGAATGTTTTATATTTTGACACAAGTTGCGGGAAAGTGACAATTTTTTTTTTTTTTTTTTTGCACAAAGTTGTCACTAAATGATATATTGCTCACACAGGCCATGGGCATATGTGGAATTGCACCCCAAAATACATTTAGCTGCTTCTCCTGAGTACGGGGATACCACATGTGTGGGACTTTTTAGGAGCCTAGCCGCGTACGGGACCCCGAAAACCAAGCACCGCCTTCAGGATTTCTAAGGGCGTACATTTTTGATTTTACTCCTCACTGCCTATCACAGTTTCGGAGGCCATGGAATGCCCAGGTGGCACAAACCCCCCCCAAATGACCCCATTTTGGACACCCCAAGCTATTTGCTGAGAGGCATGGTGAGTATTTTGCAGCTCTCATTTGTTTTTGAAAATAAAGAAAGACGAGAAAAAAAAATTTTTTTTTTCTTTTTTCAATTTTCAAAACTTTGTGACAAAAAGTGAGGTCTGCAAAATACTCACTATACCTCTCATCAAATAGCTTGGGGTGTCTACTTTCCAAAATGGGGTCATTTGGGGGGGTTTTTTGCCACCTGGGCATTCCATGGCCCCCGAAACTGTGATAGGCGGTGAAGAGTGAAATCAAAAATTTACGGCCTTAGAAAGCCTGAAGGCGGTGCTTGGTTTTCGGGGTCCCGTACGCGGCTAGGCTCCCAAAAAGTCTCACACATGTGGTATCCCCGTACTCAGGAGAAGCAGCAGAATGTATTTTGGGGTGTAATTTCACATATTCCCATGGCATGTTTGAGCAATATATCATTTAGTGACAACTTTGCGCAAAAAAAATTAAAAAAAATAAAAAATTGTCTCTTTCCCGCAACTTGTGTCACAATATAAATTATTCCATGGACTCGACATGACTCTCAGCAAATAGCTTGGGGTGTCTACTTTCCAAAATGGGGTCATTTGGGAGGGGTTTGAACTGTCCTGGCATTTTATGCACAACATCTAGAAGCTTATGTCACACATCACCCACTCTTCTAACCACTTGAAGACAAAGCCCTTTCTGACACTTATTGTTTACATAAAAAAATAATTTTTTTTTGCAAGAAAATTACTTTGAACCCCCAAACATTATATATTTTTTTTAAAGCAAATGCCCTACAGATTAAAATGGTGGGTGTTTCATTTTTTTTTTTCACACAGTATTTGCGCAGCGATTTTTCAAACGCATTTTTTGGGGAAAAAACACACTTTTTTACATTTTAATGCACTAAAACACACTATATTGCCCAAATGTTTGATGAGATAAAAAAGATGATCTTAGGCCGAGTACATAGATACCAAACATGACATGCTTTAAAATTGCGCACAAACGTGCAGTGGCGACAAACTAAATACATTTTTAAAAGCCTTTAAAAGCCTTTACAGGTTACCACTTTAGATTTACAGAGGAGGTCTACTGCTAAAATTACTGCCCTCGATCTGACCTTCGCGGCGATACCTCACATGCATGGTGCAATTGCTGTTTACATTTGACGCCAGACCAACGCTTGCGTTCACCTTAGCGCGAGAGCAGGGGGGACAGGGGTGCTTTTTTTTTTTTTTTTTCTTTATTATTATAATTTTTTTATCTTATTTTTAAACTGTTCCTTTCATTTTTTTTTTTTTTAAATCATTTTTATCTCAGGGAATGTAAATATCCCCTATGATAGCAATAGGTAGTGACAGGTACTCTTTTTTGCAAAAATTGGGGTCTATTAGACCCTAGATTTCTCCTCTGCCCTCAAAGCATCTGATCACACCAAGATCGGTGTGATAAAATGCTTTCCCAATTTCCCAATGGCGCTGTTTACATCCGGCGAAATCTACGTCATAAAATGCTCGTAGCTTCCGGTTTCTTAGGTCATAGAGATGTTTGGAGCCACTCTGGTCTCTGATCAGCTCTATGGTCAGCTGGCTGAATCACCGGCTGCATTTTCAGGTTCCCTGTTGAGACAGGAGAGCCAGAGAAAAACACGGAAGATGTTGGGGGGGGGGGGGCATTCCCTCCCACTGCTTGTAAAAGCAGTCTAGAGGCTAATTAGCCACTAGGATTGCTTTTACATGAAAGCCGACCGCTGGCTGAAAAGAATGATACCAAGATGATACCTAAACCTGCAGGCATCATTCTGGTATAACCACTCAAAGTCGTGAATGGCATACCTGAAGACAAAAAAATGGTTAACAATAAAGCACAGTAAACGGTAAGGTATAAAAAATTGCATACCTGAAAAGCAAACATGATAAAACATAATAACAATAAAACATTGCAGAATAGAATACAGTAAAAAAGAGCAGAACAATAGAGAGAGAATAGAGAGAGAGAGAACAATAAAACGACAACTATTTTTATTTTATATTTTTGTTTGTGTTTTTTTTTTTTTTACACTTTTTTTTGTAACTAACTATAATAACTGTAACCGGTTCCAGGTTCGGGTCTCTCAAAATGCGATGGCATCTCGGGAGACCCTGTGAAAGTGTGCCTAGTCTGTGCAATGCTGTACCCTACGCTAATACTCAACTAGTGCATGGTAGCGTTCAAAACATTCACCAATGCAAAGACCAGGATTGTCAGGACAGGAGGGACAATAATAGCGGGTGTCACGGCTATATCCGCGCTTGCTGCAGACACAACATATTTTTTGGGGGGTTCGCTGGGTAGGGGTACTCGGGAGGACATAAAGAAAATGCCTCTCATGCAGCCGACTGCATTTGGTTGGGGATGTGAATGGGGGAAGTACGGGCGCTGCAGAAGCGGTGGGTTCCCAATTAGGATTGGCGAATGCAGCAGGAAGGGCACTATGGGCATGACGGGCCTGTGTTTGTCTTTTTGGTGGCAGCGGGACACTACTTGTGCTTGCCACCTCACCAGCTTGAACTGCACTTATGGGACTCCCCACGTCACCAAGTGTTACTGCAGTGCTGGTTTGACTACGACCGGGGTGTACTAGGCCTCTGGTGCTTGCCAGTTCACCAAGACGCTACAAAAAAAACTGTTAGCGATCGCAGGGATCAGGCCTGACTCTGCGAACGCTGCAGTTATGCGTTTAGAGTTTTGTAAGTGACAGTGATCGATCGATACTGCACTTGGGTGGGCTGGGCCGGGCCGGGCGGAGGGGCAAAACGCAGGTGCTAGCAGGTATCTGGGCTGATCCCGCTAACACTGCGTTTTTGGGAACCCTAAACTGCTGGGGACGCTAGTATAGATCTGATCGGATCAGATATTGATCTGTTCAGATACTATACCACTAAGGGAGGTGTACGCTGCGTGCGTGGGTGTTAGCGGTACTGGCGCTAACCTGACGCTGCCTGGGGCTGGTGCTTGCCAGTTCACCAAAATGCTACCAAAAAAACTGTTAGCGATCGCAGGGATCAGGCCTGACTCTGAACGCTGCAGTTATGCGTTTAGTGTTTTGTAAGTGACAGTGATCGATCGATACTGCACTTGGGTGGGCTGGGCTCGCCTGGGCGGAGGGGCAAAACGCAGGTGCTAGCAGGTATCTGGGCTGATCCCGCTAACACTGCGTTTTTGGGAACCCTAAACTGCTGGGGACGCTAGTATAGATCTGATCGGATCAGATATTGATCCGATCAGATACTATACCACTAAGGGAGGTGTATGGTGCGTGTACGGTGCGTGCGTGGGTGTTCGCGGTACTGGCGCTAATCTGACGCTGCCTGGGGCAACGCATATCACCGCCGGGCGATCAGGGGGCTGAACCTTTATTCGGTAATAAACGGCGGGTGCCCTGACACTATAAAAAATAAACTAACTAACCAGCGTCACCCGTAACAGTTATACGGTGATCAGTGGTGAAAGGGTTAACTAGGGGGCAATCAAGGGGTTAAAACATTTATTAGATAGTATATGGGGGTCCCTGTCGCTATAAAACACTGACGGCGAACCTAAATATTTACGTCCCTAACTAGCGTCACCAGTGACACTAATACAGCGATCAGAAAAATGATCGCTTAGCGACACTGGCGACAGGGGGTGATCAAGGGGTTAAAACTTTATTAGGGGGGGTACTGGCGCTAATCTGACGCTGCCTGGGGCGACGCATATCACCGCCGGGCGATTAGGGGGCTAAACCTTTATTCGGTAATAAACGGCGGGTGCCCTGACACTATAAAAAATAAACTAACTAACCAGCGTCACCCGTAACGGTTATACGGTGATCAGTGGTGAAAGGGTTAACTAGGGGGCAATTAAGGGGTTAAAACATTTATTAGATAGTATATGGGGGTCCCTGTCGCTATAAAACGCTGACGGCGAACCTAACGCGACACTAATACAGCGATCAGAAAAATGATCGCTTAGCGACACTGGTGAGGGGGGGTGATCAAGGGGTTAAAACTTTATTAGGGGGGGTAAGGGGGGTACCCTAGACCTACAGGGGGGTTACAGTAACTGTCCTAACACTGCTAACTGTCACAAACTGACACTATGCAGTAATCAGGAAAAAAAAAAAAAAAAAAAAAAAAAACCTGCTTGGTGTCAGTTTGTGACGGGGGGGGGGTGATTGGGGGGGGATCGGGGGGCGATCGGGGGGGGATCGGGGGTGTAATGTATGCCTGGCATGTTCTACTGTGTGTGTTTGTGTTGTGCACTTACTTACATGTCATCTCTCCTCGGCGCTGGAACGGAAACTGACAGCCGAGGAGAGATGACATCACATCCTCTGCCTCTGTGTACTATACAGAGGCAGGGGATGTTTTTCATTGGCTGGGAGCGATCGCGAGGGGGGGGCCACGATCGGATGGTCTCCCCCTCGTCTCTCATCGCTCCCAACCAAATGCCGACCGGAGCTGGTACAGGGGGGGGGTCCGATCGGACCCCCCACCCGCGGGAAGGCAATCACGTTTCAGGTACGTGATTTTGCCTGCCCGTGCCGCTCTGCTCACGTATATAGGCGTGAGGCGGTCGGCAAGTGGTTAAGGCAGTTCTGAAGGCAAAAGTGGGTCCAACCCGGTACTAGCAAGGTGTACCTAATAAAGTGGCCAGTGAGTGTATGTCAACATGTAAATGTTTGTAAAAAGCAGAGTACCTTTGTTCAAGAAAGAAAAGAGGAAAACCTTCTGATATGTAAAAGCATAACTTCAGATTTTGTATTTCCTTTCACATTCTTCTCCACTGATAATTTTCATCTGTGGAGGCACAGGGAGAAAGACTGAATTTTACTTGCACTATGGGGAACTATTGACTGCATGTATTGTCTTGATGATATCTCTGTCTCTTTCAGGGCACTTAAACATTACCCATTGTTAGATGTAGCCTTCAAATCTGCATCAAAAACTTAAAATAGTACAATAGGCAAAACTTTTTTTTTTTTTTTCCATTTTGGATAGAGCAAGAGAGGGTTAGATTTTTTTTCCCCATTTGTGTCCAGTTGCTGAGATTTCCCTTCACTTTCTGTTCCATAGCCAAACAGGAAGTGAGGAAATCCCTGCAAATTAATTGAATTCCTTGGGGACCCCCAGGTCACCAGAACTAGTAGCTCCATTGGAAGATTTCCCCTCTACTTTTCTGGGGACTTTCATTTACTTTCACTTTCCATGATAATGGTAAACAGAACAAATAGAGAGGGTGAATCTCCTTAATGGGGGCACAGACAGGAATAAAAATTGACAATCCCTCTCTACTTTTTCCAAACGAAAAGAAAAAAAAGTTTGCCTTTAGTTATATTTTAAGAGCGATAATCAATACACTTTTACACATGTTGCATCATAACAATGTGAAACGGATGGCTTTAGAAACTTTTGGGAAGCCCGCCCGTCGTTTGATCGATCGCCCGATCACTGCTTTGCTCGCCGGTCGAACATTAGGTTGTGGCTTTGGCGGCTTCTCCCCTGCATCTTCTCCCAGGATCCGGCGGTCTCTTTTCCTTCCAGTCAATTGGGTCTTAGGACTCCAGGCCAATCAGGTCTTAGGTCTCCTGGCCAATAGGGTCTCAGGACCCGCTTCCTGATTGGCCGGGAAGAGAAGCAGGAAGACATTAGTGAGTATTAATTTGTTAATTTGCTACAAGTGGGTGGGCATGGATTAGGGGGGTGGCGCCCCTGCTCCCCTTATGAGCGGCCGCCACTGATTTTTAAACATAACTTGGACAAGCTAGAGTACACGTGAATGCAGTAATACTGCCTACTTCAGTCACACATATCAGATGGTCATTCAGAAACTCAGCAAAGTTCCCAAACCCCTTTTTGACTACATATTAATTTAGTAATGCCATTGGAAACTGTTGCACTCATATAGCCGGTTGTCATTTTTTTAACAATCTTAACAATAATAATCACATATGAAAACAAAACATGACCTGCCAGGTGTAACAGAGCAAAAAAAAACCAATCTCCTGCACTTGGGGGCTTAGTCTATAGGTAAGTGGTGCAGCCAACCCTTTGGCTAAAATCTGAAATGTCAATGGCCTTGTTGCCCTCCTCAGAACAATGGGTATCCTTAGAACTGAAACATATAAAGAAGAAAGGAGGGCGCACCGACCCTGTCCATTACTAAAGATAACATTTATTAAAAAACTTTAACTGCAGTAGTCATACTTACAAACAAACATGATAAAAAGGCTTGTCAGTACACCAGCAAATGGAACCGTGCCTCTATATAATTCCTGGTTGCATTGCGGTGTGCGTGCCACACAATGTAATGTGGCAGCCGCATAGAGTAACATCTACCACAATTACCCCCCCATAAGAACCTCTATCTATCCACTGGGTTGCTTTCCCCCCATCCTATGATGAAATACCAGCAAACTGTTGCACACTGGAATGAAAACAGCAGCGATGGGTAGGTGTACCACACTGCAATACTAACAATGATAATGCTAATGGTAACAACAACAATTATCGTAATGGCAATAATAACAATCAAAAATCATGGTATAGCGTAAATGTTACATGTAGTCATTGATTGTAGCTTATATGCACTGCTGCGTCAAATCCAACATGGGCCTGGGGCTCCCCGTTCACAGGTTGGTGATACTTTCATGGTGACAGGGGAGGGATTTAGGATGTTGGATAGTAGTATAAACTTCTGATCGATCCACATAGTGGGTGGCACCCTAGCTGAAGGGCGGGGCACGATCTGGTGGGTGTCTGCTTGGACTTGTGTGTGTTGACATATATAGAGGTAACCGGAGGAGGCCAGTCCTTCACCACTTTGGCTCTGAGGAAGAGGGTCTTCCTTTATAATGTGTAAGCCATTTGGGATGCCATCTGGTCCCCCTCAACATCTGGTCCAGGTTGCAGGTGTCTAGAGGCAAGGTTCCATTTGCTGGTGTACTGACAAGCCTTTTTATCACGTTTGTTTGTGAGTATGACTACTGCTGTTACAGTTTTTTAATACATTTTATCTTTGGTAATGCACAAGGTCGGTGCGCCCTCCTTTCTTCTTTATATGTTTTAGGTGGGACAGAGCCCCAGGTGTTCCACCTCTGTATGACAGTCACCCCCATCCTTTCACAGATAACCTCAGCCTATTTAACCCTACAACACTATTAATCATGGTACAAGGGTAGTGATCACTGGGAAAATTCCATGTTATCAAAGTAATGCTGATGATGTCACTGAAAGCCTGCTGGCATCTGAGGATGTCAGTTTGCTGTGTGAAAAAAAACCCTACCTACATGCCTACAGCAATAGGGAGAGCTAAACTCCTCTCAAGAAATATATTCCTGCCCCTGACAATAGGTTTATAGTCAAACAGGTTTCACCTAGTGTATAACATTTTTCACAATTGTTTGCTACTAGATTCTGTTGTACATTTAGATATGGTATATCACTGTTAATAATTCTTAATAATTTCCGCAAGATCAGGTAATAATATTCTAATATCCAATGGCTTTATTCCCTGCTTAATGCGAATCTGCCATAAAGAGAAATACACTATGGGGGTTATTTACGAAAGGCAAATCCACTTTGCACTGCAAGTGCACTGCAAGTACACTCGGAAGGGCAGTCGCTGTAGATCTGAGGGGAAGATCTGGAATAAGGGGAATCTCTGTTGATTTTGTCATCCTATCATGTGCAAGCTAAAATGCTGTTTTTTTTATTTTCCTTGCATGTCCCTATCAGATCTACAGCGACTGCACTTGAAATTGCAATTTCAGTGCACTTTCAAGCGCAAAGCGGATTTGCCTTTTGTAAATAACCCCCTATGTAGTGCCACCTCGAAGGAGACCATTGGTAATTGTAGGTTCCTTGTTCCACGCCTCGACTCCAAGAACAATCTCAGCCCCTCTGGCACACCTGGTACTAAGGTTATTGTAAGCACACCAGTAAACAGACACAAGTTATAGTGAGAGCAGTTAAATCAGTTTTTTACTGAAATATAAAAGCAGTCGACAACAATAACATAGACACATAACATGTAAAGGTTTTACCTTTGATGAATAGTCTCTGGCAATAAGAACAGCAAAGAACACAACAATAGAATGCAACATATTTGTATATACACGCATATTAATATATTAAACACTTGTGCAGCTCAATAACCTTGATTTTTATGGGGATCTATGAGCACAGGGCAGAGGGATGACAATATGTAAATCAGGCCACTCTCTTCTATACCTCAACACCACCGTCCCAGAAACTGTGAGAACTCTGTTTCTAACTGACACAAACAATATAGCCCTTTAATATCTAGACTCGCTCTCTCAACAAAAGAGTCCTGAGTGTAGATGTGGGTCCAACAAAGCACCAACAGGACCAATCCCTTGAGGGAAAATGGGTTGTAGTCTTTTAGAAAGAAGGCCTTTTGTCTTCCACTAGCTCTGTGTTGGTGCACTTGGTGTCCTGTTGGCAAAGTGAACAAGGCGTATTTAGAGATGTCCTGGCAGGTAGGGGGGGTGTAAAGTGTGCTGGCAGTATCCGGGTAAGCAAGGCACATACTATAACTGCTCATCAGAGTATTAGTGTAACACAGGTTCTCCTACTTAGGTGAGACAGAGAAACAACATGGGTGTCTGCATGCAGTGTTCTGATGTGTGGAGGATTGGGCAAGTGCCAATCCTACGACCAAGGCCCAAAGGAGATGTCCTGTCAGACAGGCCCTTCAGGTTGCCCAACTGGCTACCCCACAACAAGAACTCCTCATGCCTTAAGGGATGTGCCTAGAAACAAAACAGTGCTCTGTTGTTTAGCATTTAGACAGGCTTAGGCTATAAAAGCGTTAATATAAACAGATATAGAAAGAGATGTGAAAAATAGGAATTTGTGTTCCTCACACCTGCTAAAATGGTATCTCGCTTAAGTGAAAAGGGTCTGCAACACCTGGCTGACTTAAGTGCTTTAGCACTACATCATTTAAATGGCTCCCCTAATGTACCCCCATCCTCCAGGAAGGAATATCAGCATTGCACATTAAGAAACCACAGTACAGTATGCACACAGAGTTTCTATGCATGAAACTCATATACTTGCTACCTAACAGAAAAAGAATATGTAAAAATGTAAAGTTATTTGTAGAATTTGTGGCACAAACTAACAAACCAGATTCTTTCTGGATCATTTTTTCTAACCTGCAATGGAACCAAGCTTCATTTTTATATTTTTTCTCTGATAGAATTTCTGTAACCAATAACAGTTCTCAGCTGTTTTATACTTGCAAAGTCTTTTCAGCAATAAACTGGTAACTATGTCATCTATAATATTACCATTATAGTTTAAAATATTTTCTAAATAATTGATATCTTGTTGCAGCAATAGTGTGCTTTCATACAAGAAGACACATACAGATCTGGAGGGCACTCTAAGGTTATATTCACACTACCACACACTGCATCACAACACACACATTTCTGTGCAGAACACATTTGGGGGAATTCAATCAATCAGACACTTTTCTGTCTCTATGGCCCTTTAAAATAGCCTGCTTAAGATTCAAAAATCCCTGCCTCCCATTTTGGTAACTTTACCTACATCGGAAGCAGATTCTGGTAGTTCTAAATAGTGCTACTTTCACAAATTGGTGCTTTTAATGCACCAAATTAAACATTAATTACTTCCAGTTTGTAGATAATGAAACTGAAGGTTATTAAGACTGAATACAAATTGAATTAAAGATACAAACAGAGCGTCCCTGTAGTAAGTGTAGCAGAGTGGCATATTTTTCTGCACTTCCCCTTTTCCTGTTACTGGTTGTTAAAGAGGGGAAATGGGAGACAGTGCAACCACTCTAGTGTAGTAAGTTCCAACCAATTTTAATGAAAAAAGGATTAAAAGATGTATACTCACAAAAGTGCATGAGAAACACATATGTAAAAAAAAAGGGGATGATGAGCCTGTGGTAACAGCACTGTCCCAAACATGTACAGCTGGATGTATGGATGAGCCACTGACAACACAGAGTCTGGATCACTGTGCTGCTGGCTGCTGGATAGAGAGCTGCTCTGATAGTCTGACATGCACAATGTGCCTCAGTTTCCTCACTCCCAGGACTGATGGCGGATGGATGATGTCGTTCATCTGATGTCCAGGGTCAAAGGACGCATTTCGAGGGACTTTCCTTTACCTCAGCTGACCCCTTTGGGCTACCAGCTCTGTTTGAATAGCTCCTAAGACCCCGGAAACCCAATGCTAGAATGAGCTGTGCAGGTTGCTGGAGCACTGGGTTGGCTGCAAGATGCGGATGGAAAAATCCACCTCCAGCTGAAGCTGTCACAACCTCCCATGGTTGTTAAATACACTGTCAGCTTCACACCCTCCTGGCAATCAGTAATGCCCCAGTTGGTGGAGTTTGATGGGTAAGCTGGGACAATAGTTCCCCATTAGGTCTGCTCTCTTCTTGTAATTGACCGCAAGCAGTGGCTGGATTTTATAGCCAATAGTAGGCTGTTAGTTAAGAATCTGCCCATTGCCCTCTGTCAATCACAAGGGGAATGGATCTGATAAGGAACTAGTGTATGTGAGTCCCCGTAAGATGCTGCACTGGACCATTTGTATGGACATTCTGGGCTCTGTGCACCTCCATATGCGATGTGTGCCCCAAATTCATTGACTGGCACAGGCATTCGTTATGTGGTGGCATCTCGGAATTCTAAAGAGCGTTTTAGATGTCTTAGACACTCTTTATGAATTCCCTTGATTTTGGGATGTTGTATGCTGTGTTGCAGTGCAGGTTCTAATGGTGCATTAGGGTGCCAAAATGAAAATGAATGGCACTGCAATGATCCTACACATACATGCATTGCAGTAATGCAATTCATGCAGTAATGCATGGATTCAACCACACCACCTATTACAGCAGTGTGCTGATATGAAGGAGCCCTAAATATATCTGTGAGACCAGGAAGAGAGGAGAGCAGTGCAGCAGACAGGATATCACTGCTATTTTCTGTAAAATAAATGCAATAGGACAACCTGGAAGGGTTTTATACATAGATGATGTACACAATGCCCCCAGAAATGTAATTGCCTGCTTGTGTGATTGGCTTACTGATTTTCTCAGAAGTGTATACAAGATACAGTATCTCACAAAACTGAGTACACCCATCACATTTTTGTAAATATTTTATTATATATTTTCATTTGACAACACTGAAGAAATGTCACTTTGCTACAATGTAAAGTAATGAGTGTACAGCTTGTAGAACAGTATAAATTTGCTGTCCTCTCAAAATAACTCAACACACAGCCATTAATGTCTAAACCGCTGGCAACAAAAGTGAGTACACCCCTAAGTAAAAATGTCAGAATTGGGCCCAATTAGCCATTTTCCCTCCCCAGTGTCATGTGACTCATTAGTGTTACAAGGTCTCAGGTGTGAATAGAGAATAGGTGTCTTAAATTTAGTGTTATCGCTCTCACTCTCTCATACTGGTCACTGGAAGTTCAACATGGCACCTCATGGCAAAGAACTCTCTGAGGATCTTAAAAAAAAGAATTGTTTCTCTACATAAAGATGGCCTAGGCATCAAATTGGTCTGCATGGCTGTCGTCCCATAAGGAAGCCTCTTCTAAAGATGATGCACAAAAAAGCCTGCAAACAGTTTGCTGAAGACAAGCAGACAAGTAGACATGGATTACTGGAACCATGTCCCGTGATCTGATGAGACCAAGATAAATTTATTTGGTTCAGATGTGTCAAGCGTGTGTGGCGGCAACCAGGTGAGGAGTACAAAGACAAGTGTGCTTTGCCTACAGTCAAGCATGGTGATGGGAGTGTCATGGCTCTGGGCTGCATGAGTGCTGCCGGCACTGGGGAGCTACAGTTCATTGAGGGACCATGAATTCCAACATGTACTGTGACATACTGAAGCAGAGCATGATCCCCTCCCTTCAGAGACTGGGCTGCAGGGCAGTATTCCAAAATGATAACGACCCCAAACACACCTCCAAGATAACCACTGCCTTGTTAAAGAAGCTGAGGGTAAAAGTGGTGGACTTTCCAAGCATGTCTCCAGACCTAAACCCTACTGAGCATTTGTGGGGCATCCTCAAACAGAAGTTGGAGGAAAGCAAGGTCTCTAACATCCACCAGCTCCATGATGTCGTCATGGAGGAGTGGAAGAGGGCTCCAGTGGCAACCTGTGAAGCTCTGGTGAACTCCATGCCCAAGAGGGTTAAGGCAGTGCTGGAAAATAATGGTGGCCACACAAAATATTGACACTTTGGGCCCAATTTGGAAATTTGCACTTAGGGGTGCACTCACTTTTGTTGCCAGCGGTTTAGATATTAATGGCTGTGTGTTGTTATTTTGAGGGGACAGCAAATTTATACTGTTGTATAAGCTGTACAATCACTACTTTACATTGTAGCAAAGTGCCATTTCTTCAGTGTTGTTACATGAAAAGATATAATAAAACATTTACAAAAATGTGAGGGGTGTACTCACTTTTTTGAGATACTGTTCACGTCAGATTTTAAGGCATTCCCTACAACAAAAATGTCATTTTTGATGAGATACCCCCAAGGGGAAATCATGTCTAAAGCAAAGCAGACCCTGCAATCTTCCTAATTAGAGCCCTGCAAGTGCAGAAGCTGATGTATGAAATCACCCCCATGCACATTCATTTTGCACATGAACACAGACAAACCATTATTTCTTCAGAATAACAAAAGGTTGGAATCTGCAACAAAGTTTGTTAAAATCCTTGCAATGCACACTGATCACCCCGAGGGGAAAGTTTTTTTCTCCACAAAAGTGAAGTTACTCATTGGGGTAAAACACTTTTATGTTTATAACCACTTTAATTACTGTCTTTCATAAATTGTGGGCAGTGAGGTTCAGTCAAGAATCGTATCATCATTGAAAATGTGAGAGGGTTCTGTCTCATTAGGATGCCTATAAAACAATTCACTGTCTAATATATCGGCAAAACAACAATATAACTGCAACTTTTTCACACTGACAACATAAGAGATTTAGAGAGTTATTTATTCTTGTACATATTTTCACAGAACTTTTATTTGGCAAAGAAAAAGCATAATCTAGCACATACTAAAGTATAGGAAGGGAATAGTTACTGTACATGTATGTGCCTGCTTAATTGGCAACACTCACTCCTACAGCAATCTAGTAAATGTATTAAAGGAGGGTTCTAGTTTACCTGTACAGTATATGCTATCACCTAAAATTTCTTGAAAGGTAAAACATAAAGAGGTTATATTACTAAAGGAGTGGAAACTCTTCACTTAGCAAAGTGAAGGTTCACTTTACAAAAGGAATGTTCCTTGAGCTTAGTAAATAAGGTGAAGCTTCACTTTGGGTCCCCAATCATGAGTTAAGGAAATTTTATTTATTTTCTTGTACATAGATAGATACACTGGATGTTTGGCCATCTCTTCTAGATGCCTTTTTCTCCTGGCTGCAGCGTTTTGGGAAAAAAAAGCTTGACACTTGTAAAAGTGTGTAAGGTGTTCAGGCGCATCAAGCCCTTGGGCATTAATTCATTTCAGTGGCCATAATAATTATTTTTTCTGGTCCCTGAAATTAATTAACATTTAAGTGCTAAATGCGGATAACGATAGTGTGCGTTTAGATGCATTTACACTCAATGGGCACTTATTCTGCCAACTGCTGTGCTGGCAGTGTTTTTAGTGCTGGCAGTGTTTTTTTTTCTGCCGATAAACACCCCGCTAAACTCCCCTGTGTGCAGGGGCTTTTAGAGTCAGAAAATAAAAAATGCCAGATGCTCCTAACAGCAGCATTAAAAACATCCAGTGTGCATGAGGCCTTAAAGCAAACACAGCTTCACCTATATAACTTAGCAGTGAGATCTTCCCCTTTAAAAAAAAAGTAGCACTGACATCACCACTCATTATATCAAAATGATAGATTAAAAACAAGCTCCATACAAGTTTATGGAGCGCTTGTTAGAGTACCTTCCCGAGGAAGGTCAGGTAGTAACTTAAGGATATTAAAGAACCTTATTATGTGCTAGGAAATGTAGATCCCTAAATGTGCCTAACATCCGTAAATATTGCCCTGCAAATCTGGCCAATAAATGTGAAGTCAAATAGAAGACATAATGTGTGTAGAAAAAAATATACTTTATTTTAAAACAAACATATAAATAAATTTATAATCCTCCTAGAAGCTGTTTAGCTGTATCTTATGTTTGAAAGCAGCATATAAAAAAGCCATGGGCAAAATGCATTTCACTTTGTTCATTCACCAGGGTTGGGCTCTGACAATGTCTGACTCAGCTCATATTAAACAGGGAGGGGAATTTTTCAGAAATGACCTTTTTTATTTCTGTACTTGTTTTTCAAACTACTGTATCAGCAACATTTAAAAAGGTTTTAACAGCTCACAAGGGAACACAATACCTACAAGCCCTAGAACAGTGATGCAGAACTTTAGCATCCCAGATGTTTTGGAATTACATTTCCCATAAAGCTCGACTACACTGCAGAGTGCATGAGCATCATGGGAAATGTAGTTCTAAAACATCTGGGGTGCCAAAGTTCTGCATCACTGTTCTAGGGCTTGTAGGTGTGCACTATTATTCTGTTCCTAGTACATGGACAGGAGTGGCACTGTTGGTATCTATTCTTCAAATATACTGTAGGAGCAATTGAATATACATGCATATATATGTGAATGTTTGGAGGTTTGGAACACCCACTATATTCTATGATGTATCTTGACATAATATCCTTATTTGCTTAACTTCAGACTAAAAACAATGTTTGCTTTACACTTCTATTACCAGTGGCAAAACTACAGATAAAAAGCTTGTTTGCAAGTTTTGGACCAAGACCCCCTCTTACACACCTTGCTGGGTACCCACAACCATATTGCCTGACAGTGTCTCTCCACAGAGCATGTCAAAAGGGTATACTGGATCCAACAGTAGAGCTGTGCATGGAATTTACAGAACTAATGAAGGGTAAGTACCTTCTAATTCTTCCTCATGCGTTACCTGAACTTGGTCATGTAATTTGATTTTACCTGACCCAAAAAACAGGAGACACATGAGGAAGCATTACTGAGTTGGCCCTGTAGTTTGCTTACTCAGCATTTGCAGTGGCAGATCTAGTACTTCTGCTCAGCACACTAAGCTTAATTCAAATGCTCAATAGTGCAGTCCATATTGTGGAATAGAAAGCAACTAGGGCCCCCATGGATTAGGGGGCAAGTCACAGCTTCATTTGCTTCAAACCTATTTCCTATACTATATGTCTCTTTCAAAATACAATGAGAGTTCAATGAGAGTGCCAAACAAACATCCAAAAGTCCAAGCATTTTAATTATAAATTAACTCAAAGCAGAATAAGCCAACATGTTTCAAGGTCAAAATGTATTCCCTTCTCATCAGGTCTATGCTCTGAGTCCACCTAATGTGTTTGCTGCTGTTCCTCTTGTCTCTCTTAGTCCGACTGCCTATTTCTGCTTTTATGTTTCTTCCCATTGGTGCAGTCATGTCTTGCTCTGCCCTTGAGGTCTCTTGACAGTTTCTTTCAAGTGAAAGATTTTTCCGATGCCATATCATTGTTTATGTAATTGTTTCTATTAGAAATACAAATTTGTATATTTTCTACATTTAAATGAGACTCCAAGCAGAATTCACATTTCTATTAAAATGTCAGCATTACAAATGAGTATTTGTTTCAAAGATCCCTCTTGTTTCCAATTTACAAACATGAAAACCATGATAAATCATGATTTAAATTCTATGGGTAGAAAAAAATCAAACCAAACCAAAAAAATAGTCTGCCTAGGTAAAGTATGTTTTTCCAGGATTATAGAAATGCCTATTGAAAAACTCTTACCTGCTTCTAATTTCAGTGGAGACGGGCCATTCTATTTTCTGATTTTCTTAATAAATGTAGAGTGTGAATTTCTGTCTCTTTTTAAAACTATATGATCAGCCTCTGTGCTATTATGAAAAATACTGCTCCCTAGCATTTCTTTGAAGATTTAGCATTCTATGAAAGAATCTCATCAGCTAAGCAAACTTAAAGACATTGCTCAGGATGTAATATTTCATAAAGCAGGGAGGGGCAGTGAGCCAATTACACAAGCAGCGGGTTAAGGATTTTTAGAAAAGCTGACTCCTATAATCTCAAAGAATGAGGCCTTAGTCCTTTAGATTACATTGTAGTGCAAAAACTGGAGAATAAGGCAGGCCATACACGGTGGTTGCAGGAAAGAAATTTGCATGATTCCCCCATCAACGCTGACAGGGCAATCCCTCCTGCTGAGCAATTGTCTGCTCCCAGTGGGGTGGTTGGGGGGGGGCAAGAGCAGGAGAAAACAGTGATTATTGCTAGCAACTATAGCATTTGCTAGCGATATTCGCAAGAGAATCCAGCAGGCTGGTTGTAACCAAGTTGATCAATGGATCAACTGGGTACATTCAGCTTGCCCAGTAACAGTTTCAATCACGTCTTGTTCCTGCTGAACCGACCAAGATTAGAACCGTGTATGGCTCGCCTAAGTTTCTCTTGCAGTGTGGATACTGGTAGGATCAATGAAGACAAAGAAGTAAAAGTTTTCCTTGAGTTTCAGAGATATACTTGTTAAACCTTTGTCTATTTATAGCCATATTTGGCAAAATACCAACTATTGCAGTTCTAGTTGCTTTTCCTATAAAAATTGGCAGGCAGTGTGAGAAATATCATGCCCAGGCCTATTTTATGCTAACATTCTTGCAGTGTAGATAGCTGTCATGGTAGGGATTTTTAATCCAGAAAAACTGCAACTTTACCTTAAGGGAAATCTGCATTGAGAGAATAGGAGACTACCACTGCTGACCTCCCCTTCTGAAAATGGTAATTGTATATATGTTATGTCCAAGCCACACCTTTAATAACAAACCCCAGCTGCTGTATCAATAAATATCCCCAGATACTTAAAGCACACGATTAATAAAAGTAATACATCACTAATTGATTATCTGTGAACATTATACAATGCAAAATCCTTTTTAAACTAAAGTGCTATAATTAATAGTGTCTATGTTTTTAAAAACTTCTTAAAACATCTTATGTACATACATATAATAATGTGCAAATAGAAGCAATCCTGTGCAACATAGAAGAAATTTTTTAATGCAAAAGACCTTGGTGCAATACTCTGCCGGAAGCTGCGCATACACCAATTCCTTAAAATATAATAATGTGCAAATACAAACGATATTGTGCAAAATATCAAACAATTTCTTTGTGCAAAAGTCCTTAGTGCAAGCTGTGCATATGCCAACACAGTCAATGCAGTGCTAAGTGCAGGCCTCCAGTGCGATCTTCAATCACCTCAAAAGTGCAACCTTCAGCAACTTCACAGTGTGGCACATTCAATCAATCTTGTGTGAATCCTTCCCCAATGCTCAGAGAACTTTACCATATTATCCTCTAAACCATATCTAAAAAAGCTAGGTAATCTGATAAAATGTTCCTTTTGTCAACACAAAATTTTTTTAAAATTATTAAAAGAACCTAAAAACAAAATTATGGGGGAGAAGAGTGCTTGATTTTGTGGTTAATTTTAAGAATTACGCAATGTTTTCCTCTTATCCTCTCTTGATTTTATGTATAATCCATATGGGAAAATAATGGCTTTTGAGATCTGGATGTTAACAAGCAAGTATGACCCATAAATCTTAAGGGTCTTGGTTTTTGGCAAGCTCTCTGAGGAATTGGGGAAGAATTCACACAAGATTAATGCCATACCTGTTACAGATTTTCTGATCACTGCTACATCATTTAGAGTGTCCCTGATCACTGCCACTGTAGTTACAGTGGCCCTGATCACCACCACACCAGTCCCAATACCCCTAATCACTGCCAAACCAGTCATATTGTTCCTAATCACCACCACACCAGTTACAGTATTACTGATCACTAGCACACAGCTTACAATGTCCCTGATCATTATTAGATGCATAATTTATGTCCTAGATAGCCTGGAGGTGCTTATTGGATATTGGGCCCCTCTGTGTGAATAGGCTTTGAAAAAGTTTTGCACATGTGGTAACGTCATACTTGGGAGGAGTAGCAGAATGTGTTTTGGGGTGTAATTCTAAGTATACCTATGATGTGTGTTAGAGATATAATTTTCTTTCCTGCATTTTCCAAAAACATGTTGTAAAAAATGGCATTTTCAAAAGACTCGATATGCCCTTCAGAAAATACCTTGGAGTGTTTTCTTTCTAAATTTGGGTCATTTTGTGGGTGTTTCTATTTTGGGCGCCCAAATATGTTTTAGGTAGTCAGGAAATTAGATGTGCAATTTGGGTTGTAATTATAAGTATGCCTATGCTATGTGTGAGAAATAACTTTTTTTAAAGTGATGTAAATCTTGAAGTGGTTAACCTCCCTGGCGGTATGATTCTTTCGGATTTTATGTGCTGAAAGCGGTACAATTATTTTGCATGGAAATTTGGCGTTTTATATTGTAGGTCTGTAAATCTTAACAATAACACACTTAAATCTGTCCAAACCAGAGTCTAGTAGATATCCCGGGTATGATAAAGTTTGAAACACAAAAACATAAATTATAATATAATAAATAAAAATAAATAATTTAAAAAAATTAAAAAAAATAATAACAAAATAAATTTCCCCACGATTCACTATCGCTCAATTCTGCAAGTGTTCTAATTTACTATCGCTGTTTTCTAGCTGGTCTAAAGCCACTTTTGATGTAAAGGGACACTTTTTGGTTGCTATGGACAATCTCCAGTTTC
The DNA here is from genome assembly GCA_037952925.1 of Lithobates clamitans. NCBI lineage: Eukaryota > Metazoa > Chordata > Amphibia > Anura > Ranidae > Lithobates > Lithobates clamitans. The sequence continues at coordinate 1,042,273 of JBBGZY010000075.1, read as the reverse complement.
CAGGCAGAAAGAACAGTATATATAACATAAAACTGCATGCAGGGCATGGGCCAAAGCACTGGGGACAAAAGGGATGTGAAACCATTTCATACAGTACTGTAATCTGTAAGATTACAGTACTGTATGTGTTATGATTTTTAAAATATTTTGAATTTGCCGTCAGGCTCCGCCCCCGTGCGTCGCGACGCTCGCAGGGAACGGAGAGGCTTCGGAGGAGGACAAAGCCCGCAGACACAGCGGGGGACATCGCAGGATCCCGGGGACAAGGTAAGTAAAGCCACACCAGGATCCTGCGATGTAATCCCGAGTGTGGCTCGGGGTTACAGCTAATGGAACTGAAATTTTAACCCCGAGCCACACTCGGGAAAACCGCCAGGGAGGTTAAATGACATCTAAAAGCTATAAAGGCAATTTAAGTCTTCCACTGTCAGCATTGTTCATTTAAAGCTGAGCTCTAGATATGCAGTATAAAAGGCACACATTAACGCAACTTTATTCTTACTAATATTTTACAAATTTTTTTTTTTTTATTTCATTGTAACTAGTGGAAAATAGACCTCAAAGTGTATATCTAGCCAAAATGAGGGAAACATAGAGAAAATAGGCTGTGTGAATGTCTTAAGCATTCAAACAGCATTATGAATAATACTCATATTTTGCTTAAAATGTTTTTTTTCTATGATCATTAGCTCCATCTATTTGTCATAATGCAGTATTTTCCTAAAATGCCTCAATCCAGGAAATACTACATTGTAGCCACTATATAGAGCTGACATTTATAAGAAACATAAAGATTGTGAAGGCTGGGCAAATGATGGATCCATTTGCATAGATTTTTTTTTTTTATAAATACACCCCTTTGGGTGCTTCAAATAAACAAATTTATAGTTCTTAAAGAAGATCTTGCACTAGAATGTAAAGTTTGTTCAACAAAGCACCCACCACATTATTAAATGTTAGAGTATACTGTTTCCTTTCTGTACCCCGGAGAGGGTACACCAGCCTTCCAGAAAGATCTCTGAGAATGATGAGCATTTAATTTCTATGAAGATGACACTCCAGTACACTACAGTACAGGAGTGCCTTCTTGCTAAATTTGAAATCCTCATAACTCCCAGGATCTTGCTGGGATCTAGTCATCCACACCTAGGTACTGGGGGTAGAAGTAGACATTAAAGTATAGTGATTAATAAAAGAGGTTGTGTGTCCTGATAGAATGAGCTGGCCATGCCTTCTAGTTCAAGCTTTACTTTAAATGTACTGTATTGGCTTTGTAAAATGTTTACTGCATAGGACACTCCTCAAACAACAGCAAACAAAAAAATTGCCATGGGTACTGGTCCAAAATGTGAAAAATGTGAACATGTGTTTTTTTGTTCCATGCTTTCATATATGTTTATCTATTAGAAATACACATGTGATATATTGTTTTTGCATTGATTCATGTTGTCACATGCAACTTCCGCCATTGTCATAAAAGTAATTGCTGACACAACATTCTTGAAGCCTGTAATCACTAATGACGATCTTTAAATTAGAGCTTTATCATTTAATTCACCTTGCAGATAATGATCTATTCATTGTTTCAGTGTAGATATATAACCATCATAAGCAATTTTCTCACACATTCAGCATTTAGTCATCAAGCATGTGTACAATAGACTGTGAGCAGAATATTATGTACAATAACACTGCTATCTCATGTATAAGTTGATATTATAGACTCATTTTCTTAAAGCTAAACTCCAGGCTTACTGTCAAACAAGATTTGCTAAACTGTTTGTAAACTTCACTAGGGCAGAGTCAATCATCCTCACTGCCTAGTAGCTCATTGCTGGCATTTTTTTAAAGGTGGCACTACAGTGCTATTCCTCAGATTCTAAAGGAAATGAGGTGAGAACTGTCTTTCAGTGCTGGTTGAGGGTTATGAGCAAAGTAGATCAATAATAGACTTACAGCCCCATTGTTGTACCTACTGTTGATAGACATAAGATAATTCTGTTTCCCTTTGACTACTTTCCAAACTACAACCAATAAAACCTTTAGGTTTATGGGAGAACTAAAGTAAAAAAAAACTGTATTTTATGTTTCAAGAAAACCTGAAAATTATAGAGTGATATGTCGTCTATGTGAGCCTGACTCATACTAGACAAGCGCATAAACATTCTGTTGCATTTCCTAGACCTCATCCAACAAAAATGTAAGTAGTTTGCATTATTTGCATAGCAGAATCTCTTCTCATATGTACAGATTTGTGCATACAATATACAGCATATATTCATGAAAGGCACATAAATAAACAAGTGTATACAAAGTTAAAACCTTAGTACAGTGTGTAAGTGTTGTCACCCAGGACAAAAATTGTATTGCTATCACATATGAACATAAAAATATATATATACAACAACTGCAGCCACCACATTTAAGGCCTAGTAAGCAATATATTGAACATTTTATCAAGACTCAATATAATTTTCCTTTTGGCAGAATACATAAGGCAGTGGCTCTGCCGTTAGCTACTCAAAGGACTAGTGATATCTACAAATGTTTTAGAGTACCTTCATTTCCATACATAGCATGCACATTAGATGGTGGAACATAATTTGCCATGTTTAGGAACCAGGAAAGGAAAATTATGGTGAGTATTGATACAATTTTCCATCTTCCTGGGGTCAATATGGCAGCATATGAGCGGTAAATAATAAATGGGAGGGGGGCATAACGCAGAAATTAGTTTTAATGAAAAAATATAAATATAAATATAAAGGTTTGACATTTACCATGTACAGACAGCAAAAAAGTGCTAAATTATCAAATATCTATTTAGTATTTTTTAAAATACACACACAAATACTGTATACACCTGTATCTATACTAATGTTAAAAAAACACTATATTTCTTCAATTAGGCAAGACCAGCCAACTGGCTACCTCATAATAAGTGATTACTAAATCGAATATTTGTTGCTGCCCCATACTCCTATGAGTGGTCTATTTTTCTTTATATATTTCTTTTATAATTTTAACGAGGACCGGAATGAAAAGCAGCAGCAACAGCTCTGCTGTCAAAGTCTGCAGATGCCCAGGTTGCAGAGCCCAGACTACAGGGTCCACATTGTAATGCATCAGGAACCGCCACTGTGGGGGGGCCCTAGGATGGCCAAATAGTGCTCAGGTTCAGACAGGGTCAGGGGCGGGATGGGCATGTGGTGGCGTTTCTAGAAAGGAGGGGGATAGATCAGCACACACCAATGGGGTAATGGAGATGAATTGCTCATGGAGTACTTCAGGGGAAAAGCTAGTGTAAAGATGCTGCAGCTTGATAGTGCAGTGGACTGAGAGCTCAATGGGCTGTCAGAGCTGGGGGAGATTCATATTGAAAAGCCTGAGTACTGACTTCTTCCTGTGGTTTTCCCAGTCCAGAGGCAATAGATAGATAGACAGATAGATAGCAGTGGCGGCCTGTAATGCAGGGCGCAAGGGCGCTGTCCCCCTATCCATGTGTCCAGCCTCTTAATCTCCATGCAGGGCATCAGACATATGGATTCCAATGGGGGTTTTTTTTAAGTACGTTTTAATGCTAGAGGCTCTAATAGGCTTCAAAAAAGGATGGGCTTGGGGCGCAGAGCTGTGTGACTATTGTCACAGTTGTGTGACAATAGTGAATTAATATTCGCTATTGTCTTTCTGATTCTCCTCCCAGTCAATCAGGAAGCGGGTCGTGAGACCCGTCACTCGATTGGCCGAAAGGAGAAGTGATTCTATTGGCCACCTAGGAGGAGGAGGAGGGAGGAGACGCACAGCGGAAGCCGCCGTGATCCAAGGGAGGAGGAAATGCAGGGGAAGCCGCCATCCATCATCCGGAAGAAGCGCTGTCCGATAGATGAGGTAAGTGCGGAGCTGGTGACCGACCGCCGGGGGTGCATTGTTTGCCGCCCCCCCTCCAAAAAATATACCAACAGATGCGATAGATAGATAGACAGACAAACAGACAGACAGACAGACAAATATTTTTATTTTAATATAAGGTTTGATTAAACAATATGGTTTTAGCTGAATCTAATCTCCAACTAATTTCACTACTTGTCTGATGCAAAACTAAAAAAAAAACTGTCCTATTGTAAGGGGGAACCCTGCGGACTCTGATGAAAGGGAGAACTTTGTGAACTGTGATGTAAAGGGGAATTATGGACTCTGAAAAGGGAAGCTCTGCAGACCGTGATGTAAAGAGGAACTCTGACGTAAAGGGGAATGCTTCAGACCCTGATGCAAGGGAGAGCTCTGATTTAAAGGGGAACTCTGTGGACTGCGATGTAAAGGGGAGCGCTATGGACCGTAATGTAAGGGTGGGGGTGTCAGGGCGGGCCCTTCATGGTTTCTTGCACCGGGGCCCTGAGGGTTCTAGTTATGCCTCTGTGGTGAGCTTCTCCTGGTGTGACAATATTTCTTGTCTGGGTGGCAGGGCCTGGATTTTCAGGGTTTCAAAGAGGACTGCTGATGATGAGGGGATATCTGGATCTTCTCCACCACCAACACTCTAAGGAAAGAGCCCTGATTTCCCCCAGTCACACAGTTTACTGCTATGTCCAATCTTTCCCTGAGCAGAAAGTGGCTATCATCACAATGGTATCTTGCACCAGCTGTGAGGTAAGGTCAGTCAGACCTCAAATGTAATCTCTGCATTCTGCTAAAGCTGAATTCCCAATACTGTACATGGTCAGCTCCTACCTCGGCCAGAACAACCAGCTCTGAGTGCATCTGGATTTACACTACCTGGGAGAGATCTATTGATATCCATGTCTTGGGCACTCAGGGTAGGTAAGCCCAAAACACATGGCAGGTGATGCCAGGAGAGGGGAATGGCACCTTTTCTTAGGTATAGAACTTAATGAGTTGCTTTACAGCCACAATCACTTGTACTACAAAGCTGGAAGCTCACTGTAAAAAGATAAACAAACACATGGCTGCCAAAGCAGCTGGGAGTTTGTTCACATATTGACACTGCCGCAACGTAAGGGTTAAAGTGTATCTAAACCCAAGAACAAGCATTTTATATATTGAAGCTTGCCTGTTCTTAAATATGTATTATTTTTCATTTTTTGGGATTGTTTTCCTTTATTTTCACCAACTTCCTGTGCTAGCCTGACAAAGCTCACTCGGTGTATTGAATCTATGAAGGAGCAATGTTTTCACGCTAGAACAGAAAGTTTATCTAGGTTAAATAACACCCCCTATACCTTTGAATATAATATGGGGGTGGGAATTCTGTAGTTCACAGAGGCAAACCGGAAAGGGCTAATAACATGGTTTCAGATTGTATAGGAAGTTATGAGCTCACTGGATTTCTGACACAATCAATTTTTTTTTTGTTTGCACATACCAAAAAAAAAATAGCAAAAAGCATACATGAATGAAAATGAATGAAAATGCAGAAAAATATACTTACCAAGTTAAAGAAAGAAGATAGGAAAAGTCTAGTTAGGGTTTCAATGCTGTTTTGAAGAATGTGTTATTTTTATTTGGTGAATAACCCCTCGTTTATTCGCTTATTAACAATATTGTTCATATCAATGACTTCTCATTTTATAGTCAGTATTATGTGTCTGTGATGAAAGCCTGTTATATAAAGAACAAATAGCATAGCATCTGGAACTGAAAGTTTTCCAGTAAAATATTTTAAACGTGTAGCATAAAAAGTTGAACTCTAGGCACATATACAAAACACAAAAGAATGCAGCTATGTGCTTATTAATACATAATTACAATTCCTTCACAGTAAACCTCATACTGGGAGAAGAAGCAGCACAGGTAGCCCATCATTTGTGCCTGTGAGTTGTCATGCAGTGCTCATGTGCTAACAAGGAACATGCTGGTAGGTGGAGAGAGCAGAGTAACAGACGAGAGATTACCTTGTCGGTCTTGTCTTGCCGAGAAAGTTCCCCCGGCGGATAAGGACCCCCCTGTACTGCGCATGCACGGCGCATGCGCACATACGAACGACTACAGAGCCACCGAAAGTCTCCAAAGTTGAACAGCTGATCATCAGCTCTACACAGCGCCTGCGCACTAAATCCAGGTTCAAGCCCACCCATCCAAGTGGACATGGAGTTGGAATAAAAATATGCCAAGAGAAGCGAGGCTATGCCCAAAGCGTGGCGAGCGAAGGGAGCCAGCAAGGGGCCCTGTTACAGGAGCCTTGTACAGCTGACTCACAGGTGTTCAGCTTCGGCTATTTTCGGTAGCTCGTACTGCGCAAGTGCTGCGCCTGCGCAGTACAGGGGAGTCCTTATCCACCGGGGGGGAACTTTCTCGGCAGAACAGACCTGTAGTGTCATTATTTCAGCATTCAGAGGCGGGAGAGGGATTATACCTGTGTTACTTAATTGTAGCAGAAACAAAAATCAGGTCCCCTACCTTGCCAGACAGAACTGTGCCTTGTAGCAGAGCTTTGCAAATTTCAGGACTGCCTAAATAAAAACACTAATCCTGACAGGAATTTGGGGCTGGCAGATACATCAAAACAGTACTTGTATATGTGTGTTTTTTATCTGTTTTTCTGGAGTTCAGCTTTAAGATTTTCTTTTTTTAGAGAAAAACCAATGAGCCCGATTTAGCTCTAAGTCAGTATGTTACACATTGCTCTGAGAAAGGAAATAGGTTTGCAATGATGACCTATCTTGAGGTGTTTTCAAACATTCAAGATCCTGATAAACTAGAGACTATTGCTGCATAATATTATGCAATTTCAATGCAGAAAGACTCTGAAAGGGCTTGGTAAATGAGTTGGACAGAAGCTTTTCTCCCATTTCCTTCATTTATCCATATGTATCCCCCCCAAAATGTCAACCCCTCCTCAGAAAATACCTGTACAGCCATAACGAAATAATTCCACAATTTCGCATTGAAGGAAACATACTGTCATTGGCACATACAATTTCAAAAACATGTATAAAATATTAAACATAATAACATAAATTTAAGTCTGGCCTCCACTTTCCAATTAATTAAAGTGGTTGTAAACCTCAGACATGAAACATGGACAAAGCATATCCCTCTAAAGTGTGTACTTGTCTCAATTGTCTGCTGCTTCATTCCTCTATCAGCATACATTCCTTCTGATAAGTTTTCCTGACAACAAGAGAGAAAAGGTGACAGGGGAGGGACCTCCAGCTGATAGACAGCCTCAGCTCTGTTCCTGTGTGCTGTGTGAAGGGGGGGGGGGGTGTATTTTCCCTTCAATCAGCTTTTAGAGCTTTCCTTACTGAGCTCTGCAGTGTGTCATTTCAACTCTCCACCCCCTTTTTTCTGATATTAAGAGAAGCTTTATAAATTCTGCACTTTGAACGGATGTAGAGAAGAGAATACTGCAGGTAAACAGGTAGAACTTATGTAGGAGGAATTGTTTCATCTCAGTGTATCACCTGAGGCCAGTAGCTTCACTGGGTATATGTAAGGGTTTACAACTACTTTAAGAAATACACATGAAACCAGACTATATTTATGAAAGAAATATCAAAGTATAGAAATAATGAGCACTCGTTTGGCCCAATTCATAGGCACCAGTATGCAATCCCCTGATACAAATGTACCTGTTTGTACCATTTTTTGTCAGAAAGCTCTTCAGTGGTTGGACCAGGTAGGATCCAACTGTTGAATTGTTAATCTTTGTTAATGGTTTAAGATAATGAACTGCTCTGTTGGAAAGGCATGTAAAGCTTATCTTAACTATCTTATTAAAAATATATATGTATTACAGCTTGACAGTCCTGCTGAGTGACTGCACTCTTTTAATTTTTTTTTTAGGCTTTTTTCCTTTATTTTATCCTGGCACTTCTGTGAATAATATATTTAATGTTCTAGGCTATCAAGGCTCACTGGCTCCACTGTTTGTATGGGGAAAACCATGGTTGTCACCCAGGCTGGACAAAAGCTGTGTCTTCCTCTCTTCATCTACATTACATAAATTGAGAGGATTAGTAGTCTACAGTAAGAATATAACTTTGAGCTTTAAGTTCCGCTAACAGGAAGTGACAAGGGCACTGTGGGGTTGATTTACTAAAGGTAAATGGACTGTGCACTTTGCAAAGTGCAGTTGCACTCTGTAAGAGTGGTTACTCCAGAGCTTATCAAATGAGCAGAAGCTCTGCTGACTTCCATCATCCAATCATGTGCAAGCAAAAAAAAGCTGTTTTTTTTTCCTTGCATGTGATTGGGTATTTTATGCAAAGTGAAGCTTTGCCTTATTTACTAAGCACTTTGCAAAGTGCACAGTCTACTTGCCTTTAGTAAATCAACCCCTGTATTTCTGGCATGTTCCACACGTGTTTTCTATAAGTACTAAAAGTATTTTTAGCCTTTAAAATCAAAACAAATGCATGAGGCTGGGTTCACACCATCACCGCATGCGGCTCCCTGCAGGGGTTTGAGCGTCCTGGTTCACAGTTTCAGGTCCGATTTCAGCCTGAAATTTTGGCTGAATACGGACCTGAAACAGACCAAAAGATGCACAGGGCTCCTGTGCAAATTCTCACTGGAGCTGCAGCGGAGATATGTGAACTGGCTCCATAAAGAGCCAGTCAAAATCTCCTGCTATTGTGAATTGAATGCATCCAATTCGTAATGGTGTGAACCCAGCCTCAACCACATACTAAGCACTGGTATTACAATCAAAGGGTCCAAAAGTTAACGTCCACCCACACTATAGGTCCCACCACTGCGCCAGGATATAATAGATTACTAAAGTATGATGGTGAAGCTGCCATTTAAATAAACAAATGGTCATAATCATCTACTGTATAAACTAATAGCCACTATTTACTATATTAGATTATACGGTAGCTAAGTACTGGTATTATTATTATTATTATACAGGATTTATATAGCGCCGAAAGTTTACACAGCGCTTTACAATATAAAAGGGAGACAATACAGTTATACAGTGGAACCTCGGTTTGCGAGTAACGCGGTTAACGAGCGTTTCGCAAACCGAGCACTGTATTTCTAAAATTCCTAACTCGGTTTGCGAGTGTTGCCTCGCAAAACGAGCGAGATTCAGGCCAAAAGCGGTGTGCAGTACTGCCTTTGGCCTGAGGTGGGGGGTGCCAGAGCCAAGCAGAACCGAAAGTCGCCGTTTGGAAATGCACGGAAAGGCCCGAGGACAGTTCGGCTGACCTCGGCAAACCTCGGAAAGGCTCGTGAATTGAGTCTTTCCGAGGTTTGCTGAGGTCCGCCGAAGTGTCCCTCTGGCCTTTTCAGCCAGGCCCTCCGGCGCCCCCCGCCTCTGGCCGCATGCAGTATTGCATCCCATTGAAGTCAATACGGATGCGAATTATTTTCGTTTCCATTGACTTCAATGGGAAAACTTGCTTTGATATGCGAGTACATTGAATTACGAGCATACTCCTGGAACGGACTATGCTCGTAATCCGAGGTTCCACTGTAATACAATAAAATACAAGAGGATTAAGATGGCCCTGCTCAGAAGAGCTTACAAACTAATAGGGTGGGGCAGGTGGTACAAAAGGTTGTAACTGTGGGGAATTAGCTGATGGAAGTGGTAGGAGATTAGTTGGAGACGTGATAGGCTTTCCTGAAGAGATGAGTTTTCAGGGATCGCCTGAAGGTAGCAAGAGTAGGGGATAGCCCTAGGGGATTTGTTCTCGGATTTTGATATCCTTTTGGCAGACATTCAGAAATACATACAAAAACTGACCATAAAATGGAACAAATAACTATAAAATAAAGTTATGTGGCCACCTTTGTTTTCTCTTCCTTCACAATTCTGCATGCTGAGAAGAACTACCCTTCAAAAACCAATCATTACTGTCCTATATGTCTATGAAAAATCAAAACATTTATATTTAGTGCATCTCTGCGATACATTCACATAAACCAATGTTTTGTCACTTTAAAAACAATGCAAGTACAGAAAAATATATGTTGATCCTACCAGAAGTCTAATGATCTCCCAACTACCTGCGGTGAGATGACAACACTTCCTCCACTGCAATGAAATTCCAAGCACAGGTGTCAGCCTTGCCCTTTTCCTCATCCCTGTTATTGTCTCCTGCAACACAGAACACATCTTGCATGCTATGAAGATGACACAAAAGAGATGTTCTGTAGCCCAGCAGGGAAAATGTACAGGGCTGTCAAGCTTGGAATGCATCAAGGCAGTGCTGTCAGCTCACAGCAGAAAGTTAAGAACTTATTGGACTCTGGCATTCTAAAGGAGGTATTTTTCATGTACTTTCAATGTTTTTAAGAGACAAACAATGGGACATGCATTGCATAGATGTACTGAATATGTGTTCTTTTTTGCCCAGAAATACATATTAATGTATGCTTAGTGGGCAAATGATTGCATTGGCACAAAATACAGTGGATTAGGTCTACTAACAACAATGAATCTGTAAGCACATTGCTGTCTGGTTTGTCAAAATGCCTGTTCATAAATACAGATGTGTGTACTTTCTTTTCCTGAAGCAATGTGCAAATTCCACCTCTAAGTGAACCATTCTGCTACATTAGCCACATTTCATTAAATTACTTTTCCATTTTGCTAAGGCTTTAAGCAGGGGTGTCAAAATGCTAGCAAGGTTGATTTCCTTTCCAAATTATGTTTAAATTATGAGAAATTTCAGGTTCTGTTATACATAATGCCTAGCACCCCAGGGCTCAAAACATTGCAATTTTAACATATCCATCTAACAGAAAAATATGGAACTCTCTGCTTCTGTATTTCCTACAATGCAAATGTTAAGATGGGAAAAATTCAGTGATGAATTAGCTTATGGTTCATGGATTACAATCCACACAAAGCCTGGAGTTGAAACTTTTTACTCATTAATGATTAAGGTTTAACACACATATAACACGTTGCTGAAGAGAGAGCTTTCGGCAACTATGAAATCAATATTTAAGTTTCGTTCTTCTCTTTAAACCACCTGTTGAGTTTGTCTTTCTTTAAATTGACTCTAGGCTACATAGTGCTTGGAAACAGCATCTGTCTATCTCTCCCTTTGTCCTGACAGTAATGGACAGAGAAACAGCTTTTAGCATGTGTAGATGACACCGCTTTATCTGGTGTTCACTGCCAAATGACACATATTAACAGTTGACTGCTGATCATGCCTTTTATTACAACCCCCCATCCTAATAAATATACAGTATAGTGCTAATGAAGATGCTCTGTCCTTTGAGGGTACATGCTTCTATAGGCAGTTGTGTATGTATTAGCAGGAACATTTGTTTTTAATATTCAGGTGTACATCTCTGCAGTAAATACACATTTCTCAATTACCAGGTAATCCTGGTAGAAATGCTCTTAGCTCCTAAGTTTCTGATTTTGACTGAAAACACAGTGTTTTTTCTAGGCTATAATTGGAAGGAATGGTGTCAGCCCTGCCCAGTTGACATTTGCTAAACTACAGTGTCCCCTTCTCATCTCCACATCATGAGGTGGGTATTTTCTAGTCCAAGAGAGGACCTGGGGAGACTGATTAGTCTCCTTTGAAAAACAAATACAGAGTAAACAGGACACAGCACACTCCGGATTACTCTTAGGATCAACAGGTATGTTTTGCAGTTTTAGAACAGATATAACAAAGTTTTTTGTCAATTGTATGTTTAAGAGACCAAAGGGCAGCAAGTAAGTAAAAGCCTTTTATTGGTATGGCTTGCATTACTATGTCTACATCCTGATGTAATATGGTCTATCTCACTAGGATATGCAGGTGCTATGAATGAACCAAATGTAAGTCGCCGTTCGGAAATGCACGGAAAGGCATTTATTAAGGCAATTATTAATCTTCAACAATGGACACCTTTGTTTTTTATATGATGTTTATTTTTTGTTTTTGTTTTTTTGTTTTGCCTATCTTACCTAATCTCCTCACAGATAAGAGCAGCTAAATTATACTGTTGTCGATCCACTGACCTAACACCACCTGTTTTTTCTTATCTTAGAACACCTCACATTAAAGTCATGACATAACAGGTTAAACTTGATGAACACACTTTTTTTTTTTTTTTTTGCTAATGTGCAGCAAAAGGGTTATGGAAAAAAAAATGTCTAATACTGTATAGTATAGGGAAATTGTTCAGCACCACTTTCAAACAGTTACAAATTTTTCTTGACACCTACATCAACAGTTAGCCAATTTAACTAGTATATTCCCAAACTATTTCACATATATATGGACCCACATTTGGTTATGATGCCTGTGATCTACAAGATGAGCAAAAATAGATTTGGGCTCAGTTTGTGCATGGGTCGCAAACATTACTAAAATTTAGGTGCTAAATCCATTGAAGCCAATAGGAGCCAAATGTACAAATGAAAAAAAAAAGACCTGGCCATTTTCTGGGCTAAAATGCAAGTCATTATCAAACAAATGAAATGGGGGTCTGTGCATTGATATTAACTAAAGCAAAAACATTTTCTTTTAAGTTTCCATTTTACATTTGGGAGCAGTGACTTTAATAAAGCCAGGCACACAGAAGCGGAATGTCGAGCGACATTCGGCCTGTGTGTACTGCAACCGGTGCAATAGAAGCCAGCTGTTTGTCCGGCTTCTGTCAAAGGGGCATGATGAAAAAGGTCTGCTGACTGGCTCCCAATCAGTGCTCTCAGCCAATGGTTGAGAGCGCTGACCAGAGTGTTCTGGCAGGGGGGCCGTCCCCGTCAGAACACAAAAGAACAGCATAGGAGTTTGCTCTAGGCGTATCATTAACGCTTAGAGCAAAGCATTGCGGGAATTGTAGTACGTGGCTTTTACGTAATTGAAGTTTCGCCAGGCTGATTGGAAGGAGAAGGCTGGAAGCATACGTTGGCACATTTGTATGTCTTCATACTTACTGGGATATTGGAATGAATTAATGCACCCATAGGAGGAACACCGAAGGGTCTGCCCACCCATGGAGGATAGTAGAGATCTCGGATGTTGACCGTTATTTATTCATACTGTACCATTGAGGTGAGAGTTTTGGGAGACTATAATATTGAAGAAGCCATATTAGGACAAAATATTGACACTCTTATCTGACAACTACATTTTCAAGCTTTGACAGCAGCAGAAGTTTTATCTATTCATTCAGTTGTTCACAGAAGAAGACTTTACTACTATTATTATTTATTTAATTTTGATTATTTTCTATACACGGTGTCATTTATTGACACTTTTTCACTTATTTCTTCTATTTAAGGTATTTTGGAAACATTTATTATATGTGACTCACCATCACTTATCTATTGCACACCTACTGTATGCAATATCACCTACTGTGCATTATCACTTTATACAGATGTTGATTAAGACACGTTTATTTATGCATAGTGTTACAATTTATTTAGTGTATTTACTAATATCAATTGGCGCGAGATCACCTGATTCACCTTAAACAGTTTGAGTGGTATGTGACACACTATTGCCCCGTACACACGGTCGGATTTTCCGACGGAAAATGTGTGATAGGACCCTGTTGTCGGAAATTCCGACCGTGTGTGGGCTCCATCACACATTTTCCATCGGAATTTCCGACACACAAAGTTTGAGAGCTTGCTATAAAATTTTCCGACAACAAAATTCATTGTCGGAAAGTCCGATCATGTGTACACAGATCCGACACACAAAGTGCCACGCATGCTCAGAATAAATTAAGAGACGAAAGCTATTGGCTACTGCCCCGTTTATAGTCCCGACGTACGTGTTTTACGTCACCGCGTTCAGAACGATCAAATTTTCCGACAACTTTGTGTGACCGTGTGTATGCAAGACAAGTTTGAGCCAACATCTGTAGGAAAAAATCCATGGATTTTGTTATCGGAATGTCCGATCAATGTCCGATCGTGTGTACGAGGCATATGAGATTTTGCTGCATTTTGATTTTACACTTAGTTCTGTATTAGTACTGTTTACTGTTCCTTGCTAGCGCAAGAGATTTATTTAACACTTCAACTGAAAATACAAAGCTGCATTAAATATCATGCCTGAGGGTGCCCTGACCCTGTCAATGAATTAGCACATCTGTGCAATTTATACAACCTACTACAGCAAAAATAACATTTACAAAGAAAAAAGTGTTACAATTGTCAACAAAATGTAAAGCCTTCCAGGCTGCATGCTCAGGTAGGGGTCTGGTTTAATTTTTTTTTTTCGAAGGGGGGAACCTCACATATTTTTTTCTTCTTGATTTCTGTGTGTGGTAGAATTTAGGGACTTCTTGTCTTTTTTTTGCACATGGTCCCCCTCACAATTCATACCAGACCTAAAAGGCCTAGTATAAATTAGGGAGGAAACCTCAAACTTTAAAAAAAAAACTATACAGGCTCCATTGTTTACATGGCTGGGGACTGCCAGCCATGTAAATGAATGGAGCCAGTGACGCCACTGGAGTTGTTATGGACTCTAATAGGGGCCCCCTTTCTTGAGATTGTGGCCTCCCCAGGCTCACTTTATAGTATTAGTAATTTTCTACTATTATAAATATATTTAAATGATAATGAGCTGTTCCAATAGTAACACCTGGAAATTTCTGGAATCCCTGGGATAATGCATATAAGTTGCTGCAGAGGCTGGGACTTCCTCTTTGACCAGTCCAGCTGAAGAGCTATCTGACCCGATGAGTTCACTATTTGTTTTAATTGTCATGAAGTCCCTGGTCCGCCGGGTCTTGGAGAAGGGGGGTGAAGAGGGGGGCAAAGCGTGGCTGCGCAGGTGCCTGGCATTGGTGTTGGGAGAAGAGCCAAGCATGTCGCAGAATAGAGGAGGCAGGAGTCCGGAGGAGGGTGTGGAGGCGGCTTTGTCAAGAGGAGGAGCGCAGTGGGCGGTGAAGAGGGCCAAGGCGCAGTATACCGCCGAAAGCAACAAGTGCAGGTTTCTGAGGTAAGGGAAGAGGACCATGCACCGCCGAGCAGTGGCACTGAAGAAGCTGGAGAAGTGGCTGGGATATGGTTTACCCATATCAGTGAAGGTAAAAATATGGAGATGGGAATTTAAGGATGTGTTGTCTCGCTTGCCCTCTCACAAGGAATTTGTGGGCAAGGCTGATAGAAAAGGTGAAGAGAAACTGGAGGACGATAGACATAGGCCTGTACCCAGGTCATTTCATAATTGGCTGCAAGTGTATTGCGTTTTCTCTAGCGTTCTGGCTGAGGGACGCCCGGAGCTGTGTGGTGGGTTATTCCAGCATTTGGATCATGTGCTGGAGGCCTACAGGAATTTTGGTGGTTTAGGGTGGTACTTGTATGATGAATCTTTCCGGCAGAAACTTTCCATTCACCCCGCTCTTAAGTGGGTAATGAAGGATGTGGGACTATGGCTAAATTTGATCCTGCCTCCTAAACAAGGGGCGTTTAAGCAGCCTGCAGTGAATTTGGCTTACAGAAAGGGCTACTGTTTTGCTTTCAATGAAAGCCAATGTCGTTGGGGTGCTTCATGTAAGTATAAGAGTGAATGTTCTTACTGTTCTGGGGCACACCCAGTGATAAAGTGTTTTAAGAAAAACGCCGGATCAGGAACAAGCCAAATGCAAAGAGATATTTTTCCTAAAAGCCTACACACCAGTGAGGCTGGAAAAAATGTGGCATTGGCTGGAGCAGTACCCAGACAGGGAGAAGACTCGATTTCTCATTGAAGGTTTTGCTAACAGTTTTCCGTTACCTTCTTTTTCAGGGGAATGATGCACGATTGTTAATAACTTGAAATCAGTCCAGGTTTTTTAGGTAATTGTCAGAATTTTTTTTTTTACAAAGAAATAGCAGAAGGGTGGGTGGAAGGTCCTTTCCAGTCAGCTCCTTTTCATAATTTTCACATCTCCCCTTGTTGAGCCAAAGTGGGAGCCGAATGAATTTCACATAATCCATCACCTGTCGTTCCCTAAAGGTGACTCCCTGAATGATGAGCTGGATGCGTTGTAGTCAGTTTCCTATTCAACTTTTAAGTCAAAATCTGTTCTTTTGGCCCGGGGGCCCTGCTGGCCAAAGCCAATATCAAATTGGCATTTCGGCTGTTGCCAATCTCACCCTTGGCTTTTAACTCTTTAGGTTTTTACTTTGATGAGTGTTATTTTTTTGATAAAAGTCTCCTGATGGGTTGCTCGGTGTCCTGCGCTTATTTTGAGACCTTCTCCACATTTTTGCACTGGGCGACTTGTTGTGAATCAGGTATGGATAGTGTAGTCCATTACCTGGATGATTTTCTGTTCATCGGGCCGTGGGACTCAGCTGCTTGTGGCCAATTTCTGCAGACTTTTCGTGGCATCTCAAGCACTTTTGGAGCGCCTTTAGCAGAAGAAAAAACCTTGTTGCCTACCACTTCATTGGAATTTGTAGGCATAGTAATTGACTCACAACGTATGATGTTTAGGTTGCCCAGGGCAAAAATCCTGAAGCTCAAGTCCCTGATTGCCCAGTTTCTTAGTCGGCGTAAGGTCCTCTTGAAGGAAATGCAGTAAACGTTTTCACTTTTACTTGCCGGATTTTTCCAGTAGATCATATCTTTTCTCGTAGAATGTATCTTTCAACTTCAGGGCTGAAGTCTCCTTTTGCTCATATAAGGCAGTCTAAGTCGTTAAAAGAGGATCTTGCTGTGTGGGCGAGATTTTCAGATTCATACAATGGTCATTCTTTTTTCCAGATGTATTTTGTATTTGCGCCAGATTTTCAAGTATTTACAGATGCTGTAGGCTCCAAAGGATTTACTGCCATTTGAAGAACGCACTGGTACTGCGCAGCATGGCCGGAGTCTTGGCATAGCAAGCAGGCCACATAAAATGTGGTTTTGCTTGAATTACTCCCCATCCTGGTAGCTCTTGAGTTGTGGGGAGGGCAGTTTGAGAATAGACGTATCCTTGTTGAAATGGATAATAAGGGTGTTCTCTTCACCATGAACTGCCTTTCGTCCAGCTCTTTGTTCATGGTTACAGTTTTGAGACTTATTGAGATATTTTTTATGTTTAAAATTTAAAATATGGCTAAAGACCAAATATACTCCGGGTGTTTTGAACGATTTAGCTGACGCTCATTTTCAGATGAACAGATTCCGTTGCTTGCTTCTGGAGGTGAATGAAGAGGGTCTTGCTTGTCCAGAACACTTATGGGAAATAATCTAGACCTGACCATGGCAGTAATATGGAGCTCGATGGCTCCAAAAACATGGGCTTGTTATTCGGCTGCAGGTTTGGAGGTCAATAGCCCCTCTGAGCAGGTCATTTTGGTATTCCTACAGTTGCTCATGGAGCAGCAGTTCACGTACAGTTATATGTCCAAAACATTAAATGGTATATCATTTTTCTTCCGCTTACAAAGTTACCCAGCATGTGTTTCATACTTTTCTGTGAGACAGGCACTTAAAGGGTACAGGAAGTTGCACTTCATCCCTGATAGCAGAAGGCCAATTTCATGGCAGTTGTTACACCGTCTTTGCGAGGTTAGTGTGTTTTTCAAGTTATGAAGCCCTGCTTTTTAGGACGGCGTTTGTGGTTGCCTTTTTCGGGGCATTCCGGATATCAGAATTATTCCCGGGCTCCAAAAAATGCAGTTCTGGCATTTGTTATGATGATGTACTGGTGGATCAGTTGTTTGTGCGCTTCTTTCTCCAACGGTCCAAAAGGGATAGCTTAGGGTGGGGGTGTGGATCTTGTTGCAGGTACAGGGCAATAGTTCTCTATGCCCAGTGGCCCTGGTGAAACAGTTGGTGTTGATTAGACCCCAGGTGGGAGGGCATTTTTCATACATACAAATTCATTCCCACTCACCAAGTACTAGTTCAATTATGTGTTGCACAAATGTTTGGGACACCTGGGATTAAGTAATTACCATTTCTTTTCCCACTCATTTAGAATAGGTGCGGCTTCAGAGGCCGCCAAAAGGGGTTTAGCGGTGCCCGCCATTAAAGAACTGGGGAGGTAGATGTCAGACTGTTGTGTTGTAAAATGTATGTAAGACCTAACCTTTTTCTTGAATTTTTTCAGGTTGGAGTCAGTGAGTATGGATACTGGGACATTCATACATATACTGGGCACGTAAGAGAGCGGCTCAGCACAGCTATTCGGTGAACCTGTCATTGTTGCCGGAATGCTTTACGTTATATTGGAGAGGAATAAGAGGCCTCCAGTGGTTTCAATTGCATTTCCACCTTTCTAGGATGTAACAGGTTTGGATTCCAATGTCTATTTTAGTTATTCATTTAGGGGGAAATTACCATGGTAATTATTATATTAGGACGTTAGATTTGCTGTTTAGGATTAAGCAGGATTTGCACCGATTTCAGTTAACATCACCGGATACAGTGATTGTATTTTCCAAAATTGTTCCTCGTCTCTCTTGGTTTTCCGCCTCGCAGCGGAAGATGATGGAGAAGATGAGGAAGAGGATCAATAGAGCAATGGTAAAGTATATGCCTTTGATTGGGGGTTTGTCCTACAGACATGTGGACCTTGAAGATGGCATCCCGGGTTTTTATAGGCAGGATGGGGTCCACCTCTCAGATGTGGAGCTGGATATATTTAATCTAGACCTACAGTGTGGTATAGAGATGGTTTGGGGGTGGGGCGTACTTGAGATCTCAAGCCCGGCTGGTGGGGACGTTTTATATTCTGATATAAGCTGTAGTATATTGCTCGAGTTCTAATAACTGAACAATTGTATTGATGTTATGTTGAATATGATTCTGTAATAATAAAGATTGATTTTTATCAATTTTGATAAATGCTTTAATCCAATAAAAGTGCTGCGGCCATTATTTGCCATCATTTCTTGTTCTCTTTATTATATTTATGGTTTTTGGGTAAGGTATATGTGTGGGTGGGTGTGGCCTACAATCTCATTCTATTATACTTGTGTCTAGACAAAACCTGAAGCTCATCCCTACTTATTATATAGCAGTATAATTTTGAACCCCTTTGTTTATTAATCTGTCTAAACAGTAGGTTATTGGACTCCTGATATAGTTTACAATTGGTTTAAAGAAGCCTGTTACTTAAAAAAGGGATCCTGGAGATGTGATGGCAGGTACAAAAATGTGACTAAAACCTAGAAAAAATGTGTTTCTTACTGACCACAATGTACAAGTTAATGGAAACTGTGCAGCTGTGCATGGTAGCCAATCAGCTTCTGACTTCAGCTTGTTCAATTAAGCTGCGACAAAAAACCTGGAAGCTGATTGGTTTCTATGCAGAGCTGCACCAGATTTTGCACTCTCCAGTTTTAGTAAATCTCACCCACTCTCAGGTTCATCACAGGCTCAAACAGGGGACGCTATTCAACCTTACCAACTATGTAACTATGTAACCACTGAAGTGTTCCTGGTGTGGGGAGACTACAGGGGCAGGAGCAATTTTAATATAAAACTAAAGTATAAGCAGGCAGTTGTCTTGTTGTCTTACATGAAAAAACATCCAAATAATGAGCCAATACCTTAAAGTGGTTGTAAACCCTTACAATCCACTTTTGACTACAGGTAAGCCTATAATAAGGCTTACCTGCAGCTACCCCTGATATATCTTAAACCTGCACGGTTTAGGAGATATCCCCTGTATCAGCATGTGCCAACACCATCGGCACATGCGACACGTTTGTGCCGTTGCTTCAGTTTACCGGTAGCTCCCCCCTGCATGCGCAGGAGTGACATCATCGCAGCTCCGGTTAATCACAGTGCCGGAGCCCACGATACCTGGAAGTAACTCCGGGAGTGATGTTACCGGCCGGACCAGTGTACTAGGACCACTGTGGGGGCTTCGATCTAGGGTGAGTATTTCATAATGAGCTAGGATGCTATGCATCCTAGCTCATTATGCTTTTGTCTTGCAGGGTTTTTTTTTGTGGGTTTACAACCACTTTAAGAAAAACAAAAAAGAGGTGAACACCAGATAAGAGAAGAATGTTTCAGATACAGTATGAATTTTCTTGTAAAATCTCATGTTGTTTTGCAAGTAAGGTGATTGCAGCCCTGTTAGCACAATCCTAACAAAAGAAAAAAGTTTAGCACTGAATAGAATACTTTTTCTTTGTACTAACTGTTCTTTTTAAAATAATCTTTGAGAGATCTACTCTATTGCTGTACTCTAGAAATTCACAAATGCCACATATTCTTGTTATCCAACATTTGCCATTGAAATATCTACTCTTCCCTAGGTCAGTCAGTACTTGGAATCTCAGGAATGTTTACAGTCATTCTCTGCACTTAAAACTTTACTTTTTTAGCATATCTCCTTTATATATTTACAGTTTCAAATAAAATGCAATCTAACAAAAGTTTATTACATTAAGCCTAGGTTCACATTGGAGAGATTTGTCATGCACAAGTGGCAGCCTATTGGAGGCAATGGCACTGTTCCAATCGGTGTGACACAGATTTTGCGGCTCTGCACCGATTTGCAAAAGTAGTTCCTGCACTAGTTTTGCTGATTTCAGGTGCAACTTCAATATACATCTGTGCATGACGCTACACAGATGTCTATCAAGTAGCACCTGAGATTGTGCTGACCTTGCTACTTTGAAATCACGCTACTTCAAGTGAAGTAGTGCGATTTCGAAGTAGCATCCATGAAAACCAGGGCTTAAATCTGGTTCCTTATTGCTTTAAAATGACATTACAGTCTCACACTAGGGGGTTGATTTACTAAAACTGGAGAGTACAAAATCTGGTGCAGCTGTGCATGGTAGCCAATCAGCTTCTAATTTCAGCTTGTTCAATTAACTCCTTCAGATCCGCGCTACAGCCGAATGATGGCTACAGCGCGGATCTGCTTTGTTGGGAGGGCGTCAATAGATGTCCTCCCCTTTGCAAGCTGGCCACGCCCCCCTGCAGAGCGCGCGCGGTGCACACTGTGATCACCCTAGTCAATGAGACTCGGGTGATCACAGATCCGAGTAAGGGGTCAATCCCGACCCCTTACCACGTGATCAGCTGTCAGCCAACGACAGCTGATCATGTGATGTAAACAGAGGATCAGTAATCGTTTTTTTTTCTTCTCATGCTGACAGCACCAGGAGAAAAAAAAGGATCACTGGCTCCTGTTGAAGGAACATCGGTCGCGATCAGGGAGAGGTGAAGGCGCCTCATATGTGCCCACAGTGCCCACCAATCAGTGCCCACAAGTACATTAGTGCCACCTATAAATGCCCACGAGTGCCACCTATCAATGCCCACCAGTGGTGCCTCATCAGTGCCACCTAGCAGTTCTGCCTATCAGTGTTGCCTACCAGTGCCGATTAGTGCCCATCACTGCCACCCATCAGTGCCCATCACTGCCAACCATCAGTGCCCATCAGTGCCAGCTATCAGTGCCACCTATTAGTGCCCTTCAGTGCAACCTATCAATGCCCTTCGGTGCCACCCATCAGTGCCCACCAGTGCCACCTCATCACTGCCCACCAGTGCCACCTCATCACTGCCCACCAGTGCCGCCTATCAGTGCCCATCAGTGCCACCTTATCAGTGCCCATCAGTGTCGCCTTATCAGTGCCCATCAGTGCAGCCAATCAGTGCCCATCAGTGCAGCCTATCAGTGCCCTTCAATGCAGCCTATCAGTGCCCATCAGTGTAGCCTCATCAGCATACATCAATGAAGGATAAAAATTACCTGTTTGAAAAATGTATTTAAAAAATATAAAACGGTTTTGTATTTTTTTTTTTGAATTCAGTCATTTTTAATTAAAAAAATAAATAAATAAAAAACCCTGAGGTGATCAAATACCACCAAAAGAAAGCTCTATTTGTGGGAAAAAATGATAAACATTTTATTTGGGTACAGTGTTGTATGACCGTGCAATTGTCATTCAAAGAGTGACAGCGCTAAAAGCTGAAAATTGGTCTGGGCAGGAGGGGGGTTTAGGTTCCCAGTAAGCAAGTGGTTAAAATTTGACAAAAATATCAAAACTGATTGATTTCTATGCCCAGCTGCACCAGATTTTGCACTCTCCAGTTTTAGTAGATCAGCCCCTATGTAAAGTCCTTTCAGGTCTAGTGCAATGTATGTATATGGAAGAAAATAACAACTCTGTGATCTGTACTGTATTCTTCATTGTTTTCACAGATTTATTTGTTCAAGCCCAAATAAACATTTAGTTTAAATTAGCTAAATACATTAGCTACATACAGTTCATTTACTATTGAAAGAAGCCATAGCCTAAGAAGTCCTGTCTTCTGTCAGCATGCTGTAGAAAGAAGCAGAGGTCTCTCTACCAAGGTCTTTCACACCTCTACTGAGTCAGATCTATAGCTCTGTAATGAACACAGCTCCTGTTCTCTGGTGATTGAAGAGCTCTAACTCTGAATCAGCAAGGGGTGTTTCAAATGTTTGCAATAAACCACTGCTTCCACACACACCGCAAGGGGCCTTCTCTGAAGCATGCTGGCAGGAGATTCCTTTTTTAACTCTGGCTGTGGCTGTATTCTAAAGAATACAAATTGTAAGACTATGAAAATGTTTGCTTTTGATGCATCTAGAATGCATTTAGCTGATTTAAACTGAAAGTTCAGTCGGGCCTTTATCCATTCATAGGATTGTACTGACTTATAATACTGCCATTCATTTATTAAAAACTCAATAACTATTTACTGTAATTCCTCAGAATAAAACTTTACAATTAGTTGAGATACAGGGCTTTTCAAATGACAGTTGGGTGATCTAACAATGTAAACATTTGTTAAAAGATAAAATAGAAGTCTCCAGATGATTTAGGTAAAAGCTAGTAATATATTTTGACAGCTTTTCAACAGATCCACCATGAATAGGATTTATAAACTTAAAGTGGAGGTCCACCCAAAAGGGGAAGCTCCGCTTGTCTGTCTCTTCCTCCCCTCTGCTGCCACATTTGGCACCTTTTGAGGGGGGAGTCAAGATGGCAGTGCCAGCACCTAGTAGCTGATTGAAAAACCGGCTCTGGTGAGGGCACTGCTGCATTCCTGGACAGGTAAGGGCCCTAATATTAAAAGTCAGCAGCTACAGTTCAAATATTGTAGCTGCTGACATAGTTTTTTGTGCTCCTCTTTAAGTATATTTGTAAACACACCCTTTGTTGATTGATGCATGTTCATTTTCTAGCGTTTTATAAACATAATGCAAGTGCCTGCCTGCTTTAATTTCTTGCTCACTATTCAGTGTGTTAGCTTTGCCAATTTAGGTTTTCATTTTTAAAGCTTTGGGGGAATTCATTTTAGAAATGCATTCTAAGTATACAACAGTAAAACAGATAGAAAACATACCCAATACAACAATATAATTACCATCATGAAAAGGAATTTTAGTAGAGGGGAAGGTGGGCATACAAAGCAATAAATAATATGGAGGAACCTTATCTCTTTTTAACCAATGACCCTATGGGGGTTATTTACTAAAACTGGAGAGTACAACATCTGGTGCAGCTCTGCATAGAAACCAATCAGTTTTCAGGTTTTATTGCCAACACTTAAAGCAGTTTTATGCCCTCCCCCCAAAAAAAAACACTAAACAAACCGGTAAGCCAAAGGCATAATGAGCTAGTATGCATCGTGGCACGCGGCCTGCGGCCTGCGGCCCGGGGCTGTGAGTGGCCGGAGCTGCGATGACATCACTCCCACGCATGCGCACGGGAGCCCTCCGTACCGGCAAGTTCCGACACGATACGCCAGACCTTTACTGCGCATGCGCCACTGACGTCAGCGGCTGCATGCCAGGTGAATATTTCCTAAACCTTAAAGGTTTAGGAGATATTAATTTTACCTACAGATAAGCCTTATTATAGACTAACCTGTAGGTAAAAATGACCAAGCGGACAATACAACCACTTTCATTGAACAAGCTGAGGTTAAAAGCTGATTGGCTACCATGCACAGCTACGCCAGATTCTGAGTGCACCAGTTTTAGTAAATCTACTCTTATGCATCCACTAAAGTTCAGCTGCAACCATTAGAAAAATTGTTGATTGGTTAGTTACTTCCACACACATTCAACAGTAGTGTCCTGCACACTCATAGGTAGACAGAAAGCACAGTCTCTACAATATTTATATAAATTTAGTAGAAAACTAAAATAAAATAAAATATATATGGCCCAGATCGGCTAGCAGTCACCTAATTTAAAGCTGATTTCCACCTTTACTATCACTTTAACTTTTTAGTTTGGATCAAGGTGGCCCAAAGAAACTATTTCCTACAGTAACAGGTGCACCCTCTGGGAGCACTGTATACACTGTATGTACTCTCTGCTACATACATTATATTGCACTGTGTTCCAGTAAAGCAGGGATATGCAATTAGCGGACCTCAGGCTGTTGCAGAACTACAAGTCCCATGAGGCATAGCAAGACTCTGAAAGCCACAAGCATGATACCCAGAGGCAGAGGCATGAGTATCCTAAATCCTAAAAATCCGACATTCTGGTTGTACCCAAGTCAATTTATGAAATTTGGCGTTCTATATTGTAGGTCTGTAATTCTTAACAATAACACACCTAAATCTGTCCAAACAAGAGTCTAGTAGATATCCCGGGTATGATAAAGTTTGAAACACAAAAACATAAATTATAATATAATAAATAAAAATAAATAATTAAAAAAAAATTAATAATAAAATAAATTTCCCCACGATTCACTATCGCTCAATTCTGCAAGTGTTCTAATTTACTATCGCTGTTTTCTAGCTGGTCTAAAGCCACTTTTGATGTAAAGGGACACTTTTTGGTTGCTATGGACAATCTCCAGTTTCCAGGCAGAAAGAACAGTATATATAACATAAAACTGCATGCAGGGCATAGGACAAAGCACTGGGGACAAAAGGGATGTGAAATAATTTCATACAGTACTGTAATCTGTAAGATTACAGTACTGTATGTGTTATGATTTTACACTTTTTTGAATTTGCCGCCAGGCTCCGCCCCCGTGCGTCGCGACGCTCGCAGGGAACGGAGCCTGGCAAGGAGAGGCTTCGGAGGAGGACGGAGCCCGCAGACACAGCGGGGGACATCGCAGGATCCTGGGGACAAGGTAAGTAAAGCCACACCAGGATCCTGCGATGTAATCCTGAGTGTGGCTCGGGGTTACCGCTAATGGTCCTGAATTTTAACCCCGAGCCACACTCGGGAAAACTGCCAGGGAGGCTACACATTAAACATCCATCTACATTAACATTATATAGGCATGTATTTGCTGTAAAGACTGGAAAGCCATTAGGTTTAAATATCACCTACAGTTTTCTCTCTTTGCATTGCTTGATATATTTAATTATGCCATGTTTCCTCCAGGGTTACAATTTATAAAGATGATTAATTTAATTTGCCTTAGAGTAACCTGATTGTTGGGTTAATATTCTGGAAATCCTATTGTGACTGGTCAATGCTTTCTATAAATATCAGTAAAAGGAAAGGATCCAAACACTAATTGAAAAATGATATTACCATAGGGGATTTTCTTTCTAAAAACTAGTTCACTTTCACTACAGTGATTAAGCATTGCAATCAGTCATATCTTCCCAAAAGTATAAACCCGACTTTAGATAATATGCATGACAGTTCAACGGCACATAATCAAAATGTCTGGATAAACTGAAGCCATCATGTAAACATTTATTTTTTTTGTTTTGTTTTAACATGTATTGGGGACAATGCAGTCTCTATTCCATTCTTTCTATCAATGAACCTTGCCTTTCCCTTCATGGTCCAGGGAAAATGAAATTTTCATTTTTTAGGTTGTATCACTATTGCACAATCATTATCAAAGGGAGTCATGTGGCTAGTAAAAAAAATATAAAGAAATAATAACTGAAACATGCCAGCAAATTAGGCTACGCTACTGATGTGCAGTACATATTTTATGATGTGCTAATGAAAACAAAACAATTCAATTGGCACATAACCAAAGAAATCATACAGTTGCACCAACTAAATGAATATACCAAACTACTGTAAAGTAGTCATTTTAGAAAAATCTATTTATCTCAGTGTGACTTACAGACAATTTAAATCCCCTGTTTGGGAAGAGTTTCAAATTATGCCACATATAAAATAAATATATGCCCTATAGATTCTTTATAAGGTTCCAATAAACCATTTCTGTGCAAATAAATAATCATTGTTGTTGGTGCCATATAAATACTTAAATTAATACCTCTATATATCAATGTCAACAAACAAACCAAAAATACTAAGTAAAAACAAGTAAAAATAATTTTCAAAATAATAGCTACAAGCTTAGAACATATACTGCCTCAACTGATTCATCCTAATTAAGTGGGGTTTAAGGAGGGAAGATAGGCCCCAGATAACATTAGCCATATCATAAACTTTCTACAGAGAGCTGAGCAAGGTCAGATGCCTTCTCTGCTCATCTCCTTTAATGATGAGAAGACATTCAATAGGGCAGTGATGGCGAACCTTGGCACCCCAGATGTTATGGAACTACATTTCCCATGATGTTCAACTACACTGCAAAGTGCATAAGCATCATGGGAAATGTAGTTCTAAAACATCTGGGGTGCCAAGGTTTGCCATCACTGCAATAGGTGGACACTGGGGATACCTAAGGGAGGTACTTGCAAAATTTGGTCTCACTGGCTTTAAAGGAATGAATGAATGAATGAATGAATGAATGAATGAATGAATGAATGATTTGTAAAGCGCTGCAATTGCGAACTGAATCGCCTCAAGGCGCTAGATGTATTCTCTGTAGCCAGCTTCTAGAAAAGGAAGGTCTTTAGTTTTTTCCTGAAGGCCTGGTGGTTTTCTTCCATGCGGAGGTTGGTTGGGAGAGCATTCCATAGGCGGGGTCCTTGGACTGCAAATCTACGTTCTCCCTTTGCTTTGTAGCGGTATTTGGGAATGAGGAGGAGGTTTTGATTAGCTATTCGAAGACTGCGATTCGGTGTGTAGTGTTTTATTTTTTCCCGGAGATATTGCGGAGCGTTTCCTTGTATGCATTTATGGGTGAGGCAGAGGGTCTTGAATATGATCCGGTTCTTCACAGTTAGCCAATGTAGGCTTTTTAGGGATGGGGAGATGGATTCCCAGGGCTTTTTTCCTGTTAACAGTCTTGCCGCCGTATTCTGCATGAGTTGCAAGCGCGCAAGCTGATATTGGGGTAGACCTACGTAGAGGGAATTTGCGTAGTCGAGTCGGGAATTGATGATCGTTCCCACAACTGCCGCTTTGTCCTCTTCTGGGATGAAGGGGATGAGTCTGCGAAGCAGGCGGAGGAGGTGGTGGGATCCGCTCACCACCGATCCTATTTGTGCATCCATTGTCATTCCTGAGTCAAAGATGACTCCGAGACTCTTGACTTTGGTGCTGGGGGAGATGGTCTGTCCGAGGATGGAGGGTGGTGTCCACGGAGTCTTAATTTTGGAATTTTTGTTGGCTTGCAGGAGAAGAAGTTCTGTTTTTGATTCGTTAAGTTTGAGGGAGCTAGCGGTCATCCAGTCATTGATTAAAGTGAGGCATTTCTGTAGTTGCTGATGATGATCTTTTTGTCCATTAATGCGAAGGTAGAGTTGGGTGTCGTCTGCGTATGAGTGGAAGCAGAGGTCCGTTTTCCTGATGATATTGAGAAGCGGGCGGATGTAGATGTTAAATAGCACTGGTGACAAGGGTGAGCCCTGAGGGACTCCACAGGAGACTGCCCGAGATTCCGAGGTGAATGTTCCCAGTTTCACTGTCTGAGAGCGATTCTCTAAGAAGGATGTAAACCATTTTAGGGCAGAATCTGTGGCTCCTGCAACTTCTGAGAGGCGGACAAGTAAAGTATTGTGGTCCACTGTATCGAATGCTGCGCTGAGGTCTAACAGTACCAGAAGACTCGGTTCCCCGTCATCTGCTGCTTCGAGGGCGTCGTCCCATATTTTGAGAAGTGCTGTTTCTGTGCCATGGCCTGGGCGGAAGCCTGATTGCAGAGGGTCCAGGAGGTGGTGTGTCTCCAGGTGGTGTTGTAGCTGCTGTACTACTGTTTTCTCTATAATCTTGGAGATGGTGTTGAGGCTTGTTATTGGTCTGCGGCAGTTAGGGTCTTTAGGGTCGAGATTAGGTTTCTTTAGCAGGGGTTTGACGATGCCTTGCTTGAGGGAGGTTGGCACAGTCCCTTCTTTGAATGATTGATTTATGAGATGTGTTAGGGTGGGGGCCAGGATGTCGGAACATTCTTTGAACAATTTGGTGGGGATGATGTCGTTCGGTGATGTGCTGTCGCGAAGGCTTCCGATGATGTTTTTAGTCGTGTCCGTGGTGATTGGGGCCAAAAAGAACTTCGGTGGTTGAGTGATGTTCGTGTCGATATCCTCTTTTTGCATTGGTTGGGTGAGGTTGGTTGTTATTTTCTGATGAATTGCTTTCCGAATGTTGTCGATTTTGTCGATGAAGAAATCTGATAACTCATTGCAGAATTCTTGAGTATCGTTTGCAGGGGGCTCTAGGCAGGTCGGGTTCATTGATTGAGCAACTATTTTGAAAAGTTCCCGTGGGCGGTTTAAGGCGGATGAGATGGTGTCTGCAAAATGTTCTTTTTTGGCTTTGAAGATTGCCTTGTGGTATTTCACCGTGAGTGCTTTGTAGTTAGCATGGTTTTCCTTGGTGGGATTTCTTCTCCAAGTTCTCTCAGATCTTCTGCGTTCTTGCTGTTGTAATATGTTGGCCAATTTATGTATAATATTGTATTGGAGTGCTGACCAGAAATTCAGTTGCATTGTCCAACTGAATTTTAACATAGCAAGGGAACAAGCTGAAGACTCTTTGATGTGTTAATCATATGCAAGTCTATTTGAACATTTCAAAGGGTGTTCAGGTGGTATACACATATCTAAAGAGGACTTGTTGATGTTGATATGCGGGAGTGCAAATTGGGGTGGTTTATGACTACAGCTGTTCACGGCTGGGGGTTGTTGTCTGTCTGAAAGACTAAAGTCCTGAATTGAAAGGCCAATCAAATTGCTCAGCCATTCAATGCCTGGTGAATATAACACGGCATTCAGTCTATAGGTTAGTAAGTGAGGCTTGTGTGTGTAAGTTAGGCTTGTCTGTGTAGGGGAGGCTTGTCTGTGCATGGCTGGGAAGACTGAATAATATGGGTCTCTGAATTATATTTCCTCTGTCGGATTTCTTTGTCATCTGTGGACTTTGAACTTTGTTCTGTGTTGGAAGTCAATAAAGTGCATCTCTCTGGAAGAATTGGGTTGCTGCGGAAGAGTACTTACATCATCATCATTATAATAATACCTAAATATTAATTATCTATACACCAAATATTAATACATATATTCGATCACTACACTTGCTTGAGTGGGGTGAGAGTGCCATTAAACCAACTCGAGTTTTTTGTGCGGACGGGTGTTCTGCGTTTTGGCGCCACGGAGTCTGCTGTTTGTAGTAAAACATTGTTTAGGGAGTTGAGTGTTTGTTCCGTTGAGAGGTTTGGGTTTAGCAGAAGAATTTTGCTCGACAATGTAGTTTTGAAGAGTTCAGAGTGTAGTTTCTTCTGAGATCTATTCCAGTGTGTTTCTATTGCCAGTTTCTGTTTTTGGAGGGTGGTGTTAGTGGTGATTTTGAATTTGATAGCATGGTGGTCCGTCCATGGTAGTGGGGTGTTGTTCAATACGTCGATGTCCATATTCTGTTTGAAGATGAGATCTAAAGTGTGTCCTGAACCATGCGTAGGAGCATTTATCAGTTGTTGCAGGCCAAGTTCTTCCATTTGGTTAACGCAGGCGGTTGCAATAGGGTCTTGGGCGGAGTTTGCCCACAGATTGAAATCCCCAAGTACCAGAAGGTTTTTGGTTTTCAAGGTGTGCATTGAGAAGAATTCAGTGAGCGGTGTGAGGAGATTGGTCTTTGGTCCTGGTGGTCTGTAGCATAGTAGTATGTGAATGGTGTCTTGAGGTGTTGTTTGAAGATGCAGTGAGAGTGTTTCCATGAAAGGCACTGAGTTCTGTAAGTTTGGTTTGGTGAACCCCAGGTGCGATTTGAAAATCACTGCTAGACCTCCTCCTTTTTTTCCTATTCTATGCTCAGATAGGATACTGTAGTTCTTGGGCACCAATTCAGTTAGGATGGTGTTGCAGTCGGAAGTTAGCCAGCTTTCTGTAATGAAGAGGCAGTCTATGTTGTTTTCGATGATGAAATCGCGGATTTCCAGCCTGTGCTTGACTGCAGATCTGGTGTTGATCAGGGCGCATGATAGTTGTTGTGGTTGGATCGGTGTCTCCCTGCCTTTGATGGTTGATTGTGGGTTGGTCCTTAGTAATTGTTCTTTTTTTAGTCTTTTTTGCGTGGTGGTCGGTAAAGTTGCGGCCGTGTTTCTTAGCCTGTGGAGGGTGTCTGCTGTGTACTTGAAGTTGCACATGATGCGGAAGGCGGCGTTGCTAGAAAAGAAATTTGTATGACGAAGGCACTGGTGTGGCGATGATAGCCTTGCAGGGGGATGGAGGGATCGGATGGCTGACCACTGCTCTGGAGTGGTGGGAGTGACGGCTGAGTGTTGGAGCGGAGGTACTAGAGGGAGGTGGGCTGCCCACCTCCCTCTCGTTGATCCAGAGGAAGGCAAAAAAACCCCTGGCTGCGTAGGCCAATGGTGCAGTCGAGGAAAAAATTCCTTCCTGACCCCCCCGAGGGGCGATCGGACAAGGGCCCCTGGATCAACTTCTCGAGTGCCCCCGGTGGCTTACCTGTGCTGAAGGTCCCGAGGGTGAAGGAGGGGGAGCTGGTGCGGTAGGTGGTGCGGTGGCTGGGTCTCAGGCTATTTGAGGTAGACTGGCCCCCGGTGAATCTCTAGTGCCCCCGCAGTGAGGTCCAGTAGCAGGAGGGGTGATTCCCGGTGCAGAGGGGCACGGGGCTCTGTTGGACAACAGTGAGGGGGTTGTGGTGGCAAGCTGACTGGGCTAGGCTGCAGCCGTGGTCTGTCCCACCGACTCTAGCGGCTAGAACGTGGTGATTGAGACCGCGGCTGCGGTGGGGCCACAGAGGGGGGGGGGTCTGGCTGATTAGATGGACTAGGGGGTAGTGGGTCCAATCGGGCGGTGGTGTGGCTGGGGGCTGATGGCCTCAGGAGGGGGTCCTCGGATGCTGCACCGTTGGCACTGGGTGTACCAATATGGCCGTCGGCTGGGCCCAAGCCGTGGCTGGCCGGCAGAGGGAGTACCAAGATGGCCGCCGGCTAGGCCCGAGCCGCGGGCTATCCTGACGTTGTTGCCCACACCGTCCGGTGAAGATGGTCAGTAGGAAGAGGGGTGCGGATCCGCCGGAGCGGCTGGTCAGTAGAGGGGGACGGTAAGTGCTGTAACCTGCCGACCAGGAGCCGCGGAGAGTCCCGAGCGGCCGGCCGGCTGACTAAGCAGTACAGCAGCTGACTAGGCGGCGTCTGGATGGGTAGAGGGGGGACCGGCAGAATGCTGCAGGGGGAGAAGTGGAGAGCTGCGGGCTAGCCTGCCGAGGGCGGCCGGAGCCGCGGAGTGTCCTGAGCGGCCGACCGGCTGCTGAAGGTGGCCGCCGGAGAGTCAGAGGGGAGAGGGATTGGCGTGGTGGTCCAGGGGGGGCTGGGCCGGAGCCGCGGGGTGTCCTGAGCGGTCGGCCGACTAAGAACGGCGTCTGAAGTAGGTCTGACGGTAGGGGGATAGGAAGGGGGATGTGGGTTAGAAGGGAGGGGGGGGAGAGCCGAGGAAGGGGTGGCCAGTGGCCGAGCTCTTCACGGAGCTGCTAGACAGAGGTCTGCTCTACAGAGTGTCAGCACTCAGCTGACAGCAAATAAAGCCATTTATACTTTCCCTAGAACTACGGTATACACTTTAGGCCTTTTATCCTCTCCTCTTTAATATTACAAATGGCACAAGGCAAGGGTGTTCCCTATATTCCCTAAAATTCACAGTCTATCCAGTTTTATGAGACAGTATCAGTAAATTTTTCTGTGCAGTCTTAACCTGGGTACACACTATACGTTTTCATTTGGCATTCAACCCAGCAGGCTGAATAAAAAAACTGGGAGATCGCTGCCGACTGCTCCCCCCCCCCCCCCCCGCCCGAGACACACTGGCTGAATTTTTATCCATGTGTGGCTGGCTTTAGCTGCCAGGATTGCTGCGGAAAAGATTGCCCACCTTATAAAAAGACAATATAGTTGCTTGGAATTAAGAAATGAAGAGATCACACTTGGATTTCCCATAACAAAGTTGAAATGGTGTACTTATCTATTGCCATAAACTGTCAAGACTTTTACACAACAGAACTGATTCTCTGTATTCCCTATTTGGTTGCCCTATTTGTGCAATATATACATTATGCAATTAATATCATGCAGTCTCTTAGTGGTTAATATCAAAATGTTACAAATAGCAATAAAATGAATCTTCAAATAACTTTTTTCGTATTGCAACAGTTGTATGCCATTTGTTGCTATTCCTACTGTTGCTATTCCTATCTACTCAGTGTGGGGATGTTATATATGTTTTGCTTTGTGTGACATACTTTTTAATAACACTCCCTGAACCTAAAAATTAATTTTACTGTGTTAATGATTCAGTCACACTATTTAATAAACAGCTAAAAATGTTTAAAAAAAGCTAAACATTTAAAAGTGTGCTATATTTTTGAAGTGTTCAGGGATATTGCTCAATAACAGTCTTCCCTGTAAAGCCCCATACACACTATCAGATTTTCGGCTGATTTTTGTCTTTAGATTTACTAAAAACCATGTAGTGCAAGGGCCTGCCTGATTGCATACAAATTGAGACTCCTAAGGTTTGACCTCATATTATATGATTTTGGTAAATCTGAAGGAAATAAATCAGCAGAAAATCTGATAGCGTGTATGGGGCTTAACTCTGCACATCAAATACATAAAGTGTGGGAGCCCAAAATATTGAAGATTCAAGCACTCTTTTATAATAAGAATTTCTACCAAGTGTAATATTAGAACTCCAGAAAAGCAGGTAAATACAGATGCATTATTGTACTCACCAAAGGATTATTAGTTCTGTGCAGTTAGTTTTGTGATCCAGGTGGTCACACAAGTTGCATTTAAACATCTCAGCCCATATTTTTTTTTGTTCTTGCAAAGGTTTCTAGTTATTATTACTAAAATGCTGGGTTATTACAGCATATACAGAAAACCAACGAGAGGCAGCTATCAGTTTGATTACCACATAGCATGGATAGAATATTGGTCCATAAAAGAGACACATAATGGGCCATAGCTACAAAACCATGCTAAGAAATCTAAAACAAAAGTGGAACAATTGCCTAAAGAAATACGTTTGTTTTTCAGGTATTGTGAAGCTGATTGGTTGCTATGGGTAGCAGCTCCTTTTTTGTTCCAGTTTTTGTATATGCTCTTGCTCTACTAAAAGGGAAAAAAGTGAGAGGGAAAGGGAACAAAGAATCCCCAAAGTGGTCCTTTACACAAGAGAGATATGGGAACATACTCCTTAAACAAACCTTATTAAAAAATTATGCAATTTACAAAAAACAGAGCATTTACAGGAGGTTATTGCAACAAAATACTAAAAGTTACATTGTCCAATTAAAAACACACACCCGGGATCACAGCCATGCTCATCCATCCACAGTGCACAGTGCATATGTGACAAGTATCAAATGGACCATTGGAGACAAGTTGGGTCTGAGGGGGTCCTGGCAAACCCGTAAGGCACTCGTTGAGTCACAGTTACGTACCTAACTAGGGGACATCCAGATCCTCTATTCACCCTGGTACTAAAACTATATTGCAGATATAGAACAGATACATAAAGACTTGATCACATTACTGGGGGCAGAGACTTGTGCTCGGGTAAGCACCTCTGCATGCTAAGTTGAAGAGCGGTGCTGGTGAGATGGAGACAGCAATAGAACAAATTCAAGCTTCACTGTAATAAGCTTCACTGCATGCGATCTACCATCTAGTTGCCCAGCTTCAGCTATGCCCGCAGGAAGTGAAAACCTGGAATCGGAAACCGTAAATAAGCATCCGGCTGGCTCTCTTGTACCTGGTTGAATAGAGGGCCTGGAGGTCCCCTAGTTAGGTACATAGCTGTGACTCAGTGAGTGCCCTGCGAGTTTCCCAGGACCCCCTCAGACCCAACTTGTGTCCAATGGTCCATTTGATAATTGCCACTCATGCACTGTGGAAGGATGAGCATGGCTGCAATCCCTGGTGTGAATTTTTAATTGGACAACGTTGTCATTTTTTGTATTTCATTGCAATGACCTACTGTAAATGCTGTTTTTTGTAAATTGCATCATTTTTGAATAAAGCCTGTTCAATGAGTATTCCGCAGTCTGTTCCAATATCTCTCTTGAGTAACGGACCACTTTGGGGATTCTTCCTTCCCCTTCCCTCTCGCTTCTTTGACAATTATTCTGGTCCTCCAGTGGTGAACTCCACCCAATCTTGGGTGAGTCGGTACTCACTGTACCTAACTTGACCACATGGTCTGCTAAAAGGGGGGATCTCATCTAAAATAGTACTAGCACATTATGTTTTTTTTAGTTACAGTCACAACCAAAACTGGAAGCCTAAATAATGATGTGAAATGTGGCAAAAGAGTTAATGAAAAACTTTGACATTTCAGTTGTATATTAACCACTTCAGCCCCGGACCATTTAGCTGGCCAAAGACCAGAGCACTTTTTGTGATTCAGCACTGCGTCGTTTTAACTGACAATTGCGCGGTCGTGTGACGTGGCTCCCAAACAAAATTGCCGTCACTTTTTCCCCTCAAATAGAGCTTTCTTTTGGTGGTATTTGATCACCTCTGAGGTTTTTATTTTTTTTTTTTTTTTTTTTGGGCTATAAACAAAAAAGAGCAACAATTTTGAAAAAAAGCAACATTTTTTACTTTTTGCTATAATAAATATCCCCAAAAATATATATAACATTTTTTTTTTCCTCAGTTTAGGCCGATATGTATTCTTCTACATATTTTTGGTAAAAAAAAATCTCAATAAGCGTTTATTGATTGGTTTGCGCAAAAGTTATAGCATCTACAAAATAGGGGATAGTTTTATGGCATTTTTATT
The DNA here is from genome assembly GCA_037952925.1 of Lithobates clamitans. Classification (NCBI taxonomy): domain Eukaryota; kingdom Metazoa; phylum Chordata; class Amphibia; order Anura; family Ranidae; genus Lithobates; species Lithobates clamitans. Next base: position 1,007,309 of record JBBGZY010000075.1, on the reverse strand, counting down.
AATAATTTTTTGTTTACTAGTAATGGCATCGATCAGCAATTTTTATCGTGACTGCAACATTATGGGGGACACATGGGACACTTTTGGTGCTATTTTGGGACCATTCACATTTATACAGCGATCAGTGCGATTAAAAATGCACTGATTACTATGTAAATGTGACTGCCAGTGAAGGGGTTAACCAGGAGGGGGCGCTGCAGGGGTTAAGTGTGTCCTAGGAATGTGTTCTAACTGTGGGGGGGGATGGGCTATGTGTGACACGACACTGATCACCACTCCTGATTATAGGGAGCAATGATCAGTGTCAGTGTCACTAGGCAGAACGGGGATATGCTTGTTTACAACAGCATTTTCCCGCTCTTCCTCTCCGTGAGACGATCGTGGGTATCCCTGCCGACATCGAATCTGCGGGACCCGCGGTCGGACTCACGGAGCTTGCGGCAGGCTCACGAGCCTGCTATCTGGACCTCGTGAGATCACATACAATAACGTGATTTTGCGTAGCAGGGCCAACCTGCCGCGGTAAAACTGCGGCGGATGGTCCACAATCAGTTAACATGTCAACTGTATTTTGCTAATAGAAAATACATAATAAAGCACTGCTTCCAACACTCTAGAGCAATCACTTTTATTGTTCTGAATAAAAGCGACAAAGCTTGAGCTGAGACCAGCCAAGCTCACTGAATGTCGAGATCAATGGCATGTGCAGAATTACATATGGTGTCACAAGAATATTTTAGTAAGCTAAATATAAATCCGTGCACACAAGCTGAGAGTAATCTGTCAAACTTATTTCTCAGCATGCATAACAAGGTTCTAGCTCCGATGTTCTTTCCAGCTTTGCAGAAAGCACAGCCAACACTCTATTACAATGAATTTCATATTAGAAGGGAAAAACATTAAACAATCTGTACAAAGTTCTGTGCTTGAATGCATTTAATTATGTGTTTTATATTTATATCAGGTAGAAGTGGGGAAAAATGTACACTATTAGCGACCGCTGCGCATTTGCAAAGAGTTCAGATATTGCTTTTGGTTTCTGAATGTCCTGTTATAGACACATGTCTGCCAACCTGATCTAGGTCAGAAAGCCCTTTAGACTCGCTTGCTTCTGTTATGTATAGACGCTTCACAGTACTAATTATCAAGATCAAAACTTGTACAAATTAGACTGGGAGGTGTCCTTTTTAAAAAAAAAAAAAGTGACTCACTTGTATTATTTTTCTTTTTATGATTTTGCATTATCTGATTCTGAGATATTGCACTTTTTCGGTAATAAACTGAAGCGACCTTTGCCTTAAATTATATTCATGTATTAAATGTCTGACTGAGGATAGATTAATCTTAAAAATGATACAAACATATAAAATCTTTGTTGTAATAAGAAAATGAACATCAAAACATTACACATGAAATTCTGTAAAGCTAAATAATGAAATTGTAAGCTAAACAATGCAATTTACTTTCACAAAGTCATAGTAATCTTTTTCCTAAACTATTTATTATCAACTAATCTATAAACCAATTAAAAAGGCATTAGTTCCTTGGATGAATATGAACATAAAAACAGTTTTTTTTTCTAGCTTGCTTTCTGCTGGATCTTTAAATTGCTGGTATAATATTATATCTGCATTTGACACACATAAATACATTATTTTGTACATGACATTCATACATCTTTAGCTTTTTTTGAATTCCTGTGAGTCATTAACTAGCTGGAAAAAGTGTGTTTGCTACACACCAGTTTATCTACCTGTTTATGGACAACCCAACAAAAACCCTAATCTTGTTCCTAGTGGAAAAGGTTTTAAAAATGTTATTTAGGCAGCCAGACAATTATTTATTCTAATTATGTATACAACTTTGACATATTCCTCAGGGTATCACAGAGAACACAGGGGTTGATTTACTAAAGCTGGAGATTGCTTCATAAAAAACAATCAGCTTGCAGGTTTTTTTGAAGAACCTGAAGTTAGAAGCTGATTGGTTACCATGCAGAGCTGCACCAGATTTTACACTCTACAGTTTTAGTAAATTAACCCCAAAGTCCTTTACAGCGATCTCTGCTTCCAATGTAAACCTGCTCTATTTAGTGTACTTAACCACTTGCTGCCAAATCACGCACCAGCACGTCATCTGACTTCAAGTGGTTGTACCAGCTCCCTCATCACCTCCTCCCATGCTCGCCTCCAGGACTTTTCCAAAGCCGCTCCAATCCTATGGAATGCCCTACCCCAATCTGACCGATTATCTCCTACTTTATTAGCTTTTAGATGACCCCTGAAAACCCTCCTCTTCAGAGAAGCCTACCCTACCGACACCTAACAACTGTTTTTTAATTTTCTCTAGATTGTAAGCTCTAACGAGCAGGGCCCTCTGATTCCTCCTGTATTGATTTGTATTGTAAGTGTACTGTCTGCCCTCATGTTGTAAAGGGCTGCGCAGACTGTTGGCGCTTTATAAATCCTGTTTAATAATAATAATAATAATAATAATACCAGAGTGACGCCCCCCTGTTAGTGCGCAAAGGCGAATGCGTGCGTCGGCCCTGAATGCATGCAAACCGCAATTGTCCCACACATGTGATGTATTACCCTGAACGTCAGATCATGAGGAGTAATTCTAGTACTAGACCTCCTTTGTACATCTGAAGTTGTAATCTGAAAAGGCTTTAAAAAGGGGGCCTATGGATAGTAAAAATGTACATTGTCTGTCATCATTGTGTGGGCATTCACAATTTTAACTACTTCAATACAGGGCACTTACACCCCTTCCTGCTCAAGCCAATTTTCAGCTTTCAGCGCTGTCGCTGTTTAAATGACAATTGCGCGGTCATGCTACATTGTACCCAAACAGAATTTTTCTCATTTTGTTCCCACAAATAGAGCTTTCTTTTGGGGGTATTTGATCACCTCTGCGTTTTTTATTTTTTGCTAAACAAATTAAAAAATACCTAAAATTTTGAAAAAAAAGTTTTTCTATTGTTTCTGTTATAAAATTTTGTAAATAAGTAAGTTTTCTCCTTCACTGATGGGCCCTGATAAGGCGATACTGACAGGCACTGATAGGGCGACACCGATGAGGTGGCACCAATGAGGTGGCACTGACGGGCACTGATGGGCACTGATAGGCGGAACTGATGGGCACTGGTAGGCGGCACTGAAGGGTGGCACTGATATGCAGCACTGGTGGGTATTGATAGGCGGACTGATGGGCACTCATAGGTGGCACTGTTGGGCATTGATAGGCACTGATAGGCAACACTGATGGGCACTGAAAGGCAGCACTGATGGGTACTTATGGGTGGCACTGATAAGCGGCACTGCTGGGCACTTATGGGTACTGATAGGCGGCACTGCTGGGCACTGCTACGTGGCACTGATGGGCACTGATAGATGGCATTGATAGGCATCACTGAAGGCACTGGCAGGCACTGGGGATGGGCACTGATTGGCAACTGCCTGGGCACTGATTGGTATTTCCCTGGTGGTCTAGGGTGGCATACCTGGTGGTCTAGTGTGGTGCCAATCCCTGGTGTCCTGGCGGCATCCTGGTGGTCCTGGGTGGGCATCCGAGGGGGGGCTGCGCTGATAAACAATCAGCACAGACCCCCCCTGTCAGGAGAGCAGCCGATCGGCTATCCTCTATTCGCGTCTGTCAGACGCGAGTGAGGAAAAGCCGATCAACGGCTCTTCCTGCTTACATCATGATCAGCCGTGATTGGACACAGCTGATCACATGGTAAAGAGCCTCCGTCAGATACTCTTTACTGAGATCGGTGTAGCAATGTGTCAGACTGACACACTGCACCACTGAACGCTGCGATGCGCGTCCCCAGGGGCGCGCAAGAGTGGTCTTTCTGGAGGGCCGTCATATGACGTTCACCCAGAAGGAGAGCAGCGCCGCCCCAGCCGTCATTTGACGGTCGGTGGGCGGCAAGTGGTTAAAGCGTGACATGTTTGGTAACTATTTACTCAGTGTGACATCATCTTTTATATTTTACAAAAAAATTTGGTTGTGTATTGTGTTATTTTGCATTAAAATGTAAAAAAGTGTATATTTTTTCTTCTTTTCCCAAAAACTGCGTTTGAAAAAACGCTGCTCAAATAACTTGTGACATAAAAAAAAATGCAAAACCCACCATTTGATTCCCTAGGGCCGTGATGGCAAACCTTGGCACCCCAGATGTTTTGGGACTACATTTGCCATGATGCTCATGCACTCTGCAGAATAGTTTGAGTATCATGGGAAATGTAGTTCCAAAACATCTGGGGTGCCAAGGTTCGCCATCACTGCCCTAGGTTCTCTGCTAAAAAAATATGTATGATGTTTGGGGGTTACAAGCAATTTTGTTGCAAAAAATACTGATTTAAACTTGTAAACAAAAAGTGCCAGAAAAAACCTGGTCTTCAAGTGGTTAATACAGTCATACACAAAGTGGGGCCACTATGGTTATGGATTGTGGAAGGAGCCAGGAGCTCTCCAAGGAAACTCTCTCAGACTCTGAATCATCAAGATATACTGTACAAGCTCAATATATGTAGAATCTTCGCCACCGCACTCCCCATACAGAGCTCTCTGTAAGATCTTTAAAAAAATCACCTCAAAGATGAACTCTAGGCAGTAATAAACCAGACGATTTCTTGTTTTATTAGGGGATGAGATAAGTATTTTAGTTGCCTACAATCCACAGTCCTTTAGCAGCTGGTGGTCCAGCACTGAAATGCAGGCAGGCATTTCTTAGTCATTACATACAATGCAGTATCAATGTTGGCCATTGACCTGCATTGTAAGTGATGACATCAGTGAGAGAAACTGCAATAAGACTGATCAGAGACTGGCAAGAATAGCAGCTTTAGGATATCAGCACTCAAAACAGGAGGTGGCGAAGAGGAAGACTGCAGGACCTTAGATTAAGATAGATAACACTCTGGAAAAAAACCTAGCTTAAATCTTTTAATAGCTGGGGGAATATGTATTTATTTTATTACCTAGACTTTAAGGAAGTCTGTTTTCAATACTAAACAACTGGACATGCATCAAGTCGCTTTCTACAGAGTATGAGACTTAAAAGTGAACTGTGGAGAAATTTTTTAAAAAATACTATTGTAGTAGGGCTCCCCCAACATTGCAAGGGTTAAATTTTTTCTGTGTTTTTTTTTTGCTTGGGGTACTATTAAAATACACGTTTACTTACCTCAGCCCTCACTAACAAAAACTTCTTTTTCCATGCAACCAATCCCCCATGGCCTCTTTTCATCTTGTGGATAGCCACAGCTCTACCATCATCATGTACAATGCAGGACCATCATGCCATATTGTAAATGAGAAAACTGAGCTGGAGCATTGAAAAGAAAAGGTCAACATTTTTTGCCGTAGAAGCAAGGGATAAGTTAAGTAACATTGCCTTTATCTGGTACTATAGCCGAAAAAAGGCACTTAACCCTTGCAGCTGGGGGGGGGGTTCCAATGCAAGGTTTGAGTGCTTTTTTCAGCTTTAAGCTGAAAAGCCACAAATGTTACAATAAGACAATTCTTTCCAGGTCAGTTATACACAGTACATCTCCAAGCTTATTTGTTGCAAACTACAGTTCGTCACCTGTAGATCATAGACTTACATAGATCCTTACCTGCTTTTGCTCTGAGACATACCATTCCATGAGCTTTCTATAGAGCTTAACCTCAACTTGAGTATGAACAAACTTTGTGCTATCCATGTAACAAATGTTACAATAAGACAATTCTTTCCAGGTCAGTTATACACAGTACACAGTACATCTCCAAGCTTTTTTGTTGCAAACTACAGTTCGTTACCTGTAGATCATAGACTTACATAGATCCTTACCTGCTTTTGCTCTGAAACATACCATTCCATGAGCTTTCTATGGAGCTTAACCTCAACTTGAGTATGAACAAACTTTGTGCTATCCATGTAACAAATGTTACAATAAGACAATTCTTTCCAGGTCAGTTATACACAGTACACAGTACATCTCCAAGCTTTTTTGTTGCAAACTACAGTTCGTTACCTGTAGATCATAGACTTACATAGATCCTTACCTGCTTTTGCTCTGAAACATACCATTCCATGAGCTTTCTATGGAGCTTAATCTCAACTTGAGTATGAACAAACTTTGTGCTATCCATACTTGATATTTCATTATATTTGCTATATTACACAACCTTATCTTACCTTTCTTGCTTCTTTTATCATCTTTCTGACCATTTCTTTAATTGTTAGAGGATGTCCTCTTGGGGGATGGAAGTAGAGACTTATGTCTGTAGGTCCTATGTGTCCTGGTGTTACAAAGGGCCACCCAAGGTCAAGATTTGGTGCTTCTACATCTGATTCCATTGGCCAATAAGTGCCAGAAGATGAATTGTCATCTGTTGTATCCCCCTGTGCATTGTCCACTGTCTCTGCTGGCTTCTGGATGTGGTTTGTAATATAGTTGACTTCATCTTCTGCAAGAAACTCTGTAGCTCTTTCTTTGGTAAGGAATTCTTGATATGAAGTGACACCTCCCTCAATAAGTTCATCTATGGCAACCCTATACCATTCCTTGTAATGAGGTTCTATGTAATTTTCAGATTTACATTCATCGTGCAAAGATGACAGCAATGATAATGTCTCCACCAGTGCCGACATATTGAGAATTCAGGCTGTAGTGAACATAAAGATCATATATAAATAATAACATATATTTGGGCTTTGCTATTAGAAGAAAATGATCACAATAATAAGATATAGTGTAAAATATTATTTGCATTTGTATAGTCACATAGATACTGGGCAGCTAATAAAAGTTTGTGTAGGTATTCCTGCTGTTGTTATTCACACACGTTTTATGATCAAACTATAATCATGGAGCCAATGATAACAGCTGCAGTGTGCATCTAACCAAATTCAGATTTATGGCCCCGGATGTTATGTGTGGATAGCATAGTTGCCATGGTTTTTAACATAAGTAAACCAACAGTAACTTAAGGCTATGTTAGTCATATGGTTAACCAGTACCCAGACATTCTGGAATAGATAAGGTTTAATTATGTATTATCTATAGGGCAGAGGGAGCAGATGTAATGTTAAACAACAAATACAATGTAATTCAAGGAATTGCTGACCTTTAAAAAACAGCCTATTAAACATCAACTGGGCCTAATTTTGTAAATTTTATTTAAGTATGAAACTGACAAATTCACAAGCAAATATGGTTTGCTAAGGAATGTATGCTCCAGCATAAAAATAAAACAGCTAGGTACTAGTGTGCCTAAAGGAGAGAGTGGATTTTCTATGATGGCATATGACAATGTAGCATCTGTTTTGTGACAGCATTTTTTTTCGCATTTTATTTTACAGAAGTGTGCACTGACCACTAAATGTGACTATGAAAAAAGTAAAATTCCATATCCTATTCTACAGTTAAATAATTTTCTAAACATGTTCAATTATTTCCTCCTATTTATTCTGATTTCATAATAATCATAATTAAAAACACATATTTTAGTGTTGTTTTATTAGTAAAATGCTGTGTATATTTTAGATTTTTAGATATAAGGTATTTTCCAGTACCGTGCTTCATGTTTAATGAATGTAAATCAGCAATAATTAAAACATTCTAAGCAATTCATTGGTCTAATATACAGTATCAGGGTCCCCTGCCCATAATAAATAGCAGCATGAAAATAAATAAAAATCCTACAGGGAAAAAAATAATACATTTTCTTACCATTTTTCCAGGTGAACAAGCTTTGCTACTTAAAGGGGTTGTAAACCCTCATGTTTTTTAACCTTAATGCATCCTATCCATTAACGTGAAAAAACACCTGGCAGTCACCGCCCCCCCAGCCCCCCGTTTTACTTACCTGAGCCCCTTCATCTGTTCGATGGGGATGTGCTTTACTCTCCACGGGGTCCCAGCTCTTGACTGGATAGATTGATAGCAGCGCAGCCATTGGCTCCCGCTGCTGTCAATCAAATCCAATGACGCGTGCGCTGGGGGGCATTCATGTCTGTGGACGCAAATGCTGGATTCAGGAGTGCGGCCGCAAGGTAACCCCCTCAAGAAAGCGCTTCCCCTAGGGGGTTATCTGATGCGGGAAGGAGCCGCAAGAGCCGCCGGGGGACCCCAGAAGAGGATATTCGGGGCCACTCTGTGCAAAACAAGCTGTACAGTGGAGGTACGTATGACATGTTTGTTATTTTAAAAAAAAACAATCCTTTACAATCACTTTAAGTTAGTAAATTAGCCATATTATCTCTCATGCACACTTTGTCAAGAGAGGTAACAAATATTAAGGCTGGGTTCACACCTCCGATGGATGCGGCTCTCTGCAGGGATCTGGTGCCTGAATTCGGGCCTGAAACGGAAGCAAAGACGCACAACGTTCCTGTGCAAGCTGCTCCGCAGCCGCAATGGAGATGTGTGAACTGGCTCCATAGAGAGCCAGTCACAATCTCCTGTCATGCGGATTGGATGCAGGGAAACCCACATCCAATTTGCATAGGTGTGAACCCAGTCTAAAAGTTCAACCATTTCCTGTTAGTGTTCTATTATTGGTTGTGACCCACATGCAAAGAACTTGGAGTTCCACTCAAACCACTGCAAAGCTTCCCCTGCAGTCCAGCACACAAAACGTGTGTTGACATTCAAACAAGCTCATTCAAGCCAGCGGAAGTATATTAGAAGACTAGATGATGGAAACACTTCCCAGGCACAATACATAGAGGTGAAGATATGGCTACAACCTAAGCTCCTCCTGACTACACTCCTCCAACATTCCAAATTAATTGATCCTGAATTTTGTTAAATGGTACATTCATTTGTTCAGAGAGAAATATTAGTCTTTGGAGCATTATGAAACACTTGTTATGAGACCATGTAATGGGTGGTGCATGTTAAAAAATTCAAGGAGAAAACCTTACTTGCTTATGTCCTTCCTTGATGCATCATCTAAAGCCTTCAATAACTGTGTTATTATCAAAGGACAATTTTAATAAGCCTGCACACTTTATTGAAACCAATACATGATCAAAGAATCACTGAATATATAAAGTAAATGTTTAATTAGCTTATGTAAAAACATATAAATTCCAACAGGGAGCCAAGCGCAGAAGTAAACCAAAGAGCTAAAGTAATTATAAAAGTCACACTTGACCGCTGCTACCACACTCAAATGACCAAATGAGAAACAGACAAAACAACAGAATTGGGAAGCACAGATCCAGGAGGTGGCAAGGAATCAATTGGAGATAGAATCCATGCAAAATTTAACCACTTGCCGACCAGCCACTGCAGTTTTACTGCGGCAGGTTGACTCGGATGGGCAAATCGACGTTACCTTGCGCGCTCGCTGCTGGAGCCGATGAGAGTGCCCGACGGGCGTGATGACCACTGGGCACCCGTGATCGCTCGTGACAGAGCGAGAACCAGGATCTGTGTGTGTAAACACACAGATTCCGGTTCTTTCAGGAGAAAAGGGACTGATTGTGTGTTCATACAAAGTATGAACAGTGATCTGTCATCTCTCCTAGTAAGTCCCACCCCCTTCAGTTAGAACAAAGTGAGGGAACACAGTTAACCCCTTGATCGCCCCCTAGTGTTAACCGCTTGCCTGCCAGTGACATATTTACAGTAATTAGTGCATTTTTTTTAAGCACTGATCGCTGTATAATTGTCAATGGTCTCAAAAATGTGTCAAAAGTGTCTGATGTGTCCTCCATAATGTCACAGTCCCAATAAAAATCGCAGATCGCCACCATTACTAGTAAAAGAATAAAAAATAATAAAAATACCATAAATGTATCCCCTATTTTGTAGACGCTATAACTTTTGCGCAAAGCAATCAATATATGTTTATTGCGATTTTTTTTTACAAAAAATATGTAGAAGAATACATATTGGCCTAAACTGAGGAAAAAATGTGTTTTTTTTTAAAGAATTTGAGATATTTATTATAGCAAAAAGTAAAAGTGGCAGGTGAGACCAGAGATGGATGCTGAAGGGGCAGCAGGTACAAGGCTGAGCTGCACCTGCAGGACACCACAGGACTCCTCCTGGCCATGTCACACACTCCAGCCGCAGGCAGACATCAGCAAAGCCTGATGGATCAAATGGATCAGATCAGGAAATGTGATGAGTATCACAGCAGGTGCCAGAGCTTGAGCGGTTTATGATTACATGGTTCGGGGGTTTAACCCCTTCCTCAGGTAACACGCTCAAGATCCAGCATAGAAAAGGGATTTTATAGTCACGAGGCGGGACAACCAATCGATCCACCACCAATCATCCAATACCTGGATAGTGTAATGAATATCATGGAAAAACATTTAAAAACAAAAATAAATATTAAGGTTAATTCATTATCGTACAAGGGATTAAAAACACTGTTTATCAAATGAATGGTAACAAAAAAAAAGGAAAATTATATATAGAAATCATTATACATATATACATAAATATATATACATACATAAATATACATACATACACACATATACAAATCCATTCAGTATTGGAAAAAAGTGATTAGACACATATACTCGGTCACAACTCATAAACCACCAGCAATGTTTTTTTTAAAAATATGATACAATCCTCAAAAACAGAGACAACAACAACACAAACAGGGACCAGCAGGTTGATAATAACTTATAAATTATGAATCAATGAGGGTATGGGTATCCAACTTCTCATTTAACGCATGGGGCGAGAGAGAGAATTTAATTTATATATTCACTTGGTTTTCCTTTTGCATAATAACGAGAATCTCTTGTTATCTGTAAGGGACCCCTTGGAGATATGTTCAATCGCTAGAACTGTCATGCCTTGAAATCTCTCGCATGATGTCGAGAGAAATGTCTTGACACACTATGTTGGACCAGGCCTTTCTTTATAAGTCTGTGATGTTCACCTACCCTAGTGCGCAACATTCATATGGTCCGGCCTATATATAACAGATTACATGAACATTTGAGTACGTTGACTAAAACTGAGTTGAACAAGTGATAAACTGTCTAATGACATAATCTTTGCCCACCCTATCTGTAATGGAAGGGTGGCCATGCAGAATGGACTGGCAGGTTAGACAGCGCCTCTTTTTACATTGGAAAATACCAACACAACTGTCGAAATAACCTCTAATATCGGTTGGTTTGTCACACAGAGATTTGGAGATGCTTGTAGCAACCATTTTTTTTTAAGTATGGGCCCTTCTAAAAACAACTTGGGGTACCTCTGGGAGAAGAGGATTCAAATTCAGGTCAGCTTGGAGAATATGCCAATGTTTGTTCATGACCTTAGTGATCTTTCTATAGTTGCTATTAAATCCTGTGATAAATCTAGCACTCTAGCACTGTTGGGATGGAGTGTTATTGTGTTTACGTTTGGGATCACCATCTGCACAGGATGTAAAGGCCTCTGAAAGAAGATCCTGAGGATACTCCTTTTCCAATATTTTTTTTGGTCATGGTTTGGCTCAGGGATGTGTAGTCCTCAGTTTTAGAGCTATTCCTCATCTGAGAAACTGGCCCTTAGGTATGTTCCCTTTCCAGGCCGGGTGGTGGCAACTCTCAAAATGAAGGTAAGAGTTGCCTGCCACTGGCTTGTAATGGTTCTCAGTATGTATCGTGCCGGCATCATGGAACAATTCAAGGTGTAGAAAAATCAAACGGTCTGGGTCAACAACATATGTGAAGCTGAGACCCAGATCGTATGTATAAACATATACAAGATAACACTGCAACAAGGTAAAAGTTGGAATTTTAGTTATGTCATGAGGTTTGGTCTTGTTATCCCTCTTTAACTTAAAGCAAAATATTTGAAGTTCTAGTTTTTTAAACCTTAGCATGTAAAACATCAAGACAGCTGAAACTCTTGCCCCTAGTTTAGCTGACAAAAGACCAATCCTTCATAATTTTATTATGGCATGCTTGAAAAAGACAAAGCTGAAATGTTCTTAACAGTGTGTCTGCATTGTGGCTTTGGGTAAACATGGCTAAGTTGTGGCATGCAAAAAAGGTCAGTGAACCATGGCATGTTGTATTTTGCATTCTTTTGTAAAATTGTTTTAATGACGCATATACAAGCTATTTTGCTGCACACATATTTTTCATCATCATGGTATTCCTTTATTCCTTTGGTCTTATATCCAATATTCATAATACATGCTGGGTAATTTCTAAAGCCACAATCGAGAAAGCTGAATTATAGGTCATGCCTTCAGTCTTACACAGTTGTACAGGCTCCTCTCATGTACTTAAATAATACTTTTTCTGATTCCATTGAATACTATGTGCTTCTTACAGTATTCATTAGAAGCTGAAACAAGTCAGATAGAACCAGCTATAAGTTCAGTTTAACCACTTCAGCCCATGAAGGATTTACCCCCTTAATGGCCAGGCCATTTTTTGCGATACTGTAGTGCGTTACTTTAACTGACAATTGCACGGCCATGCGGCGCTGTACCTAAAAAACATGGATATGCTTTTTTCCCACAAATAGAGCTTTTCTTTGTGGTATTTGATCACCCCTGCGGTTTTCATTTTTTGCGCTATAGACCAAAAAACAACGACAATTGTGATTTTTTTTTTACTATTTGCTATAATACATATCCATTAAAAAAAATTAAAAGAACAAATTTCTTCATCAGTTTAGGCCAATATGTATTCTGCTACATATTTTTGGTAAAAAAAAATCACAATAAGTGTATGTTGATTGGTTTGCTCAAAGTTAGAGTGTGTACAAAATAGGGGATATATTTATGGCATTTTTATTTATTTAATTTTTTTTTACAAGTAATGGCAGTGATCAGTGATTTTTAGCAGGACTGCGACATTGCGGCGGACAGATTGAAAACTTTTGACCCTTTTTTGGGACCGGTGACATTATTACATTGATCAGAGCTAAAATATATACACTGATCACTGTATAAATGACACTGGCAGGGAAGAGGTTAACACTAGGGGGTCAAGGGGTTAAGTGTGTCCTAGGGAGGTGTTTCTAAATATGGGGGAGTGGACTGACTGGGAGTACAGAGAGATCGCTGTTCCTGGTCACCAGGGACAGTTGATCTCACTGTACTCTCCTGTCAGAACAGGGATCTGCTTTGCTTACATTGGCAGATCCCCGTTCTGCCCCTCTTTCCCTCAATCATGGGTGGCCGGCGGACATCGAATCTGCCGGACCCACGGGCGAGCTCCCGCTATACCACATGCACAGACCGATGTACAGGTACGTCAGTTTGCGCAGCCGAGCTGCCTTGCCACAGTATATGTGTGGAAGGCGGTCGGCAAGTGGTTAAAAAAATAAATAAATGCACATTTTTTTGCAGGTAAAAAAATGTACATTTATTATTTTTTTTCTAGAAGCCTGCAAAGCATTGCAGACCAGCATGGGGCAGACATTTACTGAAGAGCAGGAGGAATCAGCGAACTGCGAGGCGAAGATGCTCACCAGTGCTCTCACAGCTCAGTGAGAACTCCAAGCCATCTGCTGCATAGCTATTAATGAATAATGCTGCTATGTGGGCAGCGCCAAGCACAGCCTCACTATATTTAAATTGTGACAGCAGGTGCAAGGAAAGGATCTTCTCCCAACTGTAATAGTGGGGGATCGGGGAGGTGGGCTGCTGGGCTGCTGCATTAGTAACATGGTACATGTTACACCCTGAATATGGGTGTGACATGTAACATGTTACTAAAGGTTAAAAGAGAAGTATGAGTTTCTGCTTTTTATTTATTTATATTTACCTAGGTCTGTTCCCCGGCACCTTTACATCTGTTCCCCAGCACCTCTACACTGAGAACTGAGCGATCGAACACCACTGATTGCTCAGTTCTCACAGCTCCCCAAGCAGAGAGCTGGTGACTGTCAGTCACAGCTTTATGCTCTATTCCCTCCTCGCTTACTGGAGCGCTGAACTTGTGAGGGGGCGGCCATCTCAGGCTCTCAGCGACTCACTGAGAGGCTAAGCAGAGTGTCAGTCCAGGGATCTGGCAGGTCCCGACACCATGGCCGTGATGATGCAGAGCCTTAACCGACTTCTGTGATGTAAAAATGGGTCACAGGAGTGCAAAATGAACTGCACTCTTGTGATCCATAGGAGAAGTACAGCCAAAAAAGCTTTGGCTGTACTTTTCCTTTAATTTAGCCTTTCATTTCCTGAATGGAGGACAGTCAGCATCATCCATCCCTTTCCTCCTCATTCTGATTATACTTGGCCCATCTCTTTCTTTCATTGGATTTCAGTTCTTTCAAGCATGGAATTACTCCTCTAGACTAAAGCATGACAAAGACACCAGATTCACAATGGAGATGGCCAGCAAAGATAGCGGACTCCCACCCCATCTAGCTAAGGAGTGGCACAAGGAGGCAGCCAAGAAGCTCTTTGTTAAGACACTAGCTAAGGGATCAGCTGGTAAATCAACTCAGGAGGAAGCCAGTGAGCTGGGGACAGACTCCCTTGCTTTGCATACTGAGGAAGCCAGAGACTCCAGCCACAGCCTGTTTATGAGTACTGTACCCCCTCCACCTGACATGATGCAGGGAAATGATGCTATTAAAAATGATCTTGAGCCTACCCTACATGAGTTTATTATTGCAGTTACCACCTCTAACTCTTCTATAACTGACTTGGCTGGTGAGGTAAAAGGCATGGAAGTGGAGCTTTTTTTTAGTGAGGTAGGACATGAGAGTTGAGAGACCATACATTTGGTACAGAGGAATCAGAGGGCCTGCTCGTATATTAGTAAATGAATGGCAGCCATTACAGTGGAATGTACGCTATGTGTCTCCCCTAACCATGCTGCTAGTCTGGAGGATATGGGTAATCAGCTGTGCAGAAATAATGTAAGGGCTGTTGGCATCCCAGAGAGAACCGAATAAGGCCAATTCTTGCTTTCATCAAGATTACCTCTATAGGGTTACAGTGGGAAGGCGCCACCAACAAAGACCAATTTGTACGCACGTGTTACTTCTATCTAAAAAGTCAAAGTGACACCAGAATGTATCCAAAAAATCTCTAATCTTGTTCCCAGTGCACTACATTGTGGCCTCATCATACACACTGGCTCCCCAACTGGTGCTGAGCAAAATAAAGGCAGCTTACAGGGAAAATGTCATTTTTTTTGGCTTTATAAATGCAATTATTGCTGCAGCAGATTCTAGACATGGTACAGATCTGGCACTTTACAGGTAGACTAAGGGAACCCCCCTTACCCCCCTCCCCCCCCCCAGGCACTATATTGGAAGGAATTTTTTATTTGTATGCTTTCATTTTAAAAATAAAAAAAATACTGCTCATTTAAAAATGATGTTTTTCACAAACTTTTATTGATACAGGTCCCCCAGGGCAGGACCCAGACCCCTATAACCATTGTATGCTCAATTACTTGCATATAAGCCTTCCAAATGGGCACTTTTGATTTTTGATGTTCGGGTCCCATTGACTTAAATGGGGTTCGTTATTCGGGTCCGAACTTTCGCGGCATTCGAGAGTTCTGGTGCGAATCGGACAGGGGTCCGTTCAGCCCATCCCTATTTCTCAACTGATTATGGATAAACTGCTACAGTGTGATTGAAATGTATGGAATTTAGCCTTCACCTTTTAACATGAAAAGCAACAGGCCTTGTCCAGCTCCAGTGTATATGAAGTTTAAAAATGCCACTGTTGCTTGATGTTGTGGATTTGTGAGTGTAACCTGCCAATATACAGTACAGTGGAAACTTGGATTGCAAGTAACACGGTTAACGAGCGTTTCGCAATACGAGCACTGTATTTTTAAAAATCGTAACTCGGTTTGCGAGTGTTGTCCCGCAAAATGAGCATGATTCAGGCCAAAGCAATGTGCAGTACCACTTTTGGCCTGAGGTGGGGGGTGCCAGAGCCGAGCAGCCTTGAACGTCACCGTTCACAGCCGATCGGCGTTGTTCTGAAATGCACGGAAAGGCCCCAGGACAGCACAGCTGACCTCGGCAAATCTAGGGTAGGAAGTCTTTCCGAGGTTTGCCGAGGTCAGCCGAAGTGTCCTGGGGCCTTTTCAGCCGTTTCCGAGGCTCTCCGGAGCCCCCCCGCCTCCGGCCGTATGTGGTATTGCATCCCATTGAAGTCAATGAGGAACAAATTATTTTCATTTCCATTGACTTCAATGGGAAAACTCGCTTTGATATGCGAGTACTTTGGATTACGAGCATACTCCTGGAATGGATTATGCTCGTAATCCTAGGTTCCACTGTATATATAATGTTACCTGCTTGTTCAGGGTAGCATTCCTCAAACTTGATAATAGAATGTACTTGTTACTCTTTTCACGGTGACTGAATTTTTGCTACAATCGAATCGATTCTTGTACTCTCTTGCCTTTTTTCCAATAAAAGTTTTGGATAAAAATATGTAATTTGCATACTGATGAGGTAGAAAAGAGGAACCAGGGAGGACAACATTTAGGATTTGGATTAAACTTCAGCTCAAAATGCTACAGAAATGTGACTCCTTACACGGAACACCTTGAATGTAACCTTTACTGCATGTGCAAAAAGAACAGTATGTCAAGTCTGTGAACTCTTCATTCACAGAGAAATTTACAGAGTTCTGACAGATAAAAGTGTTAAAAGTCTGCTAACAGAGAAGGGCAATGAGTATTGATATTTGCTGGCATTTCACATATACATGGCTAAACGCAGTGAGAAATATTTTTCTCACAGAAGAGACAGTTCACATTGCTTTAAAAATATCAACACATTTGTGAAGAGGCAAAATATTGCTTTTAAGCTTCTGTTGGGCTCTATTTTTGTTTCTTCACTAAACCTTAATTAGTTTATTTAAGGTACCTTTGTGATAACTTGGCTTCTAGATTTAGGTACTGTGTGTTTGAGTAATCAAAATTGTGTCTACTAGATAAGTAAGTGAAAGATATAACATGAATTGTAGCATGCAAAACAGATAAGGGAGACGGGTCATATTTATAAGCAGGCAATATGTTATTTGGCTTTGAGAAAAACTCACAGGCCTACAACTGCCACTCTACTCACAATGGGGCAAATAGGCTATTCACTTTGCAAGTGGATTTGCCCCAGAGTTTAGTGAATGAGGTTATATTTCACTCACCCAATCATATGCAAGGAGAATCGTTTGGCTGGACTTCTCCTATGGGTCACAGGAGCGCAATTCGCTTTGCACTCCTGTGACCCGTTTTCAGCAGAGAGCGGGCTGAAGTCCGCTCTCTGCTGACGTCACAGGAATAAGTCCAGGCACCACATCATCACGACAATAAAGTCTGGATCCGCCAGGTGCCTGGACTGATGGCCATCTCAACCTCTCAGCAACAGCAGTAGCTCTCTGCTCGGGGAGCTGAGAGAACTGAGCCATCTGCGGTGTTCGATCGCTCAGCTCTCAGTGCAGAGGCAGCGGGGGGACAGATGCAGCATCAGACCAATGCTGCATCCACCTAGGTAAGTAAAATGGGGGAAAAAAACATACTTCTCTCTTTCTCAAGACTGAACTTAATGCTACCAAAAGTACAGATAATCACAGGTAGTGTAGACTTGAAAATTTCTGGGTAGAGATTTGAGGACCTCACTTATATTTTGTAATGGGTCATGTAAAATTTTGCTGCCTCCATGCAGTTGCCCAACAGCTAGCAGTGTCTGTAATGGTTTATGTGCACATAGGGGATTTAATTTAACCCCAGTAGTCCAGGAAGGATGAGGATACTTGATATCTTCCCATGCACAGAAAAAATGTACAATAATTCATAATCTGTTTGATATTGCTAGTTCATTGGGTGTATGAAGCGTCAGCTGCAATACCATCACTGTATAACCTCAGCTTGTGGAAATTAAGGCATTAGGCTTGCACAAATGTAATTAAGTTTTAGAACATAAATATAAAATATATTCACCAAGTTAGGTAGTGAGTAAGGTAGCTTACATGCATATTAACCCCTTTACGACTGCCCAACATATATGTGCTGTGGCAAAAGGGTGGGCTTTAATGCCCGAACACTGCACATATGTGTCGCTGGGTGGCTATTGTTTATGTGCTGAGTGCGGGCTCACTGCTGCTCTCAGTACAAAGACTGAACTAATGCAGACAGCTTTTGGTCCAGGCTACAGATCGGTAGCTAGCATGACTGGCTTCTGATCATGTGACAACTATGACACTGATCACATATTTGATGATCCTCCCTGCCCCATGGGCATTCTGAACTGTGTAAAGGGACATTGGAGCAGTTGGGAAGGGTTTAAGAAGGATAAAAGCCCATATTTTATTGTGCAGGATGACATATACTGAATAGAGTCATATTGTTTTAGAGGACAGCCCTCTTTTGTCAGCACCTGAAGTATGGATTTTACCCATTTTAATACTTAAGTAAGCCTTGTTACCTTACTTTTTGTGATTCGTTTTGCACTGTTACTGGAGCAGTCTTGTGAGCTTACTTTAATTTTATTTTATTACATTTTGCATAAAACAGTAAAGCAAGGAAAACCAATCTTGTAAAAAACAGCTGCCATTGGTGATTTCTCATAATGGAAATGCTAGTTTTCTGGCTATCATGCTAACGCTAGGGTATCAAAGCTTTGGTGTACATATACTATACTAGTAGAAAATGATTACTTAGAAAAGTGAATGGTAACTTAGCTTGGTGAATATGGTGAAACTGTTTTATGAATATATTATCCACTAAGGCAACATTCCCTACTCCTTGACTAAATTGTTAAAAAGAATCTAGATATGGGTATCTGGGGGTACCCTGACTTTTCTGCTTTGCATACTTGTGTCATATCAGTAAGCCAGAACGTATGGAAACCAAATAGTCAGCATAACAGTTAGTAAAATAACTTACGGTACTTAATAGAATAGAATGTGAGCAGTGACAGCCTCAATTACTCTCTTAGAAAATATTGACTTTAAAAGATCTTCACACTCTTTTTCTTGGGAAAGCAGCAGACATAGCAATAAAACACAGAATGCACCGTTGATTCTGCAGCAGCTCTTACAATGACAATAGGACCACCATTCCAGCATTGTTAAAATGTTTGAAAAAATATCTGTAGGGCAAAGTAATAAGCACTTGAATGACCTCAAAGTGAATTCCAGCAGTGTCGTTTCAGAAATCAGAAACCTTTCAGGTTGTTTAAATTCTTTTCCTCAGATTATCATGTGATTAAAATTAGCCTCCAGTTGTGTGCTTAATAACAATGTGTGAAAAGTAGCCAGCAGTTAATATGTTTTAGTAAAGATTTATGTTTTTATGTGTTTTTATTTTTGTTATCAAAATGAACCCCTGTTAAAGTTTTAATGAAAACAAGGTGCTATTTGTATTCCATTTATATTTTTGAATAAGACACAGATAAAACTCTCATCAACATATAACAAGTTGATAATGAGTTCAAATATTTAGAAAAACTTTCTTAATATGCTTATGCTTATAACAGCCAACATCAACTTTATTGAAGCCATGGTTTTATTATATGAAAATACTACAACAGATTGGAGTCTTAAGCAGAACTTTGAAGCAATAACAGTTTAGGATCCCGAATCCCTGCCCAAAAAGTGGCAATGCTGGTGTTCTGGCTACCCAAAGAGCAAGGAAAAGACTGCATTATATACTAACTAAATGGGGATCAAACCCAAAATGTATTAAAAAATAATTAAAAGACTCGCCTCCCCACACACACGCACATGTGCACCCACACCCCCACACAGTCATTACGCACATACATACAGAGACACCATTACATCATTCCCATTTTTTACAGTTTTGGGAATCTTTGTTTTTTACCATTTTTGCAATATTTTTTGTGAATTTAGAAAAATTGACAACAGTCTCATCTTTTTTATTTAACTTATTCGCTGTGGCCCTGCTGCCACATTAAACTTGAAAGTTGCTACCTCCCCTACTTTTCTTTTTAAGTTAAACTATCTCCTTAATTCTGAGCAGAGTTGTAGAACTATATACTGAACCTATTATTTCTTTTTACCCCTTAAGGTCCGCCCCACATACATTTACTGCGGCAGGGCGGCCCTTAAGCAAAGAAGGTACCTGTACGTGATTTTGTTCAAGGCCTCTGGGGCGCACGCGCTGCCGTAGCCCCACTCCCACTGTGATTGGACAAAACGAGAGCCAATCAGCGGGTCCGGAGGAGAGGGCCAGAACAGCTGTGTGCTTGTAAACAAGGCAAACTGAAATTCTGCCAGTAAGGAAGACAGAGATCTTGAGTTTCTGCTAAGCAGGAACACAGATCTCTGTATTCCTACAGTGCAACCATCCCCCACACAGTTAGAAAGCACTCCCAGGGAACACAGTTAACACTTTGATCGCCCCTGATGTTAACTCCTTTCCTGCTAATTTGTAGGATGAAAAGGACATCGAATGTATTTGGGTACAGCATTGAACGACCGTGCAATTGTCAGTTAAAGCCATATCTCAAAAAATGGCCTAGTCAGGAAGGGGGTAAATCCTTCAGGAGTGGTTAAAGGAAGTGCACAATTAAAAAAAAATAATTAACACGATACATACAGTAAAAGTTGTCTGGAAAGTGGGAGATATCACTATTTTACAGAGATGCATTTCCAGTCTGTCAAGTCAGCCGGTATTGCTCAATCAGTCAGGGAGTTGTCCACATTAGACTTTATTAAACTTCAAAATTATGCTTACTGGCAAGTGGCAGCAAAGCACCAAAACACTTAACTTACTCATCATCCTCGAAATCACTCTATTGTCTTCTTTCAAAATAGCGTGTTATCTTATTCCTAAGAAGAACAAACACTTCTAAGAGTACCTAAGTCAAACAAAACTTTCAACCTCAGTGCCAACAATTAATGTCAGACATGTCTGCATAGAAACATAAATACCATACAACCGTGTAAAACTAGTGAAACACAAGGATGTTTTCTTTATCATGTTGCTCCTTGCTTTTCTGCTGTTACAAAGCTTTCTAATTTAAAATCCTTTCACCAAAGTGTACCATTTTGCTAAATTATACTACACAGTGGACTGAGAAATGCAAATTCACCAAACCACAGTTGTAAGTTTATGTTGTGAATCTCAAGCCAGAATAATATTATCCATATATGTTGCAGAACGTGAAATACCATCAGTTACCTCACCCATTATCAATCATAATACTGAGATACACGGTAAGCAACCTTCTTCAATTCATTAAATAGAAATAGATACAGCAATACGTCAAATATTTCCCTACCTGGAAAGAATTCTGTAATCCAAATTTAGATATTAAACTGGACACTGTACCTGCATTGTAGGCAAAGTTAGTGATCAACACATGTGTAAGAAATTTAGTGTATCATGAACAATAGGAAATATTCTGTGTGGAGCTTATCCCTGCTGTTCAAATATGTACTGTATTCCCTACAGTGGCAAACTCATGAAAAGCTACATTTAGTTTTAGCTTTAGAGAGTTTAGCATTGCTATAGCTTATTGGGCAAGAGATACATACAGACATACACTGCTGAAATACATTTATCTTTACTGCCTTATTTCAAGGGATCTGCAAATCTGGTCAGGCAGTTCTGAGATTTACACAACCCTTACACAATGCACAGGAAGACAGGTGGCACACTTATTTCCGGTTTCAGCAACACAGTTTTCTATGTCACCTCTCTGCCTCCAGATTGCTAATTGGACAATGAATCAGGATCATATTCTCTGTGCAATGAGCAGTTAGCTGACCCAGAAACCAGTAAATCTGACCGAGACTAAAATTTTTGTTTTGAAAATCGTAACTAAGGATCTTTGTTCAAATTTTGCACCATCAGTGGGCCACATCAGTGGCCGATTTTCGTGCGGCCATCAAATTTGAGTGGTATGTTGGGTCGGGTATGTTGGAAATTTTTTTTGAAAAACAAACGATTTTCTAATCAATGATGGGAGAATCGTGCGAGAAATATAATTGAAAAAGAAAATGCGCATGTGCGTAAGAAAAGAAAATTCCCAGAAAGAAAGGAAGATTCCTAGCCACGAAAATTCTTTTCTGTAGCAACATGAGGTGAAATTGAAGGCTTGGTTGGTCGAATTTTCAAAATCAATAGTGGCACCATCGGATCACAAAATGCACAAAATATCTTATTTTTGGAAAAAAAAATGTTCAAAACTCAACCCATGTATGGCCAGCATTAACCAAGGGGTTGAACAAAAGAATACGACTTGATTCCCCCATCCACATCAAGTGTGAGTCATTGTACTTTGACAGTGAGGAGATTTTCACACCGTCAGATTACACACAACAGCTATAGCTGGTGGTGCTGATCTAGAGAAAATTTCCAACAGGGTGGTGGTACACAAGTCAATTGATAGATCAACTTGTGTACAACCAGCCTACCCATACACGGATCTAAACAACAGTCCCTGCTGAACTTGCCAATTTTCGATCCATGTATGGCCAGCTTAAGAAAGCAATAATAACAAATGTGGCAAGCGGCAGAGATTTGTGTTAGATTACAAATCACAAAAATAGAATCTGGCTAGGGAACAGTAAACATATCTGTGTTTAAACTGTATATCTAACTATATTGTATGTCTGTAATTCCACTTAAACAATAATCCTAACATTTGGAATTTATAATACCTATCCATCCCTGAAGTGGACAAAAAATGCACTTGGATCAAACTCTTGTTGAATGAAGATGAAATTACTTTTGTCACAGGTAGTAAGTTTTGTCATAAGTATATCTTAAGATCTTCTTTCTATAATGATTATCTGTTTCTTGCGCTACATATAATTACATGAGTAACCTCCACATATCCAATTATTAGGGAAGAGCTACAGTTTACTGTTCTCACTTTAATGATAATTAAGAGTTTTATAACAGATTCACATCCAGAACAAAGTCAGCAAGAGCGCTTGTTTCTGCTATACTTAAGAACAGCAGTAAAACATTGCAAAAATGCTGAAATATACACTATATTACCAAAAGTATTGGGGCGCCTGCCTTTAAATGCCCATGAATTTTAATGGTATCCCAGTCTTAGTCCGTAGGGTTGAGTAGGGTTGAGTATTGAGTTGGCCCACCCTTTGCAGCTATAACAGCTTCAACTCTTCTAAGAAGGCTGTCCACAAGGGGTAGGAGTGTGTCTATGGGAATGTTTGACCATTTTTCCAGAAGCACATTTGTGGACCCACAAATGGACCTTTTTCTAAATCAGCAAAACACATTACTCTTCAGTACCATCATTGTGATAGTCTACATTTTTCATTTTTGCCTTTTGACAGTTTCAAGTGGACGTCATCTACACAGAAAATTTTCATAAATATATCTGAAATAAAAAATTAAAAGTAAAAATAAACACCAAGTAGCTCTAATTCAGTTTCACCTTTTAAAAATGGCTGCATGAGCCTTTAAAAGCCTTTAAAAGAGAAGTATAGACATATTTTTATTTTTGGATCATACTTACCCAGCTGCATGCAGCTGGGGCTGTAGAGGGGGAAGGAGCAGCTGGCTCAGGCTCTTAGTGGCTCGCTGAGAGAGCCGGGTACCGATCCAGGCATGTGGGCAGATCCCGACCATATGGTCACGATTTTTCCCGATCCTGGATCGACTCTGTGATGTCAGCTAACAGCAGGCTTCAGCCTGCTGTCTGCTAAAAAAAAGGGGTCACAGGAGTGCAAGACAATCTGCACTCATGTGATCCACAGGAGAAGTACAGCCAATTGAGCTTTGGCTGTACTTTTCCTTTAGGCTGGGTTAACACTGCTGTGCGGAGCAGCTCATAGCAGGAGTCCGGTGCGTTCCTGTTCTCCGTTTCAGGGATGAATCAGACCCAAATTTTTGGCTGGATTTGGATCTGAAACAGACCAGAAGATGCACAGGACTCTTCTGCAAACCGCTCCGCAGCTGCCCCAGAGCTGTGTGAACCGGCTCCATTGAGGAAACCCGCATTCAAATCAGTGTGATCCCAGCCTTAATGTTTTAGACACATATAATTATTTATTCACAAATATTCATGAGCATATAAAATGAAAAAGGCTATGCTCACTAAGATTTTGAAAATCACTGAGGCTCCATTCACACCTGAGCATAGCAATTTACTGTGTTTTTGTCCATTCTTTTTACGCATTTTTACAGCTTTTTACAATCTTTTTTTTTTTTTACAGCTTCAGGTATTTTAGTTTAGCCAATAGAAAGCACTAAGGGGAGGAGAGGGAGAGGACATTTGGGGTGGAGAGCTGCTGTCTGAACAGAAAACGAGCAACAAAACGCTCGTAAAAAGTCAAGCTTTTCAGGCATTTCTATTGAAGTCTATGTGGCCAAAAATGCTTGTAATCAGCCAAAAAAGAAGCTCACTTTTTTGCGCGACAGACATTTTGGTTCAGGTGACAGAACATTCAAATGTGATCAGGGGCCATTGAAATGAATGGAATTTGGCTTATTGACCATTTTAGAGCTACAAGCTTCAAGTAGAAAATTGCCCAGGTGTGAACAGCGCCGAAAGATGCAAACTCTTTGTTTGTATCATAGATTATCATATGCACATACTTGCTAAATGTTCATGTCATGCATATACACAGATAAGGTGGGGAAGAATTTTGCAAATGGCAATTCTCCTGAAGGGCAAGTGTCTATGGAAGATTGTGGAGACAATTCAGGTTTTACAGCATGAGGCTAGCCTCTCCAGCAGAAAACAAATGCTCTGGAATTAACAAGAGATTTTCTAGATTTAAACAATAGATCAATCAATATAAAAATGATTCACGTTTATTGTTGACCAAAAGTCATGATTTTCTGGCATACAAAAGAGTTATTAAACATTTTTAAAGTAATCTTTGTATTGATCATAATGTGTTACCAGATGATAGAAATTTTATTTGCTTAAATCAGGGGTGCTCAACCTTTTGAAGAGCGAGGGCTACTTAAGTGATTTGGTAACTGCCCGCGGGCTACAATGAAATAAAATGGTTTGGAATTTCACATTTTTTATTTTGAATTGCATAATGAACATTTTACTGCTGCAGCCACTGAGTGCCAGCGGGAAGGAGAGGAGGAAAAGTCAGTTTTTAGCAGTTGCAGGAGGAAAATGGAGGGCAGCAGTTTCTCTATATGCCGCACCCGCTGCCCCTCCTGACCAAGTATAAAACAGCCTGTGACAAGGAAGCCACACGTGCCCCATGGAGCATGGGGCGGGGTCACCATTGCAAGCCCTGATGCTACATTAGTGGTTGGGGTGTGTGGGTTTACCGCCCCCAAATGCAAATGTAAAATGAGCTCTTACGGTCCCGAGCCCACTATAAGGCTACTTTCACACCAATGCACTATGATTTATCCGCACCGCAGGGGCAGCGTAGTGCACCTGCGGATTTCCTGCGGGTTTTCTGCGCTTTGCAATAGACTTCTACTATATATTGCGGGTGTGGTACACTCTTTGAACATGCACCAAAACTCATGCATTCAGGTGGTTTGGTGTACTTTCAGAAGGTGTACCAAACCCACGGGATATAATCGAAGTGCACTTCCCTGGTTTGAGGTTGAGGGCCACATCAGAGGGCTCAGAGGGCCACCTGTGACCCATAGGCCACAGGTTGAGCACCCCTGGCTTAAATATATATATATATATATATATATATATATATATATATATATATATATATATATATAAATATAACTGGGTACTAACATTTATAGGTAAAGTTGATCCAGGGAAAATCCGATGGCCTCTTAGGGGATCATAAAGGAATATTTTCCCCTGCTGTAGCAAATTGGATCATGCTTTGCTTGGGGTTTTCACCTTCCTCTGGATCAACTGTGGGTGAAGGATTTTGTATATGGGATTGTATTTTTTATTTTTTTTGGTTGAACTAGATGGACTTTTTTTAACCTGACTAACTATGTAACTATCTTACTTGGAAACTTTTGTCTGTCATATGTCTTTAATCCATATGACAGCTGCATAAGTAGATGACATGTTTCTTTAATCCCACTGTCTAGAAAAATATATAAAAAACTGGACAAGTCATACCTTAAGAACCACTGTCTCGTCAGCATGCCAAGACATGCTTTGAAGAATTGCCAAAAATGATTATTTCATCATACCAGACAAACTGAATTATTCTGTACGTCACTGCCCATAAGTATTTCAATAACTAAAACCAACATTTTCTGATGCACAGTAGGTCAGATACCACCCTATCTGTTATTGGAGTAATATTTGTGCATCTTTAACCATCTTAAGTTAAAAAAATGAAAAATAATAAATAAAACTAAATTAACCTAGAAGTATTCTATTAAGCATAAAGTAAGGCTCACCAACACTCCTCCATTTGCATTTCCTAGATTCCAATGAGCCTACCTACATAGGTGACTTTCAATTAGCTGCAATGGTCATGGTCAGATTTGTAGTTAAAAATGAGCTCCAGCCCCCTGACCAAAAAATTTAGGGATCCTGCGATGTTGGAACCCTAGCTGATTTTTCAATCTGCTCTCGGGTGCTGCCATTCCTTGTAAAGGATACTTAAAGGAGCCTTGTGGCTTCACACCCAGTTCCTTACTGCTCATGCCCGAGGTGTATTGTGCTTTGTGAATGGCCTGGCGGCAGGGAAAGGAGAAGGGGGGCCGAACTTCTGGGGGACCTTGCCGTGGCGAGGAAGTGGGAAGTGGGAAAGTGGGAACAGTTACCTGTCATAGACAGGTACCCGCTCCCCCCCCCCCCCAAAGGTGCCAAATGTGGCAGTGAAGGGGGGGAAGCAAACAAGCAGGGCTTCCCCTTTTGGGTGGAGCTTCGCTTTAAGATCAGAGATTTGAAAATGCACTTAAAGCTAAACTGCAGACAATTATAAAAGGCACAAATAAATGCGGCTCCGTAACTACTGATACATTATCGCATGCATTATTTTTCACATGCATCAGTGTGGGCACCGGAATTTGATTTGGTGTAAGCCTCCTTCAATACACTGTACAATTTGTAAAGCAAAACTCATAGATGGGAAAGTAGAAATAGCACAACGAGTCAGCCAGCAGTGATGTTGTGCAAGGCGCACGCTGATAGAAAGAGAGGGCAGAGTGAAAGAAAGATAAATTCCAGAATGTATTGTTTTTCACTTCAATCTCCAGTACAGAGTGGAGTGGAGATCAGAAAAATCAGGTCAATTCCCCTGCTAAACTGGCCTGTGCTATATGGCAGAGCAGTAGAAATTTCAGGCATGAAGAACTGAAATACAAATTTTTTGGCAGGTATAACAGCTGTAATATATGAATTTCATCTGTATATTTAGCTTTTTGTCTGGACGGTCAATACCAAAAAGACATTGCATATCTAGAAATGTTCACACTACGGTATAGTGCTACTGAAAGGAGACATTCCGAATCAGTAAAACTCTTTTGTGTAGCACAGTGCACTAAAACTACAACTATCAGAAAAAAACTTATTCTAACAGGAAAGGGATTATCTTTTGAGGTCAGTCACCCATGTAGCCTAGCCCTAAAGGGATACTTAAATTCAACAGGGGATACCAATTCATCTTATCATTAGAGAGAAAACAAATCTTTAGTTGACCCTGGGCTACAGTGTCATAGCTCTACTCAGACACGCTTGCTTAATAGACACTTCGCAACATTTGAAAGTAACATGACTGGTCTGAGCATTTGGGACATTTGTGTTGGACATGGCACCACAAGTCACTAATCCTTAGTCTGGGGTCAATTAAAAATCTAATGACATATGGTTATGTTTTTTTCTTAAAAAAAAAAAATATTGCTCTGTTTTTCTGCCCCGATAAGGCAAGAAAAATCATTGTACTTGGGCACAAAAGCTTGCAGAACTCTGTCATTCAGAAAGAAACTAGGTATTTTAGTCAATGTTGAAACCTACCATTTATGGGTCCTATTAAAGTGTAAATCTAATGCTCCGTACACACGGTCGGACATTGATCTGACATTCCGACAACAAAATCCTCTGATTTTTTCAGACGGATGTTGGCTCAAACTTATCTTGCATACACACGATCACACAAAGTTGTCGGAAAATCCGATCGTTCTAAATGCGGTGACGTAAAACACATACGTCGGGACTATAAACGGGACAGTAGCCAATAGCTTTCATCTCTTTATTTATTCTGAGCATGCGTGCCACTTTGTGCGTCAGATTTGTGTACACACGATCGGAAATTCCGACAACGGATTTTGTTGTCGGAAAATTTTGTAGCCTGCTCTCAAACTTTGCGTGTCGGAAAATCCAATGGAAAATGTGTGATGGAGCCTACACACGGTCGGAATTTCCGACAACAATGTCCTATCACACATTTACGGGCAGAAAATCCGACCGTGTGTACGGGGCATTACAATGAGATTTCCACATGTTTTATCCCTGTTAGACGAGAAGTATGGCCAAAGCTTTTTTGGCCATACTTCTCTTCTGGATCATAGGAGTGCACTTACATGTGCTGTTAGCTGACATCACAGAGTTGATCCATGTTCTGGAAGGATCCCAACAATAATTTATTTATTACAGTTACTTATACAGCGCCGTCAATTTACATAGCACTTTACATATACAGTGTAGTGTACATTCACATCAGTCCCTGCCCTCAAAGAGCTTACAATCTAAGGTCCCTAACTCACATTCATACATACACATACTTGGGCCACTTTAGAGAGGAGCCAATTAACCTACCAGCATGTCTTCGGAGTGTAGGAGGAAACCGGAGTACCCAAAGGAAACCCACGCAGGCATAGTTAGAACATGCAATTTCCAGGTAGGTAGTGCCATAATGTTGGAATCCGCTCAGATGCCTGACCTACAGCTGGCTCAGCCTCTCAGCGTAACCCTCTCCACAGTCTCAGGAAAGGTTTTCTGTAATTTTACTGGTAGGATCATTAGATAAAATTAAAGGACAAAATGCCTGAAAAGGAGAACTATTGCAGCCACCAGACCTGAAGACTGAGTAGATAATCACTGTATAAGCAATAGCTTTAGCTGTCATGAATGGGTTTCCCATTCATCAACAGCTTGCTTTTGATTGTGATCTGTGATTTGCTAAGCTAAGCACATGGTACAGGTAGCTAGGTACCATGTGATTGCTTTGAACAAAATCACAGATCACAGCAGTAAGCAAAGCTGTCCACGAATGGAAAGCCATTCATGACACATTGTTTACATTGGTATCATGTGATCGCTTTCTTTCATAATTCCAAGGGGGATTTTGTATTAAAATACCGTACTGCATTGCAATCTTTGGCTTATGATTGTGGTGTTCTCACATTGGCTTCAATAGGTGAGTTTGACAGGCAGCCGAGATAAAATTGCAGCGACTGTGAAACAATGCATCACGGCCATGGTATGTGTAAAGCCCTGTCCAGCTGTAATGTTAGAATTTAGGTGGATGGCTGGGGTGGGGGGGTGGCGGTCAGTGAAACTGCAGCTCATCTGCCTGTTTTTACCACCCCCAGGTCACCATGTGAAAGAACACTAAGTTAAAGTAACATTAAACCTTTATTTAAAAAAAAAAAATCAATAATAAACATGTTATACCTACCTGCTCTGTGTCATGGTTTTGCACAGAGCTGCCAAAATCCTCCTTTTCTGGGGTCCTCCTCCGGCGTTCCAGGCTCCTTCTCTTTGGTCGCTTTCTATGGGGACACTCATGCAGGCTCCCAATCCAAGCAGTCTCTGTCCATTGACACAGACTGGGTGGCTTGGCCCCACCCCGCCAATGGCTCCCACTGCTATCAATCTGCCTAGGAGGGAGACAGTGCGAGAGCTGCTGCTCTCGTGCACATCAAAGAAACGGTATCGGGCTTAGATAAGTGTGAGGTAGGGGCTAGAGGAATCCTGGATAACAGAAGGCTTTTTACCTAAATGCATAGAATGCATTAAGATAAAAAAACTTAAAGCGGGATTATGGCCGGCTAAATTTTTTTTTTTTAAGTCAGCAGCTACAAACTCTGTAGCTGCTGACTTTAAATAAGTACACTTACCTGTCCTGGGTGCCCACGATGACGACCCTATTTTTGGTGCAATTTTTTTTTTTGGGTGGCCCTCCACTTTAAGGCTTTAGAGCAACTTTAAGCTAGCCATGCACTTGTAAATTTTTGAACAATATTTGTATAAATATTCATATGAAAAATTCTCAGTATACTTGATGAATTGACAAATGTCGTCGGAAAGTACTTCAACATTTTGTTTGATTTAACATTTACATTTTGAATAGACTCTTATATGAAAACCACATTTACTGTCAGAATTTCTTTCATTTAAAGTGATTTAAAGTCTCGTTGGTTTAAAAAAAAAAATAATAAACATGTTATACTTGCCTCCTTTGTGCAGTTGGTTTTGCACAGAGCAGCCCGGATCATCCTCTTCTCGGGTCCCTCTTTGCTGCTTCTGGCTGCTCACTCCCATTGAGTGCCCCCACAGTCAGCAGCTTCCTATAGGGGCACTGGAGCCGAGCCACAGCCCCCTGTGCCCATTCAGACACAAAGCCCTGACCTGCCCCATCCCCTCTCTCCCCTGATTGGCTGACTGACTTTGATTGACAGTCGTCGGAGCCAATGGCGCCACTGCTGTGTCTCAATCAATCAGGAGGAGAGTCCCAGATGGCTTAGACATTAGTGGACATCGCTGGAGAAAGATGGGGCTTAGGTAAGTAATTAGGGGGTGCTGGGGAGGCTGCTACACACAGAAGGTTTTTAATGTTAACATAGAATGCATTAAGAAAAAAAAAAACTTTCTGCCTTTACAACTACTTTAAGAAAAAATTTCCATCCTGCCCCTTTAAATTTTCCTGTTAATGCGGTTCAAAAATCAATACTGAGTTGACCGCACTAACGATTCCTAATCAGGGCATTTTAAAAATGAAACATTTTAAATTGGATTCTATTAGTGTATGGGCAGCTTTAGCCACACGAAAGGTAGCGCCTACATTTTTACTTTACCATTACAAGTCTACTGGCATTGCTTTACTCTAGCAGAACAGGCATGTACATTATATATTTTAAAATGGCCTAGAAACTTTGATCAGTATCAGAATGTTCAGTAACCTACTTTCAAGACAGCAAAAACAAAAAAAAACAGAATCAAAGGTTGATTTTACACACAAAAAAGAGGATAATATGCTTTTAAAGGGTATATCCAGACTGTATCCAAATTAAAATAGTTTACATTTTTTTGATGACAAACATGTAGTTAATATAAAAAACACATGCCTGGTTTCCAGAGTGTTGATAAATCTCATAGGGATTTATTCACAACACAGATCACATTAGCTTTTAAGAATCTGCTTTACAGGATGACAGATTGCATCTCCCCATGCTGTCTGTCTGGCTCTCACTCCATTGCTACTTGAGGTTTTATTATGATAAGACTAACATTTTAGATGAAGCATTGAAATAAAATGTATTCTTTACCGCAGACTTCTTTGAAGACTGCCTAGAGTCTAAAAAGCCTAGGGAAAATACAAGGAGCAAACACAAAAGTGATCACAGTACAGATAACTGTGTCTACAACACCCTGCATATACATAACAACAGGAGGAAGTAATGCTACAGACACTGAGCTAATACACTCCATATAAGCACATAACAAAAAGTCCCTGAACTCAACTTCGCTAAAGTCATATAAAGGTGTTTTTTCTTCATCAGAAACTGAATGACACATGTATTAAAATTATAGGTGGAATTATATCTTCATGTATACAGTGTGTAGAAAATATTAATGCCAAAATTGGTTTGAATGGGAATGTACACCATCATTTCTTTTCTGATGTTTTTCAAAAGATTTGGATGTGCTAAACAGAAGACGATACAAAGGTTTAAGATAAAAAAAGCAAAGTTGGCAACACAGTACAGTAATTTCCAAGGACGCTCTGCTGTTTAACCCCTCCAGCTATTCCAGTCTCACACAGAACTGTCCCAGAGAAGCACCGAGCACTGCTGCATTCCACATTATGTTTACTAAACTACAATATGAGCTCATTCCTATTTAAACTGCGGTGCTTCCATTTATTTAAACTGTCCAGAGAACATTAATTGGTTCTGTAATCTTTAGAATTGCATCTGATACGTAGAAACATTGGGCTTTTGGCGCCGTTCCTCAGTTCTATAAAACAAAGACAATTCTAACAGCAGACCTTCTGTTGACTATTCCAGGAAATCTACAGTTCATAACATTAGACTGAGACCAGAAAAGCCTGGATTATCAGTGAAAACAAGAACACGTGGCTACACTACTCACATGGGTGCCTAAGAGTAAGCCAAAAAAGTCACTTATCTTA
This sequence comes from Lithobates clamitans, assembly GCA_037952925.1. NCBI lineage: Eukaryota > Metazoa > Chordata > Amphibia > Anura > Ranidae > Lithobates > Lithobates clamitans. Next base: position 975,086 of record JBBGZY010000075.1, on the reverse strand, counting down.
TTTATATAAAAACATACTTTTTTGCCTTTTTTTTATAATCAGCTCTAGGCATTACCTCACAGAGCAACGTAATATATAATTGTTCTACTGCTCTAACTAAATACATTTGAACTAACTAGCTATTGATGCATCACAGTTTGGGCTACTTACCACCATGAAATGGATACAGTGAAAGGGCTGGCAGGCAGAAGCTTCTACGATTCCAGGCAATCCAAATAGTGTCACGGCAGCAGTGGAGATATGAGAGAAATGTGCTTGGGTTTGGCTACCTCTTGTGAAAAGAGCCTGTGGCAGACAGGTGTGTTAACCTGTTGAAACATGGAAATGACTTGTCATACGAAACCGCCTTTGAATGGAGAAACAGTGCAGAACCTGTTTAAAATAAAGGCCCAACCCTTCTGCAGCAAAGCATGATACAAGGCCAGACAGTCCTAGGGATTTCACACAGCAAGCTTATGTAGGAGGTACTTATTGATAATGACAGCTCCAGTCTGTACTTTTCACCAGCAAACTATAAACTATAAAAATTCCCTGTTGGTGACAAAAGTAAAAGAAATTGTGCTGATTGTATTTCATGTAAATCATAGAAAAGCACATTATTTCATATTCTAATACTCCTAAAATGGCAAATATTTAATAAAATGCACCGTTCATTTATAACAGCACCAGCAGCATATACATTTACGATTTACAAACAAGGACAAAGTACATTTGGCAGACAAAACACTTGACGCAGCCTTATTCAATAAAAATGTCAAACGATATATTTCATTCTTAAGGTCTTGTTCACACCAGAACACGGGGTGGGAAACCTCCCGCACTGCATTCAAAACGCACTGGGTGTATGTTGTGATGCAGAAGCCAATATATGCCTAACAACACCCCAAACACAGATCACAAACACACAAAAAATCTGCATCAGATTTGGTGCAGTGCATTTTTGAAAAGTAGAACATGCACTACTGTTTGTGCGATCCAGTGCATTTTGAATGAGCTGAAAATCGCACTGCACAGGAATCGCAGAGGAAGGCAGACTGCCTTCCTGTGCAATTCATGTGTGAACTGAACCTAAAAGCATCCTTTTTTTTATACAAGTGCTAGCTCACACCAGTGTTAATTTCTTCAACGAAAACATTTTCGTCAAAGATTTTGTCAGTGGCATTTTTACAGTGTTGAAAACAAAACGAAAAGTACATCACATTTTCGTCCACTGATGAAAACTATGATGAAAATCTGATTCGTTTTCGTTATCGAACGACAACGAGAAGAAAATGGCATGGAGGGACGTTTACCAACTTCCATTTTTTTACAGTGCTCCGCCTACTTCCTCAATCCTCGCCCAGCAAGCACTGTGCCACCGTGATGACTCTGAGAGTGCCAGTGCCAGAGAGTGTGAGTGAGAGCGGCACTGTGTGCATTACAGGCCTCCCAGCTCCCAAGTCCCGACTCCTCCTGATGCAGTGCCAGGCACCCAGAGGCAGAGCAGACTGTGTGAGTGCAGTGCACACTGTATTGTGGTACAGCAGGCCTGAGGCCTCCCCTCAAACGACCACCGTCCGTCCAGAGCACACTGTGAATCTGTGCAGGCCTCCTCTGACCACTGGTAATGGCACCCAGGCCCCTTTTGCACTGTTGATTACAGGACATTCCTCAGACCACAATCCAGGCTCCAGCACTGTGTGTGCTGCATTTATTTCCAAATTTTACAGGCTTACTCTACTCAGACCACCGTCGTCCAGAGAGCACAGTGCACTGCAGCATACAGCTTCCAGTTCCTCCCCACCGTCCGTCTGACGTCTGTCCACGACTCCAAACTATACCACAAATGTTGGCTTCTGTGACTGTCATTGGTGGAAAGAGAAGCGAAGATTTATGGATGTATTTTACATTTACATGTTAAGGACAACAAGACTTTTTTCAAAATGTGGAGCGACACTTGCTGATAAAAATACAACAAACTTGAAGCATCATTTGTGGACAACTCATCCTGAAATTCATACAAAGGTAAGCTCAGCAACACTTAAATCCTCTTTTTGGAAAGCCCCTTGGGACAAACTTTTTTTTCAAAGTTTTTTACAAAGGCCCTGTTGGCCTGTTTGTTGCTTCCCTCCACAGACCTCCACAGACCAAGACCCCACTCAGAATTTTAGAGGGGTGCTCCCTCTGTTTATAGTCAATCACGCAACAACGGAACTCTAGTATACTCAAGGGGTAATTTTTGTGTTCCCTCTAAGATGAATTGGTACATGTGTAAGTTTTATATGGGGGGAGATTACACTCTCCCCCGTAAGATATTTTTCGGTCAGATATTTCAGGATAATATGTCATGTCTAGATCTCATGTGGTGTTAAGTTGGAATGTACAGGGCCTGGGTAGCGGGGTGAAAAGGCTGGGTGTAACACATGTGGCTAAGCGCTTACGGGCGTCCATAGTTTGTCTACAAGAAACGCATATGCATGAGAAGCAATCTGTACAATTCTCGACTCGTATGTCCAGCCAGCAATTTCACTCTATATGCAAAATGATTCTGCGCTGCTCACAAGAGAAACAAAAAGAAAGCAGCTAACACAACCAACAAGGTATATGAGCAGGAAACAACAAAAAAGTGTAGCGCTAAACCATATCATAAATGACAATAGATTGGTAGGTATACAGTGAAGGGAATCACTTAAATAAAAACCTATTCATGGGTAGGAAGTCCTGATATAGACGTTATAACTAAAAGGTAACCATAGTTAGTCCTCAGGTAGACATATTGTACACAGGTGAATCCAATGTCCCAAAAGGCAGATCAGCTCACTCCCACCGGAAGAAAAAAAGGCTTACCAGATGTGGTGGACCCGACAGGGCATACGCCGAATTGGGTCAGATAAGGCTTGGGTGGTAAGTGGCTGTAGATGTCTGTGATGTCGCGGCTTGCTGGATTCCTCCAACTGGTACCCGGGTCCTGGAAGGTGTGAGGTGTCCCAAGAATATAGATGATTCTATGGGTCCTAGGGGAGGGATGAGGTGTTCCGTGGATGGATCCCTCAAACCAGCATTCATAGATTAGGTGATGGTGTTAATATGGAGAAAAGAAAGGAAGGGCCACATAGTGTAAATCCGAATATAAAATTTTAATAAAAAATTGTAAGGAAATACACTCACGTATAAGTCCAAAATGTAATACAGCACCCCCCAGATGACGTCTTTTTAGGACGAAACGCGTCGGGTAGGACCCCATTGTCGCCACTTTGTCACAGCGCTGTATTACATTTTGGACTTATACGTGAGTGTATTTCCTTACAATTTTTTATTCAAATTTTATATTCGGATTTACACTATGTGGCCCTTCCTTTCTTTTCTCCATATTAACACCATCACCTAATCTAGGAATGCTGGTTTGAGGGATCCATCCACGGAACACCTCATCCCTCCCCTAGGACCCACAGAATCATCTATATTCTTGGGACACCTCACACCTTCCAGGACCCGGGTACCAGTTGGAGGAATCCAGCAAGCCGCGACATCACAGACATCTACAGCCACTTACCACCCAAGCCTTATCTGACCCAATTCGGCGTATGCCCTGTCGGGTCCACCACATCTGGTAAGCCTTTTTTTCTTCCGGTGGGAGTGAGCTGATCTGCCTTTTGGGACATTGGATTCACCTGTGTACAATATGTCTACCTGAGGACTAACTATAGTTACCTTTTAGTTATAACGTCTATATCAGGACTTCCTACCCATGAATAGGTTTTTATTTAAGTGATTCCCTTCACTGTATACCTACCAATCTAATGTCATTTATGATATGGTTTAGCGCTACACTTTTTTGTTGTTTCCAGCAATTTCACTCTGCCTATTCCTCGTTTTCGCGGGGAGTGAGTATACTGATCCCCCAGGGGACACCCTTTACTTGCTCACTCTCAGTAATAGATGACAACGGGAGATATATTTTTCTTAGATGTAACCTGTAAGGACTAGAATGTATTTTAGCCAATGTATACATACCTTCTCCCTTCTCCGCAGAAGTACTTAACATTTTGACAGGTTTCTTACCACCATCCCAATGTCCCAGCCATCATTGTGGGTGATTTTAATAACTACCTAAACTTCCAGCTAGATAAATTTACAATGGCTCACCCCATCCGACTAAAGGCGAACGGCCCAACACCATTTGCCAATCTTCTAGCGGAGATGGGAATACATGATGTTTGGCTCATAAGAAACCCTCAGGCTAATAGGGCGTACACACGGTCGGACTTTGTTCGGACATTCCGACAACAAAATCCTAGGATTTTTTCCGACGGATGTTGGCTCAAACTTGTTTTGCCTACACACGGTCGCACAAAGTTGTCGGAATTTCCGATAGACAACCACGCGGTCACGTACACCACGTACGACAAGACTAGAAAAGGCCGGTTCAGAACCAAGCGCGGCACCCTTTGGGCTCCTTTTGCTAATCTCGTGTTAGTAAAAGTTTGGTGAGAGACGATTCGCGCTTTTTCAGACTCGTGGCTTTCAGATCGTTTTCTGCCGTTCAGTTTGTGCTTGTGGGTTTGTATCTGCTCTTCAGTGCGTGCAAGCAAGTTCCGCGTGACTTTAGGTAGTCATTGTATTCTTGTTCGTTCGTTACTGTTTTTCAGGTCGCTCTTCACAGGCGTTGCTGTTCTTCAGTGCGTTCTGTTACTTCGTTCTGAGCAGCCGACCGTTTTCTAGCCATGTTTCGTATGCGTACTCCTCGTAGAGTTCGTGCTGTGCGGGGGCTTGGTGTTGGGGTCCTGGCCTTGACACAAGTCCAGTCCATGAACAGGGTGGGGAGGAGTTCATGGACCAAGAATTGGTTGCTTCAGCGTGACCAGTTCTCTCATATGCCTTTGCTCCGTGAGATCCGTGAGAATAATCCTGATGATTTCAGGAACTTTCTCAGGATGACGGACCTTGTGTTTCACCATTTGTTGGCTTCGCTGACCCCCTATATTAGCAGGCAGGATACCTGCATGAGGCAAGCCATCATTCCGGAGCAGAGGTTGGTCGCTACCTTGCGGTATTTGGCCACAGGGAGAAGTCTGCAGGACTTGAAGTTCTCGACAGGCATCTCCCCCCAGGCTCTGGGGATCATTATCCCAGAGACCTGTTCTGCCATCATCCAGGTCCTGCAGAAGGAGTATATGAAGGTAAGGTTTTTATGCTTTAATATCACATTTTATTGTATTGAATGTTTGATAATATATTGTATTTCTTTCATCATTCCCTAATTACCATGCTTGTAATATGCTGTGAATGTCCCCTTTGTTCTCATGCATGCTGGATTTTTATGTAATTATTATTTTCAGTCCTTCATACATATTTGCCCTTCACTAACCTCCCCAGCATGGTGTCTCCTGGCCCTATATTCACCTCATGTAGTCACTTAACAATGTATTTTATCAGATCCATAGTAGTGCTTTACCCCAAACACCACCTAAAATGTTTGGAAATGTAATTTTTGATTTAAATTCAGGCAGAGTGCCAGAGGCTTTTTTTTTGTGGTGTCCCCAAATAATTTTTACTAATCCTCCCTCCCCCCAACTGCTAAGTCAGCTGATCCCAATTCTCTATCTATCCTCAATCATCTATCTGCTGACTTTGCCAAACCCATAGACACTATACCCATCTCTTTTGTGGTCAGATTTATGGATGAATTCCCCAAAGCATGTAGTGCAAGGGTCTGCCTGTATACTTTCAAATGGTATTATTATCTTGATAGGTAATAGCAGAATGTCCAAATGTGCTCAAATGTGTACAATGTGTATTTCTAGCTTTGTATTATGAAACGTCTTACCTGTCCAGTGGGCTGCCAATAGTGTAACTAAGGAGGGGCTGTTCCAAGTAATACCCATTATTTAGGCATTTATCTCTCAATGAAGTGAAGAGGGTTACCTGTCCAAGATTTCCACACACCCCCTATAATGTTAGAAATGGCCCATGAGAGGGGGGGGGGGATATGATAGGTGTACCTTATACTTTGTAAGAAAGATAGGGGGCGCTAGATACCATAATAGTCAAGTGCTCCAAATAAATATATCTCCTGCATTACCAAAATGGAAATGTACGAAAAGCTAGGGGGCGCTAGATACCATACTATTCAAGTGCTCTAAATAAATATATCTCCTGCATTACCAAAAAAATGAAAATCATAATATTGACAAATCATAATTAGATTACACATTGAAGTGCCCACAATAGTGAAAACATATATAGTGATTGATTGTCCACATAAAAAAGTGATTGAAGTAGTTGAAGTGATATCTTGCAATATTATCCCAATCTTGTTGCTGTAAACAAAAGGTTTTCCATCACCAAAGGAAAATAAGAAAAGGAAAACACCTCGAAGTAGTAGATATCTGCTTACCAGATACCAATGACTCCTTTAGTTAAAAAGAGAGTCACTAGCGCTTGTGCAGGGTTGTGCCTGCTCACATGGATGGCCGGACTGTGGTTGGTATTATAGGCATGGATCGTTCCCGTCAAGCTCATTCAAGATAGGATAAGGATACATAGGAAACAAAAACAGTCTCCATAGCGTAAAACCATTTATTAAAAAAGTAAACAAATTAAAAAGCCAAATGGCCGCTTACATTGGTGGGTGCCTACCCGGCACTGGGGCTGCTTGCATGTCAGGGTGACTTCGCAGTCAGAAAAAGCCTTTTATGTCTCCTCCACGCTGGCGTGCGTTCCAGCTTACACAGGGGGGCAGCCAAAGGATCCGGATGTTGTTGGATGATAGGACATGTGACCACGTACCTTATACTTTGGCGTTGTTAAATTCCCCTTAATAAATGCTATCTGGAGGTTTCCCCATAATGTTTGTGTCTAATCTGCTTGCCATGTTTCTGTGAAAAAATAGTAATGTTTATTGTTTTTTCCTCAACAGTTTCCTTCCACGCCACAGGAATGGCAGACTGTGGCCTCCCACTTTGTCCAGCGGTGGAACTTTCATAACTGCGGAGGGGCAATTGATGGGAAACACGTCCACATCGTCCCACCACCCAACTCGGGGTCGTACTATTATAATTACAAGGGGTTCAATAGTATAGTGATGTTGGCGATGGTGTCGGCTAATTACGACTTCTTGTATGTGGACGTGGGGAAGAATGGCCGGATGTCCGATGGTGGAGTCATTGCCCAGACGGAGTTCTACAGGCGTCTCCAGAATGGCAGCTTGGACTTGCCAGCTCCAGAGGACAATGTGGAAGGACTCCCATTCGTGTTCGTTGCTGATGAAGCGTTTGCGCTGGGAGACCACCTGATGCGGCCATTCCCAATGAGGACCCTCACCCCGGAACAGAGGGTTTTTAATTACCGGCTGGCCAGAGCCCGAAGAGTGGTGGAGAACACATTTGGAATCCTGGCCAGCCGGTTCCGCCTATTTATGACACCCATCCATATGGCGGAGTATAAACTGAACCATATAATACTTGCGTGCTGTGTTCTCCATAACTTTTTAAGGAAACATTCGGCCAACTATGCTGGCTCAGTTGGGCACGAGGCCGGAATGATACATCAAACCACACTGACGGCGCTTGAAAGCGGCCGTCCTGGCTTGCCCTCCCTGAGTGCCCGTGATGTCCGGTTACGATACCAGGAGTTCTTTGCGGGTAGGGGGGCCATCAATATGCCAGACAATCTGTGAAGCCTTTTTATAATAAAAAAAAAAATCTTTGTGGACATTTACTGCTTGTGTTTGTTTTAGCTGACCCTGACAGAAATGTTTGGAGTGCAGAAAATGGCGTGATTGGGTAACCTTATACAAAGCACTGTTGGCTGTTATTTACTAAATGCAAAAACACATTTCACTACAAGTGCACTTGCAACTGCACTGAAACTGCACTTGTAGTGCAAAGTGGATTTGCCCTTAGGAAATAACCCACATTATCTCAGAAAACAACAATTACATCACCCCAAAAGTGTTGTAGCGTTGAGACAATAATCCACACATTCTTGATTAACAATCTTTTTAATACCTGCACAATCACATGTGCATTTACCAAAGGTTTTTCACACAAACCAACATGTTTGTTGTATACCAATTTTTGTGGTGGCATTATCCAAAATCAAAATGTCCATTTTATAGAAAACAGGCCTGTGTAAAACCAACAAGAAAGACACAAATTTTGATCTTACAAAGTTCACATTTGGTAGAACTTGAAGGCAATATCAGACATGAGTATTTAGGAACTGTGTTTGATATTGCGTTCAGATGGGGGGAAATCACCCCTGGAAAAGCCAAATTTGGAAGATGCACACAAATTTCCCAATGTCAACATGTGCTAGCTGCCATCATGGGGGATCAAGGGATGTGTTTTGGGGGAGAAACCCCTTCCTCACTGCTACTTTATTATTGAGAAAGGGGTTGCACCCCCAAAACGCGTCCATTGATCTCCCGTGATGGCAGATAGCACATGTTGACACACTGTGTGCATCCTCCAAATTTGGCTTTGGGAAAAATCACCAAAACATTTAGCACATTGTAGCACACAAAAGAAGAAAGTGATTTGGAGGGGTTTTAAACTCGCCCCAAAACATCAATGATGTTTTTATATTTTGGAATAACATCATTGATGTTTTGCTTGATGATTTCCAATTGTAAATTACACCCCATGATCTCCCCGATCAGGATCTGGGCACTTTCGGATGTGAAAGGATCTTGATCCCCAACCTCACGATCACCTAAAAAGAGAGGAACCCCAAGATAAATTTGGTTTCAAAAAAATGCCGCCATCCATCTCTTATCTGAGCCTTTGGTTGCAGACACTCACCTGTTGTGGTGACTAGTTCCACCACGTCTTCTTCCTCCTGCTCAGCTTGTGTTGGGGGGATTTCCCCTTCTTCCAGGGGGGGGGGCTCTGGTCTCCTCAGATGAGGGGTGTCCTCCGAGTCTTTCTCCCCTATGTCAAACAAAATGGTATAATTAGCACACAGATATTTAATGTCAGAACTATAAATAGGAAACATTGCTTGGAAGTGGGGTACAATTGTGTATTTTAGCAGAGTTCAAAGTTGTAATTTTTTTAATGCCCTTTGTCAAGCTGCAATACTTTACCTGTTTGGTACATGCTTCACAGATGGAGACCCCCCTATAGTATACACTGGAGCACCTGTGTGGCCCCCCTAATAAAAATGGTGTTCTTGTGTCCCACACTAGTGCTCCAGTGTTCAGATGTGAAAACAGCTGCTCAGTGTCCTCTCCTTACACACAATCTAGTTTGCATTTCATTCTAGTAACAAAGCCATCTGCACAACCCAATTCTTTGAAGACAAGTATAGGGTGTCAAAATGGTGGCCAAATGCATATGGGCTAAAAAATGGTATTTTATATTTGGAACGAAAAATGTTTGATCTGAACGAATAATGTGCCCATGAACATGAAAGTTGCCATTTTAAACTGTACAACAGTTCCTAAAAGCACATGGAGCAGCACGAACGTAATAAACATAAAGAATAGGAACACAGCACAACTACTTACTTTTTTGCAGCACTCTCCGGATCTTTCTGTACTGCTCATGTTCTCATAATTTCAGATCCGACCACCGCTTCCTGAGCTGATCTTTCGATCGGCGTACCCCGAATTTCCGGTGCAGACTCCTGACCACTTTCGCCATGATCTTGGCCTTTCGGACATTGGGGTTGGGGTAAGGCCCATACTTTCCATCATAGTCGGACTTCTTCAGGATGTCCACCATTTCCAACATCTCCCCAAAGGACATATTTGAGTCCTTAAATCTCCTTCTGGATCGTGACGTTTTAGGCCCTGGCCTTTCCGCCTCCTCCTCGTTGCTACAATTAGCACTCATCTGCTGTCTATCCACCATGTGCTCTTCCCCCACTGCGCCGAACGAAAAGGGGCGGGGAATAGACTAGAAAGAACGTCAGGGGCAGGCGGAGTTATACGCATGCGCAGTGTGTATAAAGCGTAACACACGTGCGTCTTACATACGATCTGTGAGCGGAGGAAGGAGCATCGGAGACGCCGATCGTGATAACGAAGGTAAGCTCTAAACTTGGGCCTATACTGCTTCGAAATGGAAGCCTATATTGTAACAAGATTAGGGGAGTTTGGCCTGACATTAGGGTTTGTCTTGTGTTGTATCTTGCAGAGAAAATGGATGGATTCAACGACCACAATTTCCTGCCCCTGTTCATAGACAAGTACAGGGAGCTGCCCTGTCTGTGGCAAGTGAGACACCCCCACTATAATCACAAACAGTAGAGGCAGGCAGCGCTGGAGAAACTGCTGGAGTTGGTGAAGCCGGTGGTCCCCACAGCAACCACCCCTTATTTAAAAGCTAAAATTGGTGGCCTGAGGAGCACTTATCTTAGGGAGCGCAAGAAGGTCACAGATTCCCTGAGGTCCGGAGCTGCAGCAGATGACGTTTATGTCCCCAGGCTGTGGTACTACGAGAGACTGCGATTTCTGTCAGACCACACTGAAGTCAGGGAATCCCTCTCTACTCTTCCTTCCACGCTTTCTTCCACCCCAGCTGAGGCTTCCGATGTCCAACCTGGGCCTTCCAGCCAGGAAGAAGTGGAGGAGCCCAGCTGGAGCCAGGTATAGCATTCTTCTACAGATTTCTGGGCAATAAATAAATGATGTTTACTAGATGTTATTATTGATCACTAATTGCTGATTGAAAAAAGTGTTTTACATATCAATAGACAGTAGTGGGCACCCAAAATTGGGACAAAAATGAAAAATGCTGGGCTCAGAATGCTAGTCTGTTATATTTGTTAACATTCAATTTGCAGCAGTCAGGAGGTGAAAATTGTGTGTGATTGATGACTAAAAATCTCAAACTATGTCCCTTTTTCATACACAGGAAGACCTCAGCCAGGAGGAGGTTGTGGAATGTGGCAGTCAGGAGGAGGCGGGGATTAGTGGCAGCCAGGAGGAGGCGGGGCTAAGTGGCAGCCAAGAGAAGCCTGGGACCAGTCGCAGCCTGACTGAGTCTAAGGTCCCTCCCCTCCGCCTTCCATACAAAAGGGCCAGGAAGGCCACTCCGAGTCCCGTGCAGGATTCAGGGTTCAGGCTGATCCAGGAGGCTTCTGCGTCCCTCAGAGCCTTACCCACTCCTGAAGAGGCCTTTGCCTGCATGGCTGCCACCAAGTTGCAGGGCATGCAGGAGGGCCAACGCAGGCTCTCTGAGGACCTTATTTATAAAATCCTACGTAAGGGGGTGAGTGGGGAACTAACACCCAAGACGGATGTCATTGAGATGGACGATCCTCCTCCTCCTCCTCCTGCTGCCACAACTCCACCACCACAGCCACCACGTGGAAGGAGGCATGGAAAGAAGACCAAAGAGTGATGGCCCTGGATTCAGTCTGGTCTGACAAAAGATGCAGTCTCTCGTATGACCACAGCCTGGGGACACAGATGTCATCTGCTGCTTTCCGGATCTCTGGGACTTCTGGACCACACTGCCCTCCCTTAGATAAGGACTCCTCAGGCCACCAATTTTGCTTTTAAATAGTTGATGTCTGCCCTGGGGGTCCAAGGCTTCACCCACTTCTGCAGTTTCTCCAGCGTTGCCTCCCTCTTTGTTTATAGTTGTGAGCCCTTAATAAATTTTTTGGGGAAATTCTACTCTCCTGTGTGTGTTTTCATCCAAAAAGGACAGTTTGTTGGTGATGATTCAGGTACATTTCTAACATAAAATGTAAAATTAACAAGAGACAACAGCACCAAACAATCTCCTACAGATTAAATAGAACAACATATCAATGGTGTTGTGGGAACTTGTCACAAAAAACACACTCAAACATTTTCGGGAGTACAAATCAAAATCGCAAAAATAAAAAAAATAAAATAGAAACACAAAAAAAGAATCTACATTAAAGCCAAAAAATATATAAAAAATATACAAAAATATGTTGTCATATGTGAGAAATCAAAATATATTGAGGGAATCCCGATAAATAGTAACGAAAGAAGTTTGTGAGAAGTCTGTGTGAATATGAGCAGCAAAACTACTTAATTCTTGTCACATTATAAAGAAGAAGAGAGTGCGCTGTATTAAACCATTTTGAACATTGCAGCGTGACGAAAGTGCTGTATCCATTGCGAACGCTAAGTTTACCAGAATGAGCTGTCCCGTCTCGGAATTTCTTCTGAGCATGCGTGGCACTTTGTGCGTCGGAACAGGCCACACACAGTCGGAATTGACGCGATCGGATTTTGTTGTTGGAAAATTTTATCTCCTGCTGTCCAACTTTGTGTGTCGGAAAAACGCTCCGATCGGACATTTTCTATCGGAAAATCCGACCGTGTGTACGTGGGCATAATAGGGCGTACACACGGTCGGACTTTGTTCGGACATTCCGACAACAAAATCCATGGATTTTTGCTGACGGATGTTGGCTCAAACTTGTCTTGCATACACACGGTCACACAAAGTTGTTGGAAATTCCTACCATTCTGAACGCGGTGCCGAAAAACACGTACGTCGGGACTATAAATGGGGCAGTGGCCAATAGCTTTCATCACTTTATTTATTCTGAGCATGTGTGGCACTTTGTCCGTCGGATTTGTGTACACACGATCGGAATTTCCGACAACGGATATTGTTGTCGGAAAATTTTATCTCCTGCTCTCCAACTTTGTGCGTCGGAAAATCCGATGGAAAATGTCCGATGGAGCCCACACACGGTCGGAATTTCCGACAACACGCTCCGATTGGACATTTTCCATCGGAAAATCCGACCATGTGTACGGGGCATAAGACTTACTCCTGCCACTCTGCATCACACAGGGGCCGCTCCAGAATTAACCTTGGTCTTTGCAATGAGGAAATGTTAGCTTTTATTGCTGATGCTCAGTATGAACCGAGAACGGTCTCTGACCACTCGCTATACTGGGCCATGATAATCACTGATGGCCATAGCAAGAGGAAACAATGGAAAATAAATCCATTCTGTCTCTCCTTGTTTCCTACACCAGACCCAGCAATTACCGCTCTTGCAGATTTTATTACCATTAATAAAAGGTAAATAGAGTAAGCGTAGTTAAAGCATAGCCTGAGTCCAATAACCGGATCGGGTAGTCAGCCAAGCCAGAGTTCAGTAACCAGATCGGGTAATCAGCCAGGCCAGAAGTCAGGGATCCAAGTAGAGGAACAGCAAGCAGGATAAGGAGCCAAAAGGGATGTCAGCAAAGCCAGTCTTTAAACAGGAATGCAGGAGATGGTTTCTTGTGATGTGACCAAGGCGAAGGCGGGAATGAAGTGAGCTGTAGATCTTTAAGTAGGCAGGACTGACGAGCAGATCAACAACAGCTGGTTAACTGTGGAGAGATATGAGAGCTGGCAATTAGCCAACAGCTGAGCGGCCAGTTCAGAGAAAGAAGGACTGAGCCAGCCCTGACAGTACCTCCCTCCTCAATGACCCCTCCCCCTTGGAGGACCACCGGGCTTGAGGGGAAAACAACTATGGAAATCACGGAGGAGGGCAGGAGCATGTACGTCCGAGGATGAGACCCAGGAGCGTTCCTCCGGACCGTACCCCTTCCAATGCACCAGGTACTGTATGCGCCCACAGAACCTACGGGAGTCAACAATGGATTGTGCCTCATACTCCTCATGGTTCTCAACCTGTATAGGGTGAGGACGTGGCACCGAGGTGGTAAAGCGGTTTCAATAAGGAGACATGAAACACATTTGAGATGCGCATACTAGGAGGGAGGTCCAACAGGTAAGCCACTGGGTTAATCCTGTGAAGGATGGAGAAAGGCCCAATAAACCGAGGTGCAAACTTCAGTGAGGGAACACGAAATCGGGGGGTTGCAAGATGACAGCCAGACCCTGTCCCCAACCTGGTAGGAAGGCGCAGGCAGGCGTCTGCGGTCAGCGTGGAGTCTGTACCTATCATTAGCATGACGCAAAGCCTCCAGGACTTGTGCCCAAGTGGAACGAAGACCACGGAGATGCTCCTCTAGCACAGGAATACTCTGCGGAACAAACGAGTCAGGCAACATGGAAGATTGGAAACCATAATTCGCCATAAATGGAGACAATCGGGAAGCAGAATTCAAGGCACTGTTGTGAGCAAACTCTGCCCATGGTAACAGGTCTGACCAGTTATTGTAATGGTCAGAAATATAGCAACGTAGGAACTGACTACCCCTGTCTGGTTCAATCACCTTGGGTAGCCCATGTAAGCGAAAGATCTCCCGAGCAAAAATGGAAGCCAGTTCCTTAGAAGTGGGCAACTTCTTAAGTGGAATACAATGACACATCTTTGAGAACCGATCAACCACCATAAGGATAACTGTGTTGCCTTGGGAATTGGGCAACTCCACAATGAAATCCTTAGACAGGTGGGTCCAGGGCCTCTCTCCATTGGGTGTGGGTTGTAGGAGACCCACTGGAAGGTGTCTTGGAGTCTTACTCTGAGCACACACGGATCAGGCAGCTATGAAGGCAGTTACATCAGCACGTAGACTAGGCCACCAGAATTGTTGGGAAATGGCCCAAATGAGTTGATTCTTATCAGGGTGGCCAGCTGCCTTGGGAGACACTCTGGGACAAAGCAGCGGTCACAAGGTTTCTCAGGAGGGGGATCGACCTGAGCAGCAAGAATTTTGTCACCCAAAGGAGAAGTAAGACTGGTGCGAACCATAGCCAGAATACGATCAGGAGGAATCGTAGGAACTGGAACCGACTCCATCTTGGAAGTGGAGAAAAATTGTCTTGACAAAGCGTCAGCCCTTACATTCTTAGTACCGGGTAAGAATGAGACAATGTAATTGAAACTAGACAAGAAAAGAGCCCATCGCGCCCCTCTGGGAGAGAGACATTTAGCCTCACACAAGGATGTGAGATTCTTATGGTCAGTAAGAATGAGACCCGGCAAAGTGATACCTTGGAGGAGATGTCTCCATTCTTTCAGGGCTAAAATGATTGCCAACAGCTCTCTGTCACCAATCTTGTAATTGCACTTGGCAGGTGACAATTGCTTGGAAAAGCAGCCACAAAGATGCATACCACTCTCAGAGGTAGGACGTTAAGACTCTGCGCTTACTCAGTTCAATAGCAGCTCACACAACAAAAAAGGAAATTTGTAAAGGAAACAGGTGCATATATAGTGTAGCGCTACTTATAACAAATGAATATACAGTTGTAATGTTGCATACAGCAAAAACATTGAAGACGAATAAATGCATATGTCTCAAACTTTGCACGACACCAAGTGTGGAACACCCTAGCAAATATCTGTTAAATGTGAAACAAGTTTTAAAGAAAAAGATTATATAGTCCCATATTGTAGATACAATAATTCAGTTCACCACGTGAGTAGCTGGTAAGACAACGGACAGATATGGTGGATCCCCCACGTAGAAGCAGTGCAGGCTTACCATAACTTTCTGAAGTTCAACATCTGACAGGAATACCCTCCTTATAAACAAACTGGAGAGAGAACCGGACACCACATTCAAATGGGCTATGTTGACTACTTATTCAATACAACATAAACAAATAAAGAACATCATGAGAAAACATTGGGGTGTCCTTAGACAAGACAACATATTGGGGAAGATGCTACCGCAACAGGCCAAAATCATCTTTAGAGGAGCACCATCCCTACAGGGGCATGTAGCATCCAATGTTGTCAACCCCCCTGTGCGTCCCTCTTTTTTCCATGATTGGACGGGGTTCTACCCCTGTAAGAAATGTGTTGTTTGTCAACATAACGCACCAATAAGACGCAAATTGACAGAATTTGCATCCACTGTTATAGGGAAGAGGTATACTATTAAACCTTTTTGTACATGTAGCACTAAATATGTAGTATATTTAATTATTTGTCCTTGTGGCAAACAATATGTTGGCCGAACAACTAGAACTTTCACTGTGAGAGGGAGTGAACATATCAGTCTCATCAAAAATAGGGACTCGAAACACTATAGACAGACACTATAAACAATTTCATAACAGTAGTCCCGTAGGTTCATTATTTTTGGTGATTGACAAATACACTCCTCCATGGAGGGATGGAGCCATGACCAGAGGCGTTTCCCATCTAGAAACGTTCTGGATACACGAATTACAGTCTCTTCACCCACAGGGTATGAATATGGAATTGGACATTAATGCCTTTATTAATGAATCATAGGATCTAATTGGTTGGTGGGACCTCTTTAATATTTTTTTCTATTTCTTCTGTATTTTCTTTTCATGCAATTTTTTTATGCATTTTTTATGCAGCTTTTTATCATATGGTATGTTGTACATATATTACTATGAGTCTGGATCACCTAATGAGAATCTCTCTTGGATCTTTATACATATAATCCTTTTGATTTATATTTTCACAATTAGCACAAATTTTTAACTTAACGTCTCTCCTACATATGGATATTTTGGTCAAATTATTTATTGGGCTGGTCACTATTCTGTAACCAGTCTCTGATTGCACTTATTATAGTGTAGACCTTATTTCACACTTATGGGAATATATATGTATAGGTACAATATATTTTATAATTCCATATTTTATGGAACCCATATACATATATGTAGCACACTTTATAATTAGACTATGATAATATATACACATAATATTTTTAATTTGTTTATTTCGTTATATCACTGAAAGTCTTTAAATTTAAGACTCTCTTTGTTAATTTTATCACAATTTGCCACTTAAGTTGCTTTGTCTCAGTGTTCTAATATTGAGGCAACACCAAAGGATCACTTCACATATATAAAATCGTTTCATCGCTTGGGGTCAGTCTATGCCCATCCCTTGCATACAGTGCGATATGTGGACATGACATTATGACACTCCGTTTCCAGGGACGCGCTGCCATGCTGAGCATACGTGACCACATCGCGCCTGTGACGACATTGCGCCATGTCTTCTTTAGTAAGGAGGCAAGGTACACACGTGACTGACGGCGGCTTCGCTTGCGTTCCATGCAGGCGGAAGGTGCGGCTGAGTTTGACGCTCATCACGTCATCTGGAACAGACTGCCCAGATCCACATACTTCCTATGTATGATCCGGAACGGATCTTTGTAGATGAAGATAAACAATGCCCCCACTGTTTTATTTATGATATTCTATATGCACTTTCTTTAATTCTTTTTCCTAAATACGAGGAGTCTTCTAATGAAATTCATGTGGGAAAACGATATACATACTACCATTCAGCATTAAGATGGGAGTGCTGGAACGCACACTATACACTAGGAAAGAGGCTTGAAACGCACGCGGGGCCGTCATTTTGGCGATACCCGTGAGTGCATTCAATTAATGGACACGAGCTGGATTCTCATTATGGGGGGTCACAGTACCTTTTATAAAGGAGTATGGCAGCAGTGGTAGGGTACCCCAGATGAAGCCTGATTAGACGAAACGCGTCAGAGGACTCCACTGCCTGCCACAATTTTATTACATGCGCTTTTTTATCTTGGAAAATGTAAGTGTTTTACCTTTTTATAAATTGGTTATACCAAACGTTATTATGCTATGTGGCCCCTTTTTTCTTTATGGGCTATTTCACTGAGACCAAGCTACACGTTGGAAAGTCCCTTTTAAAGTCCTTTATGCAATCAGGACCACATCACTGTTTGGCTGAATGACCCTACTTTATTGCCTGTTGGTAATACAAGCCTTATTGACTCATTAAACATACGTTTGTATGAGTCCAACTTGTCTGGTAAGCCTGCACTGCTTCTACGTGGGGGATCCACCATATCTGACCGTTGTCTTACCAGCTACTCACGTGGTGAACTGAATTATTGTATCTACAATATGGGACTATATAATCTTTTTCTTTAAAACTTGTTTCACATTTAACAGATATTTGCTAGGGTGTTCCACACTTGGTGTCGTGCAAAGTTTGAGACATATGCATTTATTTGTCTTCAATGTTTTTGCTGTATGCAACATTACAACTGTATATTCATTTGTTATAAGTAGCGCTACACTATATATGCACCATCAACCTCAAGGATAAAAGGTAACGTAGGATCAGTATTTGCCAACACAGGAGCAGAAACAAAGGTAGCCTTGAAACTTTCAAAGGCCTTAATGGACTCCGGAGACCAACTCTGTGGGTTAATGTTCTTTCTAGTCATATCGGTCAGGGGCTTGACCAGAGACGAGAAGTTACAAATAAACTTCCGATAATAGTTGGCAAACCCCAGGAAACGCTGAAGAGGATGTAACCCCATGGGTCGAGGCCACTGTAGGACTGATGAAAGTTTCTCTGGGTCCATCGAAAAACCAGCAGTGGAAATGACAGGAATTGAAACCCCAGGAATTTAACCTGTTCTTGATGGAACTCACACTTCTCCAGTTTACAATAGAGATTATTCTCTCTTCATTTCTGAAGCACACGACAGACATCTGTGTGGTGGCTCTCCAGGGACTTGGAAAATATGAGGATATCATTGAGATAAACCATCACACATAACTGCAACAAATCTTGGAGGACATTGTTAATAAATTCCTGGAAAACTCCCAGGGCGTTACAAAGGCCAAAAGGCATTACGAGATACTTATAATGGCCTGTTCTGGTATTAAACGCAGTTTTCCACTCGTCACACTCCTTAATCCACATGAGATTGTAAGCCCCTCTCAGATCAAGCTTTATGAAAACCGTTGCTCCCTTGAGGCGGTCAAACTCTGTAATCAACGGGATCAGGTAGGCATTCTTAATCGTGAAACGATTGAGACCCCTATAATCAATAGAAAGTCTCAGTTCACTGCTCCTCTTCTTTACAAAGAAGAAACCAGCACCAGCAGGAGATGAGGATTTGCAGATGAAACCCTGAGAAAGTGTCTGCAACATACTCCTCCATGGCTTTATCCTCCAAGACCGACAAAGGGTAAACCCGGCCACGAGGGGGGGTGGCACCAGGTTGAAGGTCAATTGCGCAATCATACGGCCGGTGTGGAGGCAAACTACCAGCTTGACCTTTGTCAAAGACATCGCTAAAATCACGATACTCCTCTGGCAGGGAGGGGAGTGAAGAGGTACACAGGACCTTGGCTACCTTCCGGAAGCATGTTTCACTGCATTGTGGTGACCAGGAGAGAACCTCAGCAGGGAGCCAATTAAAAGAGGGGTTGTGCCTCTGTAACCAAGGATTAACCAATAACCAGCGGAAACTTAGGAGAGGAAATCACTTGGAATTGGATTATCTCATGATGAAGAGCCCCTACGGCCATGGATTATGGAACCGTCTCATGAGTCACCAGACTAGAGCTTTGGTACAATGTAAGGGTAAAGATAAGTCATAGGTATTTAAAATAAGCCTACTGATTAGCCTGTACAGCCCCAAAAGGCAAAGAGGTGCTATCACCATCTCTATTTATGTGTTGTGCACAAATGGGCTCCTGCCTGGCAATACCCACGACACTCGTTGCATCTGACGTCACCGGACCCGGGCCTCTTCCGGGGCTGAAACGGTTAATATGTACTTTTTTTATTTCTCATAGTTATGTGATAATCGTATTTTAATCACCATCTAAGTGTATAATAAATCTCCTGAAGAAGTGGCTAATGTAGAGCAACCAATATACAGATGGTATCTATGTTCCAGTTGTCACAATGTGGTGCGACTATAGAATTTAATGTTCTGTTTTGATCATCACTATTGGTTTTAATCTGTATAAGGCCATTATCATATGAATTGTTGTAATAAATCTTTTCAAATATTTTACTTATGAAAGTCTAGTATCAGATGCTATACGGTATCATTAAAGTCCAATTTGGCCTCTCCTTTCCTATTTGCATGTATCTGGTAAAGCATTCCATAAGTGTCAAATGCTTTTATTGATAATTACATTAACCATTTGCCGACCGCCCCACACTGATTTACGTTGGCAGAATGACACGGGTGCGCAAAAGGGCGTATCCATTAGTTCTTTCATATTTCCCGCCTAGCAGGCATGCGCACGCCCGCCCCCCCCAGTGGGAGTGTGCCCGTGGACTTGATGTTTGCCACGGCCCGTGATTGCAAGGAGGAGAGGCAGAACTGGGAGATGCCTATGTTATCAAGGCATTTCCCTGTTCTGCCTAGCAACATGACAGTCTAGTGATCGGGAGCAGTGATCTCTGTCATGTTCTAGTGAGCCCATCCCCTCCACAGTTAGAACACACTGAGGGAACACATTTAACCCCTTGATCGCCCCCTAGTATTTAACCCCTTCCCTGCCAGTGACAGTAATCAGTGGCTATTTTTAGCTCTGATTGCTGTATAGATATCAATGGTCCCAAAATAGTGTCAAAAGTGTCCAATCTGTCCATCGTAATGTCGCAGTCACAATAAAAAATGCAAATCGCCGCCATTACTTGTAAAAGAGAAATTTATAATAAAAATCTATGCCCTATTTTGTAGATGCAATAACTTTTGCGCAAACCAATCAATATACACATTGCAATTTTTTTAAAAAAATATGTAGAAGAATACATATCGGCCTAAACTGTGGAAGAATTTTTTTTTTTTATATATTTTTGGGGAATATTTATTATAGCAAAAAGTAAAAAATATTGTTTGTTTTTTTTCAAAGTTGTCGCTATTTTTTTGTTTATAGCGCAAAAAATAAAACTGCAGAGGTGATCAAAAACCACCAAAAGAAAGCTCTATTTGTGGGGGAAAAAGGACGTCAATTTTGTTTGGGTACAACGTCGCACGACCGCGCAATTGTCAGCTAAAGCGACGCAGTGACGAATCACAAAACATGCTCTGGTCAGGAAGGGGGTAAATCCTTCTGGGGCTGAAGTGGTTAAAGCCCAATTCCAGCTTTGGCAAAAATTCCACTCCTCAGCCTCTGCCACTAGGACAAAATAAAAAAAATCTACTTCTGCTTTATTACCTACCCCCTCTCTGATGCTGCCCCCATTCACCAATTCGTGTTACTCCTCTTCCAGTGTAAATTATGAAATTAACCCGTTTCGTCTGAGCCCAAGGCACAATGGATCCACACCCCCCCATGCTGGACTCATAAGAATCCTGTAGATTAAAACTTTGATGCCCTGACATACCCAGACACTCCGTCCACTAAATAAGAGGACCATATTTATTGAATCCCTGCTCCAGACTGAAGCCTGTTTTAGCTATCCAGACAGCTTGGCAAGGACAGCTCTTAAATAGAAATTGAGGCCAGTAAAATGATTCAAATGTAAAAAAATAAAGAAAAAAAAAAAAAACAACAACAAAACTACAAATAGTACAACTGCATTACATGGCATTTACGAGATGGCTAAAGTTCAGTTTTAAACGTTATTCTCACTAGTAATACTAAATGTGGTACTAAATGTAAACCTGCCAGTATTGCAAGGTTACATTATTTCTCATACTAATAGCTCTCATCAATAAATAAAGTACATGTCATTGTATATGTTAGTCATAGTCTAATTTGGTGTGACTTGGCAGTGCCCTATATTCTGACTCAGCAGTTATGGATTTCTCCTCTAGAGGATGTTTAATGAGTCAGAATTGCATTGTAAATTTTGGATGTATTTTGTTATACATTTCTTTTCCTTTGTCAAAGCAGAATATTATCTATTTTGGCATGTAGGAATGTTTTTAACATGAAACCAAAAACTAGTTAAAGTATATGTGAACCCTTACTTTGTAAAACAACCCGTTTAAATTAAAATAGTAATGAAAGGCAAAACATGCGTGTGTGTGTATGTATATATATATATATATATATATATATATATGTAGGAAGGCCAGTATGGTGGCCTGAATTTATGGGAGGAGCCCGGGGGGGTATTTAGGCAGCCCGCTCACCTGTGGTGCTTGTCGGTTTCCTGTGCGCGATACACGTCACTAGGCCGACTATTCGATATACCAGCGTCCGCAAGTTCTTGCCTCGCAAGTTCCCGTATTCTATATTCCGTACTCAAAACTTTCGAAGTCCGCGTTTTTCGTTCGTAGTTTGTACCACGCGTCTGGCTTGGCTGTCGCAGGTAAGGTCCCGTCGGACTTTGTTTTTCGTTTTCATATCATGTCACTAAACCGTGATTTCAAATTTTCGTTTCACTCGCATTTCACAACATAAACTGCAATGTATATTGCTCGTACTTTCGTTATGTTACCATTTCGACAGCACCGCAACGCAGACGTCGCTTCATTTCTAGCATGTTAGTATTTAAAATATGCGTCGGTAGACAGCCATAGCGAGTCACAATTTGCAATTTATCGGATCAAGTCAGTTCGATACCAATCATTTCTCATTTCTGAAACATTTCTAAACTCATTTCTGACATTTCAAATCATTTCAAACATTTCTCATTTCAGTCACCACCGCGCTCCGATTCGAATCCAGTCGCACCAAAAGATGCACCGATTCGTTCCGGTGTGCCCCAGTTATTACGGCCTCATTTCTATACATGCTCCAGAGTTACGTTATTATCAGTCATTCGTACCTCTGTCATGGTTATCATTTCATTTCCACGTATCACGTTCCGACATGAATTCAGTCGCAAGGAAGTGCACCGATTCGTCTCGGCGTGCCCCAGGATTGGCCTCATTTCTATATATGCTCCAGAGTTACGTTATTATCAGTCATTCGTACCTCTGTCATGGTTATCATTTCATTTCCACGTATCACGTTCCGACATGAATTCAGTCGCATGGAAGTGCACTGATTCGTCTCGGCGTGCCCCAGGATTGGCCTCATTTCTATACCTGCTCCAGAGTTACGTTATTATCAGTCATTCGTACCTCTGTCATGGTTATCATTTCATTTCCACGTATCACGTTCCGACATGAATGCAGTCGCATGGAAATGCATCGGTTCGTCTCGGCGTGCCCCAGGATTGGCCACATTTCAGTACATGCTCCGGAGTCCGATTCGTAGTCAGTCGCTACAACAGCACGACCGATTCGAGCCTCTGTCATGGCAAACGATATGTTACACCGCACTTACCGCGCTCCACTTCGAATCCAGTTGCATCTTCCATGCATCAATTCGTTACGGCGTGCCCCAGGGCTCGGCCTCATTTCTGAAACATGCGCCAGAGTCCGGATCATAGCTAGTCGCAGATATCGGGCGACTGATCCGTATCTCTGTCATGCAATTACTACCATTTCACTCCCACAACGCATCACCGTTTCGAAACCAGTCGCATCTGAGATGCACCGAGTCGTCACGGAATGCCTCGCTTGTTTCAACCGTATCCATACCTATACCAGAGCTCGGTTAGTTGCCAGTCGCAGAACACGGCACAACCAATTCGAGCCTCGGTCAAGGTAATCATTTCTCTCATTCATTTCATACCGCGCTCCGATTCGAATCCAGATGCATCAAACAGGCACCGATTCGTCCCGGTGTGCACCAATGTTTTCAGTTGCCTCATTTCAATACATGCTCCAGAGCCCGGTTCATGGTCGAATCAGTCACGACACGACCAGGCCGGACCTCTGTCAGGGAGTTCACTCATTTCATAATCAAGGCAAACATTTCGAATCATTTCATTGTCACAAAGATTGCAAACACCATACAAATCGTTGCTTCAAGGTAAGTTAGCAATCCCTTCACGAATTATCACCTTTCCATTTTCCTCAGGTCAGTCAAAGTTCAGTAGGTCCACCCTGCACCAGGTTGGACGATATTCCCCCAGGTTACAGTCAACCAGGAAACAAAGCTCAAGAGATTCTCACCAGAGCAACTATGTCCCAGGCCGGCAGCGAAGACTTCACGGCCCCTCTGTCACCTTCCCCGGTCTCAGAGAGCGGCAGCGTGCAGTCCCTCAGGGGATGGACTATCCCCAAACTGACGGCAGAGCTCAGACGCAGAGGTGTC
The DNA here is from genome assembly GCA_037952925.1 of Lithobates clamitans. Classification (NCBI taxonomy): domain Eukaryota; kingdom Metazoa; phylum Chordata; class Amphibia; order Anura; family Ranidae; genus Lithobates; species Lithobates clamitans. The sequence continues at coordinate 951,300 of JBBGZY010000075.1, read as the reverse complement.
CCCTTCCCCGCCACAGCGAGGAAAGGCGAGCTCTTCAAACTCCTCTTTCCCCCACCAGCAGCAGGACCCAGTTCCCAACAAGCATCCCTCCAGTCAATATCATCAGCCATCTCGCAATTACACACGATGGTGTCATCTCTATCCACCTCAGTTACAGACGTCCAAACCAGAGTTGCACTTCTGGAGGCTCGACCGGCCACGGCTGTCCCCGACCCAACTGCAACTCAAACCTTGACACCTCTTCCTGCAGGTACCTCAGGCTCGAGCCCCATTGTCTACCCCTCCCATCTGGTCCCAACCAGTATCAGGAAGGACATTCTGGACGGCAAGGACGTCAACCTGGCCTCTCTCCTTATTTCCGTGCATGATTTGGCAGAAAATAAGGCCTACTCCTGGGGCGACATATCGGTGGTCCTTAAAGCCAAAGACCCCAGATTGAACCGCAAGCTATCAGTCCCAGAGTTTACCTTGGCCTTTGGCATGCTCAGAGATGTCCTGTGCTCAGCCACCCCTAGCAGGCGGCAAGAGCTGGACTTGTATCTCCATACTGTAGTAGACTTGGGCTACAAGTATGGAGGTTTTGCTTTTTACGACTATCATCGTTCCTTTTCAGCTAAGGCCGCCGCCAAACTCACACAATTCCAGACTACGACAGATTGGAGTTTCATGGACACAGAGCTCTTCTGCCGCCACTTTGCCGGCTTACGCTCACCTCTGTGTGCGATTTGTCAGTCTTCCACCCACACTGCCACCTGGTGCGCCAATGCGGCAATCAGACGGCCCTTCGAGTTCCCCTCTACCTCAGGTACAGTTCAGGGTCAGTCGATCCCTGAACCAATGCCTCAGGTGGACAAACTCGGACGCCCAGTCCGAACCGTGGGAGGGGCAGCCATCTGTAACAACTTTAACTATGGGTCCTGCAACTTCAGCCAGTGCCGTCTACTTCACATCTGCACCTTATGCCAAAGAGCACACGCTAGGAATTTGTGTGAAGTCAAACAACACAAGAGGGCATGACTAAGCCGGATCAACCTCTTATGGTTAGGACTGTATCTCACTTCACATCCCACCCCTTCCCTGGCCACCTACCTTATCCAAGGCTTCACAGCAGGCTTTCACACCGGCCTCATTTCACTACCCCACAGTACTCACGAATGTGCCAATCTTCGTTCTGCAGCCATTGACGAACAAGCCATAGATCAGCTCTTACAGGCAGAGGTAGATCGAGACTACGTGATAGGCCCTTTCACTTGCCCCCCTTTCAGCACATGGAGAGTCAGCCCTATTGGGCTTGTCAAGGGCAAGTTCTCAAATAAATTGCGTTTGGTGTACGACCTGTCTGCGCCTCATTTTTCCCACATACCCAGTCTCAATTCCCTGATCCCCTCCGAAGAGTTTTCCCTAAAATATTCCTCCGTTGACATGGCAATACAAGCGATCATCAAAGCAGGCACAGGTGCCTGGCTCTCCAAAGCCGACATCTCGGATGCTTTCAAGCTCCTGCCCATCCACCCATCCCTTTGGTGCTGGCATGGCATCAAATGGAAGGAAGCATATTATTTTGCTACAAAACTCACCTTCGGTTTGAAGAGTAGCCCGTGGCTCTTCGACACGTTCGCTCAGTCCCTCGTTTGGATACTATTACACAAGGGTCAATGCCATGAAGTCATCCATTATCTGGATGACTTTCTACTGATAGAACCGCCCAGCAAGCCCCCAGGAGATCTCGACAAACTTAGAGTGATTTTTGGAAACCTCAATGTTCCTATCGCCGAGCACAAAGTCGATGGCCCAGCAAACATCATCACCTTTCTCGGGGTCAGCTTGGATACCTGCGCGATGCAAGCCAGTCTCCCCCCCGACAAACTAACACGCATTAGGGCAGTCCTTCACGAGTTTACACACACCAAGGGCTGAACCAAAAAACAGTTGCAGTCTCTCCTGGGTATGCTCAACTTCGCTATGCGAATTATCCCACAAGGCCGCACATTTGTATCACGCCTGCTTAGATTTCTGTCAGAAACTCAAGACCCCGATCAGATTTTGAATCTAGACTCCGCAGCTATAGCGGACCTATCTATGTGGGAGGAATTCTTGTCCGCCTGGAATGGCATATCTCTATTTATACCTATGGTTTCGGTCCATTCACCCCAGGTGGTGACGGACGCTGCAGCCTCCACAGGTTTCGCGGCAATTTTTGGCCATCATTGGTTTTCAGGACCCTGGCCTCAACAGATACTGTTGATACCCGGCTTTTCCCAAACATCTGCCCTCTTTGAGCTTTATCCCATAGTGGCAGCTGCACAACTCTGGGGCCACCACTGGACAGGACAAACCGTAATCTTCACCACCGACAACCAGGCCACGGCAGACATCATCAACAGAGGCAGGTCCAAGTCCCTAGCAGTCATGTCCTTCCTGCGCAGGTTGGTACAACTGTCTTTACAGCATCAGTTCAATATACACTGTGCATTTATTCCCGGCAGATACAACTCAGCAGCTGACGCACTGTCACGTTTCAATTATACCTCCTTTTTCAAACAGGTTCCCGATGCCGATCCAATGTCGGCCCCTATCCCTGTCTGGTCACAACTGACCCTGGACTAGTTCAACATCTACACGGAGCTACGCAACTCATAAATCATTCCCTCTCCCACAACACACTCAAAGCCTACCAGACAGCTTGGAAGGCCTTCAATAAATTCCTCACGTCCTGCCGTAAAGGACCAACAGATATCAAACAGGTACTGGCCTTCACTGCACACTGCCACACGCAGCTGGCCTTATCCTACAATACCATCCGGCTATACCTAGCCGGCATTCAACATTTCATGGCGCTTGAAGACCCCACGAAATCTTCACTGTTCTCATCACACGCTATACGAGCCATTCTAAGGGGAATTCAGAAACGACAACCAGTCATCAGCACTAAGCGCTTACCCATTACGGGGCCCATCTTTAGGGACATGTCAACTATTCTGGCTACTTCGCCATTCAGTCTGCTCCCCAGCACGGTCTTACAAGCAGCCGTATATTTAGCTTACTATGGGTTCTTGCGGCCTGGCGAATTCACCTCTAACAAACCCACAGACCAAGTACTATGCAGACGGCACTTGCTTCGATACCAAGACCATTTCATCCTGCACCTCGAGGTCTCTAAAACCCAGCAAACGGGCTCAGGAGTGAACATTCACCTCTACAAAACCAACAACAGCTGGTGTCCAGTCGCTGTACTCAACCGACTCCTGTCACTCCTGCCTGAGCAACCAGACAGCAGTCCCCTTCTACCATTCCCAGTTAAACCCTTAAGCGCCTCTCAGTTTGTGAAACACATAAGGATACTTCTCCGCAATCTTCACCTTAACCCTAGTCAGTATTCCGGACACTCTTTCCGCATCGGAGCAGCCTCCGCAGCGTCCCGCCACGGGGTTCCAGACCACATCATCAAAAGACTAGGCAGGTGGAAATCAGCCTGCTTCGCCCGGTATATCCCCAATCCGCAAACAGAGATGGCACAGGCATTCTCCAAATTGGCTCAATAAATAACTGAAAACCAATAAAAATTATAACCCTACCTGAATGTTTTTGCCCCCTTATTTTGGCATACCGGCCATTAGACCAAGGCACACTTTCAGGTCCATTTCATATGGTAAGTCCACGCTTTCAGGTCTATTTCCGATGGTAAGTCTTATCTTTACTATAAGTGTTATCTATGTCCATATCGGACATAGGGCTCCAACCATAAGTAGGAAGGCCAGTATGGTGGCCTGAATTTATGGGAGGAGCCCGGGGGGGTATTTAGGCAGCCCGCTCACCTGTGGTGCTTGTCGGTTTCCTGTGCGCGATACCCACCCTCCCATCCCCATTTCACAGCATTTCTCAAACTATTCATTTCATTCATTTCTCTTACAGAATAATCATTTCTTAAACCAGGGTATGCCCCCTTATTTTGGCATACCGGCCATTAGACCAAGGCACACTTTCAGGTCCATTTCATATGGTAAGTCCACGCTTTCAGGTCTATTTCCGATGGTAAGTCTTATCTTTACTATAAGTGTTATCTATGTCCATATCGGACATAGGGCTCCAACCATAAATATATATATATATATATATATATATATATATATATGAAAGGCAAAACATGCGTGTGTATGTATATATATATATATATATATATATATATATATATATATATATATATATATATATTATTTTTCCTTTTTGTAATAAGTGATCACATAATCTCTGTTCTCAGTTGATTGCAAAGGTGAGGGTGGAGACCCAGCAGTACACTTATCTCCCCAGTAAATGGCTGTGCAGGTGGGTGTCAGCACAAGTCTGATCTTTGAAGTAAAGGCAGGCCGAGCTTCCAGCACAGCCAGAAAATGGTTTAGTTTAAAATACTAAAGCAGGGGGACTGGCAGGATCACCAGGGTTTCACACAAAGAAAGAATTACAAAAAAACAGGATACTTTTCAACAGAAATACATGGTACAATAGGCACATATTAGGAATATGAAAAGTTGGGGTAACATATTCTTTACACAATACAAGGCATGTGGTAAAAACATTACCTCTGTAGAAAGAATAGCTGGCAGTTTTAAAATTTTAATGATTCAATATGAGAGCTTTTCATATTTTGTTTGAGAATCAAATATTCTATTCAGAATTTTGGATCCCCAAGTGTGGTACATGTGGAAGAACCTTGGATCTTTAATGGTTATCAGATTACTTTTGCGTTGCCACACCTATATTATGTAGTGTCCACCAAGCTACTGCTATCATCTGTGTTCCTACATGTGTAGAGTGATATATCAGAATTATAGTCATGTGCTGCTCCTTTAAGTTAACAAATTAACCATAAATAAATAAATATTCAAATCAAATTGTAGTTGTGTGTTATTCTAAGTTTTTTTAAAAAAAAGTCCATATACCACTGATGTCCAATTACCATGTATAATAATATTGTGTCACTGTGCCACCACTCTAATCCTACTGGTGCTCTTTGTGAAATACACCCTTACCTTGATCCTTGACCTGTTTGTATTACAGGTCTCAAGCGCAATTAAGATTATCATCATTACGGATCCACCTCCTGGTACTTCATGTATAGGGTCCCTTAAGACCTGGTTCACACCTATGCATTTTTTAGTGCATTTTCAGTTTTGCAGAAACACACTGCAATCAATGTAACATGGTTTCCTATGGATGTAGTTCACATCTGTGCATTTTATGAAAAGAGACAGGGACTTTTTTCTGGATTTCAGGTCCATAGACTTTAATGGATCAAAAGCGTATATTGAAAAATGCAAAATTCACCTGCAGTATGCAAACTGCAACCTGCATAGGTGTGAACCAGGCCTTAAGGGACTGGACCTCTCAGCCTCCATTCACAAATGATGCTCGGTTATAAAAAAAATAAAACCATTCATAACATAATACAGTAAAACATTCTCTCAGCTTATTTATTATAAGAAATGCACTTATAAATCAAGATGAATCTTCAGGCAGTGTTATAGTATTCAAAGAAAACAGAGAAACACCATTTTCACCACACTTCAGATTTTGCTTCTAACCTGAAGTGACTTCACCTGGCTCAACACAAACTACCCAAATTACCCTTATCAAAAGTTTACATACCCCAGATCTTAATACCGTGTATTGCCCCCTTTAACATAAATGACAGCTTGAAGTCTTTTGTGGTATTTGTGGATGAGGCTCTTTATCTTCTCAGATGGTAAAGCTGCCCATTCCTCTTTGCAAAAGCCTCCAGTTCCTGTACAATTCTTTTGCTTTCCCCATGACTCAGAATCCAGAAATGTCAGTGCAGCACTTGATGAAAGATGCAAGGGTCTGCCAGGAGTCCATAAACTCATTGACCTTTTATACGCACACACTAATTGCAAGCAAACAGCTCACAGGTGAGGATGGTTACCTTTAATAGCCATTCAAACCCCTTTGTGTCAATTTGTGTGCATTTTATCATGCCAAAATTACTAGGGGTTAATCAACTTTTGATCAGGGTCATTTGGGTAGTTTGTGTTGTCATTAAGATTTAAAAAGAGTAAACACAGTTGATTAATAATAAATGGCTTCAGCCAAACACTAATCATGAGTGAAAGAAAAGTTTTTGTGTTATCATTCATATTCTCTGAAAAATGAAATCATAAACTCTGCCAGGGTATGTAAACTTATGAGCACAACTGTATAAAGAAACAAAAATGACATTTACATTGATTTTCCCTGCAAGTTTTCTTTATTTTGTAAACAATGGCTTGGGGAGCCAGGCTGTATGATGAGGCCACACAATAGTGCCCTCAAAACAAGATTAGAGATGTTATGGATAAATTCTGGTGTCTCTTTGGCAGACTTTGGATGGAAATAACACATTTTTGCACCACAATGAGCAAGCCTTATGTGAAGAAGCCAAATTATAGTACACTCAGGCCAAGATTAACATTTTTTTAGATAAAGTCTAGTGTCTCTTTTGCATACTTTGGATAGGAGTTACAGGTGTGGAAAAATTGGACTTTGGGTGTTGGTGATGCCTTCACACCGTAACCCTATAGAGGTACTCTTGAAAAAAATATGTTTATTTTTCTTAACAAAACATACAAAAACAATGTCCAACAATAACCTCAAAAGAGAAGTTTCAAAATAAATTTAGAAAACAATTTTGAATCTTTATTCTCTCATCTCACCAACTTCTTCCTCCTCTTCTACTCCTCGTATATACAATATATTATTACACCTTATTAAAAATTCTCCAAGATGTCCAGACAATGCCCCATCAATATACTCTTCGATTTTGGCAAGCTGTATGTTCATGTAGCCATCCACAGAGACCAGGTATCCCTTGTATTCCATAACCTACTTCAGTTTCACTATTACTGGCTTACCAGTAAGGCCGTTAAGGAATGGTTTTGGGTTTAGTTGCAAAGTCAATCTGCCGCTGAAGCCACCGCTGATCTACAGACCAGTAAAAGGAAGAAAGAATTTCCCTGCGAAATGCTTTGAGAACACACCGCCAAAGAGAGCAGGAAATGGCTAGAGGTGCTCTTGATGAAAGCAAGAATTGGCCTTTCTGTAAAAAATTAAAAGTATATGCACCTGTCAAACAGGTGCATAAAAATTGAACTTTGGATGTTGGTGGTGCCTTCACACCATAACCCTATAGAGGTACATTTGATGAAAGCAAGAATTGGCCTTTCTGTAAAAAATGTAAATTATATGCACCTGTCAAACAGGTATGGAAAAAATGGGCTTTGGGTGTTTGTGGTGCCTTCACGTCGTAACCCTATAGAGATACTTTTAATAAAAGTAAGGTACATTTGATGAAAGCAAGAATTGGCCTTTATGTAAAAATTGTAAATTATATTCACCTGTCAAACAGGTATGGAAAAATTGGGCTTTGGCAGTTTGTAGAACCTTCACGTTGTAACCCTATAGAGATACTCTTGATAAAAGTAAGGTACATTTGATGAAAGCAAGAATTGGCCTTTATGTAAAAATTGTAAATTATATTCACTTGTGAAACAGATGTGGAAAAATGGGTCCAATCGGTGTCAATTGTGCCCATGAAACCTATACCAAAAATTACTTCAAGATAAAATCAACACCTACAAAGCTAGGTAGCCTAGACAGTCTTGCAGAGATTCCAGATCCCAAAAACATTTAATTAGCGACATTGGCATCAGGACTGCTGATAATTCAGGACTAATTCATTATGACAAATGTCAGCTGGTCAACAGAGTCTGTGGACAGACACGCTCTTTTATCTGTCACAAAACCTTCGGCAGCATTGAATGCCTGTTCAGAAAGAATGCTAAATTCAGGGCAGCCTGTCAGCTCAATTGCATACTGGGAAAGTTCTGGCCAATGGTCTATTCTCATGACCCAGTAACCCAGTGGATCATTTACTGGAAAGCTCTCCATGTCTGTTCTTGCCCCTAGATAATCTTTCACCATATGATGCATATGCTGCTGATGGGATGTGGAAGCTGACAGCCCTGAGCACCGAGGACTAATTTTTTTTAAATGCATCAGTTAGGGGGTCCCCCTTGTCCATTGCTCCTCCTTTGACCAACAGAAGCCTCAAAACTACTTTGTCCATGAGACTGTAACCTACCAGAGTCTGCAAAGGTGTTACATAAACTTCTCCTTAACCACTTGCGGAACGACCACCGCATATTAGACATGTACACACTGAAATATTTCGTTTCGGAATTTCGTTTTTGTCCGAAAAATACATTTATTTAGTTACTCCCGACTTTCGTTTTTTTTTATTTTGTTTCATTAAAAAATGCATTTGTCAAAAGTCTGAAATAATTAAGGTTGAATCTGTCATTGAAGGCTTATGGTGTCTGTCGAATGTTCTAAGAAGATTGGACGGAGCAGCTAAACTGTACGATGCCACAATCGTACATTTCCGGTCGAATGTTCTGCCTACAAGTTATAGTAGGATTCTAATGTTGTATGACACTAGTAATAGTTATATTTATTAATTAATATTACTAGTCAACCAACATTAGAATTCTTCTATAGCCTATGGGTGGAGCATTTGACCATAAATGTCCGCTTGCGGCGACTGCTTCGTCGAATCTTCATGTCGAATCTTTGCTCTCTATGTCGAATAATCTTGGACTAATAGAGTTAGGTTAGGCACATTCGACCTTTTCTGCTATTGTCTCTATAATGTCGAATCTTTTCTCTCTATGTCGAATCTTTTCTCTCTATGTAGAATAATTTTGAACTAATAGAGCTAAGGTTAGGCACATTCAACCACAGGTTTGATGGACACAGATCGCTATTGTCAGCATCATGTTGAATCTCCTATCTATATCGAACTGTTGTCACAATGAAAAGGAAAATAAAGCATTTGTTTATGTCGGATCTTTCGGTTTTCGGATTCTGCACGTTCGTTATCGTTTGTTAAAACGATAACGAAATTCCCAAAATTCGGACAAAAATGCATTCGGTCAAAAACGAATGCACATGTCTACCGCATATACAGTTGCAATAAAAAGTATGTGAACCCTTTTGTAATGATATGGATTTGTGCACAAATTGGTCATAAAATGTGATCTGATCTTTATCTAAGTCACAACAATAGACAATCACAGTCTGCTTAAACTAATAACACACAAAGAATTAAATGTTACCATGTTTTTATTGAACACACCATGTAAACATTCACAGTGCAGGTGGAAAAAGTATGTCAACCCCTAGACTAATGGGATCTCCAAGAGCTAATTGGAGTGAGGTGTCAGCTAACTGGAGCCCAATCAATGAGATGAGATTGGAGGTGTTGGTTACAGCTGCCCTGCCCTATAAAAAACACACACCAGTTCTGGGTTTGCTTTTCACAAGAAGTGCAGAAATCCATATAATTGCAAAAGGGGTCACATACTTTTTATTGCAACTGTATACTGTGGCAGGGCACTAATCACGTATCTGTATGTGATTTTGTGCACGCGGTGTACGGGGCTCGCATGCAACCCACAGATCATTCTATGAAGAGACAGAGCAGTGGTGTGCCTATGTAAAAAAAGGCAAACCGCTGATGTGTCAGGGAGCAAGAGAGAGATCTTGTGTTTCAGCTAAGAAACAGAATCTATCTTTTCCTCCAGTGTATCTACTCCCCCCATAGTTAGAAAGCCCCTCCCAGGCACACCCTTTACCCTTTGATCGCCCCTGGTGTTAACTCCTTCCCTGCCAGTGTCATTTATACTGTGACAGTGCATTTTTTTAGCACTGATCACAGTATTGGTGTCACTGGTCCCCAAAAAGTGTGACTTAGTGTCAGATTTGTCAGTGGCAATGTTGAAGTCCCACTAAAAATCACTGATCGCTGCCATTACTAGTATAAACATAAAAAATTCCCTAAATATATCCTATAGTTTGTAGGTGCTATAACTTTTGCGCAAACCAATCAATATAAGCTTATTAGGATTTTACCAAAAAATATGTAGCAGGATACATATTGGTCTAAATTGGTGAAGAAATTCAATTTTTTAAATTTTTTTTATTGGGAATGTTTTGTAGCAGCAAGTAAAAAAGTCTTTTTTTGTTTATAGTGCAAAAAAATAAAAACCGCAGAGGTGATCAAATACCACCAAAAGAAAGCTCTATTTGTGGGAAAAAAGACATCAATTTTATTTTTGTACAATGTCGCAGGACCGTGCGATTGCCAGTTTAAGCAATGCAGTACCGTCGCAAAAAATGGCCTGATCAGGAAGTGGGTAAAACCTTCCGGAGGTGAAATGGTAGGTGCGAGGGCAGAATGAGTTCCTGAGACTTTCCCTTTGTAACGGTGGTCAAAGAGGGTTGCCAACCAATAATGATCCTTCTTCTTGATGCCACAAATTCTCTGGTCCTTTCGCAGGCTTTGAAGTATAAGGGAGCCCATGCACTGCAAGTTTGCGGAAGCATGAGAAGCAGAGTCCTTGAGGATTACACCATCTGGAACTGCCTCCTCCCAGCCACGTTTGAGGGCCTGAGCATTGTCCCTTCCTTTCCTGACCAACGAAGCAGCATGCTAGGATTAAGGGCTTAGTATGAATAGTTAGGGTCACCATAATAATTTTTCTTTGTGTGAGGATCTCCTTAAATTCCATACTAGATTTAAAGGGTCTAGAATGGATTTCCTGGGGGACCTCACCCATTTTTTTTTTTTGGTTTTTTTGCTGAGGTGCCCCTTTATAATTCATATTAGATTTAAAGGATCTGGTATGCATTTTGGAGGAGACTCTATGCATTTGTTATCATTCTTTCTGTGGGACGTGCTACAGCAAAAGTGACATTTGCAAAGACAAAATGTATACTGTTCAAATTGCCTACAAATTGTATTCCCTTCTGGGTTCTATTAAAAAACAATGACACACAGACTCTTCCAAAAGTCCTCCAAATATGTTTAATAGAAGCCAGAATAGAGATGTCATTTGCCAGCAGTTTAAATCCATTTTCTTTTGTAAAATGGACCAATGGTGATCACTGAATGGCTCTTTACTCCTAGGCTTGGTGGCATCCTTTGCACTCTCCAGTTTTAGGCTGGCCATACACTGTACAATTATCTTATTCAATTACCTTTAGATTTACCTTCAACTATGTAGTACTAGCACCTGCCTAACTGCATACAAACTGAAAGTGTTTAGGTTTGACCTCATATTATATGTTTTTTGTAAATCTAAAGGAAAGTTGAGCAAGAAAAGTGTATAGTGTATGGCCAGCCTTAGTAAATCAACCTCACAGTGGCATACAGTGAAATGCCCCAAGAATCAGATATTGAGGAGAAAACTTGTTTGGATCTGGACTTGTATAACGTAAAACTCGATGTTGTAACTTAACATTTTTATACATACCCTAGATAAATGTTTTGTAATTTTTGTTATCATTTTATAAAGGAACAATAGGTATCTGATTTTAAGTATGGTATGCTGTAGCTTTGGTTTACATTCTTTCACACTGGTACATTCAAAGCCCCTTAATTGATGGTGGGCGCTGTTGATTTGTACAGTATTTTTAGATTGCATCATTTTGAGAACTAATGTTCCACATTTTTTCACAGTATGCTGTTCATTTTTCAAAGCTTTGCAAAACTTTTCAGCTGAAATGAAGAACTCTTTATCTCAAGCCAAATTAACAATTTGGATTAAGAAAAAGATGTAATTGCACCTTCTATAAAAACTTTTTTATGTTAAGGATTTCACAGAAAACAGCTCAGCTTGTTCCTAGACTGTAAAAAAAAAAAATCTATTACAATAATAATATAGAAGTTCTATGCTCGTTATTTGAACATAATTAATCCATTTGTTATTACAGCTTCCCTTTCTATACATCCCCGACACATTCTTTTTATCTAAATAAACAAAAGTAAGTCATTTTTTTCAAGGGAGGTACACTTAGAAAACAGAGGAGGCTTAATTCTAGATAAAAAAAAAAAAAACAGATTGTGACAGTATTTGTAATGTTTTTCTAAAGCACACATATATTTTTAATGCACATAGTTGAGGGTACAACTCTTGTTTTAAAATTGTATTCATATGGAACCTCTCAACTAACAATGCCTTAGACCCCTTTCACACTGGGGCGGTGCAGGCGTTAATGGTAAAGCGCCGCTAGAGCATAGAGGATCTGAGGCTTAGTCACCTTGAGAACATCTACACCACATAGTCTATAAATTCCAGCATCAGTGTTGCCATCACTCCGATATTTCTGAGGGCACTATCCCATGTAGTAACGCATAAGGGTGGAGCCGGTGCTAAACGGTTTTGAGAGTATCTATGTAGAGTGTGGGCAAAAAGGAACACTACCTTGCGTGAGACAGCGATTTTAAAGAGGAATAGTATAGCCAATTGTCTGTACTTCATCTACAAGTTTCAGCCTCTACAAGAACTCTTTGGGAGTGATCTATTATGTGTGAGATACCTGTGGTGCACCTTACATGGTGAGTATGGTTCCTATGTGGTTTTAATTAATAAATATATATTATTTAATAGAAAGGGCTAAGATGGTTTGTACATGATTTTTCTGAGCTTCCTGGTGAAAAGGTGTGGCGTAAAGTATCCTTGGTGTGTTCTAAAAGAGACAATCTGGTTAGGTGGATATATTTGGTTATTTCCCTCAAGGGGACAAGCACACATGACCTATTGATTGTAGGTCAAGTTATAGGGTGAGCAGTTAATGGTGGGTGCAGTCTGTCAGAGTGAAGTACAGAAGGAATATATATGTGACTGTATCTGTATATCACTTATATTGAGTGTGATTGTGCAGCACGGAATTAATATTAGGATGATCTATGAATGGGGGGGGTAGACCTACCAATCATCTGCTCGTCTTTCATTCTTCCATTCATATATAATGATTCATTAAGTAATGACACCCTTGTGCTGTTTTTTTTTTTTTTTTTCATATTTTTGTTTTAGGTAAACTTAGGCTGGCCATAGATGGGAACCATCAAATCCCGAGCCATGTATGGGCAGGCTAAATGTACCAAGTTGATTGATTGATCAACTTGGGTACAACCAGCCTGCTGGATTTTACATGAGATTATTGCTAGCGGCTGGTATAGCTCCCCCCCAGCAGAGAGAATACAATAGCGTGGCAGGAGAGATAGTGTGTGTTGATGAGGGGAAAGAAATTAGCCCTGTGTATGGCTTGCTTTAGGCTTTAGAGTAACACTTTTTTGAGGAAAAAACAATCCCTTCTAGGTGATGTACATTGCAAGGATTTGTTGCAGATTCCTACACTTTGTTACTCTGAAGGAAAAGCTGACTGTTTGTGTCAATGTACACAGTGAATGTGAATGAGAATAGCTTTTATATTATCAATAAGCTAATGCTTTTGCACAATTCTAATGAAGAAAATGACAGTTTCTGAATTCCTTTAGACATGATTAACTCTTTGGGAGTATCTCACAAAAATAAATGTTTGCTGCAGAGGATGCCTAAAATCGAACTTGTATCTGCTGAAAAAATCAGTGAGTCAAACACACATGCAGGAAATTACATTTCTGGGGGAGGGGTGGGGGCGTTCCATACCCCCACTATTTATGGAACACCTCCAGGTTGCCATATTGCATTGCAATTAACAGAAAATTACAGCACTGCAGATCTAAAAACAAAAGGTAATTTATAATAACATTCAATTACAATATGGCTTGTTTAGCAATTGTATATGCTATATATTTTTTCCCCACAAAAGTCGAGTTTTAAACTTTTAAATCCATATTTTTAGTTTGATTCGAATAATAATCAAAATAATAATTTGAATAAATATACTTACAAATATTAGATATCAGTTAATCATAAGAAAATAATCTGGACATTATGTGACATGTTGTTATGCTCTGTTTTTCCACCTAAAAAATATCGTCACAACATGCAATAAATACTGATGACATGCTTCTTACTTATTCTATTAATATCCTTTCTTTGTACTTTTTGCATTCTTATGTACAAGTTGTACTCACGTTGCGATGGTGACAAATACTTTCTTGTCTGTCATGCTATACTCTTGTTGTCTGTCATGCTATACTCTTGTTGTTTGTTACAAAATTTAATACAAATTACTGAACAAGAAAATAATCTGGACATTAAAATTGTTGCTACTCAATAATCAATCAGGACAAAGCAATGGAAATTCTTTATAAGCAACAAGAAGATTCATGGCAAATTATTTGGTAGCAGCTTAGCAACCAACATCTTCAATCTGGGGTGCAGAAGGGGTGAAATTGCTTTACAAATTAACTTCTCTTTTTTTCTCTCCCTCTGTCTGCAGATCCTCTGTCTTTATATCTGTCTCTCACTGGCTTTTTGAAAGTCAACATAAACCTTCAAATTTAAATATAAAGAAAGTTGTATCCATTGCATAATTTATTACTGTATTAGTGGTGTATTAATCATATTAGGCTTTGATTGCGAAAGTTGAGTAGCTATTGTTCTTATTACAATGAAAGGAAAGTTAGTTAGTTTTAGGAAAAGTACACTACCAGCCAAACATTTATGAATATGGGAAAAGGAAAGTCCAGGAAAAGCACACCAAATACTGTATGCAATGTAGCCAAATAATTAGTGTTGTATTTCAAGAACTGATTTATGCAATGACATACCCTTTTAGACCCAGTCTATGTGGACTTGATGACTTGGCACCAACTCCAGGCTGATTAACTCTTTAATAAGACACAGATATTGGATCCAACACAGTTTCACTAATGCAGTATAAAGGATGTTTTTCTAGTCCATTGAAATGTAGAGGACAATGACTTTACTAAGCCCTGTCTTGACTAACTGAGGGGACATAGAAGAACTAGCACCAAAACTAGAGGAGAACAAGGGACTATACCAATGGAACATATAAACAAAATAATAAAAAATAAAGAAATATATGCCACGCTATCTACCTGTTGTTCTGCTATCCCAGCAGTAATAAAGAATGAATAATGTGTCAATAGTGCTATATGATACTCAACTGTGCAAAATCAAATTCATAACATAGGTGAAAAATGATAAAAATACTATAGTGATATATCCTTGTGATATATAAAACTATTCAATATCTAACACATCAAACTAAAAAAATACAATTGTTAAAACCAAGTTTATTACAATAAATTCTGAATAAATAAAAGTGACAAAAAAGTGAAAAGTAAAGTTCTATACTGCATACAAACTGTGATGTCCTGACCATACATCACATGGATCAGTATAAACAAATAGCATAACAAGTGCTTATCAAACATAAATCTGTAAATCCATTGATAGAAGAGATCAAAAACCATGTTGCAGTGTCCACACTCTGGTGCTCCCCACCCTTAGGTAATAGACGCTCACCTCTGAGCGTGTGACCTCACATTTAAGCTTGGTCAAACTACGCATGTTAACTGCAGGATCCTGAGCTTCTCAAGAACGCCCTCTCCTCATATGTAAATAGTAGGGAAAAAGGCTCCATAGTGTGATATCGCTTTGTAACACCAATTTATTATACAAAAAAAGCCCCAGTCCATGGGCTAGCACAAAGGAGACAATGCTACAATAAAAACCAACACACCGTACATTCTTTATAACAACTCATTTATTTTGGAAATTAAATTTTGGCCACGATGTTGTTCAAGGGGTAACCTTATAATGCAATGAACTTCAAATAATTATAAAGCCATCTTGGCTATAATACATCACTCAAATTACACTGTGTCCATCCAGACAATGCTGGACGACTATTCCCCCACTAAACAACACCATGACAGATAAGAAAATTGGGGAGGGCGGGTGGGAGTCCCGGTCCGGTTCCACAGAGTCTGCTTGTTAACAGGCGGACTGCCGCTTTTATCTCCTTCAGAAAGCGGGCTATGCAAAACCGCCAATTTCTTCCAATCAGCTGCTTGTTGCTGTGCAGCAGATGCTGCTGCTGTAACCAATAGCAAACCTGTAAGAAACATAAGGAAACCTGCATCCCCTTTGAGCTCTCCCATGTTGGTCCTGCATATTGCATGGACCTGTCATGGGCTAGCACAAAGGAGACAATGCTACAATAAAAACCAACACACCGTACATTCTTTATAACAACTCATTTATTTTGGAAATTAAATTTTGGCCACGATGTTGTTCAAGGGGTAACCTTATAATGCAATGAACTTCAAATAATTATAAAGCCATCTTGGCTATAATACATCACTCAAATTACACTGTGTCCATCCAGACAATGCTGGACGACTATTCCCCACCGACCGAAGCCAATAGGGAAACCTTTGGCTGAGGTCCCCCCAACATCGTGGCCCTTTCAATTAAAGTTTGCAGTCCCATGTTGAAAATGTCCAGACCTATGTCTGACAAGTGGACTAAATCCTTCCTAAATAACCCCGGAATGAAACCTTCCAGCTCCAAGTGGCGGAAGGACACACCACCCAAGGACATTAAGAAATTATGTATGGTCCTATTTAACCGTCTCCGAATCCTATCCAAATAAAATAGATTCCCAGAAGGGGACCAAAGGAGTCTAGGAACCATTTCGGAGAAGGCTAAATTGGTATTTGGAAACAAAAGTTTAATGTAATAAATATCCCTCTTCATTTCACAAAGGAGTTCCCATGTTCTAACTTTACCAACATCGTTTGCTCCAACATGAAGCACTAGTACTTGGGGGGAAGGCCAAATTGCGGATAATTGAATTAAGTGGTCTTTAAGATTACGCCATCTGAGGCCCCTAACTCCAGACCATAACACCTTAAAAACATTTCTATCCAAACCTAAATTGTTCGTATATATCCTGGATGCAGCCTGCTTTTCAGCCCAGAAAATGTAGGAGTGGCCTACTATCCAGATTGTGCATATAGAAGAATCTGAAAATAGAAAATCATACAATTAATAATTCAGGGCGAACATAAATTTTATATCTACTACTAACCCACCTACCAACCCGTTTTTGACCTTCAGGAGAGAAACCCAACAAATTGGCTGTGGTGGCGGCCCCGATTCTGAACGAATGCGAAGAGAATCCGAGACCCCCAAGGTTGAGGCGCTTAAGACATGTGTATAGAACCGCCGAGAATTGGTAACGAGTCAAAGGGGACAAATCCTGGTGGATAAAAAATGAACTGTTAGAGAAAGGCCTCACTGACATATAACCAGCCATATGTGACACCGGGCAAATCAAGTTATTGGGGGATTTACCTAGATATATCCATTGACCATTGCCCAAACCAAAAGTTTTGGACCGGCAGATAAACAAACTTAAGCAATCGGATTCCAACAACACATGAGAAAATAGCAGAAAAGATGAAGATGACCTGTTTTGGGCAGTAAGTTCTCCAACTCTGAAGGCACCAAAAAAGGTAACCGAAAAGGCTGCTCTGAAAAGCAGAAGTTCAAATTCGGTAAAACAAATCTCTTCTAATATAGCTAGTAATTGGATTAATAAATTAACTGAAATTGGACGTCTGGCATCCTGGGTAGGGTGTGCCTTCTTGAAACCTTTGAGGACCTGGCTGACCTGAAAAAAGGAAGATAGGGCTGGCAAACCTGCAAATTTTAGAAAAAAGGAAACACCAGCCAACACCTTGCTAATAGAGGCAGGCCTAAGACCAGACTGAATCATAAAGGACACAAAAGCTAAAGAAACATACGCATTCACTTCCAATTCATCTATACTCCTGCTAGAGCAAAAAGAACACCATTTGGACCAGGCCAGACTATATTCCAGCCATGTCTTATGTGCTACAGAGTTCCTAAGATGCGCGGAGATCAGTCCCAGATCAAGCCCCAGAGGAAATCCGGGCACGGGGTTCCACACTGATCCGCCGATGGGGCCAACTCCCGGAATCTCCGCAACTGTAAACGAGATAAGGCGTCAGCTATGTTATTATCAATCCCAGGAATATACTTGGCTTTTAACCAAATATTAAATCTCATGCAGTGCAACACCAAAAAACGTAAAAGTTTGATAACTAGCTCTGATTTGGAAGAAAGCATATTGATAGCAAATAGAACACCTTTATTATCCGTATTAACAATAATCCTACGATTAACAAAGTGTTCTTTCCAAATCACAATAGAAACTATAACCGGGAATAACTCGAGGAGGACTATATTGCACAGAATGTCTTGCTGAAACCAACTGGGGTGCCATCTAGAGGCACACCAGTGGCCATCAAGAAAAGCGCCAAAACCAGATGAACCGGCGGCGTCTGTAAAAAAGTTTAACTGAAAATCATTAGTAAAAGATTCCTGCCATACTGTGGACCCATTGAAATTGCAGAGAAAAGAATCCCAAATTTTAAGATCTTCCTTAATACTCTTAGAGATGCGGATATGAGAACCAGGGTTCTTAAAACCTCTAATAGCTAGAGCAAAACGTCTGGAAAAAATTCTAGCTATGGGAATAACCCTAGCCGCAAAAGCAAATAGACCCAAAAGGGATTGGGCCTCTTTTAATAAAACTTTGCGTTTTGACAAAAATGAGGAGATCATTATTCTCATACGTTGTAATTTATCCTCGGGCAATCTGAACTCCATTGACGATGAGTCAATAGTGATGCCCAGAAATTCTAAAGAGGATACCGGGAGTACCGTCTTCTCATGGGCAATGGGAATACCGAAGGAATTACAAATATGAAAAAATGTTTCCAGTAATCCCGAACATACTGGTGAGTCTGCTGGACCTAAAAATAAAAAATCGTCTAAATAATGCAGAATACCCCCAACGGGGGAACATTCAGACAGAACCCAATGCAAAAATTTTGAAAAGGACTCAAAATAAAAACATGATAACGAGAACCCCATGGGCATACATTTATCAAAATAAAATTGGTCCTGAAAATGAAAACCCAGGGAATTGAAACCTTGTGGATGCACCGGGAGCAGGCGAAAGGCAGATTTGATGTCCGCCTTAGCCAACAGCGCACCGTGCCCAAAGTGACGTAAAAGTTCCAGTGCTTCATCAAAGGAAGAGTATGACACCGGGGCTATAACCTCTGCAACCTCATCATTGAGTGAAGCATCCACAGGATATGATAAATGGTGAATAAGCCTGAAACTACCCCGCTCTCTTTTAGGAACAATGCCCAATGGGGATATGCGAAAATCTTTAAAAGGTGGGCAGGAAAAGGGGCCAGCTACTCTTCCTTCTGACACCTCTTTAAATATTTTCTCTTGTACAATTTCAGGATGACACCTAGCAGAGCGCAAATTTTTAACTAAAGTGCATCCAGACCCTGAAAAGGAGGGAACCAAGAAACCGTTCCTGAAACCATCAGATAGCAGCCGCGCCATCGTGCGGTCTGGATAGAGATCTAGCCACGGTTGCATGCTTAGCAGGCTCACTGGGGTCCTGGCCTTTTCCACCAGCATCGCGTGGAAAGGATGGGAGGGAAGCAACTGATGATTTTTTGAAACATCTATTCGCCGAATGGTTCCCATTGCAGAAGGAGCACTCATGCCTATATCTGCAGTTAGATAAGAATCTGCACTGTCCTTCATTAAAGGCAAAACAGAAACCTTTACGAAAGGCAGTTTGTGGGCTAGGCCCCGTTCTAGGTGTGAACTGCGGTTTTTGTGGAAGCATGAGATTCAACCATAAACCAACATCCTTACATCCCCATTGCAAGGAAGGGTGAACTGCCAATTTTTGCCTGAAATTCTCATCATAGGTGAACCAGGCTGAACCGCCAAAATTACGAAATGCTTCAGAAACTATATCCACGTGTTGAAAAAGGCCTGAACATTTCTCAGGGAATTGTTCACCCAACACGGATGCAAAAATGCAAAAGGCCTGCAGCCAGTTCTGAAAGGTTTTAGGTACCGCCCTGCGCCTATCCTCTTCTGTGCGCTCATCTGATTTCTTGTCAGATTTAACTAGAAATTCCTTGGAAGCTGGCAATAAAGACAACAAATCAACAAATTCACCTCCCCAAATTTTTTCTTTGACAGAAGTGGATAAGTGGAAGCCCAGCGGTGATATTTCACATGGCATAGGAGCCTTAAAGGAGGACTCTGCAACCACAGAATGCGCAGAGCGTGCAGAAGGCATAACAGCTTTACGAGCCTGAACCGGCTTGCGGGCCGTACCACCTGTATTATGTTTAAAATTCTCGCCCAGGGGGTTTTCTATTACATTATGCCAAATTGTACTTATGTCATCACTTTCATACTGTTGTAAAACATTCTCAGCTTGCTGTGAAAAAGCACCATGTAACTGTGCCCCTTTAAAATCATTAATAGTATCAGCATCATACAAAGCACCAGAAAACTGTGCACCCTCAGCCTCCTCAGCAAAAGCACCAACTGTGTGTGCCCCTTTAAGCTTTTGCAACATACCAGATAACGATTTAACAAGAGCATTAAATTCAGTGACATTAACATTTGAGAATGTCTCACCAGCAGGCAGACTCCTATTTTGCTCACTTCTGGCCGCAGCAGGTGCAGACTGAGTAGCAGTACTTTCTCTCCTTGGAGGTGCATTCCTGTGAGGAACGCTGCCAGCTCCCTCCTTTCCTTTAGGTTGAGAAGAAGCCTCCGTTCTCTGTCTCTTCTTTTTCCTCCCTGGCTGCTGGCGCGGACTGCGCATGACCGCTTCTGGCTCCACCATCTTTTCTTGGGCTGTGACATTCGACGGGCCGGGCGGAGTCTCAGCACGTCCATCTTCCAGGCACTGCATAAGCCACTCCTCACCTCCGGAGCCCTCGGCTTTTTCTATGAGGCGGCGGAGCAAGCTTTCTCTTCTCTCAGGTGAGCGGCGCTTCATGCTCCTGAGTCCCGGTCCGGTTCCACAGAGTCTGCTTGTTAACAGGCGGACTGCCGCTTTTATCTCCTTCAGAAAGCGGGCTATGCAAAACCGCCAATTTCTTCCAATCAGCTGCTTGTTGCTGTGCAGCAGATGCTGCTGCTGTAACCAATAGCAAACCTGTAAGAAACATAAGGAAACCTGCATCCCCTTTGAGCTCTCCCATGTTGGTCCTGCATATTGCATGGACCTGTCAGGGTACTCACATGGGTCTGGTGCATCAGTGCACCACTCTATTCAAAGCTTTAAAACATTGGGAACTTGTTGAGGTCATAGATTTCTCCACTGTGAGACAGAACAGCTGCCTCCTGCACCATCCTGTCCCCTCCCCAATGCGTGTCGATACAGAGAAATTATGTACCTTCCTGTCAGAAACTATGAATAAGACTGAGATAGAAGTAAAGTCAAATCACACTTGTTTATAATAATAAAAAAGGTAAACAGAGTAAACGTAGTCAAAACATAGTAAGAGTTCAGGAACCAGAACGGATAGTCAGACAAGTCAAATGAAGGAGAGCCAGAGATGAGCATAGTAGAACAGCAAGCAGGATCTGGAGCCAGAAGGAATGTCAGCCAAGCAAGTCTTTAACAGGAACACAGGAGAGCTTCTCTAGAGATGTGACCAAGGCGAAGGCAGAGATCATCTGAACTGGACGGCTTAAGTAGGCAGGACTGACGAGCAGGGTATCATTAACAGCTGAGTCACTGTGGGGAGATAGGAGCTGGCAATTAGCCAACAGCTGAGCGGCCAGCTTTGAGATGAAAGGGCTGAGCCCAGCCTTGACACTTCCTCAGGGGGATATTGATTGGACGGTGAGTCTTTCTGTTAAATAATCGGCCATCTGCAATTTTCTTGTAGCCTGAGAACATTCTACTGTCCATAGCCTTAATCTTATCCACTATCTATACTGATATCCACAACTGGATACCATATGGACCATCTCACAGCAACATGGATCTACTCCATGTTGCTGTGGTCCCATCAATGTAATATGTGTACCAGACGGGAATAAGCCGCATTCCTACATTAATACCCAATCTTAGGACGATGCTTTGGAGTGAACCTATTATCTCCTCCCAGATATAAAATCACCTTTTGCTAAACAAATACATCTTAAAAAACACATTTTATACCAATTTGCTAAAATTCTAAATGTTGCATATGGTTCAATACATAGTATTAGCCAAAGAAATGCGTTCTACTAACACACTAGAATTTAATACATGCTGGGACCAAAATTATCTACATAAAAGTATAAATAAAAAAAAAACTAAAAATAAAATATATAAAATCTGGATCAACCATATAATTAGTAACAGTAACCTACGCATAATCCTAAAAGTAAAATTAAAGGGATATCATCAAATTAGAGGGACATCATCATGTCCTTACACAAGGGGGACAATGTGCCTCAAAGATGCTAATAACCCTAATATATCCCCTTAACCGTTGTGTTATAGTATCTTGACTAGCTTTATTTAGTCATCATGGTTCTACACACATCTAACCTACCCACAAGGAAGACCACCTGCATAGTGTATAATCAATAATTACTAAGGAAACATTTTAAGTCAAACTCTTTATTTAGTCCCCTGGCGAAAGGCAACCAAATTGGTGTATCCACCACAATTCCCTCTTGCTGATCTCTCTTACAAAATTGGAGCCCCTCCACTGGTGTTTGGGGGCCTCAATACCCCAAAATTGCATCCCTTCTGGACTTTTATTGCGTTTATCCCTAAAGTGGATTGATAAGTAATGTTTATCATATCCTTGACAGATATTTCTCACGTATTCTTCCATTCTTACTTTCAGCGCTCTCTTTGTTCTACCTACATATAATAGGTTGCATGGACACTTAATTGCGTAAACCACCCCTATAGTGTCACATGACATAAAATCCCTAATAATGTGTGAACATTTAGTACGAGGATTTTAGTTTTCTAACATTTTTTGGGCCCTCACACAGCTATAACATCTACCACACCCATCAAACCCCTTTGATGTCCCAAAAAATCAATGGCTTAGCCGAGGGTGGTTTAATGACATTATGCACCAGCCTATCCCTTAGGTTAGGGGCTTGTTTGTATACAATCCTAGGTTTATCTGGTAGACTCCCTTTCAGATGTACATCTTGCTTTAAAACCTCCCAATATCTGCTGATGATTTTTTCCACATACAGTACTTATTTTGTAAATTGTAGTCAAGAACAATACAGGTACCCGTATCACTATTCATTTCTGTGCTTTGATCTCTATGCTTCAGCAGATTCTCCCTATTTGTGTTCCCAAATTTTTGTCTTTCAGCTTCCAGAAAATCGGCCCTATATCCTTTATCCCTAAACATTTTACTTAATTTATCTGTTTGTGTTTCATAGTCATCATTTCTTGTACTGTTCTTTTTAATCCGCAAAAATTGCCCTGTAGATATATTATTTATCCAGGGTCTATGGTAGCAGCTGAGGATATATGAACTGCTGTCAGTTTCCTTAAAGTATGTTTTTGTTTCTTTTTTACCATTAAAGATTTTATTGATGACAAAAGATCGGTACAAATCAAAGATGCATACATATGAATGAAAACGAGTTACAGGAAGGTAATGTAATTGTAACTAACTTTTCATAGCTATTGATATGAGTCAACAAAATGTGGGAGATTATAGGAATCTTCTGGGAACTTTTTCGACAAATAAACTATAAAACATTAATGACGTTTGGGCCTGTTATGTCGTGCCTCATCATTTCTAATCAGAACAATACCACATGTAAGATAGTATATGCATTCTCCTGACTTGCCTTCAGTAGTAGTAAAGAAAAACTAAGAGGAAGGAGGAAAGTGATCAACCACATTATTCAGTTTCAATGGTGAGGAAACAAAGACCAATAGAATATTGATAGAAAATAATTAACAAGTTAGTTAAAAACCGTGCTCCCTCTAAAGTGCAAGTGCGAATTTAATAATAGCTTGTCACACGAAAAATTTGAAAATATTGTGAAATTATTAATAACCATACATAACTTTCAACTAAAAGTCCAATTGAAAAAACACCAGAGTGTTTTAGTGATAAAAAACCAAACAATAAAAAACAAAAAATCAAAAAACAGGTAGTGTTCAAAAATAGATTCTAGAATAAATTCTCAATATCTTCTGGATAAATCTTCCTAGAATTCGGTAATCATCCACCACCATCACCGGCCACACAGTCTTCTCACCAGATTGTAGTGGCTCCCATTACAGGAGTCAAAAGCGCTTAATGGACAATGCCAGAAAGATTCCCATGATCACGGCTTGGTCCAGGTGCTGTAAATCCGGAACGCTGTGACTGCATGGGCACTGGATGGATTTGGTTGGGCCCTCGGGCTTTGATTATTGAAGACCATTAATGCCATAGATTGGGAGAAAGTAAATGGCTCCCATCGTGAAGTATGACAAAAAATTTTATTAAAACAATCTAAAAACCGCACAAGATACAAGTGGGTCTGTGCGGACAGTCTTACAACAAACGCCGCTGGGGTTACAGCTGCATAGCAGGCGGAAATGACGTGTCGCGCTCAATGAACCCTAATCATAATTGTGCCATTGTATCTTCCATTTCATAAATTTCAGATATTTTATGAAGCTATTCTGCTATAGAGGGAACCCGGGGAGAGTTCCGGTGAATTGGAATTAGGGATTTAGCAGCGTTTAGTAGATGTTTCAAGAGGGATTGTTTTTATTTATTCAGAGGTGAGATTAATATGTGGAGTAAACAACATGCCACATTGATTATGAGTTTAGTCTCGGTGATCAGGATGATTGTTTCTCTAACTTTGTTCCAAAATGGTGCAAGTGATGGGCAATGCCACCAGATATGTATCAAAGAACCTGTTTCTCTCATACATCTCCAGCATTTATCAGTTACTTGTGGACTCCATCTGTGTAGTTTTGCTGGTGTTAAGTACCAGTGTGTTTCGTGTTTTAGTGCTGATAGAGCACTTATGCGTTAGAATGCACGCATTCTTCCATTGTTTGGTTGTTATGACCATCTGTAGAGCTTCGGACCACCTCCTCCTGAGTCTGTCATCCACTGGCTTTTTTGCCTCCTGCAGCCATGCATATGCAACTGAGGTTGCCCTAAGAATTTGATCGCCTGTGCAACACACTGATTCAAACTCCGTCAAGGGTCTAGAGAAATCATCCGCCTTAGCTTTACTGTAAAGATAGCTTTGCAGTTGTAAATATGACCAAAAAGGTAGATCAAGGAGGTCATTGTCTCGTTTTAATTCGGTCAAATCTTTGATCTTGGTCTGCTGGAAGCAGTCCCCTGCTAACAGTGGTTTGTTTTGATTTGTTGGCAGGAATGGTGAGTTGCCTATGCCAGGTATAAAGCCTGGGTTGTCTTTCGAGGGAGTTAGCGGGCTAAGCGAAGAAGTGACATCTGTCGTTTTCGGTAACCTGTGAACAATCTCTAGAGTGTTCTCTGTCAGTGAATGTTGTTTTAAGTTAAAAGGGTAAGTGTGCCACAGAATCCATTGTGCAAATTGTAAAGGGATGGGATTTAGAGTCATCTCTAAGGTTGCCCAGTATTTTGTGTCTTTGTGGCAATGACAATCTATGATCCTTGTGAGATGTGAGGCCAAGTAATAGTCCCTGAAGTTGGGAAATCTCATCCCACTGTGTTCTTTTGTTCTAGTTAAAGTTTCAAAACTGATTATTGGTTTCTTATGAACCTTAATAGGATGGAACATAGTGATTTAAACAGGCGTTGGGGTAATTTGACAGGTAGTGTGCGCATGAGATAAAGAAGCCTAGGTAGGCTGGTCATCTTAACGCAGGCACCAAACCATGATAAGGTGCCTGCGTGCCAGTTGTTTATTTATTTATATATTATATTTATTATATTTATTTATTATATTTATTTCAGAGTCTTAGGATTCCATTTGAAAGGGGAGTTCTCTTTAGTGGATTTAAGAATGTTATCAGGTAGACTCACATTCATGGCTTCGGATTTGGAGTAGTTTATCTTTAAATTTGAAATATAGCCGTAGTGTGAGAACGCTTTGGTTAGGTTGGGAAGTGTAATGTGAGGATTGGTTAGAAAAAATAATAAATTGTCAGCATAGGTGGCTACCTTGAACTCCCTATCCAGCACCCTGAATCCGCTTATGGCGGTATCTGCATTAATTATTCTCATAAAGGGCTCCAAGGAGAGAATGAATAGAAGAGGGGACAATGGACAGCCTTGTCTCGCACCATTAGTGATAAGGACCCTGTCAGGAAAGGATCCGTCCGCTGGCAAGATATATCGTTTGGCATGCAGTACTGGGGTCCACCAGCAGGTGTCTCCTGGCAGTGTTGAACTGTCAGGAGAATATTTCCTTGCTGGTGTCATTTCATCTTTTGGCCGCAGTACTGATGTCCACCAGCGGATGGATCCTGGCAGTATGGAGCAGACAACACTCCCTGCGCTCAGGTGTGACTTGAAGTCAATCACATTTAGTCCTATAAATACCCGGCAAGCCCTCATATGCTTGCCTTGGTATCTCTCTCCTTGAGCCCTGACCTTGTTCGCCTGTTACCCGATCCTGAGCCTGCATCCGACCTTGTGCCCGAGCTTATCCTGACCCGATCCCTTCTGTGTTCCTGTACCCTTCTGCCCGATCCATCCCCTCTCTGTCCTGCTGGTTCCCTGTCCCTCATTTACTGATCTTCCTGTGTATGACCTTGGCTTGGCTAATCGTTTATGTCTCTGGTATATCCCTTGCTCTTGCTGACCTGCTGTGTATGACCCTGGCCTGGCTGACATCTGTGATTCTGGTATTGCCCCTTGCTGTAGATATTGTTGTTTGTAGTGGGTTTGTTGTGTTGGTTGCACTATCTGTATTTTCTGTGTTATCACTTATTTTAATAAATATTATTTATTCACTTTTACATGCGTTTTGGTTTCCCCTTTGCAGTCCACACAATCTGGTCACACCTGTTCATGACAGTATACCAAGGCCATCTCTGACCAGAAGTGGCTGCACAGGGGAACCATCTCGGTTCTGTTGCACATTACTAGGATGAATTCAGATATAATTGCTTATTATGCTCTGCTGGCAA
The DNA here is from genome assembly GCA_037952925.1 of Lithobates clamitans. Taxonomy (NCBI): domain Eukaryota; kingdom Metazoa; phylum Chordata; class Amphibia; order Anura; family Ranidae; genus Lithobates; species Lithobates clamitans. The sequence continues at coordinate 924,447 of JBBGZY010000075.1, read as the reverse complement.
CAGAGAGTTCTGAATATCTCCGTCAGACATTGGAAGGGTGGTCCAGTGATCAGCTGCTGGAGATTATCCGTTTAGCTCACTCTGTGGTCGATCAGGGCAGTATACGGTTTGAGGATGTTCAGCCTTTGATTGGAATGTGTACAGAGCTGGCTCTGCCTTGTATCCCAAAGGGCCATGATGACTTTTCTCCCCCCTTCAGCATTAACCAGGTTGCGTCCTTAGTATGGCTGTTGGAGGATGACTCTGCATCCTTTTTTGAGCATTATTCGGTTTGTCCCAAACAGTTGTTGAAGGATTGTATAGATGAAGTGCAGTCGCTGGTCAGACAGAGGGAATGTGAGGCCACTTTTGTGCTACCTGTACTTCAGGCATGGTTAGACCTGTTATGCCCAGCTTCTGTCAGCTCTCCACAAACCAGACCTGCTACTAAATACCTGCCTGCTCAGATGTCCTTTCTCCCATCACCCCTGGCAACCTCAGCTGCAGTCCAATATACCCTGCTCCCCACCAAGTATCGATGCCCTGTGTCTACTTCCTGCACCTATCCTGCCTTTAACCCACCTGCCTCTTCTCTAATACCTGCAACTTCCCCACAAGAACTCCCTCTGGCCGCTGTTCCCCCTTCCTTGCCATATCCCAGCCCTTCCTTTCAGTATGCCTCACCTCCTGTCTACAGTCCTACAGCCACCTACAGATCTCCAGCAGTTAAGCCAAAGAAGAAACGGAAGTTCTTCCCCACTCACACGATCCTGCCAGTAACCCAACTTGCTTCCACACCAACTAACCCACCTGATTCTGTCAAACCTCTGCCTGCTACCCAGCCTGACAGTCCAGTGCCTGCTACCGAGCCTGATGCGCCAGTGTCTTCTATTCAACCTGTTGTGCCAATGCCTGTGCCCGCTGTCCAGTTTGATGTCCCTGCCTTCCAGTCCGGTGTGCCCACCTTCCAGTCTGATGCACCCGCTCTCCAGTCTAATGCACCTGCAATCCAGTCTGATATGCCTGCCTTCCAGCCGGATGTCTTGAAGCTTGCCTTCCAGCCCGAAATCCCAGTGTCCATGTCCCAGTCTGACGCCCCAGCGACTATTGACCAGTCCGATGTACCTGTTATTCTGCCCGATTTGCCAGCGCCTGTGTCTGCTGCCCAGTCTAAAGTTCCAGCACCCGTTGCCTGGTCTGATGTCTCGGTGCCGGCTTTCCAGTCCGGTTTCCAGCCTGATGTGCCAGTGTCTGCTACTCAGCCAGTTGTGCCAGTACCTGTTCTGCCTGATGTGCCCACTATTCAGCCTGATGAGCCTGCTTTCCGGTTTGATGTGTCCATCCTCCAGCCTGATATCCTGGTACCTGTCTTCCAGCCTGATGTCGTGATGTTGGTATCCCAGCCTGAGGTTTCGGTGCCCATGTCTCAGCCTGAAGTTTCGGTGCCTGTGTTTCGGCCTGGAGTTTCGGTGCCCGTGTCTCAGCCTGCTGAATCGGTGCCCGTTACCCAGTCTGTTGAACAGGTGCCCGTTACCCAGTCTGTTGAACAGGTGCCCGTTACCCAGTCTGCTAAACCGAAGTCCGTCACTTGGCCTGTCAAGCCAGTATCCGTTATCCGGTTTGCCGAACCAGTGCCCGGTGTCCAGCTCGCTGAGTCGGGGCCTGTTACCCAGCCCACTGGGCCGGGGCCCATTACCCAGCTTGCTGAGCCGGTGCCTGTAATCCGGCCTGCCCTTACGGTGCTCGCTGTTCGGCCCAATGTTCCAGAGCCTGCTGCCCAGCTCGATGACCCGGAGCCTGCTGCCCAGCTCGATGACCCGGAGCCTGCTGCCCAGCCCGATGACCCGGAGCCTGCTGCCCAGCCCGATGACCCGGAGCCTGCTGCCCAGCCCGATGACCCGGAGCCTGCTGCCCAGCCCGATGACCCGGAGCCTGCTGCCCAGCCCGATGACCCGGAGCCTGCTGCCCAGCCCGATGACCCGGAGCCTGCTGCCCAGCCCGATGACCCGGAGCCTGCTGCCCAGCCCGATGACCCGGAGCCTGCTGCCCAGCTCGATGACCCGGAGCCTGCTGCCCAGCTCAAGTTGTTCCTGTCTGCTGCCCAGCTCAAGTTGTTCCTGTCTGCTGCCCAGCTCAAGTTGTTCCTGTCTGCTGCCCAGCTCAAGTTGTTCCTGTCTGCTGCCCAGCTCAAGTTGTTCCTGTCTGCTGCCCAGCTCAAGTTGTTCCTGTCTGCTGCCCAGCTCAAGTTGTTCCTGTCTGCTGCCCAGCTCAAGTTGTTCCTGTCTGCTGCCCAGCTCAAGTTGTTCCTGTCTGCTGCCCAGCTCAAGTTGTTCCTGTCTGCTGCCCAGCTCAAGTTGTTCCTGTCTGCTGCCCAGCTCAAGTTGTTCCTGTCTGCTGCCCAGCTCAAGTTGTTCCTGTCTGCTGCCCAGCTCAAGTTGTTCCTGTCCGCTGCCCAGCTCAATGACTCTGACATGCCAGCCATCTGCCCGGATGTGCCTGATGACCAGCCTTTTTCCACCATTCTGCCTGATGCCATAGACTTTGGACAATTAAGACTAGTTGGAGCGTCCGGAGGCCGCTCCTTTAAGGGGGGGTACTGTCAGGAAAGGATCCGTCCGCTGGCAAGATATATCGTTTGGCATGCAGTACTGGGGTCCACCAGCAGGTGTCTCCTGGCAGTGTTGAACTGTCAGGAGAATATTTCCTTGCTGGTGTCATTTCATCTTTTGGCCGCAGTACTGATGTCCACCAGCGGATGGATCCTGGCAGTATGGAGCAGACAACACTCCCTGCGCTCAGGTGTGACTTGAAGTCAATCACATTTAGTCCTATAAATACCCGGCAAGCCCTCATATGCTTGCCTTGGTATCTCTCTCCTTGAGCCCTGACCTTGTTCGCCTGTTACCCGATCCTGAGCCTGCATCCGAGCTTGTGCCCGAGCTTATCCTGACCCGATCCCTTCTGTGTTCCTGTACCCTTCTGCCCGATCTATCCCCTCTCTGTCCTGCTGGTTCCCTGTCCCTCATTTACTGATCTTCCTGTGTATGACCTTGGCTTGGCTAATCGTTTATGTCTCTGGTATATCCCTTGCTCTTGCTGACCTGCTGTGTATGACCCTGGCCTGGCTGACATCTGTGATTCTGGTATTGCCCCTTGCTGTAGATATTGTTGTTTGTAGTGGGTTTGTTGTGTTGGTTGCACTATCTGTATTTTCTGTGTTATCACTTATTTTAATAAATATTATTTATTCACTTTTACATGCGTTTTGGTTTCCCCTTTGCAGTCCACACAATCTGGTCACACCTGTTCATGACAGACCCTCTCAGAAAGTGTATCGTTTATTTTCAATCTCTCTGTTGGTTTTTGGTAAAGAGCTGAGATCCATGCCATCATCCGAGAGCCCAGTCCCACATGTCTACAGGTGGCCAGTATGAATTCCCACGCTATACGGTCAAAGGCCTTCTCCGCATCAATGGATAGGAGAAGGACCCTGATGTCTCATGCTCTGGCCGAATGAATTAAAAGCAGGGACTAAGTCAAATTATCCTTAGCCTCTCTGCCCGGCATGAAGCCTACTTGTTCAGGGCTGATAAGCTTCTGTAGGAAAGGTCTCAGTCTGCTGGCAAGTATCTTTGCAAATATTTTTACATCTAGATTTAGCAGGGATATAGGTCGGTAGCTTGCACACTCTGAGGGGTCCTTACTGGGTTTCGGAAGGACCATTATAAAGGCTGAAAACAGGTCCAGGGGTTACCTCTTAGGGTTGGAACATGAAGTTCAAGGCAGCCTCCAATGGATCTGTTAAGATGTCGATGAAGGTTTTGTAATATATAGATGTGAAACCATCTGGGCCCTATTTTCAAATGTTTAATGGCTTTTCTCATTTCTGACGGTTATATCTGGTTTTCCAACAGGGTGGAGTCCAAATCATCCAGGGCAGGTAGGTCACTTTTGTCCAGTTAGTCCGAATAATCTGTGACTTGTGATCTGTGAGTAAAAAGTGTGGAAATGTTGTGCGATCACCTCCGTTGTAACATCTAAGGAGCCATTGGCCTGCTTAATGCTCATGATGGTATAGCTAGAGGTGTGTCCCTTCAGGGCCCTCACTAACACTTTGCCCATTTTGTTGCCTGATTCATAATAGATTTTCTTCCTAAAGAACAGAAAGCATTTAGTTCTCGTGTCTCGGATCTGCTGCAGTGTCTTTCTAGTGTCTAGCAGCTCTTTGGCAGATTGGACTGATAGTGGCTCTTTATGTCATGTTTCCAGTCTGTGGATGCATTTGGTAAGAAGTTTGATTTCTTTCTCACTCTCTCTTTTGCGCTGAGCCCCCATTCTTATCAGTTTCCCTCCTCCTCCTTTTTCTCTCCCCTTTTTTCTTCCTTTTTTCTTTTTCTTTTTCCTCTCTTTCCCTCCTCTGTTATAATGGAGGGTCCTTAACTATTCTTTTATGAAGCTTTTCCATTTTGTTACATTTCTTAATTACCATTCAGTACGATGTTGTGTACGCCCCCATGGTAGCCTTTCATCACCTCTTTGGGTTGTGTCCCCACGTTATACCGCATTGGTTCAACCAGCACGGAATTGATTTTGTAATACGCGGCATCGTTCTAGATGCCGATGTCTAGGGTTTTATATACTAATTATATGTTATGTCATGTATCTTGATAGCCACAATATATATTTTTCCGCTCTTGAAGAAGCGTGAAGACACGCAAAACATGTTGAGCACTGAATATCTACATGAATTGAATTAATCGATTGCAGATCTGCTATCCAGCCATCCTTTCCACCGTTTGCTATTAGGGATGTTCATCCTCAAGTCCGAAGAACTGTGCAGTTAGATGGTGTTGTATAGCTATCGCTTTATTATATACATATGATTTGTGGTTTTTAATCAATGTCCTTTTTGTGTGCACTTTTCAATAAAATAACCTTGTTACAGATACTTTTTGTAGTCGTGCCTAAAAAGTCCAAAGTCCCTCCTTTTTGCTTTTTGAGTTTAAATAATAGTTGTAGGACGTGACACAAGCACACTTTTTGTGTATCCACAGCACCACTCTGTGATACGATACATTTCCAATTTTGTAGTTTACCTCTAATGCGGCATACACACGGTTGGATTTTCCGACAACAAATGTTCGATGTGAGCTTGTTGTCGGAAATTCCGACCGTGTGTAGGCTCCATCGAACATTTTCTGTCGGAATTTCCGACAAACAAAATTTGAGATCTGGATCTCAAATTTTCCGACAACAAAATCCGTTCTCAAAAATTCCGATCGTGTGTACACAATTCCGACGCACAAAGTTCCACGTATGCTCTGAATCAATTACAAGACGGAAGCGCTTGGTCTGGTAAAACTAGCGTTCGTAATGGAGATAGCACATTTGTCATGCTGCAAATTTTTAAATCTTTTAATGCAGCACATTCTCTTCTTCTTTATAATGCTAGAATAATGAAGTTGTTTTTCTGCTCATATTCACACAGAGTTCTGACAACCTGATTTCTTTATTTCTCGTGATCTTATAAATAATGTTTTTTTTTTATAGTGATCTCCATAATTTTTTCTTTCGTTTTGTGTCAAGTTACCACAACACCATTATTATCTTGTATTTTTTAACCTCAAGGAGGTTTGTGTCCCTTGTTAATTTGACATTGTATTTTTGAAATGTTCCTGCCTACTCACAAACAAACTGTCCTTTTTGAAGTTAAACACATAGGCAAGTATTTGTGAAAAATAAATTACCATTTATTATGGGTCATAACAAAATAAAGAGGAAGGCAATGCTGGAGAAACTCGTGAAATTGGTGAAGCATTTGTACCCCAAGGCACACATCAAGTCAAAATTGTTGGCCTGAGGAGTCCTTATAATAGTGAGCACAATCCGGTCCAGAACTACAAGAGATCAGGAACCGCAGCAGATGACATATATGTCCCCAGGCTGTGGTCTTACTCTTTTGTCAGACCAGACTGATCCCAGGCCATCACTCTCTTGTCTTCCTTCCAAGCTTGCTTCCAGGCTGTGACTCTGGTGTTGGAGTTGTGGAAGGAGGTGGAGGAGGAGAACCATGGTTGAACTCACAAACGTGGCTTTGGCTTGTGAGTTCGCCCCTCAACCCCTTATTTAGGGCTTGTAACATAACTCCCTCACATAAGAGGCGCTGGCCCTCCTCCATTTCCTGCATTTTGCAGGCTGTCATGTAGACATAGTCATCTTGATTATTGGGGGGGGGTTCTGAGGGCCACAGTAGCCTTCCGAAATAAGCCAAGTTCTGCCTCCTCCAGGTTACTCCTCTTCCTGGAACTTTTTTTGGAAGGCGGAGGGGAGGGACCTGGGATTCAGGCAGGTTACTGGGCCCGGCCACCTCCTGGCTGCCACTTACCCCCGCCACCTCCTGGCTGCCACTTTCCATGGCCTCCTCCTGGCTGAGACTTTCCTGTGTATGAAAACGGGACATAGTTTTAGTTTTTGGTTCATCAATCACACACAATTTTCAGCTCATGACTGTTGCAAATTGAATGTAATAAATAGAAAAGACTATCATTCTGACGCCAGCTTTTTTCATTCTTGTCCCAATCATTTGTGGCTACTACTGTCTATTGATATGTAAAACACTTTGTAAAATCAGAAATTACTGATCAATAATAACATCTAGTTAACATCATTAATTATTTGACTAGAAATATGTTGAACGATGCTATACCTGGCTCAAGCTGGGCTCCTCCACTTCTTCCTGTCTGGAAGGAACAGGTTGGATGTGGGAAGCCTCAGCTGAGGTGGAAGGAAACCTTGAAGGAAGATTGGAGAGTGCTGGTCTGGGTTCAGTCTGGCCTGCCAGAAAATGCAGTCTGTCATAGTACTACAGCCTGGGTACATAAATGTCATCTGCTGTAGCTCCTGATCTCTGGGAATCATGGACCTTCTTGCGCTCCCTATTATAAGTGCTCCTCATGCCCCCAATTAGGGCCTTCAAATCAAATTAGGGCCTTCCTCCACTCACAGATCGTACGTACGACGCACGCGTGTACGCTTTATATACACTGTGCATGCGTGAAACTCCGCCCGCTCTTTCTAGTCTATTCCCCACCCCTTGTCTTTCAGCACAGTGGGAGAGCACATGGCGAAGAAAGTACAAGTGCATGCAGAGGAGAGTAGCAATGGGGAGGACGACAAAAGGCCGGAGCCACAAATGTCCCAATCCCAGAGATTTAAGGCCTCTAATATGACCTTTGTAGAAGTGGTGGCGATGGTGGACATCTTGAAGAAGGCCAGCTATGACGGGAAGCATGGACCTTACCCAAACCCAAATGTGAGAAAGGCCAAGAGCATGACTAAAGTTGTGAAAAGTCTGCAGAAGAATTTTGGGGTACGGCTATTGAACTTCATTTTTCTCAGCTCGTCGTATGTGTTGTATGTCACCGCGTTCTTGGTGATCGGAATTTCCGACAAGATTTGTGTGGCCGTGTGTATGCAAGACAAGTTTGAGCCAACATCCGTCGGAAAAGAAACAAGGATTTTGTTGTCGGAATGTGCGATAGTGTGTACGCGGCTTTAGTGTGCATTTGTGCGCTTCCCATATTACCTGGGGGTCTATGTCTGGTGTGTTGTTGCATTCAAAAAAGTTATGGATTTTAGGGATGTAATAAATAACCGGTATTCTACACACCGTAGGTACCAAGTACTTCCCTTTTGTTCAATACATCCCTCTCGACTCCATATCGGACTATAGATTCAAGCTCATTTCTAAATTGTTTCGTCGGATTGGACTTTAATACCTGATATGTTCCTCTACCCTCAAGAATTTTGTTAATTTCTGTCTTATACTGTTCTATCGACAAAACCACAATCCCTCCTCCTTGTCCGCTGGACGTATGACTATATCCTTTCTGTCCTCCAGTGACTTAAGGCCTTTTTTTATATCCTTCTGCTCGTACACTTTGTGACAGACTCACCCAGGATAGAGACTTTTGGATGGGGACTGAATGTAAGCCTCTTGCCGACCGATTATGGGCCCTGGCATTTGGGGGAACGGTGCTCTTTGTGAGCTGTATGCCTAGGGACTCTTGAGGTGGTATTACTGTGAATTCGGGTCCTGGTCCCTCAGGACACACAGACTCTGGGGACCCTGTGTATGCCATATGGGAAATGGTGACTTGGAGGGTATGTCTTGGATTGCTTAAAATGGGACAGTAATATTTATCCCCAATATCTCCCAGGATATATATGTAAAGACTATTATTGGTTTGTTTGATTCTGAACTCAACATGTTAACTGAGTGAGCTGATCGTGTTAGCCTCCAGGACTGGCTAGGAGACGAACAGTCTACTCCTACTATAGTTGTTGATGATTAGGCTGAGGGGGGAGAACACTGTTTGTATTGTTAATTGTAATTAGCTCCTGCTATTGTGAAAATGTCCTGTGGTTGTACTTATGATAATGTATAATGTACTGTGTGAAGCTCGGTGACCACAAGTCTGGGCAAAAGGTCATGTTAGATAATTAGCTCATGTTAATTAGGGTAGGTTTAAGTCATCCTGCTGTATATATTTGTTTGAGATCTCAAATAAAGAGTTAGTCCATGTTAGCAATGAAACAAGTGTCGCCTTGTTTTGTGCTTATGAGCGGTTGGAATATCTGATATCTGTGTACAGACTGGGAGGAAGTGGTATACTGACGGAAGCACTCAAGTGGAGTGTGGGACGTTCCGTTACACACTTTATTATGGGTAATTGTTCTAGATCAGTGGTAACCAGAATCAGACTGAGACAGAAGTAAAGTTAAATCACACTTGTTTAATAATAATAATAAAAAGGTAAACAGAAAAAGGGGAATTGGCGCTGTTTGTTAAAGTAAAATATTTTTGTGAGAGAAAACCTCTGAATAAATAATGTATAAAACTTAATATTAGGTATGTCCCAATACCACTTTTTTAAGACCGAGTACAAGTAACGATACTTTTTTTTCAAGTACTTGCCGATACCGATTACCAATACTTTTATTTTTAATGTCACATGACAGTGTTTATTTTTTTTTTTTTACAATTTTTTTTTTGTTTTTTTAACAATGCTTTCTTTTTTTCTGGGGGGAGGGGTGGATGCTGTCTGTGTGTTTTTTTATTTAAATTTGTATTATTTTTTATAATAATTTTTTTTTATTATTTATTGCAATACTTTGTGTTTTTTTTTAATCAGCCCTGTTGGGGGGCTTTGGTGAGAAATCAGGGGTTTTCAGAGGGCAAATGCTCGGTATCCGGGCTGATACTGATACTAGTATCGGTATCGGGACAACCCTACTTAATATATACGGCCCAAATTATAACAATAAAAACTAAACCAAGTGAGTGTGTGTATCATAAAACAAATAAGAAAATAAAAGTGTGAGCAGTGAAGAAAAAAAAAATATATAGATTGCTGAATATATAAATGAGTGAGTGGGGATATGTGAATGTGTCCTCAATCACCTGTGACTCTGTAAATATGAAAAAAATAAAATAAGGTGCAAGAAAAAAATAAAATGGCATAAAGAGACAGGTGCATATCATCTGTGATTTAACTCCAATATACACCCTCAATAAAACTATGAATGGAGGCACATAAACAACAGTGAAAAAAGTGTAAAACCAACAAAAAATTGTATACATATATAATGACCAGGCAACAGACTAAAGGATAAAAAATAAAAAATGAAAAAAATGAAAAAATTATATATACGTGACTGTATAGATAAAGAAAGTCCAAAAACACTCAATCAGATGTCCACTGGTAAGTGACTAAGTGTATGGAAAAAATATATAGTAACAAAGTCCCAAAACAATAGTTCAAATAACGATCTGTGAATGGTGGACTGTGCACACATAAATAAAGCGATAAAGCGTGACTCTTCAGTGCTTCCCTCTTCCAACCGCATGCCCCTTTTGTTATTGCACTCATCAGAGCGCCTCACCCCTGCAGGGGTAACAGGCATAAAAACTGAATCCAGATGGAGATGTCCCCCTGGGTAAGAAATCCCTCTGGTGTCACACAGCTCCCAACAGCCTCTCTATGCGGTTACGGGTTTCTCAGCACTTTCGGATATCCATATATGGATGTAAGAAACAAGCCCTATAGCGTGAATCCTTAGAACCAAAGTCTTTTATTAATTAAATTTCCATATAAATAATGGTGTAATAAAAATATTAATAGCATAAAACCCACACCTTAGGAGAGCTGTACTGCTCCACCTAGTGTGATATAAGGCACATAGGCAGTTCCGCTGCGTGGTCCCGGCATGCGTTCCACAGCTGAGGATACGAAAACCGGAAATACAGGTAAAAGGAAGTGACGTGTTGCATACCAAGTATGTCCCGGCTTACGCGTTTCATCACAAAGTTGTCATCTGAGGCGCTGCCATATTGGTACACCCTACATTCTAATATAGCACATTGAGTTGTCACTCGGGCCAATCAGGTGAAGGAGAAAAATGAACGAATCACCTGCAGAAGCGAAAGTCTCATAAGTCAATCTGTGGGACTAATAGAAACGCCTCGTGATACGAGACAGGAGTGAATGAAATGGCATACTCCGCCAATAGAATAGATAATGTATCAGAGCGCCATCATGTGGAAAAAATTATGACTACAAGCGGCACCCACGCGACTCAACTGCTTAAAATATAAAAGACAAATATCAAAGAAAAAAACTATCAAAGAAAACCAAGTGAAATTGCGTATGTGGGGACATATGCATGTGCATATATGTGCATACACATTACCATCAAAATAAATAGATTATCATTTTTATTATCATTTTTATTATCATCTTTCATTATCTAATTTTCATTTATATATTCAGTCTCATTCTTCTGTTTATTTTATTTTCTTTATTTATATATCCTGGCAAGACTCTTGTGAGAGGTATACATTTTTAATTACATTTTTTTTAAATTTAATACATTTTAATATTTTTTTATGTATATACATTTACCTCCTCTCATTTGTATATTTACACCATTTTATCTGATTTTTTATTTTATTTTTTTCATTTCATTTTATTTACATTTACAAGAATCTGATTACTCAGATACTTAGTGGTTTCTTCTTGCATGCATGAGGTTCTCATCATTGTACTATTTCACTTATTTTTCTTTTTTAAATTTTTATATTTTTATTATATTTGTCTTTTATATTTTAAGCAGTTGAGTTGTCCTGGGTGCCACTTGTAGCCATCAATTTTTCCACATGATGGCGCTCTTATACATTATTCATTCTATTGGCAGAGTATGCCATTTCATTCATTCCTGTCTCGTATCACGAGGCGTTTCTATTAGTCCCACAGATTGACTTTTGCGGCTTTCGCTTCTGCAGGTGATTCGTTCATTTTTCTCCTTCACCTGATTGACCCGAGCGGCAACTCAATGTACTATATTAGTACATAGGGTGTACCAATATGGCAGCGCCTCAGATGATGTCCGTGTGACGAAATGTGCAAGGCAGGACATACTTGGTACGCAACACGTCACTTCCTTTTACCTGTATTTCCGGTTTTCATATCCTCGGCTGTGGAGCGCACGCTGGGACCACGCAGCTGAACTACCTATGTGCCTTATATCACACTAGGTGGAACAGTACAGCTCTCCTAAGGTGTGGGTTTTTTTTGCTAATAATATTTTTATTACACCATTATTTCTATGGGGTGATGGCACTCTGGTGAGTGCAATAACAAGAGGGGCATGCGGTTGGAAGAGGGGAGCACTGAAGAGTCACGCTTTTTTTATGTGTGCACAGTCCACCATTCTTTATATATACAGTCACGTATATATAATTTTATATTTTTTTTATTTTTTTGAATGTTTTTCCTTTTATTCTGTTGCCTGTTCATTATATATGTACACAATTTTTTTATTGGTTTTACACATTTTTCACTGTTGTTTATGTGCCTCCATTCATAGTTTAATTGAGGGTATATATTTGGAGGTAACATCACAGATGATATGCACCTGTCTCTTTATGATATTTTAGTTTTTTCTTGCACCTTATCACACGTGATTGAAGACACATTCACATCCCCACTCACTCATTTATATATTCAGCAACCTATTTTTTTTTCTTCACTGCTCACACTTTTATTTTCTTATTTGTTTCATGATACACTCTCTTGATTTAGTTTTTATTGTTATAATTTGGGCCGTATATATTAAGTTTTATACATTATTTATTCAGAGGTTTTCTCTCACAAAAATATTTTACTTTCACGAACAGCGCCAATTCCCCTTTTTCTGTACTATTTTTTATTATCCTGGACTCCACCTGGTGGTGTTCTTCATAGCGGGGCTGCAGTGCCTTCATTTACTAAGCGTGGAAAATTTGTCCTTAATAAAAAGGTAAACAGAGTAAACATAGTCAAAACATAGCCAGAGTTCAGGAACCAGAACGGATAGTCAGACAAGCCAAATCGTCAGTGAGCCAGAGATAAGCGTAGTAGAACAGCAAGCAGGATCTGGAGCCAGAAGGAATGTCAGCCAAGCAAGTCTTTAACAGGAACACAGGAGAGCGTCTCTAGAGACGTGACCAAGGTGAAAGCAGAGATCATCTGGGCTGGACGGCTTAAGTAGGCAGGACTGATGAGCAGGATATCATCAACGGGTGAGTCACTGTGGATAGAAAGGAGCTGGCAATTAGCTGACAGCTGAGCGGCCAGCTTTGAGATGAAAGGGCTGAGCCCAGCCCTGACAGTACCCCCCTCTCAATGACCCCCCCCCCCCCTTGGAGGACCACCAGGCTTGAAGTTAAAAGTCTATAGAGATCACAGAGGAGGACAGGGGCATGTACGTCCGAGGATGGGACCCAAGAGCGTTCCTCTGGACCGTACCCTTTCCAATGCACCAGGTACTGTATTCACCCATGGAACCTACGAGAGTCAACAATGGACTGCACTTCATACTCCTCATGGTTCTCAACCTGTACAGGGTGAGGACGAGGCACCGAGGTGGTAAAGCGGTTGCAGACCAAAGGTTTTAATAAGGAGACGTGAAATACATTTGAGATAGACATATTAGAAGGAAGGTCTAATGCGTAAGCCACTGGGTTAATCCTGTGAAGAATATGGAAAGGCCCAATAAACCAAGGTGCGAACTTCAGAGAGGGAACACTAAGTCGGAGGTTGCGAGATGAAAGCCAGACCCTGTCCCCAACCTGGTAGAAAGATGCAGGCAGGCGTCTGCAGTCAGCATGGAGTCTGTACCTATCATTAGCATGTTGAAAAGTCTCCTGGACTTGTGCCCAAGTGGAACGAAGACCACGGTGATGCTCCTCTAATGCAGGAATACTCTGCGGAACAAACGAGTCAGGCAACATGGAAGGTTGGAAACCATAGTTCACCACTAAATGGACAATCGGGAAGCAGAATTCAAGGCACTATTGTGAGCATACTCCACCCATGGTAAGAGGTCTGACCAGTTGTTATGATGGTCAGAAATATAGCAACGTAGGACTTTCTCCAAGCACTGATTGGCTCATTCTGCAGCCCCATTAGACTGTGGGTGATATATAGAGGAGAAAGCAAGTTGAATTCCCAACTGTACACAAAAGGCTCAACAAAACCGGGACACAAACTGACTACAATCACCTTGGGTAGCCCATGTCCAGGGCCTCTCTCCATTGGGTATGGGTTGTAGGAGGTCCACTGGGAGGTGTCATGGAGTCTTAATCTGAGCACACACGGAACAGGCAGCTACGAAGGCGGTTACATCAGCACGTAGACTAGGCCACCAGAATTGTTGGGAAATGGCCCAAAAGAGTTGATTCTTCCCAGGGTGGCCAGCAGCCTTGGGAGATTGGTAAGTCTGAAGCACGGCAGTACGGAGACTCTCTGGGACAAAGCAGCGGTCACAAGGTTTCTCAGGAGGAGCATGGACCTGAGTGGCAAGAATGTTGTCACCCAAAGGAGAAGTGAGACTGGTGCAAACCTTAGCCAGAATAAGATCAGGAGGAATCACAGGAACTGTAACTGACTCCATCTTGGAAGTGGAGGAAAATTGTTGTGACAAAACGTCAGCCCTTATATTCTTAGTACCGGGTAAGAATGAGACAATGTAATTGAAACTAGACAGGAAAAGAGCCCATCATGCCCTCCTGGGAGAGAGTCGTTTAGCCTCAGAAAAGAATGTGAGATTCTTATGGTCAGTAAGAATGAGAATCGGAACAGTGGTACCTTCGAGGAGATCTCTCCATTCTTTCAGGGCTAAAATTATCGCTAACAGCTATCTGTCACCAATCTCGTAATTGCACTCTGCAGGTGACAATTTTTTGGAAAAGTAGCCACAAGGATGCATAGCGCTCTCAGAGGTAGGACATTGAGACAGAAGGGCGCCAACTCCAGACTAAGAAGCATCAACCTCAAGGATAAAAGGTAACGTAGGATCAGGATGTGCCAACACAGGAGCAGAAACAAAGGAAGCCTTGAAACTCTCAAAGGCCTTAATGGACTCCGGAGATGAACTCTGTGGGTTAACGTTTTTTCTGGTCATATCTGTCAGGGGCTTGACCAGAGATGAGAATTTACACAATAAACTTCCGATAATAGTTGGCAAAGCCCAGGAAATGCTGCAGAGGACGTAAACCCATGGGTCGAGGCCGCTGTAGGACCTCTGAAAGTTTCTCTGGGTCCATCGAAAAACTAGCAGTGGAAATGACATGACCCAGGAATTTAACCCGTTCATGATGGAATTCGCACTTCTCCAATTTACAATAAAGATTGTTCTCTCTTAGTTTCTGAAGAGCACGACAGACATCTGTGTGGTGGCTCTCCAGGGACTTGGAAAATATGAGGATATCTTCGAGATAAACCACCACACATAACTGCAACAAATCTCGGGGGACATTGTTAATAAATTCCTGGAAAACTGCCGGGGCGTTACAAAGGCCAAAAGGCATTATGAGGTACTCATAACGGCCTGTTTTGGTATTAAACGTAGTTTTCCACTCGTCGCCCTCCCTAATCCACACGAGATTGTATGCCCTTATCAAATCAAGCTTTGTGAAAACCGTTGCTCCCTTGAGGCAGTAAAATAACTGCAACGGAATCAGATAGGTATTCTTAATCATGAAACTATTGAGACCCAAGGTCTCAGTTCATCACTCAGTTCATTCACAAAGATAAAACCAGCACCAGCAGGAGACAAGAATTTGCGGATGAAACCTTGAGAAAGTGCGCCTGCAACATACTCCTCCGTGGCCCTATCCTCCAAGACCAACAAAGGGTAAACCCGTCCATGAGGGGGTATGGCACCAGGTTGAAGGTCAACTGCGCAATCCTTTGACCAGTGTGGAGGCAAACTACCGGCTTGACCTTTGGCAAAGACATTGGTAAAATCGTGGTACTCCTCCGGCAGGAAGGAGAGTGAAGAGGTGGACAGGACCTTGACTACCTTCTGGAAGCATGTCTTACTGCATTGTGGCGACCAGGAGAGAACCTCAGCACTGAGCCAATCAAAAGATGGGTTGTGCCTCTGTAACCAAGGATAACCAATAACCAGCGGAAACTTAGGTGAGGAAATAACTTGGAATTGGATCATCTCATAGTGAAGAGCCATGGACAATGGAACAGTCTCATGAGTTACATGGGCAGGCTGTAGAGGTCTCTCGGCAAGAGCCTCAATGGCAAGGGGAGTGTCACACAGCTGAATCGGATTCGAGTGCTCTGATACAAAGGCAGCATTAATGAACAGGCCTGCTCAACCCAAGAAAGGGTGACCGAAACCAGGGGCTTACTCTTCTGGATAACTGGGGATGAAACAACGCCACCTAAGGTCTGTCCGTGACAGGACCTCAAGGTTCGGGTGTTCCCTGGATGGGTAGGACAAGACTTTCAAAAGTGACCTGCCTGGCCACAATAAAGGCACAATCTCTCCCTCCTCCTAAGGGTTCTCTCATCCGCAGAGAGACGCGTGAAGCCCAAGTGCACGGGTTCATCTTCACAGACCGACTCGGTACCAGGAGGCATGGGAGGTGAGGGAGACAAGGGTGGGACTGCAAAGTTTGGAGACAAGTCTGGAGTCAATGAGGATGGCAAACGTGATCAACTTATCCAGCTCAGTGGGTATAATTCGGGCTGCTATCTCATCCTTGATGGTATCTGAGAGGCCATGAGAAAAATCAGCCACAAGGGCCTCATTGTTCCAAGCAACCTCTGCTGCCAGAGTACAGAATTCAATGGCGTAGTCTGCAACAGTTCTCGTACTCTGTTTGATGAACATGAGGCACTTGGCAGCAGAAGCGGAACGTGCGAGAACGTCAAATACCCTTTTAAAGGAAGCCACAAATTCTGGGTAACTCAAGACAACAGGTTTTTGTGTCTCCCATAGAGGGTTTGCCCAGACCAAGGCTCTCTCGGAAAGAAAACATATCACAAAACCTACTTTGCCTCTGTCCGTGGGAAAGTGTATCTCAACCTGGTTGAGAAACCCTCTGCATTGGACTGGATCACCCCCAAATCGCTGGAGCGGAACCAGACATACCTCTTATAGAGGTAATAATCGAGGTGGGTGCCTGCACAGAGACTGGAGCAGCAGCAGGGACATCCTGCAACACAGGTTCTATTGGAGCAGCCACAGTGGGAGATTCCAGGTGAGCCATGTGACTCAGGAGTGCTTGTATCGCCATGGAAAACTGATCCATGCGGTGATCCTGCTCATCCAATCTGGAAAATATTACCAACAAGTGGATTGATTGCATTTTCTGAATTCATGACCTTCGCCTATTGTCAGAAACCATGAATCATGAGACAGAAGTACAGTTAAATCACACTTGTTTAATAGTAGTAATTAAAAGGTAAACAGCGTAAACGTAGTCAAAACATAGCTAGAGTTCAGGAACCGGAACAGTTAGTCAGACAAGCAAAAATGCCAGGGAGGCAGAGATGAGTGTAGTAGAACAGCAAGCGGGATCTGGAGCCAGAAGGAATGTCAGCCAAGCAAGTCTTTAACAGGAACACAGGAGAGCGTCTCTAGAGATGTGACCAAGGCGAAGGCAGAGATCATCAGGGCCGGACAGCTTAAGTAGGCAGGACTGACAAGCAGGATAGCATCAACAGGTGAGTCACTTTGGAGAAAAAGGAGCTGGCAATTAGCCGACAGCTGAGCGGCCAGCTTTGAGGAGGAAGGGCTGAGCCCAGCCTTGACAATTCCCCTGTCCAAGGTTAGTACTTCTTTCCTGGTTAGATTAATGCCACTAAGATTATATATCCCTTCACCTAATCCTCCCGCTTTCTTTTTTTGTTGTATCCTTCTTCCTCCTCGTTGTCCCCTTTTTCTAAATTTCTTTCATCCCTGGTAGACCCCCCTTTCCCCTTCTCTAAAAAAGAGGCCCCATATTGATCATCTTGATTAGGTGAATCATACAGCGGCTGATAACTATTATACATTGGAACATCTTATTGATCTGTGAACATATAAACAAGTTGATGTTACACCACACCACCAATAGATGTCAGTAAAGACCTATATGGATTGGCTGCCTTCTACTGTCTGAATTTGTAAATGCTCGGGGTGCTCATTTATTATGTGTGCACTCCCTGTCTCTGGGTTGTTGGGTTAAAATTCCCAGAAGGAACAAAGTAAAGAGTGAAAGAGTGAGAGAGAGTCTGATACCACGCCGGATGTAACGTCACAGCCACTGCAGTCACTGGATACCATGTGTGTTGAGTGATCAGGTGATAAAACAAAGTTCTGTGGAGCAATCTCTCAGAAGGCTGTCATCATGACGATGCGTTCGGGCGTGTCCATCTTTAGGTCATGTCTGAATGGACACACAGAGCAGTGGCTAGGCTCGGGTGCTCCCATAGCGAGCTGCTTGCTGTCGGGGGCACTCAGCAGGAGGGAGGGGCCAGGAGCGCTGGCTAGGGACCCGAGAAAAGGAGGATCTGGACATGCACTGCACATAGCAGGAAAGTATAACATGTTTGTTATTTTTAAAAGAAAAAAAAGCGAGACTTTACAATCACTTTAACCATTATGCTAGTTACCATTACCATTACTGTGTATGTACTGTATGTGTATTGTTTTGTTTCAGTTTTTTTTTCTCTGAGAGAAAACATTTGTGTATCAGTAATGCTTGGAGAAACCCTAAAAGTTTATCCCGGAAATTTAAATGCTATAAAAAATCAATGCATGAATAACATCAATGACCATAGCCAAAATAACAACATAAAACTGTAGCTCTACAATTTTATTTTGTTACTTTGGTTTACTGTTGGTGTGGGGACACACAGTCCACAACGGTGATCTTTTTTTTTTAAATTCTGACATGTTGGTGTTATATCTTTCACTTGGATGTTCTAACTGAGAGCATGACATGACAGCATCCCAGAACAAGAGCTGCACCGCCCCGTCATCATTTGTCATGTTTTAGGCTTTCCATTATTTTGCACAGGTGATTTGATTAGTTTCACTGCCTTAGTCATTACCACAGTCTCATCTGAGGGAAATCCTGAAAACATGACCTGTTGGGGAGCCTTGAGGACTGGAGTTGAGACACACTGATTTAGACAATGAATACAGTAGTGAGATGTGCTATATGTAGTATAAGGGAAATGCCTATTTGTGCAAAGAATCCTGATGCAGCTGATTACACTTATAAAAGTGTAAAACCCATTACATTGGTTTATTTCTACCATGATCCCCAGACTATACAGCATTAAAAGAACAAACCAGTACTTAAAAATGATAATAATATCAATATACTTATTACTAAAGCATGAGGATTTATATGTGTAATAAAGATTGCTAAAAAGAGCAGGTGCACAAATGTAGTCCAACATATGCCTAGGGGTTAGACGTGAGCAATAAATATTGAATGTTCTTGATATTCTAGTTTTTCTTAGGTATGAATAAGGAGACCTTAGGTAAGCACTGACTTGTTTTTATGCAAAGTGTTTTTACCTTTTCAGGGTGCAACATCCTCTTATATTACTAATAAGCATAATATTTTGAAGATTTTTGTTATTAACCACTTAAAGACACTTTTTGTAAATATCAGTATTTTTTACTAGAAAATTACTTAGAACCCCCAAACATTATATATTTTTTAGTAGAGGTCCTAGAGAAAAAAAAATGGTGGGTTTTGCAATTTTTTATATCACACAGTATTTGTGCAGCGTTTTTTTTTGGGGGGGAAAAAATACACTTTCATAAAATTTTATTGCACACAAACAAAATATAATACCCATTTGTTTAGTAAAATATACAAAACGGTGTTACGGTTAATAAATAGATACCTAACATGTCAATCTTTAACCACTTGCCGACCGCCTCCGATCGGACCCCCCCCCGGTGCCAGCTGCGGTCGGCATTTGGTTGGGAGCGATGACAGACGAGGGGGAGGCCATCCGATCGTGGCCCCCCCCTCGCGATCGCTCCCAGCCAATGACAAACATCCCCTGCCTCTGTATAGTACACAGAGGCAGAGGATGTGATGTCATCTCTCCTCGGTCTGGCAGTTTCCGTTCCAGCGCCGAGGAGAGATGACATGTAAGTGCACCAACACTCACACACAACACAGTAGAACATGCCAGGCATATATTACACCCCCGATCCCCCCCCGATCGCCCCCCGATCCCCCCCCAATCACCCCCCCCCTATCACAAACTGACACCAAGCAGGTTTTTTTTTTTTTTTTTTCCTGATTACTGCATAGTGTCAGTTTGTGACAGTTAGCAGTGGTGGGACAGTTAGTATTACCCCCCTGTAGGTCTAGGGTACCCCCCTTACCCCCCTAATAAAGTTTTAACCCCTTGATCACCCCCCCTCACCAGTGTCGCTAAGCGATCATTTTTCTGATCGCTGTATTAGTGTCGCTGGTGACGGTAGTTAGGGACGTAAATATTTAGGTTCGCCGTCAGTGTTTTATAGCGACAGGGACCCCCATATACTACCTAATAAATGTTTTAACCCCTTGATTGCCCCCTAGTTAACCCTTTCACCACTGATCACCGTATAACCGTTACGGGTGACGCTGGTTAGTTCGTTTATTTTTTATAGTGTCAGGGCACCCGCCGTTTATTACCGAATAAAGGTTTACCCCCCTGTAGGTCTAGGGTACCCCCCTTACCCCCCTAATAAAGTTTTAACCCCTTGATCACCCCCTGTCGCCAGTGTCGCTAAGCGATCATTTTTCTGATCGCTGTATTAGTGTCGCTGGTGACGCTAGTTAGGGACGTAAATATTTAGGTTCGCCGTCAGCGTTTTATAGCGACAGGGACCCCCATATACTATCTAATAAATGTTTTAACCCCTTGATGGCCCCCTAGTTAACCCTTTCACCACTGATCACCGTATAACCTTTACGGGTGACGCTGGTTAGTTCGTTTATTTTTTATAGTGTCAGGGCACCCGCCGTTTATTACCGAATAAAGGTTTAGCCCCCTGATCGCCCGGCGGTGATATGCGTCGCCCTAGGCAGCGTCAGATTAGCGCCAGTACCGCGAACACCCACGCACGCACCGTACACGCACCGTACACCTCCCTTAGTGGTATAGTATCTGAACGCATCAATATCTGATCCGATCAGATCTATACTAGCGTCCCCAGCAGTTTAGGGTTCCCAAAAACGCAGTGTTAGCGGGATCAGCCCAGATACCTGCTAGCACCTGCGTTTTGCCCCTCCGCCCGGCCCAGCCCACCCAAGTGCAGTATCGATCGATCACTGACACTTTTCTTTGTAGCGTTTTGGTGAACTGGCAATCACCAGCGGCGTAGTACACCCCGGTCGTAGTCAAACCAGCACTGCAGTAACACTTGGTGAATGTTTTGAACGCTACCATGCACTAGTTGAGTATTAGCGTAGCGTACAGCATTGCACAGACTAGGCACACTTTCACAGGGTCTCCCAAGATGCCATCGCATTTTGAGAGACTCGAACCTGGAACCGGTTACAGTTATAAAAGTTACAGTTACAAAAAAAAAGTGTAAAAAAAAAAAAAAACACAAACAAAAATTAAAAAAAATAGTTGTCGTTTTATTGTTCTCTCTCTCTCTATTCTCTCTCTATTGTTCTGCTCTTTTTTACTGTATTCTATTCTGCAATGTTTTATTGTTATTGTTATTGTTATTATGTTTTATCATGTTTGTTTTTCAGGTATGTAATTATTTATACTTTACCGTTTACTGTGCTTTATTGTTAACCATTTTTTTGTCTTCAGGTACGCCATTCACGACTTTGAGTGGTTATACCAGAATGATGCCTGCAGGTTTAGGTATCATCTTGGTATCATTCTTTTTAGCCAGCGGTCGGCTTTCATGTAAAAGCAATCCTAGCAGCTAATTAGCCTCTAGACTGCTTTTACAAGCAGTGGGAGGGAATGCCCCCCCCCCCACCGTCTTCCGTGTTTTTCTCTGGCTCTCCTGTCTCAACAGGGAACCTGAGAATGCAGCCGGTGATTCAGCCAGCTGACCATAGAGCTGATCAGAGACCAGAGTGGCTCCAAACATCTCTATGGCCTAAGAAACCGGAAGCTACGAGCATTTTATGACTTAGATTTCGCCGGATGTAAATAGCGCCATTGGGAAATTGGGGAAGCATTTTATCACACCGATCTTGGTGTGGTCAGATGCTTTGAGGGCAGAGGAGAGATCTAGGGTTTAATAGACCCCAATTTTTTCAAAAAAGAGTACCTGTCACTACCTATTGCTATCATAGGGGATATTTACATTCCCTGAGATAACAATAAAAATGATTTAAAAAAAAAAAAAATGAAAGGAACAGTTTAAAAATAAGATAAAAAAGCAAAAAAAAATAAAGAAAAAAAATAAATAAAAAAAAGCACCCCTGTCGCCCCCTGCTCTCGCGCTAAGGCGAACGCAAGCGGCGGTCTGGCGTCAAACGTAAACAGCAATTGCACCATGCATGTGAGGTATCACCGCGAAGGTCAGATCGAGGGCAGTAATTTTAGCAGTAGACCTCCTCTGTAAATCTAAAGTGGTAACCTGTAAAGGCTTTTAAAGGCTTTTAAAAATGTAGTAATTTTGTTGCCACTGCACGTTTGTGCGCAATTTTAAAGCATGTCATGTTTGGTATCCATGTACTCGGCCTAAGATCATCTTTTTTATTTCATCAAACATTTGGGCAATATAGTGTGTTTTAGTGCATTAAAATTTAAAAAAGTGTGTTTTTTCCCCAAAAAATGCGTTTGAAAATCGCTGCGCAAATACTGTGTGAAAAAAAAAAATGAAACACCCACCATTTTAATCTGTAGGGCAATTGCTTTAAAATAATATATAATGTTTGGGGGTTCAAAGTAATTTTCTTGCAAAAAAAAATAACTTTTTCATGTAAACAATAAGTGTCAGAAAGGGCTTTGTCTTCAAGTGGTTAGAAGAGTGGGTGATGTGTGACATAAGCTTCTAAATGTTGTGCATAAAATGCCAGGACAGTTCAAACCCCCCCAAATGACCCCATTTTGGAAAGTAGACACCCCAAGCTATTTGCTGAGAGGCATGTCGAGTCCATGGAATATTTTATATTGTGACACAAGTTGCGGGAAAGAGACAATTTTTTTTTTTTTTTTTTGCACAAAGTTGTCACTAAATGTTATATTGCTCAAACATGCCATGGGAATATGTGAAATTACACCCCAAAATAAATTCTGTTGCTTCTCCTGAGTACGGGGATACCACATCGGGGCCCCGTACGCGGCTAGGCTCCCAAAAAGTGCCACACATGTGGTATCCCCGTACTCAGGAGAAGCAGCTGAATGTATTTTGGGGTGCAATTCCACATTTGCCCATGGCCTGTGTGAGCAATATATCATTTAGTGACAACTTTTTGTAATTTTTTTTTTTTTTCTTTTTTTTGTCATAATTCAATCACTTGGGACAAAAAAAATAAATATTCAATGGGCTCAACATGCCTCTCAGCAATTTCCTTGGGGTGTCTACTTTCCAAAATGGGGTCATTTGGGGGGGTTTTGTACTGCCCTGCCATTTTAGCACCTCAAGAAATGACATAGGCAGTCAGAAACTAAAAGCTGTGTAAATTCCAGAAAATGTACCCTAGTTTGTAGACGCTATAACTTTTGCGCAAACCAATAAATATACGCTTATTGACATTTTTTTTACCAAAGACATGTGGCCGAATACATTTTGGCCTAAATGTATGACTAAAATTTAGTTTATTGGATTTTTTTTATAACAAAAAGTAGAAAATATCATTTTTTTTCAAAATTTTCAGTCTTTTTCCGTTTATAGCGCAAAAAATAAAAACGGCAGAGGTGATCAAATATCATCAAAAGAAAGCTCTATTTGTGGGAAGAAAAGGACGCAAATTTCGTTTGGGTATAGCATTGCATGACCGCGCAATTAGCAGTTAAAGCGACGCAGTGCCGAATTGTAAAAAGTGCTCTGGTCAGGAAGGGGGTAAATCCTTCCGGGGCTGAAGTGGTTAAAACTGTGCAGGCTCGTGGAATGGCGACAAGCTACGGTATTTAAAAATCTTCATAGACAACGTTTTAAAAGCCTTTACAGGTTACCAGTTTAGCGTTATGGAGAAGGTTGGATGCTAGAATAATTGCTTTGACATCACATGTGTGGTGTGATCACTGTTTAGGTACGTGTGTGGGCAGTGCTGTGACAAGGTCACCCAGTTCCCCGGGCGAAGGTAGCAAACTGCACACCCCCCTTACCCAGGAGGAGGGGTGGGGCTAATAGCAATGCACAAGGTGAAATGAATGGAAAATGCCTGTGGTATGCACAGAAATAGTATCAATTGTTGTGGTATACTGCAGCAAACTGTGAGTTTTAAAACTAAAGCACAAATATGGGGTTAACAGTGGTGGAGAAAGAAATCTCCCTGTGTCGGTGGTGTCATTGAAAGGAAACAATGTTCCTGTGTCAGCAGTGTTGCTAAGAGAAAAAAATGGCGTTGAATCACTAGTGTCAGTCTGAGGAGGATGACCAGTGGAATGAAGTAGAGGAGGTGAGCTCTGAGGGGTGCATGGAACTAGAGGGATCTAGGGGGGCCCTGAGTGAGTAAGTTGTGCTGAAAGGGTCCAGATGTATAACTATTATTGCTGCCGCTCAGAAAAGTGATATGTGGCAGACAGGCGGTGAGGAGGCAACATGTAACCTCCTCCCTGCTTGTTTTAATTCAATGACCCACTGTGATGTAGATGTGTGTATTGCTCATTGCAGAGTGGCCCTGTTCCTTTACATTTTTGCTGTGGACGCAAAGAGTCCTGGTCATTGCATGTATACAGAAGAGCTGCATCTCCTTATTTCAGGTTGGGGGTGGTAAAAACTTGGCTCATCTGCTTGCTTTTAGCACCCTTGGCCCGCCCATGTGAACAAACCCAACAAGGGCCTTGTTTACACTTGTGGTTGGGAGTGTGGTAAAAACAGGCAGCTAAGATGTGCTTCTACTGCCTCTCAACTGCCCTTTTCCCCCCAACAAGCTGCAAAGGCAGTCATATAGGGGAAATACACATGTGCGGTAAAAATGACAATGTATCCCCTCTGACAGATATCTCTCTAAACATGATCCATGCAAGTGAATGGGGATAAGCTGCAGCCCCTCTGCAACTCCATGCAATGCATCTGGTTTTGGCACATGGTGTGGGATTTTATGGGGTTAAAATAGGAGGTGAGGAGGTGATATAATGCTTTCCCGCCATCTGTCAAATGATCTTTAAAAAGCAATCCAATGGGAATCACTTTTCAGAGGGCAATTGCGATTGTAAACTAACCCTAAAGCTCTAATTCAGCAAGGGATCTGCTCATTGATCCCCTGTAGATTGAAGTGGGCTCTGCTCTGTGTGAAAGGATCCTTAGGGCTCCAGACACCTGACTGCCTGAATACAAAACATATAGCTGCTACCAGCTGGTCACAAGCCACAGCTACGATGCTGAGCTTAAACAGCATGTTGCTTTTGGTGGGCGGTGCTACCACTGAATGTGAATATTGTAGTCCATTGAGGCCGCCCTGCAACCCCCCCCACATCTAAATATGGCACGGTAGTACAGTAATTATCAAGTTAATTCACCACCAGTGATCTAAGCATAGCTTTTCAGAGGAGCAACAGTCCCTTCCACAAACGTGAACAAGCCCTCAAAGAAAGATATCCCATTTGGTCTTCAGAAATACCATGATGATTAGGTGAGGTGGACTAGGTGGAAAAGGATCTAGACAATCCTTCTCTCCTGTCATTGAATGTCTTCATGGTGCATGTGCTACTTCAGTCCATCATGCAAGTCCACCTAAAAAGGCCAGCCAACAGATACCCAAACAGACAATTTCCTTAATGTAGGTACTTCTAATCAACAAGCATGGAGCACTAGCCCTGGTTTTAAGAGGTGATCCTTCTCCTTTGAAAACTCTACCTATAGTAGCTGTTAAGTGTAGCCAAACAAATGAAGGGAAGTAAAGTATTAATCTCCTCACCAGATCAGTGAACGTTCACTGCACACTTTGCAGTCTACGCTGACATGTCTAGCAACTGGAGACAGATTCAACAAGCAGTGCACTGATAACTGAAGATAGCAGCCCTGGGGCAGCCTGTGACAGCTGGAGATCGGAAGATCGAGATAAAGATGTCAGCCGAGAATAAATAAGACTGAGCCTGTACAGAGAAGTTCTGTTATCATGTGAGGAGAGAAAATTTCAAGTGTTATTAAAGTTTTTTGCTTTTTTTCAAATAACAAACATGTTATACTTACCTGCTCTGTGCAGTGGTTTTGCACAGAGCAGCCTGGATCCTACCTCTTGCCAAGTGCCCCCACAGCAAACAGCTTGCTATGGGGGCATCCGAGCTGAGCCGCTGCTCTGTGTGTCCATTTAGATACGGAACCATGGCTTGGCCCCACCCCCCCTCTCCTCATTGGCTCACTGAATTTGATTGACAGCAACAGTAAATAATGCCTACCTAATGCCAGGGGAAGGCGGTACCTTATATATTGGTCAATAGGAGCCAAAAAAAGGACAAAAGAATAAAAAAGAGGTGGGGCAGATTCACTCCCTCCTCCAGGCGGGAGGAGCAGAGTGACCAGACCAAAGGCGTGACCTCTGTCGTAGGGTATAGATCCCCCTGACCCTGTTTCTTAGTAGACCAAAACAGGAAAACAATTTGCCCATGGGACTTTGCAGAGTGGTGCTAAGTAGGGATGAGCTTTATGTTCGGGTCAAACATGAGTTCGATTTGAACATTGGCTGTTCGGCGATGAGCGAACAATTTGGGGTGTTCGCGGCAAATTCGAAAGCCGCGGAACACCCTTTAAAAGTGCTAATTTGAAAGGTTATTGTCATAAAAAGTGTTTGGGGACCTGGGTCCTGCCCCAGGGGACATGTATCAATGCAAAAAAAGTTTTAAAAGCTAACGTTTTTTCGGGAGCAGTGATTTTAATAATGCTTAAAGTGAAACAATAAAAGTGAAATATTCCTTTAAATTTCGTACCTGGGGGGTGCCTTTAGTATGCATGTAAAGTGGCGCATGTTTCCCGTGTTTAGAACAGTCTGAGAGCAAAATGACATTTCTAAGGAAAAAATTCATTTAAAAGTACTTGCGGCTATAATGAATTGTCGGTCCCGGCAATACACATAAAAGTCATTGAAAAAAACAGCATGGGATTCCCCCACAGTCCATTACCAGGCCCTTTTCCAGCAATAAGTATAGTCCCCTTAGCTATCTCCAGTAATTTACTCATGCAAGTGAGTCATATCAAATGGGGGAGGTAAATAAACATTTACTAAAGTATAATGGACATCCAGATATTTAAACACAACTATAAGATAACAACCAGCAGGATCAGATACCATCTCCTCAATCTGCACCAACAGAGTTTTAGAAATCAGGATCGAAACCCCCGTGAGTTTGTAGATTAGGTGGTGTGAAAAGCATGGGCAAAAGTGGGACTCTTCAAAGCCAAGTAATTCCCAAGGAGGAGGAGGAGTGGATTGGCTTTTCTGAGACTGTTCAGCTAGGTTATTTCACTTGGCACTGAGGGAAGCGATGAGAGCACATTTGCTGCATTCTGACCAGACTGCTGAGAGGTTGGAGCAGCAGAGATACCCGAGGCAGCACAGCACAGAGAGCAATGACCACATCTGCACTGTTGCTGCAAGGAGTCCAGAGCAGCCTCTCACACTCTACTTCCCACCACTGAATCTCAGAAAGGCATTCTGTGGAGAGACTGCAGGGGCCCCGTTTTACAGTGACAGTTCACAGACACACTACAGGAAATAGTGAGAGGGTACTAACCATTGTTCACACTGCTAGCAGGGACTGAGTTACTGGAGGCAGGACATTAAGTATATCACACCTATACTGCACCTGTATCAATCCTATAGTGCACCTTTACTGCATCTTTACTGTAGTTATAGCGCATACTGGTTTACTAAAACTGTCATCAAGTGCAACAACATTCCCAAATGGCCTCAACGATAGCCAGCAAAAGAACAACATAAAGGACTACCCTCCAACATAAGAGACTGCCCTCCCCCATAAACCATCCTGCAAGTCCCCTTTGCTCCCTTTTCCCATTTCCTTAATTTCCTTGAACCAGTGATTTTCAATTAGGGTTCCTCCACAGGTTGCTAGGGGTTCCTTCAGCATTGGGCAATTTCTGCCTCTCAGATAAGTGCCCACTGACACCATTGATTTTTTTAACTATCTGTAAGGAGGAAATTCTTCACAATGACCATCACACTAATGTATCATGAGTTGTAGATTTCTAATTTTTAGCAGGGGGTCCATGAGACCGGAGAACTTTCAATGGTTCCTCCGTGTTGAAAAGGTTGAGAAAGGCTGCCTTGGACAGTGCACATCCAGTCGATCTAGTCCTAGCGTAGTCCCCATTAGTACACTTTGGCAGTATAGTTCCTGTGTTTGGTAAATCAACTTTTTGACTGCCCACTGCTGCACTTTAGGTGACTTTAATTACTACTATTATATATGTTTATATATGTTTATGCTGATCTGGATGTCAAGTGCCATCTTATGCCTAGTCCCTATTTCTAATCACCCTCTATGATCATTTTTGTTATTACCATTGTTGATCCATGTCTATGCTTTGTCTATACTTTGTTACCAACCATATCAGGTAACAATATTAAAGGGCAACTCTACTTTCTTGGGGGAAAAATAATAGCAAATAAAGAAAAAATAATATAGTGCATATAATTGTGACACTAATCATATTGTTATTGAATGTTATTAAAAATTACCTTTCCTTTTCAATCTGTAGCCAATGTAATTTTCTGAAAATGCATTGCAATATTTCTACATGTAGTTGTTCTGTAAGAGTGTGTACTGACCACTCCACAGGAACATAATTTCCCGCTTGTGTGATTGGCTCACCAATTTTCCCAGAAGTCTGCCTAAGATACAAGTCAGATTTCAGGCATCCCCTGCAATAAAATGTAATTTTTTGAGAGATACATTAAATAGGAGCACGTCTAAAGGGATGCAGGCACAGCAGATTTCATCATTAGTGCTTTGCAGTTGCACACCTGACAGTTAATTATGAAACCACTCCCATTAAACCCACTCAGAACAGAGGCACAGACAAACACACATGGATTTCTTCAAAATAACAAAAGGTAGGAATCTGCAACAAAGGTTGTTTAATCCTTGCAATATACATAGATCACCCAGAGGGGAATGTTTTCTTCTCAACAAAAGTGGAGTTATGTTTAAAGTATGCCTTTACTAACTGGTTCAGTGCCTGTTTTCTTTAATGTAGCACTACTATTGGGTACTAAGTATTACTATCAGTGATTTTCTGTGATAACGCATGCTTTGTACACTCAACCTAGTGTGTCAGAGGGGCTGAAGTTCCTAAAGAGGCTGAGGCAAAGAACAGAACCCTTTCTAACCAGCGGCTCCCATGGGGGTAGTGCTACATATGTTACAAATAAGTGAATTACTTACCAAGTGTCCCTTCCACCAGAAATCCAATGAGAAGTCTGTTTTATCTGGGCTGGAATTTATATGGGACAGCAGGCCACACCTTGCC
The DNA here is from genome assembly GCA_037952925.1 of Lithobates clamitans. NCBI lineage: Eukaryota > Metazoa > Chordata > Amphibia > Anura > Ranidae > Lithobates > Lithobates clamitans. Next base: position 895,494 of record JBBGZY010000075.1, on the reverse strand, counting down.
CATTACCTTAGTTCCCCCGGGTACCACCATTAAACCCATTGATAGACACACACACACACCATATTTGGCAAAAAATGGCCACGGTAATTTTATTGGTTTCAAATATTCATACAAATAAATATAATAATTCAAATATTCAGATGAAAATAAATATAGCAGCAAAACCTTTGCCCAGTTTTCAGAACACGGGCTACTCAACCTTTATTTACAAAGAAATACGTCCCCCCCGGATTCCGGGGTGACCCAACCACATAAAATTCACCGCGACAGGGAGGGAGGGAGCTTCTCCTCTAGGTCCGGCCGCTGCAAGAGGAAGTAAAGACCCTCAGCAGCCCCTTTTAACACTTCTCCAGGGACTTCCAGAAAATTCCCTGGATTCTGATTGGACCACCTAAAATTCAGGTATACATTTAAAGAGACAGTACATTTTTCTACCTGTATCCTAACAATAACCAGGGCTGAGTGACCGCCGTCCCAAGAAAGTGGGCTCCAGTGGTGCGCCCCCTTTTTTACATTCTTTAAATATATACATATATATTGATTTAGCTTTATGGTTCATATTAAGTATTTTCTAGAGAGCATTCGTTCATTCTGAGCTTGGTCTACTTGTTCCCTAAAGTTACTCTTTGATGTAAAACTCAAATTCACATATTTTTACTTATTTACTTCGATTTCAGGGCATTATAAATAAATGTACAGTAAAATGAATCACATTTCCATGTTAAATTGCTATATTTCAATAATAGTTTACTTATAATGATTCCATTGCTTTTCCAGAAGGTAAGAAGCCATCTTGTATGCAGTATATTTGCATATATATGAAAAGTGCAGTGAATCAAAGCTCAATGTCATCCTCCATAAATCAGATGACAAAACTTTATAGCTTTATTGAAGGAATAGGGAGCCAGTGGACATTATACGTCACCAGTGATCAAGTCATAGAAATAACACATCAGTATTATTAGCCCTATTCCCTTTTATTTTTTATTGATTTATTTGCAACAAAAATCACATTCATTATAACCTGTACATGTAAATTAATTTTCTAAAATATTTAAAATAAGTAAAATGTATCAACCCTTATTAACAAATAGTGCAAAATTTTTATAATCCATTGCAGCCAAATAACAATTAGCTTTGACTGCTCACACTGTAGACTAAAGACAGAAGGCAAAGGCTGCTGCAATTAGCAGCAAATGGTACCCTTCTACCATATTAGTCATTAGTAAATGATTGGGACAATAAAAAGCATCCGTTTTATCTAAATATACACTGCAGTTCTGAGAAAAGGGCCAACAATAAAAATATATAAATAGTAAGATAACGTATATTTTATTCATTTTAACATAAAATCGGATGTCCTTCCCCCTAAAGAGAACTTATTGTGGTTTTTACTATAAGTAAATATTTTCTTCCTATATTTAAATAAATCAAAATTAATGCACATAAATATTTTATATTGTTATCTTCTTACATTCAGCTAGGAGATTAAGCTTACCTGTGACTTCATTCAGCTTAATTGAAAGTATTTTGTTTACAGACCTCTGTAGTTTAAGCTGACATTTTGTATACAAGCACATGAGTAAATAAGTGCAATGTCTCAGACCCTTTTAGCCCCCCTCTCTCTTTTTATTTTTATTAGGCTCTTTCCTAAGTTTCAGATAGAGGCATAAAGATAAACAGCTTCTACTGTGCTCTTTCTTCAACCTCTGTTCACACTGATGCAATGCTGGAAACACAGCAAATCCTGTGTGTTTCTTAAACTGCATTGAAATCACACAGAGTCTATGCGATCTTCTGTGGGTGTCAATGTTAAATTAATGCAAACTGCAGTGCGAATTCCAGAATCAGACTGGATATGTGTGAACACCCATGCGATGCGATTCAGGCTCAGAAAAAAAAAGGGTCTTGCACCATTTTGGTGTGGATGCAATGCGACTTAAGGCATATACAATATGTGGCTCAAATCGCACCACACAGACATCATATGTGATTTGCACAGAAATGCTGTGCGAATTACATGCAGTGTCCCGCACCGCACAAGAGTGAACCCAGGCTCAGAAAACACATCTGAGAAATTCAATTCCCAGCAACATTTGTCTAGTGATATGGTCCTTCAAAAACTCCTGCCACCTGTTCTGATCGGCCAGTGGTCCGGTTTCTGATAATGGTGGTCTCTGTGGCGGATTTGCCACAAGATCACTTTTATCGGCAGCGGGAGAGACCCCCTCCCACCGCGCTCCGGTGCCCCCCACCGCTTCGGCAGTGGCAGAGGCAATCGGATCTTCACCCTGGCTGGGCATGGAGATGAGTGAGGGGAAGATGGCCCCCACCCGTCTCCATAACAATGCAGGGCAGGAGCAACGTCAAAACGTCTCTTCCACCCACAGCTCTTAAAGGGCCATATTTTTTTTTTCTATTGCATTTAAGTGTAAATATGAGATCTGAGGTCTTTTTGACCCCAGATCTCATATTTAAGAGGTCCTGTCATGCTTTTTTTCTATTACACGGGATGCTTACATTCCTTGTAATAGAAATAAAAGTGACACTTTTTTTTAAAACAGTGTAAAAATTAAAAAAAGGTAAAATAAATAAGAAAAATTTTTTTTAATGCGCCCTGTCCCGCCGAGCTCGTGTGCAGAAGCTAACGCATATGTGAGTAGCTCTAGCATATGAAAACAGTGTTCAAACCACTCATGTGAGGTATCGACGCGATCGGTAGAGCGAGAGCAATAATTCTAGCCCTAGACCTCCTCTGTGACTTAAAACATGCAACCTGTAGAATTTTTTAAACGTCGCCTATAGAGATTTTTAAGGGTAAAGTTTGTCGCCATTCTCTGAGCGGGCGCAGTTTTGAAGCGTGACATGTTGGGTATCAATTTACTCGCTGTAACATTACCTTTCACAATATAAAAAAAATGGGTTAACTTTACTGTTGTCTTATTTTTTAATTCAAAAAAGTGTATTTTTTCCAAAAAAAGTGCGCTTGTAAGACCGCTGCGCAAATATGGTGTGATAGAAAGTATTGCAACGACCGCCATTTTATTCTCTAGGGTGTTAGAAAAAAAATGTATAATGTTTGGGGTTCTAAGTAATTTTCTAGCAAAAAAAACCTGTTTTTAACTTGTAAACAACACATCTCAAAAAAAGGCTCGGTCCTTAAGTGGTTAATAGCACCACTTTTATAAAGTGGTGCTATTACTGCAACAAATTAAAAAAAATCATTTCTCTGGTTTGTAGATAATAAAATTGGAGGTATTTAGGACCATCTCTAAGTTAAGAGAGTGTCTGTCTGTGTACACTGTTTAGCAGAACAGCATATTTGCTGCCACTATCTCAACCCCCTACCTCCACCAAAGGCTGTCACTGGTTGTCAAAGTAGAAGTTTGGCCTAAAACTAAAATCTCTAAATCTAATTGACCTATCTAGCCCTGTAAAGCAAAAATCACTATACATAACTTTTCTAAAGCTGCTCAGGTCTGGTCCCACGCTGGACTGTCAGCGAGGCTTCTCTGTGTAGGCGTGGGCAGAAGAGGCAGCCGACAACGGAAGCAACATAGTAACTCTCTGGGTGATGTCACTTCCCAGGCATTTGCCAGCCGCAAATGGTCTCCAGCTGCAGAACCTATGTATAGAGATATTTGTTTTACAGGGCTAGATAGGTTAGTCTTAGATTATGGCTGCAAGTAGATTTAAAGAGTTAAGTTTTAGGCTGAACTTCCACTTTAAGGACGTCTTACAGCTGACAGCATCCAAGTAACCAGTAATGCTGACAGTAAGTGGAGCCTGATGGGAAAAGTTGAGACACTAGTTCCCCATTAGGCCTACTCTCTTCTTGTGATTGACAGCAGGCAGTGGGTGGATTCTATAGCCAAGAGCAACCTGTCTATAAGCTTTGGATTCACCAGCTTCCTGCTGGCAGTCATAAGGAGAGTGGACTTGATGGGGAACTAGTGTCTGTGAATCCTCATCAGGCTTTACTCACCCAGCTTTGAAAATCTTCAAAAGCTGCACTGTGTGCAGTGACAGGAAGGAGCTCAGCGGCACTGAAGATGGTGTTTCTGTATGGATATTCTAGTCTCAGTGCACCTCCACATATGGTGCATGCCCCGAATTCAAACTTGTCACCTATAGCGACATTTGCCAAGGGGAAACATGTTGGAATTCTAAAGAGTGTCTTAGAGACTCTTTTTTAACACACCTGATATTTATTATTTTTGCTATTCAAAAAGAACTATTATATTATTTAGCACAATGAAAAACTTAAGGTCTGATGTTTGATTTTACTCGCAGGCATTGTGAATACTTATTATATACAGCTTGTGCCACCTAACATAAAAATCCTTGCAGAGTCAAGGAAGATTTGCCATTATTGAGCAGCAGTAGCAGTAGCAAATACAAACAAAGCAGCTTATGGCTGTGACATTGCATAGCAGTTTAACATCCAAGAAAAGCTAACATGCTTTAAAGAATTTTTATATCTCGTTGTCAGGGCCACTGCTTAAGTAGTGTAAAACATAAATATATATTTTTTAATAGATTCTTACACATATAATACATTCTTTTTTATTATTTTTTTATTCTTCTTAAATATGCTTGAGAAAGGGGTTTAGCATAATGAATAACGTCTTTCTGTGCATTACTTTAAAGCATGACCTCCTGCAGCTTGAAACTGTCATACATTATGCAGAGCTCAAATGCAGGCTATTCATGGTTCTGCTGTTTTTGACCTGCTTGAGGATGAACATGTGCTATGCATCAACTTTACCAAGTGTATCCTGTATAGAAGTTAGCAGAACTTCTGTTTAAATTGTCTATTGTAATTAGGCTGGTGAGAGAGGCTATTCTTAAAATTAGTTAAAAGGTGTAGTTATCAGGTGAATAGGGCAATGCTATCAATTGGTTTAAATTCTTTAAACATGTTTGTAATGTTCTATATTTAATTCTATATAGACAGAGAATACATACAGAAATAAATACTTGTTACATATGCTTGCTGTGCCTGCTATTTACAGCTCAGTGCAAGTCTATGATCAGACCTCTAATCATATATTTCCCCTGAGAACTATATATATGTAACTGATTTTCTATTAACAGTCACTTGGCAAGCATAAAAGTCCTATAGAAATATTCATATGAAAAAAATATACTAAACTCCAAATGAATTCTGCACTAATGTCAAACACTTGCGGAGAATTACCACTGTAATTACCACTTGCTAAAAACCGCAGACAGCTGCCCACATAAAAATCCACAGATATGTGAAAAATATATAAACTCATATGTATAGCACTGTCTTTTTGAAAGAAGTGTCCTAGTGATAAATTAAATAAACAAAATATCAAACATATAAACAATGCTGTCGCTTTAACCACTTCAGCTCCAGAAGGTTTACTCCTGTTCATGACCAGGCCATTTTTTTTTTCGATACTGCACTGCATTACTTTAACTGACAATTGCGCAGTCATGCAACGCTGTACCAAAAGAAAATGTATGTCCTTTTCCCCCACAAATAGTGCTTTCTTTGGTATTTGATCAATACAAAAAAGTGGGGTAAGTGGCCACTAGAAATTGATGCCCCCTTTAAATAATGCAGAAGTGTATTGTACTATACTTGGTCACAACAAATGTGTGACTGAAAATAACCATAAGGGTATATTTTTATTATATTAAAAATAGTGAATCAATAGGTGTCACCTTAATTTGTAATCGCATGAAAAAAATATATATTATGTGCATCTGTGTAAACTTATCAACCGTAGACCGATAATATATGTACATCTGTGTAGACCAAGTAGCAGGTCCAATAAAGATATAAAAATCAAATGCACCAAACAACTGTATATCCGTGCAAAAAACAGTATCAAGTCCAAAATTGACTGAACCAAACACAAATAGTGAACCAGGAAAAATATATATAAAAATAATCCAAGTGACAAAAAAGTTTTGTAATGAAGATCCGATCACAGAAAAATGCATACCAGCCTGGTGACTTATGTGCTCAAAGATGATCTGGGTGACTTTGGTGCTCCCCCTTTGGGTCCCCACTCACCGACTCCTCATACCCCTGAAGGGGTGGTAGGCATGTGTGAATGCTGAATGGTCCCCCTAGATGTTCCTTCACAGATGGGCTCCAGACCGCAATCCTGCACTCAGTTCAGCTTCCGTTATCACTTCGGAGGGTATCCACTTATTATCCATAGATGGACCGCTCATTGGAAGAGATAGGAATAGCCCCATAGTGTAGTAGTTTTAAATTGTAGGTTTAATAAAAACTTTAAAATCAAACAGCGTGTGCTCCAGCTGCGTTCCAGGCTCCCTGCTTGCGTACCGGAATGACATAGGTGCGTGTGAAGCCCTGCTTTACATGTTTCGTCATCAACGTTATCAAAGGCCATTTGATCACCTCTGCGGTTTTTATTTTTTTGTGCTATAAACAAAGGGAGACCGACAATTTTGAAAAAATAAACAATATTTTTTACTTTCTGCTATAAAACATCCATTAAAAAAACAAAAGGTAAAAAACCTAATTGCTTCATAAATGTACGTCAATATGTATTCTGCTACATATTTTTGGTAAAAAAATCCCAATAACCACATATTGATTGGTTTGCGCAAAAGTTATAACATCTAAAAACCATGGGATATATTTATAGATTTTTTTTTAACTAGTAATGGTCGTGATCAGCAACTTATGGTGGGACTGAAACATTGCAGCAGACAAAACGAACACTATGTGACACTTTTTTGGGAACCAGTGACACCAATACAGTGATCAGTGCTAAACATATGCACTGTCACTGTATTAATGACACTGGCAGGGAAGGGGTTAACATCAGGGGCCAGAAAAGTGTTTAATATGTGTCTTAAATGTGATTGCTTACTGTGGGGGAGGTGCCTAGCCGAAACACAGGATCACTACCTTCCCTACTGACAGAATGACAGTCTACCTTGTTTACAAAGGCAGTCCCCCATTCTAATTCTCTCTTGAGTGATTGACGGGTCCCGGTATGTGGTGCATACTAGCGCAGTTTGACATTACACTGCGGAGGGACTGTCAGAAACCATGAAACAGACCGAGACAGAAATACAGTTAAATCACACTTGTTTAATAATAATAAAAAAGTAAACGTAGTCAAAACATAGCCAGAGTTCAGGAACTGGAACAGATAGTCAGACAAGCCAAACGTCAGGGAGCCAGAGATCAGCGTAGTAGAACAGTAAGCAGGATCTGGAGCCATAAAGAACGTCAGCCAAGCAAGTCTTTAACAGGAAGACAGGAGAGCGTCTCTAGAGATGTGACCAAAGTGAAGGCAGAGAAGATTTGGACTGGACGCTTAAGTAACCAAGACTGACAAGCAGGATATCATCAACAGGTAAGTCACTGTGGAGAGATAGTAGCTGGCAATTAGCTGACAGCTGAGCGGCCAGCTCAGAGAAGGAAGGGCTGAGCCCAGCCCTGACAGGGACCAATTTATTTTATTTATTTAAATGTGGTTTACTACCGCTTTAATCTTTCCTCTATATCTCCATCCTCTCTGCAGTTTCCTTTTCCTCCTGGTGGTCTCTTGGATGTCCCCCTCCCGACTTTCCACTCTCATAAAATACATTGGTTAAAACCCAACAGTTTTGGGTGAAAAGTGTAAAGTCAATGTTTGGTTTAAGACCTTTGCTGACACCCCAATTTGCAGGCCAAGATGGGCTAGTCTGATAAAAAAAGCACAATATGCATTTGTTTGTGATATTTAAATTCCCAATAAAATAAAGAATATTAGAATACTGCATTACATGGGGGACTATTATTGGTAATATTTTACAATATAAAATAATAATTAGTCTCTCTGATGGACTTTTGGACAACACCCTAATATATTCTATACTTCATCCACAGCCAGAGCCTGCCCTTTGTGTGCAGTTCTTTACATGTTCAAAATTCTCTCTTCAAATAGATTTTATTCATGTTTCCTCGAGACACTTCCAGAATTTCCAGGCCTTTCATCATGCCCTATTAGAGAATAATTAGGTCTATACTTTACATGCAATTGAAATAATATCGGTAAAAGCAATATTGGCATTTATTTATTAGCTACTTTGTGCTTTAAATGTTCAGCATTGACTAATGAGACACAGTTTGAATGATGTTCCAGATTTAATGCGTGCTCTGATTAACATCACAGAATTTGTATGCTCTGGTGGTGCCATCGCCTACTGTCCATGTCCTTGAAACACGTACACCATTTGGAAGTGCTGATCACATGCACATTGTATCAAAGAATTGAATACATCCTGTTCATATTGCTACTCTCTGAAGCAAAGGCAAATGCATATGTTGAATCCTTCTGTGGTGTCCTTGCCATGTAACTTTATATTGTATTTTTATGCTAAAATATTTAAAATTTACATAAAATGCAATTCAGAATAATGCATGAGGAATCTTTTCTAGACTGATAATGATGTACAAAACACAATAACTCATAGCAACCTGAAATCACGTTATTAGTTACTGGTAAGCTGCAAACTGATTGGTTTGCATGGTTTATAGAATAAAGATTAAAGTGCAATAAATCAGATTCAGGCCTCATGCCCACGGGCATTTTAAAAAACAAGCTGCAAAGCTAGTACCGACGCCAGGAAAAAAGCAGCGTTAAAACACATTTTTTTTTCACGTTTTGCATTGACGCCAATGCGCGTTTAGCCACGCTAGATTTAAGCCACGTTTCCCTGTCTCTATTCAAAATCAATGGCTCCCTATGGGAGCCTATTGATTTGAATAGACTTCGCACCAGAAGTCGGATTAAGATGAGCCGACTTGCGGTGCGACTTGTGAGCTGAGAATTTTGAAGGGGAACCCCGACAAAATTTTGCATGAGGTTCCCCCCAAGATCCATACCAGACCCGTAGCTCGGCAGGTCAGGAAAGGGGGGGTGAACAAGCACCACCCCCTCCTGGACCATACCAGGCCACATGCTCTCAACATGGGGGGATTGGTGCTTTGGGGCAGAAGGGGACCCTGTCCCCCCCACCTCAAAGCACCTTTTCCCCATATTGATGAGGACAAGGGCCTCTTCCCGACAACCCTTGCCCGGTGGTTGTTGGAGTCTGCGGGCGGGTACTTATCATGATCTGGAAGCCCCCTTTAACAAAGGGCCCCCCAGATCACGGCCCCCCACCCTAGGTGAATGAGTATGGGGTACATCGTACCCCTACCCATTGACCTAAATAAAAAAGTGTCAAAAATAAACACACTACACAGTTTTTTAAAGTATTTTATTTAGGCAGCTCTGGCTCTTCTCCCTCTTCTTGCGACGCGTCCACTCCTCTCCGGTCCTTCTCCCCTCTCCAGTTCTTCTCCCCTCTCCGGTTCTTCTCCTCTCTGCGCTGTCTCCACTATCTTCTGGAGCCTCAGAACGCACTCGTCCTGGGTTTTATTTGGAGCTTAAAAACCCCTATGCCACTTGCAGCTCAAAAATACCATGGTGGGCATGAGGCCATAGGCTAAAATGGAGAGGCGTTTTTAAGCTGCAAAAAACGCTCATAAAAGCGGCTGTAAAAACATCTGTAGGCATGAGGCCTTAATCTGCAAAAAATATTGAAGCATTCTCTGAATGGTTTATTATATGTTATGGTGACTTTGGGGAACAGGGGGCACAGTTTATTCACAAATAAATAAATGAAAAATATGTTTAAGCCTTAAGATTCACAGCTTCCAATGCTTCAATTAGATAGATTTAGAGAACAGTCTATAAATGACGGCACACAATTGAATTACACAATGTACTAAATCTAGAAGTGTACAGAATTATTGTATATGTGTGGGCTCACAAAACAGCAAGTGTTCATAAAATTTGTGTAAGATTTTATGAAACACTGACTGGATATGTTGAAAAGTTTAAAGTCACTAAAAGCAGATTGTTAAGATGACTTGCAATCTTTCTTTGAATGAAAATGTATCTTTCTTTAAAAAAAATAGAGTATATCGCGTAGAAATGGAAAGTATGTACATATCATTATAGGATTAAGGCACACACTCCAAACCCTGGGTCACTGAGGGCTTAAAGTGATTCTATAGGAAACATTTTTATAAAAAAATAAATAAAAAATAACAAACATGCTATACTTACCTGCCTTGTGCAGTGGTTTTACACAGAACAGCCCTGATCCTCCTCTTCTCATGTCCCCCTCTGGTGCTCTGGGCCCCTCCCACTTTCTGAGTGCCCCCATAGCAAGCAGTGTAACCAAAGGCAAAACTTCTTTTTAGAAATGGATAACTTACAAAATACAAAGCAGTGTCCAAATACATAGGCGTGCGCATAGGCATGCCCTAATCACCCAGTGTGGAGCATATTCCACATGTTTAGACCCCTAATATTTTACCAAAGCCCCCTAATGGGGCTCCTAAAAAATAACAAAATAAATTATAATAAAAATTAATTTGTAAAAAATAATAAAAGATAAAATAATAAAAATGAAAAAAATTCTGACACCATCCACTGCCCTACTGACACCAATCTCTGCTCTACCGACACCATCGGTATATATACACACACATGCACACACACCCTAAAGCAATAGACTGTGCACACCTATGTCCAAATATAATAATCCCTAATCCATCAGTGCACAACTGATGAAACCAGCTTATATTTTGTGTCTTTCATCTAAAATAAATGTCCTCTGAACAACAAGGTCTTGTGCACATATCTTCTTTAAAGCTGGGATCAAGACTATCAAACTTACGATTGTAAAAGAATCAGGGCTTCCAGGGTCAGTCTACATGTAATAACTCAATTAGACACAAGGGAAACAACATAGTGCTCACTGTGAGAAAAATGTTTATTAATAAAGTAAAAAAGCATTTACATGACTGAAAATTACTCTTGCTTTAAGAAGATCTCACTAAAAAGAAGTAACAACCAGGAAAATCGCACACTGGACTGGGGTCGTGTGTCTGTCAGTGTTGCACAGACATGAAAACTGCTCTTCTCTCCCTCAGGGCAGTTCCTATCCATATCAGACTCATTCCTTTGCACCTCCCAGCATGTTTTGTTGTAATCATGTTATCAAGGGCACGAAGTACACAAATTCCCCGGGGGGACAACATTTAAGAATACGTAGAAATTGCAAGAGTGAGAAAGATTACACAGGCTAAGCAATATTAGATTATAAAATTAAATAAAAATGCCCTCCTGCACTAAAAGGCTAAAATGTGTGAACTTAATAAGTGTGAGTTGTGCCAGCACTTTCTTATTATGACACAAATATATATCAACCAAAACAAAAAGTAAGTGCAGCGCTCAGTAATGTTAAAAAACCTAATACACACTCAATAAACAAAAAATCACCTTAGTGAAAAACACACATCAGTGCCATCATGTCGCAATAATAATTAAAAATCATAAAAACAACATTAATAAAAGCTTTTTGTTTAAAAAAATCATAAAAACCCTACTTTTTAAAATTATTACAATACTCTGTCTTTTTTTAAACGTGAAACTGTGCTCTTCAGGTGTCAGTCTTGAAATAATATTCAATATGGATCCTGCATGGAAAATTTTGGCACACACCACCACTTAGTGTTCTTTTACCAATTTAATATTAGGAGGGATTCTCATCTTGCATGGTGGGACATAATTACCATAAATCTATACTGCGTCTTTCCTCTTTAACCACTTGCTGACTGCCCTAAAGAAGTTTTACTGCTACAGGGCGGCCGATCTGAGCAGGATCACATTATATATATATATATATATATATATATATATATATATATATATATATATATATATATATATATATATATACACACACACGTTAGGGATGCAGCAGAACATGCGAACAGGCAAAAAATTTGTTCTTGGAAGGAAGTCTTCGTGATTGCATCTAAAATATTTTAAAAAATAATACAACCAGATCCATATTTAACTTTACTTAATCTAAAACCGGAATGGTTAACACTCTCTTAATTCAAACTTATGATCCAACTAATAATGGCTGCAAAACAAACAGTGGCCAAGGCATGGAAATCTCCTACATTGGTACTAGCAGAAACAATTCACAGAATGAATAATACAATGTCCCATGCTAAGATGGTAGCCATCGATCAAAATCAAATTCCAAAATTTGAAAAACTTTGGCATCCTTGGATAAAACAACAGTTCCTGTCAAACTTCAATGACTCTGTCCTGTTGTCATGGTAACAGATTAAATGACTTACAGAGACACCCATTCTAAGGCTTCAAAGAGAACTAAAAAGAATAATAAACTGACGAGCGGGACAACCTTGTGGACCATACCTCTACCTTTCAACCCTTTTTCTTCTTTCTCTTTCCTTTTCTCCACCTTACGATTAAAGCTCATTATCAGAATTTATTTGACCTATATACACTCTACTTGTAAACAATATGTATAGTAGGTATAAATCATTTAAATACCTACAAAAGTAACTAAGGAAATGATATATATCTTTAATTTAGGTTTACGTGAACCCAATGTTTAATATTTGAAATTTCATGATATTTACCTATATAAACCCTACTGTAAAACAATGAGCTTACTTTATAGATCCTTGTAAACTTACTTTATGTATCTTTATAACATTGTATACTCAATAAACCTCTTTTGACAAGGAAAAAATTTGTTCAAACACGCGAACACCGTTAAAGTCTATGGGACACGAACGTGAAAAATCAAAAGTACTAATTTTAAGGGTTAATGTGCAAGTTATTGTCATAAAAAGTGTTTGGGGACCTGGGTCCTGCCATAGGGGACATGTATCAATGCAAAAAAAAGTTTTAAAAACGGTTGTTTTTTTGGGAGCAGTGATTTTAATAATGCTTAAAGTGAAACAATAAAAGTGAAATATTCCTTTAAATTTCATACCTGGGGGGTGTCTATAGTATGCCTGTAAAGTGGCGCATGTTTCCAGTGTTTAGAACAGTCCCTGCACAAAATGACATTTCTAAAGGAAAAAAGCAATTTAAAAGTACTCGCAGCTTTAATGAATTGTCTATGGGAGTGTCTACGGCAATACAGATAAAAGTCATTGAAAAAAACGGCATGGGATCCCCCCAGTCCATTACCAGGCCTTTTGGGTCTGGTATGAATATTAAGGGGAACCCCGAACCAAAATTAAAAAAAAAATACCAGACCCTTATCCGAGCATGCAACCTGGCAGGCAGCAGGAAAAGAGGGGGGGACGAGAGAGCGCCCCCCCTCTTGAACTGTACCAGGCCACATGCCCTCAACATGGGGAGGATGCTTTGGGGTAGCCCCCCAAAGTACCTTGTCCCCATGTTGATGGGGACAAGGGCCTCATCCCCACAACCCTTGCCTGGTGGTTGTGGGGGTCTGCGGGTGGGGGGATTATCGGAATCTGGAAGCCCCCTTTAACAAGGGGACCCCCAGATCCTGGCCTCCCCCCTGTGTGAAATGGTAACGGGGTACAAATGTACCTAAAGTGTCAAAATGGTACAAAAGACAAGACACAACTTGGAACAAGTCCTTTATTAAAAAATAAAAAAATAAAAATGTCCCATGAAGTCTCCTTCTCTTGCACCGATGACGGACCGAAAAAGAAAAAAAAAAACAAAGCCGCAACCGACCCACCTCCATGGCACCCACTGTATGACGCGTCCTCGCAGGTTACAATTCTTTTATAACTGAGGGCGGGACCACGCGGTGACCCAGCCCCCCTCTGATGCACAGGGACTTCCCAATGGCTTCCCCGCCCTCGGCGGAGCGAGACAAGAAGACTTCGTGGGACATTTTTATTATTTTATTTTTAAATAAAGGACATGTCCCAAGCTATGTCTTGTCTTTTGTACCATTTTGACACTTTTTTTTGAAATGGTAGGGGTACAAATGTACCCCGTTACCATTTCACACAGGGGGGAGGCCGGGATCTGGGGGTTCCCTTGTTAAAGGAGGCTTCCAGATTCCAATAAGACCCCCGCTCGCAGACCCCCACAACCACCGGGCAAGGGTTGTGGGTAGGGATGGGCTGTCTGTTCGAGTCGAACATGAGTTTGACTTGAACAATGGCCATTCGCCGCGTCACAGCCCATAATGCGCTGCGTCATCGCAGTGCATTGCTGGCTGATGATTGGCCAAGCATGCACTATGACCCGCATGCTTTGGCCAATCACAGCGCCGTCAGCAAAGAGAGCCATAACTGGCCACAGGCAGGGTGCCTGTGGCTGATTATGGCTCAGGGGGGTTAAGTACATGCCCCACACTATATAAGGCCGCCCGCACGTCGGCCTCTTGTAGTGTGTTTGTGGCGTTTGTTCAAAGAGAGACAGAGAGCGTGTCATTTCATTTAGTTTGAGCAGGCAGGCAATTCCTGGTGTATACATATATACATATATACACAGGCAGGTGACTCGCTGAGCTGCAGTTCATAAAATATATATCCACTGCATTGTATTCCAGCCAAGCCTATACCTGACTGTAGGCCATTCCTTGAGTGCATCTTCAAAGACACTTTCAGCCAAGCAGGTGACTCACTGAGCTGCAGTTCAAAAAATATATATCCACTGCATTGTAGTCCAGCCAAGCCTATACCTTACTGTAGGCCATTCCTGGTGTACTGTTTTTAGTAAACTTCAGGCATTGTTTTGCTAATCTAATTGTACAGTATGTCTGGCACGCCACCATGGAGAGGCAGATGCTCACAGGCCACTAAAAGAGGTCAAGTAGGCTCTGTGTCTACAGCAAACGGTGCTGGTCGTGGACACGGTGCATCTTCAGCATGTGGCCATGGGGCACGCTTGTCCTTTTCTTTGGCAGCTGGTTGTGTTGAGCCACAACACGCAGAAGAGTTGGTAGAGTTGATGACCAAGCCGTCCTCATCCTCCTCATCCTCTGTCACCCAGGCTCAGAGTACTTTGGCTGCCAATGCAGCTGCCAAAGCGGCCTCTTCCATTGGCTCAATGTCATCAGTCACTCCTTCCCTAGCCCCACCATCATGCCCTGAGGAGTCCCCCGAACTGTTCGACCACAGTGTTGGGTACATGCTGCAGGAGGATGCGCAGCATTTTGAAGGCTCCGATGATGGTACCCAGATTGAGGAAGGCAGTAACTTGAGCCCAGAGAGAGGGGGTGCCCAAGAAGGACAACAAAACAAACTGTCAGTCATGTTCCCCCAGCTGCAGCATACTGCCAGGTTTCCTCCAGTGACGTGGAGGGAGGGGATGATGAGGTCACTGAGGGTGCCTGATAGGAGAGAGGAGGAGGAGGAGGCACATCTCCAATGAGGCAGGATGCCCTCCAGGGGCCAGCTTAAGGGCAGCCAACCAACTGCATCACACCACAGAGCTCCGCATGTGCAGGGCGATGCTGACTCCGCGCGTTTTTCTAAAAGTTCTTTGGTGTGGGCCTTTTTTGAGACATGTGCAGCAGATTGCACCTTTGCTGTTTGCAACAAATGTCTGAAGCGTATTAAGCGTGGCCAAAACAGCAGCCGCTTGGGCACCACATGCTTGACCAGACATATGTTGAACTCCCATGCAGTCCATTGGCAAGCGTACTTAAAAGACCCACACCAAAGAACAAGGCGGATCTCTCCTTGCTGCTCATCAGCTGGGATCTCCAACCCCACTATACCTTCAGTTCTCTCAGAAACCAGCACTGAGAGGAATGAAGGCGTAGAAATAGGTGTGCCAAGTACTTGCGGGCAATCTGCTATCGCTACACCATTGTTCGATTGTAGCAGGCAAATTTCCCTACCCCAGTTGCTAAACCGGCGAAAGAAATTCTGTCCCAGCCACCCACATGCTCAGTGGCTGAATGCTAGTTTGGCTAAATTGCTAGCACTCCAACTGCTGCCTTTTCAGCTGGTAGACTCTGCCCCCTTTCAAGAATTTGTAGAATGTGCGGTACCTCAGTGGTAGGTTGCCAAACGCCATTTTTTTTTTCTCTTAAGGCAATTCCGGCTCTCTACCGACATGTGGACGGCAATGTCTTGGCCTCGTTGGACATGGTGGTCAGTGGTAAGGTGCATATTACCGCTGACTCATGGTCCAGCAAGCATGGACTGTGACTTTACCTTTCTTTCACGGTGCACTGGGTAACCCTGCTGGCAGCTGGGAAGGATGCAGGACAGGGTGCAGTATTGTTGGAGCTTGTTCCGCCACCACACCTCCAAAATGCTGGTAGCGGTGATTCTGCCACACCTCTCTCCTCCACCCCTCCTCTTCTTCTTCTTCTATGGCCTTTTCCTGTGCAGATTTGTCCTCAGAACCAGCGATGCTCCATCGGCGTTCTAGAGGCTTTGCAAGCAGGGGCAGGCACAGAGGTGGTTGACGCCATGCCAGCTTCAGCCAGGGATGGTGGTTTGCAACAATGGCACCAACCTCCTCTCTGCCCTCCGACAGGGACACTTCACCCATGTGCCCTGTTTGGCTCACGTACAGCGGTTCTTGTGCAGGTACCTGGGCTTACAGGATATCCTGAGGCAGGCCAGGAAAGTCTGAGGGCATTTCCGCCGGTCATATAATGCCAGTGCTCAGCTGGTTGACCTTCAAAAGGAATGCAACCTTCCCAAGAACTGCCTCATCTGTGACATGTCCACCAGGTGTAACTCAACGTTGGCAATGCTGCAGCGGCTGCACACGCAGCAGAGGGCCATCAACGAGTACCTGTGCAAGTATGGCACCAGGAGAGGGCCAGGGGAGCTTGACTTTTTTTGCCATGCCGGTGGCTCATGATCAAGGATGCATGCACTGTCCTGTCACCATTTGAGGAGGCCACGAGGATGGTGAGCAGTGACAGTGCATGCATCAGTGATACTGTAGAAAAAAGAATCTATCCCTTGGGAGGTCCATAGATTTGGGCATCCCTAGGATAGGAAAAGACAGCTATTTTTGGTCAGAAGGGGTATTAAACGAGATCAATATAGAAACATAATAATAAAGTATCAAAATTTTATTGTGGTTTAAATACCAGAAACATCAATAAAGGTTGTGAGTTACTTTCCATGTCTGTTAGCAACTACAAATCTTTAATGACATACAAAACAAGAAAAATTCGCCCATGGGACTTTAAATGAGTTGGTCATATAGGTCATGATAGGTAGTATAAAGATTTATTGAAGTTCCAAAAACATAATTTACGATGAGCATAAAAACATCATAGGGCATGATTAGACCATTGACATATTGGTTACAGTATTAAAATACATGGTATACATATACAACTTTTGTACTCGACGCGTTTCGCGAGCTCTGCTCGCTTCCTCAGGAGTTGATGTATATGCAGGATATCTACAAAATAATAGGTATCAATAAGATATAACATTCAATGATGATCATGGTCAGAAAAGAAGCACGTGGCCTAAAAGAAGTACCCCATACTTGCATTATGGTCAGTGGGTCCATAGGACTGATCTACAAAGGCAACAGCGGAAAGTGCTCCAACCGGGAGCTGAAGGTGCGTAGCCTGCAGCAGCTGAGCGGGGGTCCAGTAGAAGGCGGACATGGCGAGAAAAAAGCAAAGGAATGTTGTATATCCTAGGATGTCCCAGAGGCCACATATGTCATGACAACTGTAATAAAAATTATATATATATATGCATCTGGGTCAGAATGGAACTTAAAGAGTAATTTAAGGGTATAAATAGTATGATATCACTCTTATATAGAGAAATCCATGACATAATAGGTGTGGGTGCAAACAGGAAAGAAAGGAAGATAATAATAAGAAGGTGTAAAGGATGCATGGTGTGAAAAGAAAAAGAAAAAGAAAAGAATTGTGTTCCTTGGTCTCATTAGCCATGTATAGTATGTTAACAGTGTTGGCAGTAAAATATATGTAGGTCTGATGGTAAACACCATAAAGGTGAGATATATATATAGAAAATATAGAGTATCTTTTGATGTCCATGTAATATACTAAAATGAAAAGAGAGCACAGACAAGCAAGGGTGGATATGAACACAATGCGAGGAGTAAGATGAAAACAAACAAAGATAAAGGAAGAAAAACTAGAGAGATGTTTCTTGCTAATAAGTAATGAGTATAACAATTCACACATAGTATGTGCAAGTGAAATTGAGTAAAAATAAAATGACATATTACATGAAGGTGATGTGCTTACCCATGTGTAGGACCTCTCAGATGTGAGGGAACAAGCCAAGTAAGGAGAGAAAGGAGAGTTCGCCATGTCACAGCCTCCAAACTTAAACCCCCGAGCGGGAGCATTGGGCTACGCCCCTAACGCCATACGAACGTGGCTAAGGTGGATGCCCGCGCTGCGCATGCGTGAGCTCCTCCGGCCAACGGGATGACGCACTGCACGCCAGATCGTGGAGCCGCAGGGATGCGGAAGTCACACGATGGGTGTAGATGTATGGCGCCGATGTAAAGGTGGCCCCACCCAGCCAGAAATTGGAGGGGAGGGGACAGCAGGGGAGAGGGTAGCCCCCCCATTTATACATCGCAGCTCCCGGAAAGGAGAAACAAAACCGCGGCCACCGATGGACACAGCACATAGGAGACACCACCATAAACCACCCAGAGTGGCATAAAAGAATGATATAGTACTCATATATAATGTATAATGGCAATTGTTACTAGTAAATATGACCACGAGAGCAGCAAACAGACCAAGTGGGCTAGTAGGTGTCTTCCACCTTAATAATTCAAGAGAAAAAGAGAGCGGACTGGATGCTGCCTCTTAATATAACACAACTCCATCCCTATTAAACATACAAAACAAGAAAAATTCGCCCATGGGACTTTAAATGAGTTGGTCATATAGGTCATGATAGGTAGTATAAAGATTTATTGAAGTTCCAAAAACATAATTTACGATGAGCATAAAAACATCATAGGGCATGATTAGACCATTGACATATTGGTTACAGTATTAAAATACATGGTATACATATACAACTTTTGTACTCGACGCGTTTCGCGAGCTCTGCTCGCTTCCTCAGGAGTTGATGTATATGCAGGATATCTACAAAATAATAGGTATCAATAAGATATAACATTCAATGATGATCATGGTCAGAAAAGAAGCACGTGGCCTAAAAGAAGTACCCCATACTTGCATTATGGTCAGTGGGTCCATAGGACTGATCTACAAAGGCAACAGCGGAAAGTGCTCCAACCGGGAGCTGAAGGTGCGTAGCCTGCAGCAGCTGAGCGGGGGTCCAGTAGAAGGCGGACATGGCGAGAAAAAAGAAAAGGAATGTTGTATATCCTAGGATGTCCCAGAGGCCACATATGTCATGACAACTGTAATAAAAATTATATATATATATGCATCTGGGTCAGAATGGAACTTAAAGAGTAATTTAAGGGTATAAATAGTATGATATCACTCTTATATAGAGAAATCCATGACATAGTAGGTGTGGGTGCAAACAGGAAAGAAAGGAAGATAATAATAAGAAGGTGTAAAGGATGCATGGTGTGAAAAGAAAAAGAAAAGAATTGTGTTCCTTGGTCTCATTAGCCATGTATAGTATGTTAACAGTGTTGGCAGTAAAATATATGTAGGTCTGATGGTAAACACCATAAAGGTGAGATATATATATAGAAAATATAGAGTATCTTTTGATGTCCATGTAATATACTAAAATGAAAAGAGAGCACAGACAAGCAAGGGTGGATATGAACACAATGCGAGGAGTAAGATGAAAACAAACAAAGATAAAGGAAGAAAAACTAGAGAGATGTTTCTTGCTAATAAGTAATGAGTATAACAATTCACACATAGTATGTGCAAGTGAAATTGAGTAAAAATAAAATGACATATTACATGAAGGTGATGTGCTTACCCATGTGTAGGACCTCTCAGATGTGAGGGAACAAGCCAAGTAAGGAGAGAAAGGAGAGTTCGCCATGTCACAGCCTCCAAACTTAAACCCCCGAGCGGGAGCATTGGGCTACGCCCCTAACGCCATACGAACGTGGCTAAGGTGGATGCCCGCGCTGCGCATGCGTGAGCTCCTCCGGCCAACGGGATGACGCACTGCACGCCAGATCGTGCAGCCGCAGGGATGCGGAAGTCACACGATGGGTGTAGATGTATGGCGCCGATGTAAAGGTGGCCCCACCCAGCCAGAAATTGGAGGGGAGGGGACAGCAGGGGAGAGGGTAGCCCCCCCATTTATACATCGCAGCTCCCGGAAAGGAGAAACAAAACCGTGGCCACCGATGGACACAGCACATAGGAGACACCACCATAAACCACCCAGAGTGGCATAAAAGAATGATATAGTACTCATATATAATGTATAATGGCAATTGTTACTAGTAAATATGACCACGAGAGCAGCAAACAGACCAAGTGGGCTAGTAGGTGTCTTCCACCTTAATAATTCAAGAGAAAAAGAGAGCGGACTGGATGCTGCCTCTTAATATAACACAACTCCATCCCTATTAAACATACAAAACAAGAAAAATTCGCCCATGGGACTTTAAATGAGTTGGTCATATAGGTCATGATAGGTAGTATAAAGATTTATTGAAGTTCCAAAAACATAATTTACGATGAGCATAAAAACATCATAGGGCATGATTAGACCATTGACATATTGGTTACAGTATTAAAATACATGGTATACATATACAACTTTTGTACTCGACGCGTTTCGCGAGCTCTGCTCGCTTCCTCAGGAGTTGATGTATATGCAGGATATCTACAAAATAATAGGTATCAATAAGATATAACATTCAATGATGATCATGGTCAGAAAAGAAGCACGTGGCCTAAAAGAAGTACCCCATACTTGCATTATGGTCAGTGGGTCCATAGGACTGATCTACAAAGGCAACAGCGGAAAGTGCTCCAACCGGGAGCTGAAGGTGCGTAGCCTGCAGCAGCTGAGCGGGGGTCCAGTAGAAGGCGGACATGGCGAGAAAAAAGAAAAGGAATGTTGTATATCCTAGGATGTCCCAGAGGCCACATATGTCATGACAACTGTAATAAAAATTATATATATATATGCATCTGGGTCAGAATGGAACTTAAAGAGTAATTTAAGGGTATAAATAGTATGATATCACTCTTATATAGAGAAATCCATGACATAATAGGTGTGGGTGCAAACAGGAAAGAAAGGAAGATAATAATAAGAAGGTGTAAAGGATGCATGGTGTGAAAAGAAAAAGAAAAGAATTGTGTTCCTTGGTCTCATTAGCCATGTATAGTATGTTAACAGTGTTGGCAGTAAAATATATGTAGGTCTGATGGTAAACACCATAAAGGTGAGATATATATATAGAAAATATAGAGTATCTTTTGATGTCCATGTAATATACTAAAATGAAAAGAGAGCACAGACAAGCAAGGGTGGATATGAACACAATGCGAGGAGTAAGATGAAAACAAACAAAGATAAAGGAAGAAAAACTAGAGAGATGTTTCTTGCTAATAAGTAATGAGTATAACAATTCACACATAGTATGTGCAAGTGAAATTGAGTAAAAATAAAATGACATATTACATGAAGGTGATGTGCTTACCCATGTGTAGGACCTCTCAGATGTGAGGGAACAAGCCAAGTAAGGAGAGAAAGGAGAGTTCGCCATGTCACAGCCTCCAAACTTAAACCCCCGAGCGGGAGCATTGGGCTATGCCCCTAACGCCATACGCCATTTATTTTTACTCAATTTCACTTGCACATACTATGTGTGAATTGTTATACTCATTACTTATTAGCAAGAAACATCTCTCTAGTTTTTCTTCCTTTATCTTTGTTTGTTTTCATCTTACTCCTCGCATTGTGTTCATATCCACCCTTGCTTGTCTGTGCTCTCTTTTCATTTTAGTATATTACATGGACATCAAAAGATACTCTATATTTTCTATATATATATCTCACCTTTATGGTGTTTACCATCAGACCTACATATATTTTACTGCCAACACTGTTAACATACTATACATGGCTAATGAGACCAAGGAACACAATTCTTTTCTTTTTCTTTTCACACCATGCATCCTTTACACCTTCTTATTATTATCTTCCTTTCTTTCCTGTTTGCACCCACACCTATTATGTCATGGATTTCTCTATATAAGAGTGATATCATACTATTTATACCCTTAAATTACTCTTTAAGTTCCATTCTGACCCAGATGCATATATATATATAATTTTTATTACAGTTGTCATGACATATGTGGCCTCTGGGACATCCTAGGATATACAACATTCCTTTTCTTTTTTCTCGCCATGTCCGCCTTCTACTGGACCCCCGCTCAGCTGCTGCAGGCTACGCACCTTCAGCTCCCGGTTGGAGCACTTTCCGCTGTTGCCTTTGTAGATCAGTCCTATGGACCCACTGACCATAATGCAAGTATGGGGTACTTCTTTTAGGCCACGTGCTTCTTTTCTGACCATGATCATCATTGAATGTTATATCTTATTGATACCTATTATTTTGTAGATATCCTGCATATACATCAACTCCTGAGGAAGCGAGCAGAGCTCGCGAAACGCGTCGAGTACAAAAGTTGTATATGTATACCATGTATTTTAATACTGTAACCAATATGTCAATGGTCTAATCATGCCCTATGATGTTTTTATGCTCATCGTAAATTATGTTTTTGGAACTTCAATAAATCTTTATACTACCTATCATGACCTATATGACCAACTCATTTAAAGTCCCATGGGCGAATTTTTCTTGTTTTGTATGTTTAATAGGGATGGAGTTGTGTTATATTAAGAGGCAGCATCCAGTCCGCTCTCTTTTTCTCTTGAATTATTAAGGTGGAAGACACCTACTAGCCCACTTGGTCTGTTTGCTGCTCTCGTGGTCATATTTACTAGTAACAATTGCCATTATACATTATATATGAGTACTATATCATTCTTTTATGCCACTCTGGGTGGTTTATGGTGGTGTCTCCTATGTGCTGTGTCCATCGGTGGCCGCGGTTTTGTTTCTCCTTTCCGGGAGCTGCGATGTATAAATGGGGGGGCTACCCTCTCCCCTGCTGTCCCCTCCCCTCCAATTTCTGGCTGGGTGGGGCCACCTTTACATCGGCGCCATACATCTACACCCATCGTGTGACTTCCGCATCCCTGCGGCTCCACGATCTGGCGTGCAGTGCGTCATCCCGTTGGCCGGAGGAGCTCACGCATGCGCAGCGCGGGCATCCACCTTAGCCACGTTCGTATGGCGTTAGGGGCGTAGCCCAATGCTCCCGCTCGGGGGTTTAAGTTTGGAGGCTGTGACATGGCGAACTCTCCTTTCTCTCCTTACTTGGCTTGTTCCCTCACATCTGAGAGGTCCTACACATGGGTAAGCACATCACCTTCATGTAATATGTCATTTTATTTTTACTCAATTTCACTTGCACATACTATGTGTGAATTGTTATACTCATTACTTATTAGCAAGAAACATCTCTCTAGTTTTTCTTCCTTTATCTTTGTTTGTTTTCATCTTACTCCTCGCATTGTGTTCATATCCACCCTTGCTTGTCTGTGCTCTCTTTTCATTTTAGTATATTACATGGACATCAAAAGATACTCTATATTTTCTATATATATATCTCACCTTTATGGTGTTTACCATCAGACCTACATATATTTTACTGCCAACACTGTTAACATACTATACATGGCTAATGAGACCAAGGAACACAATTCTTTTCTTTTTCTTTTCACACCATGCATCCTTTACACCTTCTTATTATTATCTTCCTTTCTTTCCTGTTTGCACCCACACCTATTATGTCATGGATTTCTCTATATAAGAGTGATATCATACTATTTATACCCTTAAATTACTCTTTAAGTTCCATTCTGACCCAGATGCATATATATATATAATTTTTATTACAGTTGTCATGACATATGTGGCCTCTGGGACATCCTAGGATATACAACATTCCTTTTCTTTTTTCTCGCCATGTCCGCCTTCTACTGGACCCCCGCTCAGCTGCTGCAGGCTACGCACCTTCAGCTCCCGGTTGGAGCACTTTCCGCTGTTGCCTTTGTAGATCAGTCCTATGGACCCACTGACCATAATGCAAGTATGGGGTACTTCTTTTAGGCCACGTGCTTCTTTTCTGACCATGATCATCATTGAATGTTATATCTTATTGATACCTATTATTTTGTAGATATCCTGCATATACATCAACTCCTGAGGAAGCGAGCAGAGCTCGCGAAACGCGTCGAGTACAAAAGTTGTATATGTATACCATGTATTTTAATACTGTAACCAATATGTCAATGGTCTAATCATGCCCTATGATGTTTTTATGCTCATCGTAAATTATGTTTTTGGAACTTCAATAAATCTTTATACTACCTATCATGACCTATATGACCAACTCATTTAAAGTCCCATGGGCGAATTTTTCTTGTTTTGTATGTTTAATAGGGATGGAGTTGTGTTATATTAAGAGGCAGCATCCAGTCCGCTCTCTTTTTCCCCTAATCTTTAATGACACATCATTAAAAAAGAAAGATACATCAAATGTGTATTACATACGATGTATCAAAATCACAGATGACAGGTCTATAGACTAACAATACACACATAAAACAAATAACACATAACATACAATGCAGGCGCCTGAAGTGATCCACTTCTGCCTAGCAGTCTCGGTGGCAAAATGCCAGTATAGTCTCTTCAAAAATCGAATTAAATGAATTAAAACGGGAGTGCTGTGCAGGAGTGGTCCCTGGGGATATAATTATTATTGTTAATTAAAGTTTGCTGAATAATGGGAGTCTTAATGTGATATGGGGGGCGGTAAATGGGGCGGTAATAGAGTGGTGAAAGAACCTGTAATGTCTAGACCTGTGTATGTCCCGCAGATAAATATAGAGAAGGTCCTCCTTAGTTATTCCATTGATTTTGGTACATCTAAATATGGATATAGTAGGGATTGCACAGGGTACAAGTCACAGTTCCAATCAGGTAGGTTTGGTTGTTGTTAAATATGCTTAGGTGCATATGATTGTGCATATGAGTGTTCAACGATAGTAATAAGGTAAACCTGATAGTCCGTTGTTTCTCAGATCTCCCTAAGACGTACCTTTACCCGCTGAACATGTTAACTTTACTATACATTTCAATCACATTGGTAAAGATGGGGTACTGTGGGACAAGTAAAGTAAGTATCTGTTGGTACATTACCACCCTTATTTCTCATGTGGACTCTGACAGGCTTCTTATCTTTCCCGGCTGTTAGTGTTTGAATAATGAAGCAGCTGATGGAGATTGTTGAATCACAGGTACGGCAGCCTTGCATACACGCTGCGCTGAATGGTTTGTCTCTTCATCCTGCTGCATTCAAAAGCCGCTCATTCCTATATGGATCAGATGTCCTACTTGTAAGGTAGTTAGTCGTTCACTGTCCCACTGTTCGCCCTTTTAGTGATGATTTATAGCTTATGATAAGCTCGCTTGCCGTTCCGCTCACTCTGTCATCTCATATAGGGTGATTCATTGCTCCCCCATTCTTCCACTACAGCGCGGTACCTCGAGGGGTCACTGACACGGCAGCCCTGCATCTAGCTTAACGCCAACGCATTTCGCAACATGTGAGTCACGTAGCTTCGACTGGGCGTTCCGAGGGCTGATCCATACCTCTCCTTTGTAGTGACTCCAGGTATGTTCGCTCCTCCTTCCCTCATTTTCATTCAAAAAAGTTAAGGACAAACTCATATCACAGTTTGGATGGTTGTCTCTCCCTTTCATCTGCAATATTTCCATGTTCATTTTAGTATTTTCAACAGAGGCATGTAATTACAATTCTTGATAAAATATTTCACAGCAGGGCCCATTCCAGTGCCCAGCAAGAGTAACTGTGAGGGCTTACAGTGTTCTGGTACCACCAACATCTAAGGCTTAATTTTCTGCAGAGTATATAGGACAGGCCCCTACTTTCAAACATCCAACTTACAAATGACTCCGACTTACAAACAACTCCTACTTACAAACGGAGGGAGACAACAGGAAGTGAAAGTAAATCTACCCCTAGGAAGGGAAATTCTCTCCTGTAATAGGGCGTACACACGGTCGGACTTTGTTTGGACATTCCGACAACAAAATCCTAGGATTTTTTCCGACGGATGTTGGCTCAAACTTGTCTTGCATACACACGGTCACACAAAGTTGTCAGAAAATCCGATCATTCTGAAAGCGGTGACGTAAAACACGTACGTCGGGACTATAAACGGGGCAGTGGCCAATAGCTTTCATCTCTTTATTTATTCTGAGCATGCGTGGCACTTTGTCCGTCGGATTTGTGTACACACAATCGGAATTTCCGACAACCGATTTTGTTGTCGGAAAATGTTATCTCCTGCTCTCCAACTTTGTGTGTCGGAAAATCCAATGGAAAATGTCCGATGGAGCCCACACACGGTCGGAATTTCCGACAACACGCTCCGATCGGACATTTTCCATCGGAAAATTCGACCGTGTGTACGGGGCATTAGAGTTAATATGTGAAAAAGGTGTCTCCTCCACTGATTTATCACCAGTCCTTAAAAAACCCAAATTTTCAAAATCCAATTGTCATTGGGACAGAAAGTGAGGTGAAATCTTCTGAACATGGGCACAGACAGCAAAACAAATGTTACAGGGGTGATGATAACCCTCCCCTATGTTTTCCAAAGAGCTTTGAAATAGATTTTTTGGCTGCAGCTACACTTACGAAATGTACCTGCTCCAAATTACAAACAGATTTTACATAAGAACAAACCTACAGTCCCTGTCTTGTTTGCACTGCCTGTATACTGTTGTTCAGAGTATATAGGGCCTGGGGGCCCAACGCTTTTTCTTTTTTTAATTTGGGTGCGGGGTTCCCCTAATATCCATACAAGACCCAAATGGTCTGTTAATGGACTGGGGGGTACCCATGCCGTTTGTCTCACTGATTTTCATCCATAATGCCGGGACCCAAGATTACATTAAAGCCGCAAGCAATTTTAAATCACTTTTATTCCTTTAAAAATGTAATTTTGTGCAGGGACTGTTCTAAGCACCGGAAACACTCACCACTTTACAGGCATACTATAGACACCCCCCAGGTATGATATTTAAAGGAATATTTCACTTTCATTTTTTCACTTTAAGTATCATTAAAATCACTGCTCTCGGAAAAACGACCGTTTTTAAAACTTTCTTTTGCATTGATACATGTCCTCTGGTCCCCAAACCCTTTTTAGGACAACAGCTTGCATATTAGCCTTTAAAATTTGCACTTTTGATTTCTCACGTTCGAGTCCCATAGACTTTAACCACTTCACTACCCGCGTATAGTCATATGACGTCCACAGATGGGATCTCCCATCCTGGGTGGACGTCATATGATGGCCTTGGGTTCTCGGCTGTCTAGGGGGCGCGCGCGCGCCTGCCGCGTTGCTCGGGACCCGGTGCGTGTGCCCGGCGGCTGCGATGTCAGCCGGGCACCCGCGATTGCCTGTTAACCGGGCCGGACCGTGGATCTGTGTGTGTAAACACACAGATCCACCTAAAGGGTTTGGTATGGATTTTGAGGGGGACTCCTACGCTATTTTTTTTAAAACAAATTGACACAGGGTTCCCCTTACTATCCATACTAGACCTGAAGGGCCTGGTATGGAATTTGGGGGGACTCCCAAGGATTTTTTTTTAATTTTGGTTCGGGGTTCCCCTTAATATTCATACCAGACCCAAAGGGCCTGGTAATGGACTGAGGGGATCTCATGCAGTTTTTTTTCAATGACTTTTATCTGTATTGCTGGACCTGACAATTCATTATAGCCGCGAGTACATTTAAATTACTTTTTCTTCCTTTAGAAATGTCATTTTTTGCAGGGACTGTTCTAAACACGGGAAAGGCACTGGAAACACTTTCCAAGCATACTATAGACACCCCCCAGGTATGAAATTTAAAGGAATATTTCACTTTTATCGTTTCACTTTAAGCATTATTAAAATCACTGCTTCTCAAAAAAACGGCCGTTTTTAAAACTTTTTTTTGCATTGATACATGTCCCCTGGGGCAGGACCCAGGCTTTTAAAGGGTGTTCCATGGCTTTCAAATTTGCCGTGAACACCCCAAATTGTTCGCTGTTCGTAACTGGCGAACACCTGATGTTCGAGTCGAATTTACGTTCAACTCGAACATCGGGCTCATCCCTAATATACGTGATCCTGCACTTCCGGGTATCAGGTGCAAGTGCGTGCCACTGGTGGCTTGCTCCTGCTGTGATTCTACACAGCGGGAGCTGATCAGTTGGTCCCGCGGACCCGATGTCAGTTGGCATCCGCTGATCGTTCGGTGCACAGGCAGAACCACGATCTGCCTATGTAAACAAGGCAAATCACTGTTCTGTCAGTGAGGAAGGCATGGATTCTGTGCTCCTGCAAAGCAGGGACATGGATCTATCCCTTCCTCTAGTAAAAGCACCTCCCACACTACAGTAAAACACCAGCTATGCACACAGTTAACCCTTTGATTGCCCCTGATGTTAACCCCTTCCCAGCCAGTCTTATTAGCATAGTGACAGTGCATATTTTTAGCACTGATTACTGTAATAATGTCACCGGTCCCCAAAAAAGTATTAATAGTGTCAGTTAGTGTCTGAATAGTTCTTAATGACATTGGCTGTATGTTTGGGCCATTGTCCTGTTGCAGAATAAATTGCTGTGCTCAGTCTTGCCATGGTCTATGATCCGTGATATGAAACTGTCTTCTACAACCTCACCTTAGTAGCAGAGTCTGGTGGTTCCTCACCCAGTTTTAAACCTCCTACACAACTGTTTTCTTTTCAGGTAATGACTGTATTTCAGCCTATATATGAAATTGATGATCATTAGCAATATACATTTATATTGATAAAAGTAAACAAAAAAAATATATTATATATGGGTCGGCCGTAAGATTTGTGTCCTACACACTTGTGGGAGTTGCAGATGAGGAGTAGTAAACCATATACTACTACCTGGTTGAGGAAGATATGATAGGGTTATTCTTGCTAGGGGTCCAACATTCTAAATAACCCGGTGAATTATTTTATTTTTCCTTATAATATATGTTTTTATATTGGTAGATGTTCCCCAATAGTATTGTGATTAGTTCATGCTATTTATTGGGTAAGGGTTTTTGTAGGGTGTCTCTATATGTGTAACATGTTTTATGTTATGTACATTTTTATAATATCTTTTTTTTATTGTTTGTGGTATGTGGACAATATCTCTTGTTGTATACATTTGTACGAAAACTTTAATAAAATTAGATTGAAGAATTTTTAAAATATTTTTTTAGAACTTTTTGTGCACATCCATAATCAAAATTAATTAATTTATATAACAATTTTTTAATGACTTTTTTTTTTATCAAAAAATGTTACTCAATTTTAACCAATATGACTTATATTGGGAGTAGTGGTTACATGGTATGAGTCAACAGCAGAAGAGGTAATGGTTTTTATTTTGAAGGTTCTTTTGGAAGCCATCTAGTGGTGATTTAGTATAGTACAGCCTAGGGGATAATGATCAGCTGTTTGTTTGTTTTTTACTGTTTTTATTAGTGTTTTTCTTTTTCAATGATCAACATGTTGTAATATGCAATGTTTTGTGTTAGTTAGTCTGCCATTGAATTAGTTCAGTGGGGGTTGGTAATGTATTTCAGTAGGTAATTCATAGAGATGGACCAAACACTCACCTATTCGGTTCGCAGCAGAACTCCCG
Organism: Lithobates clamitans; assembly: GCA_037952925.1. NCBI lineage: Eukaryota > Metazoa > Chordata > Amphibia > Anura > Ranidae > Lithobates > Lithobates clamitans. The sequence goes on along the minus strand of JBBGZY010000075.1, from coordinate 865,831 downwards.
AACAGGGGAAAAGTTTTGCCCCGAACCGTGAACTCCATTGAAGACTATGGGAGCTGAACATGAGAAATTAAAAGTGCACATTTTGAAGGCTTATATGCAAGTAATTAGCCATAAAAGGGGTATAGGGGTCTGGGTACTGCCCTGGGGGGACATGTATCAATGCAAAAACATTTTTTAAAAACAATCATTTTTAAAGGAGCAGTGATTTTATTGATGCTTAAAGTGCAACAATAAAAATGAAAAATTCCTTAAAATATAGTGCCAGAGGGGTCCCTTTAGTGTTCCTGTAAAATGGCACATCTGTAGCATGTATAGAGCATGCTGCAGCAAAAATTTGATTTCTAAAGTATGAATCACATTTAAATTGACTCACGGTTGCACCTGGCTTTTTTAAAAAAAGAAAGAAAAAATGGCATGGGGTCCACCCCTCATGTTGAGGGCATGTGACCTGGTATGATTCAGGGGGGAGGGGGAGCACTGTCCTCCCCCTTTCCTGACCTGCCAGGTTGCATGCTCAAATAAGGGTCTGGTATAGATTTTAAAGAGAACCCCACACCAAATAAAAAAAAAATGCTGTGGGGTCTCTGCCAAAATCCATACCAGACTCTTATCCAAGCACACGGCCTGGCAGGTCAGGAAAGGGGGGGCAAGCGAGTGCCCCCCTTGTCTGAACCATACCTGGCCACATGCCCTCAACATAGGGGGATGCTTTGGGGCACCTTGTTCCCGTGTTGTTGGGGACAAGGGTCTCTTTCCCACAACTCTGGGCTGTGGTTTTGGGGGGTCTCCGGGTAGGGGGTTTATCAGAATCCTAAAAGCACAGAGACGGTTTTTGACAATTCCTTTATTAAAAGAAAAAGGCAAAAAAAAAAAACCTGTGCCCCCTGACCATCAACAATCACGATGACCACCACACTGCGGGAACCCAAAAAAGTAATAAAAAAATGCTCTGCACTCATTGAAGGCTGACCCTGAATGCCTCCTCCACCATTTGACAGTTCTTATATAGGTAAGGGCGGGGCCACCTGGCGACACCTGGAGGCACTGCCCCTTGTGATGTCACGGACCGGTGCATGCTAGGTTGGTGATGTCACAAGGGGGTGGTGCAACGAGGTGAGATTGTCAGGTGGCCCCGCACTTACCTATATAAGAACTGTCAAACGGCAGAGGAGACATTCGGTGGTTATCCGTCAATGAGTGCAGAGCTTTTTTTTTGACAATGGATTTACATTGGGCGACACTGTTTTTTTCATTTTTTTAATAAAGGAATTGATAAAAACTGTCTCTGTGTTTTTATTACTTTTTGACACTTTTTTTGGTGAATGGGTAGGAATACATACTCATTCACATGGGGAGGCGAGATCTAGGTGTCCCCTTCCTAAAGAGGGCTTCCAGATTCCGATAAGCCCCTGCCAGCAGACCCCCATAACCACAGCCCAGGGTTGTGGGGAAGAGATCATGAAAGAGATAATCCGCAACTCCTTGCTTGCTCTTTAAGGCTACTTTTACACTGGGGCCACCAAGCATTTTAGTAGCGCATTAGCGGCGCTTTCGCATCGCTTTTCGGGCACTAGCAGGGCACTTTTAACCCCTGCTAGTGGCCGAAGAAGGGGCTAAAAGCGCTCGTGTTGCGTTGCTTCTGAATCGCTTTTCAGGTGCTTTGGAAGCGCTTTTCAGGCACTTTGGAAACATTTTAATGGGCAGGGTGTTTTTGGGAGCGCTGTATACTCCCAAACCAGGCATAGACTGGCCATCGGGACTACTGGGAGTTTCATGGTGGGCCGATGGCTCAGTGGGACGGTTTCAGTGGCCGCCTAATTTGTCTGTTGTATTGGAGGTCCACGGCGATCTACCCGTCAATCGCCGACAGCTGGTGCCTGACGGGTAGATCGAGATGCATGCAGAGTAGTGCAGGAAGCGTGTGTAAAAAGTTCTCTCTCTGCTGCTCCCCGGTGGCCCCTCCTCACTTCTCGTCTATCCCCATTTGCTTAAGACATCATCTGGGATGGATGAGAAGAGAGGCGGTGCCCCCAGGGAGCAGCGTGACATAAGAGAGAGAACATATTACAGATGCTTCCTGCACTATTCTGCATGCCGGCTGGTAAACACTGTGCCCTGATGTTCCCCAATGTGCCCTGATGTGCCCCTATGTGCTTTAATGTGCCCCAATGTGCTTTAATGTTCCCTGATGTGCCCCAAAATGCCCTGATGTGCTATGTGCCCTGATGTGCCCCAATGTGCCCTGATGTGCTTTAATATGCCCCAAAATGCCCTGATGTGCCCCAATATGCCCTGATGTGCTTGAATGTGCCCTGATGTGCTTTAATGTTCCCTGATGTGCCCCAAAATGCCTTGATGTGCTATGTGCCCTGATGTGCCCCAATGTGCCCTGATGTGCTTTAATATGCCCCAAAATGCCCTGATGTGCCCCAATATGCCCTGATGTGCTATGTGCCCCATGCCCTGATGTGCCCCAATGTGCTTTAATGTGCCCCAATGTGCTTTAATGTGCCCTGGTGTGCCCCAATATGCCCTGATGTGCTATGTGCCCTGATGTGCCCCAATATGCCCTGATGCGCTTTAATGTGCCCCAATGTGCCCTGATGTGCTTTAATGTGCCCTGATGTGTCCTGATGTGCTTTAATGTTCCCTGATGTGCCCCAAAATGCCCTGATGTGCTATGTACCCTGTGCCCCAATGTGCCCTGATGTGCTTTAATATGCCCCAAAATGCCCTGATGTGCCCCAAAATGCCCTGATGTGCCCCAATATGCCCTGATGTGCTATGTGCCCTGATGTGCCCCGTACCCTGATGTGCCCCCTGCTCTGATGTGCTATGTGCCCCGTGCCCTGATGTGCCCCATGTCCTGATGTGCCCCGTGTCCTGATGTGTCATGTGCCCCGATATGCCCCATGCCCCGATGTCCCATGCCCTGATGTCCTGTGCCCCAGTGTGCTGTGTCCCAATGTCATGTGCCCTGCACCCTGATGTGCTTTGCCCTGTACCCTGTACCCTGATGTGCTGTGCCCTGATGTGCCCTGTATGCTGATGAGCTGGGCTCTGTACCCTGATGTGCTGTGCCCTGCCCTGATGTGCCATGCCCTGTGCCCTGATTTGCCGTGCCCTGTTGTGCCATGCTCTGTGCCCTGATGTGCTGGGCTCTGTAACATGCCCTGATGTGCCGTGCTCTGTGCCCTGATGTGCTGGGCTCTGTACTGTGCCCTGATGTGCTGTGCCCTGATGTGATGTGCCCTGTGCTCTGATGTGCTGTGCTCTGTGTCCCGATGTGCTGGGCTCTGTACCATGCCCTGATGTACACTGTACCCTGATGTGTTGTGCCCTGGGCCGGTCTGGGAGTCCAGGGCCACATTTTTGTCCCAGTCCAGCCCTGTCCCAAACCGCCTCAAAGATGCTCCATGAAGGACTTTTCCTAACATCCCGCAAGCACACCGCCCCAGTGTGAAAAGTTACACAGAAATTAATGGGGAGTCAGTTTTCAGGCTTTATTTAGAGGCTATTTCTAGCGCTAAAATGTCTGAAACTGCATCACTGTAAAGCCAGCCTAAAATCTTCATAATTTATTGGTTCTCCATTAGGGATGGGTGAACGGTTCAGCCCGAACATAAGTTCGGGCCGAACTTTGGTTGTTCGGATGTTCTGTGAACACCGAACAATATGCGGTGTTTGGGGCAAATTCCAAAGCCACCGGAACACCATTTAAAAGTCTATGGGACACTAACATGAAAAATCAAAAGTTCTCATTTTAAAGGCTTATATGCATATTATTGTCATAAAAAGTTTTTGGAGACCCGGGTCCTTCCCTAGGGGACAATGCAAAAAAAGAATTAAAAATGGCCGTTTTTTCGGGAGCAGTGATTTTTTTAATGCTTAAAGTGAAACAATACAAATTAAATATTCCTTTAAATATCATGCCTCGGGGGTGTCTATAGTATGCCTGTAAATTGGCGCATTTTTCCCGTGTTTAAAACAGTACCACAGCAAAATTACATTTCTAAAGGAAAAAATTGTCATTTAAAACTGATCGTGGCTGTAATGAATTGTCGGGTCTCGGCAACATAGATAAAACTCATTGAAAAAAAGAGCATGTGATCCCCCCAGTCCAATACCAGGCCCTTTGGGTCTGGTATGAATATTACGCTGAACCCCGAACCAAAATAAAAAATAAATTGCATGGGGTCCCCCTAAAATCCATACCAGGCCCTTCGGGTCTAATATGGAAATTAAGGGGAACCCTACGCCAATTTTTTTTTAAAAATGGCGTAGGGGTCCGCCCCCCAAAATCCATACCAGACCTGGAGGGTCTGGTATGGATTTTAAGGGGAACCCTGCAACAAAATTAAATAAAATGGCGTAGGGGTCCCCCCAAAATCCATACCAGACCATTATTTGAGCACACAACCTGGCATCCACAGGAAAAGGAGGGGGGACGAGAGAGCACCCCCCTCCTGAACTGTACCAGGCCACATGCCCTCAACATGGGGAGGGTGCATTGGGGTAGCCCCCCAAAGCACCTTGTCCCCATGTTGATGGGGACAAGGGCCTCATCCCCACAACCCTTGCCTGGTGGTTGTGGGGGTCTGCGGGTGAAGGGGCTTATTGGAATCTGGAAGCCCCCTTTAACAAGGGGACCCCCAGATCCCAGCCTACCCCCTGTGTGAAATGGTAACAGGGTACAAATGTACCCCTACCATTTCACCAAAAAAAGTGTCAGATTGTTAAAAATGACAAGACACAGCTTGGGGACAAAATAAAAATGTCCCACGATGTCCATTCATCTTCTTCTTCATGCCGCGAAGAAAAAAATCCGCCACCAATCCACCTCCATGGGAGGCTCCCACCGTGTGACGCTTCATCGCCTTTGAGAGTTCTTATATAACTGAGGGCGGGCCACCCGGTGACGTCCCCAGGTGACCCCACCCCCTCTGATGCCACAGGGACTTCCCATGGCTTCCCCGTGGCGTCAGAGGGGGGCAGGGCCACCCGGTTATGTAAACATGGAGGCGAATTGGTGGTGGAGCGGTGGCAGTTTTTTTTTCTTTTTCGGTCCGTCACGGCGTGAAGAAGAAGATGAATGGACATAGTGGGACATTTTTATTTTTTAATAAAGGACTTGTCCCCAAGCTGTGTCTTGTCATTTTTAACATTTTGACAGTTTTTTTGTGAAATGGTAGGGGTACATTTGTACCCCATTACCATTTCACACACGGGGAGGCCGGGATCTGGGGGTCCCCTTGTTAAAGGGGGCTTCCAGATTCCCATAAGCCCCCTGCCCGCAGCCCCCCACAACCACCGGGCAAGGGTTGTGGGGATGAGGCCCTTGCCCAAGGTGCTTTGGGGGGCTACCCCAAAGCACCCTCCCCCTGTTGAGGGCATGTGGCCTGATACGGTTCAGGAGGGGGGTGCTCTCTCGTCCCCCACCTCTTTTCCTGTGGCCTGCCACGTTGCATGCTCGGATAAGGGTCTGGTATGGATTTTGGGGGGGACCCCTACACCATTTCTTTAAAAAATTTGGTGTAGGGTTTCCCTTAATTTCCATATCAGACCCGAAGGGCCTGGTGTGGAATTTGGTGGGACCCCACGCAATTTAAAAAAAAAAATTGGTTTAGGGTTCCCCTTAATATTCATACCAGACCCAAAAGGCCTGGTAATGGACTGGGGGGATCCCATGCCATTTTCTTCAATGACTTTTATCTGTATTGCCGGACCCGACAATACCATGCATATATATATTTAAAATTACCACTTTTAATTTCTCCCATAGACAATTCATTATAGCTGCGAGTACTTTTAAATGACTTTTTTCCTTTAGAAATGTCATTTTGTACAGGGACTGTTCTAAACACTGGAAACATGCGCCACTTTACAGGCATACTATAGCCACCCCCAAGGCATGATATTTAAAGGAATATTTCATTTTTATTGTTTCACTTTAAGCATTAAAAAAAATCACTGCTCCCAAAAAAACGGCCGTTTTTTTAAAAAAAACTTTGCATTGATACATGTCCTCTGGGGCAGGACCCGGATCCCAAAACACTTTTTATGACAATAACTTGCATATAAGCCTTTAAAATGAGCACTTTTGATTATTCATGTTCGTGTCCCACAGACTTTAACGGTGTTCGTGTGTTCTGCCGAAATTTTTGCCTGTTCGGTATGTTCTGGTGTTCCGGGGGTGTTCGGCTCATCCCTATTCTCCATAAAAGACACAGTATCAAGCACAACAGCCTTGTGGGCCTTGTTCACTACAAATGCCATGTACAAAAATGCCACAATATATCGTTTATAAACCCCTTCTGGCAGCACATGTCATTATTTGCCAATTAATAGATAATTAGAGTATAGGCTTAGTATTCAAGAGGTTAAAGTGTGATAATCTTGATTCCGACTGTTAAGAGGATATTTGCAGAAGACCTTGGCGTTGAAAAGTCATTTTTTTTCAAATGAGTGGTGATAGTATTCACTGTACACAAGTATATACGCTGTTTTCATCACTTGCGGAAGACACTAAAGGATTAAGAATTAATATACTTGGACACTACTGTGTATTTTGGATGCAAACATAGAAATTTGGACTATTGGGACACAATTTGGAACTTGTTTCACAGCTTGAACAGGACATTAGTGTGATGATTTTTGTGATTTGTTTGTTTATCAATTGCTATTTGAGAATTATTTTACACTATGCTGGTATTAGGTATATAATTGTGTTTAGTGCAGCATTTTCTGTCACATATTTGGGTGTTGACTTTTTCACTTTTATGCTTGCGGCTTAGTATTGCAGTGTGTGCGGAATTTAATTTTTATCACACAAAAAAAAACTGACAGTGATTTTAATCCTCCAATTACTCTATTCAGAAAAGTTTTGCTTTAAATATACTTTAATTTACTGTGATACACATTGATTATACAGCATCACAAGCAACCAGTGCAATTTGTCACTGGCATTTTATATGTGACTAATCTATTTATTATGACTAAGAATTGAACAAGCATCATTCACACAAAATACACTTCTAGAGCAAACACATAAATAAAGGATGTCAAGGGAGCATTAATTACCAATGACATATGATACAGAACACATGTAATAGATAAAAAAGAATTACTATTTTTAGCCATGAAAAACAAAACCACATTAAAATAACTGTTCTTTCTTTGAAGTAATGCCGTGCTTTTTCATACAGGTAGAAAATGAATATCAATCAACTGGGGCATTGCTAAGTCTGCAAAAGATCTGGGGCTAGAGCCCATAGCAGCGGTCACCGGTCACCAACCAGGGGGGGGGGGGGGCACGCCGGTGGTAAGCAATTTTTCGTGGGCAATGGCCGGTGTTGGCGGTGCAATTATCATGGTGGCACCATGGTTGATATGGTGTCAGGGTGATTGAAGCGCATTGTTTCTATTGTTACATTCTAATATATAATGCCACCAGATGCAGCTTGTTACTTGCCACTGTCACCTGCCACTAGTTGTGGATTGTCACTTGCCACTGTCGCCTGCCACCAGATGTGGATTGTCACTTGCACCTGTCACCAGATGTGGATTGTCACTTGCCACCATTTTCAGATTGTCACTTGCCATGTCACCTGCCACCATTTGCAGATTGTCACTTGCCACCTGATGCGGATTGTCACTTGCCATGTCACCTGCCACCATTTGCAGATTGTCACTTGCCATGTCGCCTGGCACCAGATGTGGATTGTCATTTGCCAACTGATGTGGATTGTCACTTGCCATACCAGCCAGTGCCACCAAATGTGCATTGTTGCTGCATTGGTGGCAGGCTGGCAGCACTGGTCCATTTAGCTAGGGCAGGAAAGCGGTGATGCAGGTGGGCAGTGACAGATGATGTCATCTCTGCTCGTTTGCCCGCTCACTTCTTTCCTCTCTTTTAGGCTACTTTCACACTGAGGCACTTTACGCTAAATATTGCGCCTGCAAAGCGACTGTAAAGCACCTCTCCTGTCACTCCAGTGTGAAAGCCTGAGTACTTTCACACTGGGGCGGTGCGCTTGCGGGACGTTAAAAAAATTCCTGCAAGCAGTATCTTTCGGGTACTTTAGGAGCGGTGTATACACCGCTACTCGGATAGCTCCGCTCGGGGCTACGAGTGAAACCGAAAGTAAACGAGAGCCGCCGGAAAGAGCCGAGGACCGGCTCTATGTATTTCGGCGCCGGCGGCGCCATTTTCAAATCGCGGTCCGCGATTTTGAATCCCAGCAAGCAGGGACAGGGGATCGAAGGCTGCACTGGGGCAAGGCTGCACTGGGGAAGGCTGCACTGGGGCAAGGCTGCACTGGGGAAGGCTGCACTGAGAAGGCTGCACTGACATGGCTGCACTGACATGGCTGCACTGACAAGGCTGCACTGGGGAAGGCTGCACTGAGAAGGCTGCACTGACATGGCTGCACTGACATGGCTGCACTGACATGGCTGCACTGACAAGGCTGCACTGGGGAAGGCTGCACTGACAAGGCTGCACTGACAAGGCTGCACTGACATGGCTGCACTGGGGCAAGGCTGCACTGAGAAGGCTGCAATGATGGGCATTTAAATTTAAGTTTTTTTCCCTTCAACTTCCCTCCTAAAAGTTTTTTTTTCCTTAAAATTCCCTCCTAAATTGGGGTGCGTGTTATACGCCGGTGCGTGTTATACGCCGATAAATACGGTAAGTAGTTTTGCTGCTCATATTCACACACACTTCTCACAAACTTTTATTTGTGTTTTTTTAGTGGGATTCCCTGAATATATTGTTATTAGTTGTCACATCAGACAGTTTTATATATTTTTTTTTTTTTTTTTTGGATTTTCAGCCTTTTTTTTTCTTTAATGTTTGGATTTTTTCCAAGGCTGATCTTTGTTCAATGTTATTTTTATTTTTACTCCAGAATATTTTTTTGTGTGTGTTTTGTGTGTCAAGTTACCCCAACACCATTGATATCTTTTATTATTTAATCTCAAGGAGATTGTTTGGTGTTGGTGTCCCTTGTTCATTTCACATTGTATATTTGAAATGTACCTGAATCCTCACAAACAAACTGTCCTTTTTGAAGTAAAACACATAGGAGAGTATAATTCAAAACAAAAATCCTTTATTAAGGGATCAGAACCAAACAAAGAGGAAGGCAACACTGGATCAACAAGAGAAATTAGCGAAGCCTGGGACCCCCACGCCAGACATCAATTCTTCAATATCAAAATTGGTGGCCTGAGGAGTCCATATGTAAGGGAGGGCAGTCTGGTCCAGAATTCGCAGAGATCCGGATAGCAGCAGATGACATCTGTGTCCCCAGGCTGTGGTACCACAAGAGGCTGCATTTTTAGGCCGACCAGACTGAACCCAGGGCAATCACTGTCTGGTCTTCCTTCCACGCTTCCTTCCGGGCTGTGGCTGTGCATTTGGAGATGTGGCAGGAGGAGGAGTAGGACCTGGAGGAGGAGGAGGACTGGGAGGACCTGGAGGAGGACTGGGGGGACCTGGAGATTGTGCAGGTATAAAAAAGTGGCTTACTCAAGAATGTGTGGATTATTGTCTCAACACTACAACACTTTTGGGGTGATGTAATAGCTGTTTTATGCAAAAATGGGGGTTATTTCCTAAGAGCAAATCCTCTTTGCACTACAAGTGCAGTTTCAGTGCAGTTGCAAGTGCACTTGTAGTGAAATGTGTTTTTGCATTTAGGAAATACCAGCCAACAGTGCTTTGTATAAGGTTACCCAATCACGACATTTTCTGCACTCAAAACATTTATGTCAGGGTCAGCTAAAACAAACACAAGCAGTAAATGTCCACAAAGAATTTTTTTTTTTTTTTTATTATAAAAAAGCTTCACATATTGTCTGGCATATTGATAGCCCCCCTACCCGCAAAGAACTCCAGGTAGCGTAACCGGACATCACGGGCACTCAGGGAGGGCAAGCCAGGACGGCCACTTTCAAGCGCCGTCAGTGTGGTTTGATGTAGGATTCCGGCCTCAGGCCCAACTGAGCCAGCATAGTTGGCCGAATGTTTCCGTAAAAAGTTATGGAGAACACAGCACGCAAGTATTATATGGTTCAGTTTATACTCTGCCATATGGATAGGTGTCAGAAATAGGCGGAACCGGCTGGCCAGGATTCCAAATGTGTTCTCCACCACTCTTCGGGCTCTGGCCAGCCGGTGATTAAAAACCCTCTGTTCCGGGGTGAGGGTCCTCATTGGGAATGGCCGCATCATGTTGTCCCCCAGCGCAAATGCTTCATCAGCAACGAACACAAATGGGAGTCCTTCTACATTGTCCTCTGGAGCTGGCAAGTCCAAGCTGCCATTCTGGAGACGCCTGTAGAACTCCGTCTGGGCGATGACTCCACCATTGGACATCCGGCCATTCTTCCCCACGTCCACATACAAGAAGTCGTAATTAGCCGACACCACGGCCAACATCACTATACTATTAAACCACTTGTAATTATAATAGTATGACCCCGAGTTGGGTGATGGGACGATGTGGACGTGTTTCCCATCAATTGCCCCTCCGCAGTTAGGAAAGTCCCACTGCTGGGCAAAGTGGGAGGCCACAGTCTGCCATTCCTGTGGCGTGGAAGGAAACTGTTGAGGAAAAAACAATAAACATTACTATTTTTACTCTGAAACATGGCAAGCAGATTAGACACAAACATTATGGGGCAACCTCCAGATAGCATTTATTAAGGGGAATTTAACAAGGCCAAAGTATGAGGTACACCTATCATATTCCCCCCCCCTCTCATGGGCCATTTCTAACATTATGGGGTTTGTGGAAATCTTGGACAGGTAACCCTCTTCACTTCATTGAGAGATGAATGCCTAAATAATGGGTCTTACTTTGAACAGACCCTCCTTAGTTACACTATTGGCAGACCACTGGACAGGTAAGAAGTGTCATAATACAAAGATATAAATACACATTGTACACATTTGAGGACATTTGGACATTCTGCTATTACCTATCAAGATAATAATAGAATACAAAAACTTTAAACAGTACCATTGGAAAGTATACAGGCTGGCCCTTGCACTACATGCTTTGGGGAATTCATCAATAAATCTGACCAGTAAAGAGGTGGGTATAGTGTGTATGGGTTTGGCAAAGTCAGCAGATAGATGATTGAGGATAGATAGATAATTGGGATCAGCTGACTTAGCAGTTGGGGGGAGGGAGGGTTACTAAAAATGATTTGGGGACACCACAAAAAAAAGCCTCTGGCACTCTGCCTGAATTTAAATCCAAAATTACATTTCCAAACATTTTAGGGGGTGTTTGGGGTAAAGCACTACTATGGAGCTGATAAAATACATTGTTAAGTGACTACATGAGGTGAATATAGGGCAGGAGACACCATGCTGGGGAGGTTATTGAAGGGCAAATATGTATGAAGGACATAAAATAATAATTACATAAAAATCCAGCATGCATGAGAACAAAGGGGACATTCACAGCATATTACAATCATGGTAATTAGGGAATGAGGAAAGAAATACAATACATTATCAAACATTCAATACAATAAAATGTGATATAAAAGGATAAAAATCTTACCTTCATATACTCCTTCTGCAGGACCTGGATGATGGCAGAACAGGTCTCTGGGATAATTATCCCCAGAGCCTGGGGGGAGATGCCTGTAGAGAACTTCAAGTCTTGCAGACTTCTCCCTGTGGCCAAATACCGCAAGGTAGCGACCAACCTCTGCTCCGGAGTGATGGCTTGCCTCATGCAGGTATCCTGCCTGCTGATATAGGGGGTCAGCGAAGCCAACAAACGGTGAAACACAGGGTCCGTCATCCTGAGAAAGTTCCTGAAATCATCAGGATTATTCTCAGGGATCTCACGGAGCAAAGGCATATGAGAGAACTGGTCACGCTGAAGCAACCAATTCTTGGTCCATGAACTCCTCCCCACCCTGTTCATGGACTGGACTTGTGTCAAGGTCACGACCCCAACACCAAGCCCCCGCACAGCACGAACTCTACGAGGAGTACGCATACGAAACATGGCTAGAAAACGGTCGGCTGCTCAGAATGAAGTAACAGAACTCACTGAAGAACAGCAAGGCCTGTGAAGAGCGACCTGAAAAACAGTAACGAACGAACAAGAATACAATGACTACCTAAAGTCACACGGAACTTGCTGCATGCACTGAAGAGCAGATACAAACCCACAAGCACAAACTGAACGGCAGAAAACAATCTGAAAGCCACGAGTCTGAAAAAGCGCGAATCGTCTCTCACCAAACTTTTACCAACACGAGATTAGCAAAAGGAGCCCAAAGGGTGCCGCGCTTGGTTCTGAACCGGCCTTTTCTAGTCTCGTCGTACGTGGTGTACGTGACCGTGTGGTTGGCGATCGGAAATTCCGACAACTTTGTGCGACCGTGTGTAGGCAAAACAAGTTTGAGCCAACATCCGTCGGAAAAAATCCTAGGATTTTGTTGTCGGAATGTCCGAACAAAGTCCGACCGTGTGTACGCCCTATTAGTGAACTGTACTTGAGACAAGTATACAATATAGAGGGATATGCAAATGGACAGTGTATTATGAAAGAAAATTCCCTCGAGAATGGCCAGACAATTTTGGTTCTTTTGTCGAAGCTCATGAATGTGGAGATCACCACCTTGTGCAGCCAAAATTAGCAGGATCAAATAACAAGCATCTCAAAATTTAGGAAGGAGGTAATGCTATTCGCATGTTAATGGACTGCTTTCAGAAAATTTGTTAAGAATGCATAACTTCTTTTCCCCGGGGCGTGACCGGATGGGTGTGTGCGGTGTCGTAGAATGGAGTGAGTGAGCGTGTGGACGCCGTGCAGTCTCCCTCACCCCCGCTCCACTCCCTGTGACAATCGGGCGTCTCTCCCAGAGGTGCGGGGTTCTGGTGGCAGTGTGCGCTTTGTGGTTGGACGCGATCAAAAAACGTGGAGAGGGTCCTGGCACCCAGTCTCTTAGTGCTTCCTCTCCTAGTCTTCCCTATTCCCCGCTGGCCGTGTGTGCCGAAGAGTCTCTAGGAGTGACATCACTCCCTGCACGCTGATGAGAGCTTCTCGGCAAGCGGATCAAGGGATGTGAGTGCTGGCTGGCTGCAGTTAGTGCATTCAGCGCCCCCCACGTGTATACCACCAGCTAGAGTCCCGGAGGGTCCTCAAGTGGGTACAGTAAGTGGTGCTTGGTATGCAAATCTACTTTTTCATCACAAGAAATACATGCTGCCGCTAACTCCTGGTAATGTGACTTTTCTCTCTGTCCCTACAAAGCCTAAAGTTTACTATTTATGTCAGTATTCTGATTCTCTAACTCTGGCTGCTTCATGAGGCTCTCTGTGGGGAGAAAAGATCTTCAGAATATATTGCTCTTTTTGTGCTCTGGCTGGCTCTGGAACCAGGGGCTGTGGGGACAATTCCTGGGTGCTTTAAGTTGCTGTAAGACCTTCTCCCCTAGGTGATGCTTCTTCACCACTACTGACTATCAATCTACGGACTCTACTGACTATTAATTTAATAACCTATCTGCTAAAACATCGGTCCTTTTTTGTTTGTACCCACACCTTACTTGCCACGCATTGCTAGAGTTCATCTCAGCGGTTCAACTGTCCAACTTACTCTTTGCAGTTTGGAGGGCACTTCAGCCAGCGGTGCCCTGTATATTTTATGCTATAGGGTGTGGCTCTACAATCTTACCTATAACCTGATACTTTGGTGGAGTTTGCAGGGGGGACAGCACTTAATACTGATCCGGTTGGGGTGCATACGAGTAGTGGGAGCTGGCTTATGTATGGTCTTCTTAAATTGCTGTGGTTTCACTCCTGCATAGCGGGCGGGTGGGCGTACAGTCCTTTCAGCCTTGGGGGAACCCTGTTTTTTGACTCTCCCGCCGGGGTGGAGAAATGGCTTGAAGATAATAGAGAGAAATTTTTAAGCTCCCCTTAGAGTTATAAGGGAGATGTAATAGGCTTGGGTTACACTAGGCCACTGGGATATTTATAGGTTTTTCTTTTTTTTTTCTTCTTTTTTTCCCTGCCAGTGTTCCTGCCAGTGTTCCTTGATATCTGGGGGTTGGGGGTGGGGGGGCAGGTGCACATTGGCGTCTGAATGAGGGGTGGTGAATGGGAAGGGAATTTAGGAGTCAATGCATGGTAATGGTATAATGGTCATGGTAAACCCCCAGGGGGTTCACCTAGTTAGGTGGCGGGGGGTTAGGAGGGGCAGCATCTTTGGTCATGTACTCATAGGAAGTATACACACTCTTGGAAACCACCCTGGTTGGTCCCAGGTTTACACTTATAGATACGATGTCAGGAAACTGGCTCTTAAATTTGCATATAACACCCTTTTTTACTTTTTTTTTTGGCTTGTAAATACTTAGTTAAGGCTGTGTTGACATGGCTATGTTGTTTACACTTTTTAGAATTATTAATGATTAAGTGGTTAGAGGTAGCAGGGCTGCCACTGGTTAAAACTCACTTTTTCGGGTTGAAGGGTGCAAAAATTTTATTTTGTACAGTGGTACCCGTCTGGGCTTTCTATGTTTTTCAATACTTAGATGCAAGCTAAAACAGTGAAAATAGGATCCTGGAACGTTAGGGGTCTGGGGACACCGCTTAAAAAGCTGGCAGTGTTCTCTGTGATGGAGAGTTATGGGGCAGACCTGGTCTGCCTGCAGGAAACTCACCTAACCAAAGATACAGCCTTGCATCTACAGTCGCAAATATTTCAATTCCATGCGGTCCACTCCTCTTATGGTAGGGGTGTAAGTATCTTAGTGAAAACCGGGGTGAAATTTTCCTGCAGGCAGTCCAGGATAGACGAATTGGGCCGATTTTCCTATTCTGTTCTATTGACAGTCAGATGTATGTGGTGGCAAACATATACATCCCGCCGCCCTTTAATCTAGATGTTATGCTTAAATTGAATGAATTCCTGCTAGACAAAAAAGAGGTGCCGATTATAGCAGTAGGGGACTTTAACGAGATGTTAGACAGAAGGTTGGATCGATTCCCTGTCCGAACCCTCTCAGAGTATATGGAGAAGAGTCGGTTAAAGCAATTCTTGGATGAAGTAGGGTTGGTGGATTTTTGGAGGGTGCGGAACCCGGGAGTGCTACAGTATTCTTGTCACTCAGTGTCACATTCAGCGCTATCAAGGATAGATATGGTCCTGGGGAATGACAGAGCACTTCAGTTATAAGAAAAAATTATATATGGGCCAAGAGGTATTTCAGACCACTCCCCCGTGGTAGTTACACTGAATATAGGTGAAAATAGATCTCGGAAGGAGTGGAGAATAAGTCCATATTGGTTTGAAGTTATTAAAAAGGCGGATGGGGTTCTCCCTATTCTGAGAGAGTTTGTAGGTATCAATCAGGGAACGGTGTCGCCCACTGTGCTATGGGACGCCCTTAAGGCTTTTCTTAGGGGGGTCCTAATACAGCAGGTGGCCAAATTCAATAAAGAGGCTAGGAAAGAGGAAGAGAATTCTTTAAGGGAAGCACTCGAGACTGAAAATAACTTTATTAGAAACCCAACCCCTGAGAAGGAAATAGCTTGGCAAGATAAACAACAAGTGTATAAGCTACTCATCATGCAGAAGGCCGAGACTAGGCGTTTCCTTCAGTGACAGGTGGCCCTGGTGGAGGGCGAGAGGGTGGGAAGACTGCTGGCACAGGTGGTGAAATCCAATACTGCCCCATCCACGGTCCTTGCCATTAGATCATTCATAAATTAATCCATGAGGACCAGGCTGTTTTTTTAGCTAATAGATCCACAAGCTTAAACATCAGAAGGGCTTTCTTGAACGTACAGACCCCCGTGGAGAATGTGGGTCCAAGAGCCTTATTGACCCTGGACGTATCTAGGGCCTTTGAAAGCGTGGAGTGGGGATATATGTGGCGTGTGCTGGAGAAATTCGGATTTGGCCCTTCCTTTATTGGGTGGATTAAAATGCTCCACAACAGCCCAAAGGCAAGATTAAAAATTAATAATGAGTTCTCGGATTGGTTTGAGCTAGGGAGGGGGACTAGACAGGGGTGTCCTCTTTCTCCATTGCTTTTTGCACTGGCGATGGAACCCCTGGCTATCTCCATAAGAGAGAGCCATGAAATAACTGGCTTCCAGAGAAGGATGAGCGAAGAAAGGATTGCGCTCTATGCGGATGACATCTTGCTTTTTTGGGGGGATACGAGAAATTCAGTGCGTGGAGCAATGATAATTGTGGAGGAATTTGGTAGTTTTTCTGGTCTGAAAATAAACTGGGAAAAGTCTGAGTTTTTATCGATAGACCCCATAAGTAAGCCCGGAATGCCCCAGGTGGCAACTGTGGAAGCAATGAAGTACTTGGGAATCGTCTTGACGAAGGATCCTAACCAATATATCAGTAAAAACCTTGCTCCACTCTTGACAAAATTTAAACAAAAGATAGGTATATGGAGACGTCTCCCCTTGTCAGTTGCAGGAAGATGTAACTTAATAAAAATGATTTGGTTGCCACAACTGTTGTATGTCCTGCATAATTCCCCAGTGTGGATTTGCAAGAGTTGGTTTAAAAGAATTGAGGTCCTCTTTAGGGAACTGATATAGAAAAGGAGACAAGCCAGGATACGGTTACGAGTACTTCAGCTTCCCACTCGAGAGGGGGGCTTTGCCCTCCCACACCCAGAGCGTTATTTTCTTGCAACCCAATTGCAGCAGTTAATGGGTTGTGGGATCCCGGAAGGGGGCACCCCAAATGGTAGGCTCCTTTTAACAAGCGCTCTACATAATACTTTAATTGAAGCCCTGGAGGCAGATATGTTTCTCCATGAATCTTCAACAGTCAAACTGGTAGTTAGGCTTTGGAAAACAGTTAAGAAACTGATAAGGTATGAGGGACTATCAGATTATACCCCTATTTGGAATAACCGCAACCTACAGGAAAGTCTTAAAATTGGAAAAGTTAGAGGGTGGGAGAATTCTGGTATTATAAGGTTAGGACATCTTTATACAGGCAACACTTTAAAGAAATTCCCAGAGTTGGTAAGGGAATTTAAGATATCACAAAGCTCCCTCTTTTTGTATCGTCAGATAGAACATGCCCTCAAAGCTCAATTTAAGGATCAGCCATTAAAGTGGGGTTCCACCCAAAAAAACAAAAATACATGAAAAATCGTAAAAAAAAAAAAAAAAAAAAATATTTTTTGTTTTAACTTACCTCTAAATGCCTGTTGCTAGGGGGTCCCTCATAGTCTGCCCCTTCCAGTGCCTGGGCTGGTGACATCACTTCCCCTTCGGCACAGGAAGGGCTCTGCTCTGCACCCTCCCTTCTGTCAATCATCTGGAACCCATTACAGGTCCCAAGTGACTGAGCGGCCAATCACGGCGCGCGGCGCCGCTCGCGCATGCGCAGTGGGTGCCAGGCTGTGAAGCCACAGCCCGGCGCCCACAGTTGCAATGTCGGCGCCACTGAACGGAGGGGGAGACAAGCGGGGCTTCAATCCCTCGCATCGCTGGACCCAGGGACAGGTAAGTGTCCAATTAAAAGTCAGCAGCTGCAGTATTTATAGCTGCTGACTTTTAATATTTTTTTTTTTACTCGACCCCCTGGGTGGAACTCCTCTTTAAGATGGAAAGAAATGCCCCTACTTCAAAATGTACTCCAGGTAGTCCCCACTAGGGGGTTAATATCTAAGATTTACGGACAACTAAGTAACTCAGATAACAGAGGGAGGGTTACTCCAGGGCGTAAGAGCTAAATGGGAAGGGGATGTAGGAGTACTGACCCAGGAACAATGGAAGAGGATTCTGGAGCTGGGACCCTCGGTCTCAGTGTCCCCCCCACAGAAGATCTCGCATTTGTTGCTGCTAAACAGAGCCTATTATACACCTAAACGTCTCTTTAAGTTTGGTAGAAGGCCCAATGATAGCTGTCCCAGATGCCGGGGGACAGGGGACCTCATCCACATGTTGTGGAGGTGCCCCAAGTAGTATCGGTACTGGAAGGGGGTGACTAATAGCTTGGGAAATATTTTCGGCTCACTGGTGCAGAGGGAGGCTAGGGTATGTATCTTGGGGTATAGGTGGGTGAAGGGGGAGAGGAGGAGTACCACAGTGGCCATCTCAAGAGGCCTGTTTCAGGCCAGGAAAATGATAGCATTAAGATGGCAATCAAAGGACCCCCCGACCATGAAAGACTGGATAGCCACACTGAGTGAAACCCTGTGCAGGGAAAGATTGGAATATATTAAGAGAGGCAATCTCCAGGAATTTGATAGGCTGTGGAGGCCGTGGGTGGAAAAGGTGGGCCGTATTAATGGAGAGTCTAGAGAGCAGTAGAGCGGGCTATAGTTTCAACCTAGCCAGGATGGCAGGAAATCGGAACCCCTGACTGTAGCGGGTGCCTTAGGGTGGTTGGTTTGTTAAGATTTAGGTATTAGCAGTAAGTCTGTAGATTTTGGTTTTGGGTATGTATTCATCTTAGGTGGCGCTTGGGAAGGGGGGGGGGGCGGAGGGAAGAGTGTAACCACAAATTTTTATTGGTATGTACAACACTGGTTTGGACCTTAGGAGGTGGGCGCGGGGAGCCCACTAGTTTCTTTTTTCTTTTTCTTTTTTGTTTTTTTGGGATGGCATGTTGTACCCCTATTACATTACCATCTCAGCTATTGTATTTGGCAAGAGAGAAGGCCCTATTGTGTTGCTGCTCCCAGTTTGTTAAAATTGTGTGTATGAGATTACGTAAATAGAGGTTTTAGTAAGGTAATTTAATAAAGCTTCAAGCTGTAAAGGAAAAGAGGAAAAACATGTACCACAATGATGTGAATTAGAGAAGGTGACAGTTAATGAACGTTAAGCTGATTTTGCCCTCTAATGCCGCTCGCTGATGTGGAAAAGAAGAAAAATTAAAAAAAGAATGCATAACTTCCAGGCTTCTATTTTCTGAAGATCAAAAGTAGCAACCATTTAGACCTTATCTTCTGTGAACACTGCTGTAATCTATGCCCAAAGGTACATCTGGCTATAGACCTGAACAGAAGGTCAGGTGTGTAGGCATTAAGCAAACTTCTTCAGGAACAAAAAACAACATCATAAACCTGCAAACTTGGCTCAACTTCCAAATGCATGCAGATACTGGAACTCAAGAATAGATATATCATGTTTAAAGTGACTGAAAGATAATTTCTAGGTTTTAAATATCTTAGTTCTCAGCAAGAGTGAAAGTGGTTGTAAACCCACTTTCTGGACTTCTACCTATAGGTAAGCCTAGAATAAGGCTTACCTATAGGTAGTGGAAATATCTCCTAAACGTGTGCCTTGTAGTCCGCCGAAAATTCCAACGGTGCAACGCGGGGAAGAAACTAAACTAAGTGTCGTTTCTTCCCTAGCCTGTGCCGTTAGTCGCGGCTCCTGTGTGCATGCGCGGGAGTGACGTCATGCGGCTACAGCGAATCACAGAGCCGGAGTCCGCCGCCCGGAAGGAATAGGGGCCAGAAGATGGACGCTGTCTACACAGGGGACATGGCTGGATTCTTTTGCAGGTAAGTGGCACATAATGGGCTAGTATGCGATGCATACTAGCCCATTATGCTTTTCATTTGCAGGCTTTGCAGCAAACAAATGAGGAAGTAAAACCCATCAGGGTTTACTTCCTCTTTAAATACCAGGTTTGAATGCTTGACCCCTTAACAGAAATCTAAAAATCAACAGATTAATTTGTTTTTTTATGGCATGCTTACATTAAGTCTTTGTGGTGGTGTCAAGGGAGAATAGCAGTCTATGTTTGTTGAAACAATACAGTTCAGTATAGTAACATTGTAATTAATATCAGATCAGAATTTGTCTTCTTTTGAAAGGAAGAAAGTAATCCCTGCTATATTCAACCTAGAAAGACTGTTATACTTACAACACCTTCATGACCCACATGACATTTAGTATTTTATTTAACAGTAAAAGCATGGGGGGGGGGGCTTTTTGATAATGGATCTACTCATAAGGCTTACATATCCAATCATTTAAATAATCCCTATAATGTCTGTATTGTACTGTAGATGCAGATGTAGTAGATGTAGATAGTAGTGGTCTCTACAGTGGGCAGCCACCTTTCCTTCACTGAATTCTGAAGCCTATGTTATGACCCACACCAGTCACCTATACTGATAAGTTCTAACAGTTAAATGACAATTTATATATTTACACTGATTGTTCAGTGTGGGCAGTTTACAGTTGTGAGCTTGAATCCTGTGACACAAACTCAATGTTGCAGGCAGGGGCATCTCTAGGGGGTGGCTATTGGGGCTATAGCCCCGAATGTGGGGCCCATAGCCCCGAGTCTCTTGCCGCAGGGTCCCTGCCTAACCAGCAGGTTGCTGCCACGGCTGCTGCAGCGGGCGGGCTGGCTGCATGAGACAGGTGGAGGAGAGGAGAGAAGTGAGCGGGCAGACAAGCAGAGATGACATCTCTCTCAGCCCGTGCCACATCAGGCGGGCCTCTTCAATGTGGGAGCAAGGTGCGGCGGGGAGCAGAGATATGACATCATCTCTCACTCCCCGCCACACATCAGTGCTCTTCCGCCCTCATGGTGGAGTGGAAGTCACGTGCTTCCTGTCATCAGTGGAGCTCCACTTTGCAGCCAGACTCCCTTGCTTCAACATCAGAGGTGCAGCGGGAAGCAGCGAGATCACATCATCTCTCACTGCCCGCCCCGCATCACCGATCTTCTGCCCTCACTTAATGGACCAGTGCTGCCAGCCTGCCACCAATGCAGCATCAATGCACATTTGGTGGCACTGGCTGGCATGGCAAGTGACAATCCACATCAGTTGGCAAGTGACAACCCACATCTGGTGGCCGGTGACAATCTACAAATGGTGGCAGGAGACTTGGCAAGTGACAATCTGCAAATAATGGCAGGTGACATGGCAATCTGCAAATGGTGGCGGGTGACATGGCATATAACAAGCCACATCTGCTGCCAGGTGAAAGTGGCAAGCGACAATCCACATCTAGGGGGCAGGTAACGGTGGCAAGTAACACGCTGCATCTGGTAACAGGTGACGCTGGCAAGTGACACGCTGCATCTGGTGGCAGGAGATAGGGCAAGTGACATGCCAAGGGCTCCCACTGATTCTGCATTATGGTAAGTTGAACCACTTCATTATATATTAGAATGTAACAATAGAAACAATGCGCTTAAATCACCTTGACATCATGTCAACCATGGTGCCATGATGATTGAAGTGCCAACACCAGCCATTTCCTGTGTAATATGGCTTACCACTGGCGTGCCCCCCCCCCAACGGGCCTGCAAAAAGGTTGGTGAC
The DNA here is from genome assembly GCA_037952925.1 of Lithobates clamitans. Classification (NCBI taxonomy): domain Eukaryota; kingdom Metazoa; phylum Chordata; class Amphibia; order Anura; family Ranidae; genus Lithobates; species Lithobates clamitans. The sequence goes on along the minus strand of JBBGZY010000075.1, from coordinate 844,510 downwards.
CACTGCTATGGGCCCCAGATGTTTTGCAGACCTAGCAACGCCCCTGGTTGCAGGGAAATGTGCAATCACTATATACAGAAGAAAGCCATGTAACTGTGGTAAACTCAGTGAAAGAAATACTTTTCCCCTGCAAGGCAATGTCATAATGTGCTACTTTACATCGCATACTAGCACATTATGTGAAACGTACCTTAAAATGATGCCCTCCAGTGGCACGCTGTCACCACTGCCAGGGCTTTTCATCTTCACTCGGTCTTCCGGGTTCACGGGCTCTGGTCCTTTGAATGAAGTCACTCCCACACATGCGCCTGGGAGTCACTGTTTATGGCACAGGGCTCTGAAGGAAGGGCACAGGTAGGAGGTATTTACATTACCTACAGCTAAACCATATTATAGGCTTACCTGTAGGTTAAACATAACCAAGGACTTTTATTTCCACTTTAATCTGTGTGCATGTTATACTACATTCACAATGTCTATATAAAATAGGAATGTGCTTTATTACTCTATACACCTACATGTAGGGTACCAGTTATACCACTTTCCTCTAATTACAATGGTTTTTCAGACTCACCCATTTCAGACTCACCTCTTTTGTTCACATTAAATACTTCCCCGTACAATGAATGGGTGGACACAGGCTGCGGTAATAGCTATTCCTTCAGTAAATAGATAGTTTACTATATCAACATGGGGACAAAATGTTTTGGGTGGACCCCAAAACATCCTTCCCATGTTGAGGGCATGTGGCCTGGTACAGTTCAGGAGGGGGACGCTCTTTCGCCCCCCCTCTTTTCCTGCGACCTGCCAGGTTGCGTGCTTGGATAAGGGGCTGGTATGAATTTGGGGGGGACCCCTACGCCTTTTTTTTACATTCTGGCACAGGGTTCACCTTAAAATCCATACCAGACCCTTCTAGGGGGACCCCTTTGCCATCTAAAAAAAAATGGTGAAGGGATCCCCTTAATATCCATACCAGGCCTGAACGGCCTGGTATGGATTTTGGGGGAACCCCACAGATTTTTTTTTTGATTTTGGTTCCCCTTAATATTCATACCAGACCCAAACGACCTGGTAATTGACTGGGGGGAACCCATGCAATTTTTTTCAATGAATTTTTTCTATATTGCTGTGATCTGACAATACATTACAGCCACGGTCAATTTTAAATTACATTTTTTCCTTTAGAAATGTACTTTTTCTGTGGTACTGTTATAAACATGGTTGAAAATGTGCTACTTTACAAGCATACTAAGGGGCCCCCAGGCAGGATATTTAAAGGCATATTTCATTTTTATTGTTTCACTTTAAGCATTATTAAAATCACTGCTTCTGAAAAAGCGTTAGTTTTTAAAAACTTTTTTTTTTTGCATTGATACATGTCCCCTGGGGCAGGACCCGGGTCCCCATGCCATTTTTTTCAATGATTTTTATCTATATTGCCTGGATCCGACAATACACTACAGCCGCTACTTTATAGGCATACTAAGGACAACCCCCAGGCACGATATTTAAAGGAATATTTCATTTTTATTGTTTCACTTTAAATAGTATTAAAATCACTGTTCCCGAAAAAACGGCTGTTTTTAAAACTTTTTTTGCATTGATACATGTCCCCTGGGGCAGGACGCAGGTCCCCATACACTTTTTATGGCAATAACCTACATATAAGCCTTTAAAATGAGCACTTTTGGTTTTTCATGTTAGTGTTCCATAGACTTTAACGGTGTTCCGGTGGCTTTCAAATTTCCCCCGAACACTGCATATTGTTCGGTGTTCACAAAACATCCGAACAACCAGAGTTTGGCCCGAACCTATGCTCGGGCCGAACCGTTCGTCCATCCCTAATGGAAAACCAATAAATTATGAAGATTTTAGGCTGGCGAGAGAAATCCATGTTAATATGTTACTATCCCCTGCTCCCTTCTTTAGCATATCTTAAAGTAGTCTCTACTTTAAAATATTTGGTTATTACAATGACTAACTCCCCTGAGATTACATCTCAGACAACATTATATCCTTGAAATAAAGGCAAGATGGCTGGGCTATCTGGGGAAACAACTCAAATGATTTTCCATCCCTGATTATAGTATTATGAAAAAAGCGAGGAGAGGGAGGGGGGGAAAAAGGGGGGGGGGGAAAGGGGAAAGGGCTGGGCAATAACACTCCTCAAAGAAATGGGATTTTAAGGAAAAAGTAGCTGAGTTGCGTAGATGAGCATATAAACAGTCAGCTAAAATATAATAATATTTATTGAGAAGCAATATAAAAAGGTATGGACAGTACAAATATAGACATATAATTATCCAGTAGTGACATCCAATATTCGTGCGTGACTAGAGCCAACATGTTTCGCAAAAGGAATTTCGCTTCATCAGGGCTAGACACGATGCAGTTAATGCATTTACACTGTGTAAACAATAAACAGTTTTAGATCATAGAGTAAAATATCAGATCCTAACAAGTATCAATTATAACAAAAAAATCGCTCACCTACTATAATTCCGAGACTAGAGATTAAAATCACCATTCAATAGACAACACCCGCAAAGCCGGCCGGCATGGGATGTCACTGGGTGCCAGATCCCAGATAGACAGTGCCAGTAGGAGACCTGGGCCATACATTCAGGGTATTGTGTGTAGGGAACCACTGCTGAAATTAAAGACAGTACACCCATAAGAAACGCCAAGGGTCAATGGTAGATTAAGCTACACTAACAGTAGTTAGTTAGTGACAGAGCTGTAGTATCCAATATATTATGCCCAATGTTTGTGTGTTAAGTATTAGTTATAGTACTGATAGTGCAGGGGCCCAGCACAACATTCCCTTTAAGATTAAATGCATATATATATATATATATCCCCAAAGCAGAGGCCAAAAATGCACAGCAAGAAGCAAAAACAAAAAGTAAAGACAAAAGCAACAACATGGGTCCCCCCCCCACAGGGTTCAAGACCCAACTCCGTATGAGGGTGAGGGAATGGTATATCCAAAATAAACAAACTTACCCTTAAAGGTTGAGATATAGCAAGACGGGGGGGCCGAGGCGAAAGGAGAAGACAGAGCCCGCAAGGATATTTCCTAGTAAGGATTCGGGCGTCCGCCCGTTTGCGATGGATGGCCGCAAGATGTGTCAGACAGACAACATCGGTGCCTCCATCCTTAAATACTATGGCCCCACCGGAAGCAATAAGGTCAACGGTGACCTCCCGCATTGCTTCCGGACCGGAAGTCCCTGTCATGTTGCGCGCGCACCCGGAGAGCGGACGCAGCCGCGTTCCACCTACAGTGGCGCGCACGCATTGCCCATATTACGCCACTGGCGTGATGGGCAGCTGGGGGCGGAAAGAGAGGGAGCTCCACCCCCTGGGCAGGGACAACAGAGTCCTCCTACTAAAGAGCAATCATAGCCGGCCAACAGCGGAGGTGCTAAGGAATGGTGTATGACAACAAAGAAAACATAACATTATATCCTTGTTATCAGATTTAAAACTCATTGTAAAGTGTAGTGCAAGCTCTTTGTGGTTGGATGTACAGGGAGGACGGAAAGTATTCAGCCCCCTTTAATTTTTCACTCTTTGTTATATTGCAGCCATTTGCTAAAATCATTTAAGTTAATTTTTTTCTCATTAATGTACACACAAAAAAATCCCTCTTGGATGTAATTGGAACTGCTATATATATTCAAAATATTCTAAATTTGCAGGAGGATTGGCAGCTCCAACCCTTTGGAACTACTGGGGGGAAGGGAGAGAGGTTTCCCTGATGGATCCCCTCTCTCCCTCCCCCCCCCCTCCTTCCCCCCCCCAGTAGAATTTTTATTAGGTAAATTCCCCATGCTGTACAACCGCCTACGACCTAGAGGTTCAATTATCTGGAAATTACCATAAGGTAAAGCGCCCACCTAACAGAAAAGGTACAGGAACGTATAATAAAATGTAGCCAGAGTGGGAGTACAGAAGGGGTCTTTGGGAGGAAGGTCTAATGCGGCCCTATTTTATAATTTATATATTATATTTCATAATTTATGGTTACAACGGATGCATCTATCATATGGGATAATACCAATGCGGTGGTAACATGGTTTTAGCCGCAAGTCAGGTATAGAATATTAGCCCTATGGTGTTTCTAAGGAAGATTGGTATAGAATCACCCCTGCTGACACTTTAGATAAGGTGGGAGGATCATCCCGCCTCTTCATGATGCGATTGGACACCTCAGCATTAAGGGGTGTGAATAGACCGGCGGCTCCTTACAAATGTAACAACAAAAAATATACACAGTGTGGCGCTATGTGTTAGGTGTATACAATATAAGAGCTTAAGCGTTGAATAACATCAAATTATTACAATGTGAACAAGGAAAATGCCACGTGAGCACATGTGACAGTGACTGGTGAACAAAATAATAGTACGTATATGTATTCAATTCAAATAAACATCAAAAACAATATCAAATATGAAGTCCATAATATCAAAGGAGAAGTCTGTGAAAACAGTGCATGAACGATGATGAGCAGGTGTTTTCTTGTACGTGCAGAAAAATTATTTAGACCCGGTAGCCTGGTAGATAAATGGACCATGGAAGACCAGAGGTGCACAGAAGTTTGAAAACAGTGCCAGGACCATCACCAGAAAGTATGGAGGCTTACCAGAAGTAGTGGCCTGAAATAGCATATGCTAAACAGGTCAAAACAGCTTGATGACCAACAGGTCTAGATGTATTGTCTGGTCAGATGTCATCACCGCACAAAACGAGGGGGGGGGGAAGATCAGCACGACTTCCTCATTAGTAGATGTACCACCATAAGCCAAGCGAAAGATTCGTGTTGCATGTGAGGGATGAAAACACTCACATAGTATAGTAACGTTTAAACTTGGATTTATTTTAAAAAAAAGCAATAAAAAACAAACTCACATTTTTTGCAGATAAGAATAGCATATAAATCGTGTAGCGGTAGTCGTGAGGGGTCCACCCGACATGTTTCAACTAAAAAAGTCATCTTCTGGGGTGTGGAACCCTCTCACCCCATCGCTCTATTTATAGACAGATAGAAAATGACCCCCACTGGAAGTGTCCGAAACCGGAAGTGATTTGGATGACCCTATTTCCGGTCAAAGGGGCATATGTTGCAAATTATTTTTAAAGCCACTCATATAAGGACTAGACATTGAGATCATATACTCAAAATGTAAGGTCCAAACAATAAAATATTATACACTATTAGGTGAATATGGATTGGCTCTGGTCCGGATGGTTAAATCCGTAACCAAGCCTCACTATCAATAGTTCTATCCAAATGAGTGAGAGCGCATCCGCACCGCTGCGCTCCACACTCAGTGTCAAGCCTCGTCTGAGCGTGGTGACGTAATAGCGTCACGCCTATGGCCAGGTAGCAATATCAGTGCGCTTCAAAGGCGTCACCCAAGCCTCGTTTTCAGTCAGCCGTCGCATAACGTGATGACGTCACGCGTATGGTCGAATGATGACGGTGGTGCGCTCAAAGGTATTAACCAAGCCTCGTTCTCAGTTAGTTTAACTACATCCAGCACAATCGCCAAAACACAGGAAGTAGAGCCCGGCCTCCTAATGAAGGGGCGGAAAGGGCAACAAAGTGTCATCAAGGGTGGAAAGCGTAGTGCTGAGAGATGAGAACTTATAAAGATAATAAATTGCAAAAAAATTTTTTAATTTAAAATACCTACAAAAAACTAAAGGGTTAAACAAGTTATAAACAATTGTTTTATGCATAAATCATAAAAGGACGGGAACATGATCCCATAATCTAAAATGTAAAAATCAGATAAAAAGCCTACCAGACACTGCCAGTAGGGGGCATCAGAGCAATCTTATGTACAGCTATGATGACAAAATCGCATATACAGTATATAAGCATGACAAGAAACTTAGAGAATCAGACAATATCGTAACGCTACGTAAAAATTGCCGAAATAATCGCTTATCGGGCTAGCATGGATAATAAAAAATAGGAATAAAAAACAAAAAACAAAAAATTAGATAAAAAAGAATAGAATAAAAAAAAAAAAAAAAAAAAAGTGAGAGATCAAATCTAAATTCACGCCTGATTAATAAATGAATTGATATCCCATTCAACATTGATACCTTGCGGAAAATGAGACCCCAATTCATAAATCCAGTAAGTCTCCAGAAGGGAGGCGCCCCTAAGAGTCGATCCCCCCCGCCATGGGGCCGTGTATCTATCTATAACGAGGAACTGAGTGCCAGAAGGATTTCTATCATGACATTCCCTATAATGCCTAGGCACAGTATGTTTAGTACTACCTGCCTTAATAAGGTTAATATGCTCTGAGACGTGTACAGTAAAAGATCTAATAGTACGGCCCACATATTGTTTGCCACAAGGGCAGGTTAGCAGGTAGACAATCCCGATGGTGGCACCTGCTAACCTGCCCTTGTGGCAAACAATATGTGGGCCGTACTATTAGATCTTTTACTGTACGCGTCTCAGAGCATATTAACCTTATTAAGGCAGGTAGTACTAAACATACTGTCCCTAGGCATTATAGGGAATGTCATGATAGAAATCCTGCTGGCACTCAGTTCCTCGTTATAGATAGATACATGGCCCCGTGGCGGGGGGGATCGACTCTTAGGGGCGTCTCCCGTCTGGAGACTTACTGGATTTATGAATTGGGGTCTCATTTTCCGCAAGGTATCAATGTTGAATGGGATATCAATTCATTTATTAATCAGGCGTGAATTTAGATTTGATCTCTCACTTTTTTATTTTTTTTTATTTTTATTTTTTTTATTCTATTCTTTTTTATCTAATTTTTTGTTTTTTGTTTTTTATTCCTATTTTTTATTATCCATGCTAGCCCGATAAGCGATTATTTCGGCAATTTTTACGTAGCGTTACGATATTGTCTGATTCTCTAAGTTTCTTATCATGCTTATATACTGTATATGCGATTTTGTCATCATAGCTGTACATAAGATTGCTCTGATGCCCCCTACTGGCAGTGTCTGGTAGGCTTTTTATCTGATTTTTACATTTTAGATTATGGGATCTAGTTCCCGTCCTTTTATGATTTATGCATAAAACAATTGTTTATAACTTGTTTAACCCTTTAGTTTTTTGTAGGTATTTTAAATTTAAAATTTTTTTTGCAATTTATTATCTTTATAAGTTCTCATATCTCTCAGCACTACGCTTTCCACCCTTGATGACACTTTGTTGCCCTTTCCGCCCCTTCATTAGTAGGCCGGGCTCTACTTCCTGTGTTTTGGCGATTGTGCTGGATGTAGTTAAACTAACTGAGAACGAGGCTTGGTTAATACCTTTGAGCGCACCACCGTCATCATTCGACCATACGCGTGACGTCATCACGTTATGCGACGGCTGACTGAAAACGAGGCTTGGGTGACGCCTTTGAAGTGCACTGATATTGCTACCTGGCCATAGGCGTGACGCTATTACGTCACCCCGCTCAGACGAGGCTTGACACTGAGTGTGGAGCGCAGCGGTGCGGATGCGCTCTCACTCATTTGGATAGAACTATTGATAGTGAGGCTTGGTTACGGATTTAACCATCCGGACCAGAGCCAATCCATATTCACCTAATAGTGTATAATATTTTATTGTTTGGGCCTTACATTTTGAGTATATGATCTCAATGTCTAGTCCTTATATGAGTGGCTTTAAAAATAATTTGCAACATATGCCCCTTTGACCGGAAATAGGGTCATCCAAATCACTTCCGGTTTCGGACACTTCCAGTGGGGGTCATTTTCTATCTGTCTATAAATAGAGCGGTGGGGTGAGAGGGTTCCACACCCCAGAAGACGACTTTTTTAGTTGAAACATGTCGGGTGGACCCCTCACGACTACCGCTACACAATTTATATGCTATTCTTATCTGCAAAAAATGTGAGTTTGTTTTTTATTGCTTTTTTTAAAATAAATCCAAGTTTAAACGTTACTATACTATGTGAGTGTTTTCATCCCTCACATGCAACACGAATCTTTCGCTTGGCTTATGGTGGTACATCTACTAATGAGGAAGTCGTGCTGATCTCCCCCCCCCCCTCGTTTTGTGCGGTGATGACATCTGACCAGACAATACATCTAGACCTGTTGGTCATCAAGCTGTTTTGACCTGTTTAGCATATGCTATTTCAGGCCACTACTTCTGGTAAGCCTCCATACTTTCTGGTGATGGTCCTGGCACTGTTTTCAAACTTCTGTGCACCTCTGGTCTTCCATGGTCCATTTATCTACCAGGCTACCGGGTCTAAATAATTTTTCTGCACGTACAAGAAAACACCTGCTCATCATCGTTCATGCACTGTTTTCACAGACTTCTCATTTGATATTATGGACTTCATATTTGATATTGTTTTTGATGTTTATTTGAATTGAATACATATACGTACTATTATTTTGTTCACCAGTCACTGTCACATGTGCTCACGTGGCATTTTCCTTGTTCACATTGTAATGATTTGATGTTATTCAACGCTTAAGCTCTTATATTGTATACACCTAACACATAGCGCCACACTGTGTATATTTTTTGTTGTTACTTTTGTCCCTGAGTCTACGGGTGTGTTGGCTGCTTCCTTAGTTTGTTTTTTAGTGCAGCACTGTACCATACTCTTTTAATGGCTCCTTACAAATGGACGTAGCGTGTGGCGTGCTGGCACCGTCGCTGAAGACGTCGATGACGAAACGCGTACGACGGCGCCACGCACGCTACGTCACTTCCGGGTACGGACTCTGCTTGGAACGCAGGTGGAGTGCAAACAGCTCCAACCAGCGGTACGCTGTCATTCCCTTACAGGGTTGTTTTTTTCAGGCACGTACTTGTACCCAACGATAGTAGACTGCTGTACTCTATTTATAGTTTACTACCTAGCCTATTTGTTTAGGTTCTTTTAGTTTTTTTTAGTTTTTTAATGTTAACTCCTATTGAGTGTGTATGGAGTTTCTTTGAATAAAATCTTTCTTTTACCTACTACACCATGGGAGCCTTCTATACTTTTTCCTCATGAGGGAGCCAGTGTGAATACTTCAGTTCAACATTACAGAAATTACCCTGGATGCTTTCTAGGATTGTGGTGGAGAGGATATCGTGACTGTGATACCCCATGTAGCTTGCCCCTTTTTTGGGGTTGGTGGATCCGGGGAGCCATTGGGAACATCTTAAACCAACAATACGGAAACCACCTGAATGCCCTACATGATCGTGGCGGAGAGCTGACCGTGATCGAGATACCCTATGCTGTTTGCCCCTTTTGGGGTTGTTGGATTCGGTGAGTGGGGACCCAAAAGGGGGAGCACAAAAGTCACAGAAACCACCTGAGAGCACTCTTGTCACGGTTTTCTTTTGCTAAGAAAATTCCCTGAAACACTGTGTTTGAAGAGTTTTACCACTTTAAGGACTATGATTATTACTAATTGTTTTATATTTGCACTAATTAGGGTAAGGTGCAATCATCTGTTCACTGGACTCTGATCACCAATGTGAAAATATTTGGCACTATTTAAGGCAGATTACATTATATAGTAATATTTGCACCGGATAGGTAGAGCACATATATGTTTTCTACGTTTGAATTTTTTATGGTTATGGTTTGGATTACACTTATTTCACTTGGGGCGATGTATGGTGCAGACCTATCATAGATGTAGGGGTCTCAGCACACATCCTTTACATACAAGGCATTTTTGTATCTGCACGTAATACTGAAGATTGCTCTCGTTTAATTAATTTAATTTATTTGTTGTATATATAACTTTGGTTAGTATCAGGTACCTTACTAGGTTGATGATTGGGGGATATCACCTTTGGATTTAATTTAACCCACCAGACAACCCGTCCCCCTCCCTTACAATATCCCTAAACCCCATAGGGAGCGCCACACCCCTTTTAATTTATATCTCATTACTCTGTGGAGGACCCTTAGGGAAACTCCTTTAGGGGGACTGCATACCTATACGGTTGTCCTAAGCGCAGCTTCTACACTTAATTACACTACAGCACAGCATTGTACTTACAGTATATTGCAGGTTCCCGCTCTATGGCACAGCACCCATTACATTTTTTTTCTTGCTCTTCATTCAATGGCACAGTATTCTTGGAATATTGTATTGCTTGCCTTCAGTCTATGGCACAGCACTCATTGCATATTATATAGCTGGTCTTCAGTCTTTGTCACACCACCCATTACATATTGTATACCTGATTGCCAGTCTACGGCACAACACCCATTAAATAATGTATAGATGATACCCAGTCTTTTGCACAGCACCTATGACATATTGTATATCTATTCCAATATATACACAGTGGTGCAAAAAAGTATTTAGTCAGCCACCAATTGTGCAAGTTCTCCCACTTAAAAAGATGAGAGAGGCCTGTAATTGTCATCATAGGTATACCTCAACTATGAGAGACAAAATGTGGAAACAAATCCAGACGATCACATTGTCTGGTTTTTGAAAGAATTTATTTGCAAATTATGGTGGAAAATAAGTATTTGGTCACCTACAAACAAGCAAGATTTCTGGCTTTCACAGACCTGTATCTTCTTCTTTAAGAGGCTCCTCTGTCCTCCACTCATTACCTGTATTAATGGCACCTGTTTGAACTTGTTATCAGTATAAAAGATGCCTGTCCACAACCTCAAACAGTCACACTCCAAACTCCACTATGGTGAAGACCAAAGAGCTGTCAAAGGACACCAGAAACAAAATTGTAGACCTGCACCAGGCTGGGAAGACTGAATCTGCAATAGGCAAGCAGCTTGATGTGAAGAAATCAACTGTGGGAACAATAATTAGAAAATGGAAGACATACAAGACCGCTGATAATCTCCCTCGATTTGGGGCTCCACGCAAGATCTCACCCCATGGGGTCAAAATGATCACAAGAACGGTGATAGCAAAAATCCCAGAACCACACGGGAAGACCTAGTGAATGACCTGCAGAGAGCTGGGACCAACGTAACAAAGGCTACCATCAGTAACATGCTACACCGCCAGGGACTCAAATCCTGCAGTGCCAGACGTTTTTAAGCCAGTACATGTCCGGGCCCGTCTGAAGTTTGCTAGAGAGCATTTGGATGATCCAAAAGAGGATTGGGAGAATGTCATATGGTCAGATGAAACCAAAGTAGAACTGTTTGGTAGAAACGCAACTCGTCGTGTTTGGAGGAGAGAGAATGCTGAGTTGCAACTAAAGAACACCATACCTACTGTGAAGCATGGGGGTGGCAACATCATTGCTTTGGGGCTGTTTCTCTGCAAAGGGAACAGGACGACTGATCCGTGTACATGAAAGAATGAATGGGGCCATGTATAGTGAGATTTTGAGTGCAAACCTCCTCCCATCAGCAAGGGCATTGAAGATGAAACATGGCTGGGTCTTTCAGCATGACAATGATCCCAAACACACTGCCTGGGCAATGAAAGAGTGGCTTCGGAAGAAGCATTTCAAGGTCCTGGAGTGGCCTAGTCAGTCTCCAGATCTCAACCCCATAGAAAACCTTTGGAGGGAGTTGAAAGTCCGTGTTGCCCAGCGAAAGCCCCAAAACATTACTGATCTAGAGGAGATCTGCATGGAGGAATGGGTCAACATACCAGCAACAGTGTGTGACAACCTTGTGAAGACTTACAAAAAACGTTTGACCTCTGCCAACAAAGGATATATAACAAAGTATTGAGATGAACTTTTGATATTGACAAAATACTTATTTTCCACCATAATGAAATACCTTTTTGCCCCACTGTACATATACATACAATATATCATGGGTGCTGTGCCATGGATATACAATATGTCATGAGTGCTGTCCAAAGGCTGGGAATCTGCTTTACATTAATTAATGGTTGTTGTGCCATAGATTATGTGGCACAGCACCCATGACATATAGTATGTCTGATCTCTCCTCTGCTTTCACCGCTGTTGCAGCAACACAAGAGTGATGTGCTAAGAAAGGGTAGCGACAATGGTATGAGGACAAAAGCCCATAGTGCAGTTATCCCTTTTATATTGTATTCAATAAAAACAAGTAATCCATTGCACTTAAAAAAGACCAGTTTGTAGTAAGGCTCATCAGTACACATGAAAGATTTAACACATCCCCTGATGTTGCTCTGTGGTCCTCCTATTCCTGTTAGGAATTTTGTTTCAGCATAGCCGAACTGATACTGTAGAATGCCAGGAATGCACAAGCTGGCAATGTAATGCAATGCCAGGAATGCACAAGCTGACATACTGATGGTATGCCAGAAATGCACAAGCTTCTACTCTCACTACACTGTCAGTTTGCCGGGTTCCATAAAGCACACAGCTATGGAGAAAGCCAGCCGTCGGTAGCCGAAGGATGAAGCACTAGGAGGCGGAGCTGGGAGGAGAAAGTTACATCCTCCTCCTCTGCTGGGGCCTGTGCATGCCCACCATTGGTTGCTAGGATGTTAGGCAGTCCTAGCAATCAAGAGATTTGACAGTGACAACCAGGAGCCATTGACAGGCAGTGCCAGTGGGACCAGTTGTAAGTGGGGAAGGAGCTAACCTTTGAAAATGTACGGCCAGTTTTCTCTCATCCCCGAACATTAAGCCTGTGCGGTTCATTTTGTTCCGAAAAGAATACAACAAATGTCAACAAATCCTAATTAAACATTAATGAATGAAACAAAAATTAGTTCGTGAAATGGTATTAAAAATCTTTTTTTTTTTAAAAAAAGCACATTTTTTTTAAGGGGAACTCCACGCTAAGATTTTTTAAAAATGGCTTGGGGGTCCTCCCAAAATTCATACCAGGCCCTTAGGTCTGGTAAGGATTTTTAAGGTAAACCCCACACCAAATTTTTTTAAAAAATGGTGTGGGTCCCCTCAAAATCCATACCAGGGCACATGCCCTCAACATGGGGAAGTGCTTTGGGGCAGGGGGGCTCCTCCCCCAGGGCACCCTGTCCCCATGTTGATGGGGACAAGGGACTCTTCCCCACAACCCTGGTCCAGTGGTTGTGGGGGTCTGCGGACAGGGGGGCTTATCGGAATCTGGAAGCCCCATTTAACAAGGGGCCCCCCCAGAACCCACCCCTCCACTGTACCCCTACTCATTCACCAAAAAAATATCAAAAATAAATAAAAACAGAGATACAGTTTTTGACAAGTCCTTTAATTAAAAAAAACATGCCCCCCAAAGTAAATCCAACGGCTTAAACAAAGGGGGAGTTACCTGTCATTGGATGACCATGCCTCTTTCTTTATTTTCTGCTGGTGGGAACCAATATGTGAGATGGCGGGAGGCAAACAATGTGTGCGGACCTTTTTTTTTTAAAGACTTGTAAAAAAACTGTCTGTTTGTTATTTATTTATGACACTTTTTGGTGAATGAGTAAAGGTACAGTGCACCCCAAACTCATGCTTGTTTATATTCTGCTGCTGACCCATTTATTAACAACAAGCTATTCTTCACCCAGAATTTGTATCAGTCAAAAATTTTAAATTCAGTCAAAAATGGCTAAATGAAACAAAATGAAAATAAACTAAACGAATTCCAAAAATGAATAACAAAACAAAACTAGTAACATATTGAATCTATCCAAAATGAAACAAAACAAATGTTTCCGTTCTGCACATGAACAGATATTTATGGACTGGAGAAGTCAGTATGTTTTTGACAAACTGTCCATAAATTTACAGACGGTTGGCAACACCGCTTGCTGTCCCTCCAACAGGTCTCTCTCCCTCTCATAGATTCATAGATATTTATTCCACATAGAGTGTACAGGACCCCTGAATTTTTGTATGCTATCAGTGTGATGGATGCCTTGTGCTGTGTCAGATGTGGAAATCCCTCAGAATCCCTGGTCCATCTTTTGTGGCAATGTCCCAAGCTGAAAGTACTGCGCTTAGGCGATTGGTACACGAAATGGCTTATTGTGGATTACCATTCCGGCAGAACCCCTCACGCGCTTGTTAGGCTATGTTGATCTATCTTAAATGGACCACAGTTTACTGCTACTGATTACTGTTTCGCAAGTCTTATTTGAAGCTCGTTATTGCACTTAAATGGACCTCACCTTTTCCACCCACTCTTTCTGAATAGATGAAGGTATCTCCTATGAAAAACACATACTTTTTCAGAAACTCTTTGTGAAAGTTCTATATGGTCCCAATGGATTGAGTATATGTGCCCTTTTCTTCCCTAGATCTCCAGATGCCATACCACCTGTATGCCAGTCATATGTATGCCAATGTGCATATCAAACTATGAACAATCAATCTTCAATCAACTGAATCAAATATTCTAAAAGGGGAAGTTTAAATTGTCCATACACTGACCAATGATCAAAGTGATGATCGATCTTTTAGCAAAATTCATCAAATAATTAGTGTTCAAAAACAGCGTCCAGAATAGTAAACTCCTGTGAACACACATCCCAGTGAGAATCCTGTCTTCCACACTTAAAAATTGATTTGTAAACACTTTATAAAGTGAACTCTGTTCTGTCCACCAGATGTTTTGCTGATGTTTTATACTGGTTATTTGTACCTGTGTTGTTACATTTACATGCAAATGTGTAATTTACTTAAGACAATCATATATGGTGTGCAGGCTCCATCTAGCGTTCCTTTTTGGTATTGCTGCAGTTCTGTTAATTGTTGTATGTGTAAATAGGTAGTTGTCAGCAAGCAGGGAATTCTGGGTAGACAGGAAATCAACCATCCACCATTCTTTTCAACACATTGCAAGAAGCAAGTCATGTATTTCTCTATCTTTCGCCATCACCCCTTAGAGAACTTAAAAAGTAAGTTTTTATTATGTCATCTTGTACTGTAGATCGTTGTTTATGCAATGTATGCTGTATTGTATGCAATATTATACTTATTGAGGTCTATTTATGTTATTTTGTAGTTTCACCTGGCTTGTTCTAATAAAACTGAGATCAAAGAAATATGGTATCTACAGTTATTGGGATGAGAAGGTTTAGCTTTCTGCTCCTTGAGACAGAACAGTGAAATTTTTAAGCTGACCTCTGAAGGGAAGATAAACCTACTTCGGAAGTCTGTACAGCCCGGGGCTACGCAGTATCCATAGAGTCAGAAGCCCTAAAGATATAGGCCTGCGGCAGGTGAAGCAAGCAGCCACGCTACACAGAGACCCGCCCTGTCAAGCAGCATCGACACTGAATGGTCTCTATACAGCAAGACAGCTTCTTCCCCGCAGCCATGTCTCACAGTGGGACATCTTCTAACAAAACATGTGCACGAGCAAGCTC
The DNA here is from genome assembly GCA_037952925.1 of Lithobates clamitans. Lineage (NCBI taxonomy): Eukaryota > Metazoa > Chordata > Amphibia > Anura > Ranidae > Lithobates > Lithobates clamitans. The sequence goes on along the minus strand of JBBGZY010000075.1, from coordinate 829,232 downwards.
ATCTAAGTCATCTGTCGCAAATGCAGCAGCATGAGCTAACTGATCCCTACAGACCAGGAGAGGAGGCTATTATGGAGCTGTTTATGCCATTTAACGCTGGATGTTTGTGAGTGTAACCCTCGCGATCAGTTAGCTCACAGCAACTAGCAGCGTGGTAAAGTATTTCAGTAAGCACAGACCGCCTGCTTCCTTTAAACAAACACCGCCCAAAGTACTCGCACGGACCAGCCGGCGCTGCCTGACATCACTCGTGGCCAGGAAGGGGATGCACAGTGATGCAGCTGACTCCTCTCGTAAGCTTCATGCAATTGCTAGGACAACATGTTTTGGAGGCATTACCTCCTTCTTCAGGTAATGCCCTCATCTTCTCTAGTGATAATATATGCTCAAACCCCCCCCCTCCCCTCCTATCTATGAACCAATGGCATCATAACAGACCAGGAGCACGGAGTACACAGCAAGAGGTATCTACAAGACGGAGGGGGTTATACAGCAACAGCATCCTAAAATGGTGTTTAGTACAATTAAACATAGAGAATTAGCACTATCTTTAATGTAAATCTAAATAAAAAGAATTATTGTTATATGTAATTAAAACTTATTTAAAAAGTACTTATGTGAACAGTACTATAAAATATACACTATATATTAGTTAATATCATCAACAGAAAATCACACTGCGAGGGCATAATCATACATATCAAAATACATAAATAAACGATATATAATATATACATAATACAACATCATATCGATAAATATTCTAGACGTCATGGCATATCCAATGTAGAAATTAATTGTATTATATTATATGGTTTTTAGGTGGTGAAGAAATAAAGTTATATTAAGCTATAAAGTATATGGTGGGGTCCCATACTAAAATGGACCCCTATCTGATAACATTATAATCTGATTCATACAAAATGAAAGCACAGTGGTGTAGTGGGTACCACTCTCAACTGGCAGCAAAAAGGGTCGCCGGTTCAATTCCCATCCACAACACCACCCTAATGAAAGGCCAAACTATGTCAAATATAATATCTTATACATTGGGTAATTTCATATGAGAGTACCCATTTCAAGTTCTTCGTTTATCCCTTCTGGTGCCATGCTGTTTAGAGTGAAAATCCAATAGGATTCACATTTGCATAAATGAGCAAAACGTTCACCTTCCGGGATAGACATAGGTATGGATTCTATACCAAAAAATTCCAACCCTGTAGTGCTGCCATCATGTGTATGCTTAAAGTGACGTGGCACACTATGCTTCTCAACCTCTTTTTCTATGAATCTACGGTGTTCACCAAAGCGGGTCCTCATCGCACGCACCATTCTACCTACATAGAGGTACCTGCATGGGCACCTCAACCCATAGATAACAAACTGGGTATTGCAACATATAAATTGTTTAATGTTGAAGGTACAGCCATCTTTACAACTAAATGACTTCTAGCCATGAGAGATAAATTTACACGCTTTACATTTAATGCTTTTACATCTATAACATCCAGTAATGTTAAAGAATTGAGGGATGTTTTGCATTTTCAAGCATTGTTTGTCTTTAAGGCGACTGGGGGCAATTAAACTTTTCACATTTTTCGCACGTCGGAATACTACCCAAGTTTTATTGGGGAGGATTTTTCCAAGTGTATTGTCCTGCCCCAAAATTGGCCAGTGCTTTTGGACAGCTCTTTTATAGCCCAGTGCTGATCGTTGAATGTTGTAACAAAAATAATGTTATGTTGTTCTTTTGCAGATGTAGTCATAATCTTGTTCTGGATGCCTTCTCTATATTGGTCTCTCGCTTTTTGAATGTGATGATCTGCATATCCTTTTTCCAAAAACTTTTTTGACAATATGGTTGCCTGATCATCATAATCTTTGGTGCTACTACAATTCCTGCATAGCCTACAGAATTGACTGTAGGGTATGTTATCTTTCCATTTAGGGTGGTGGCAACTTCTCTGATGCAAATAGGAGTTGCCAGCAGTTTCTTTGAAGTGGGTTTTGGATGTGATGTTGCCATCTCCATCACTATCCAGTTCAAGGTCCAAGAATACCAGGGAATGAGCGTCTATTACATGGGTAAATTGGATACCAAACATATTGTTATTACAATATGGGACAAATTTGTCAATAACATCAGGTGGTCCACCCCAAATAATCAGTATATCATCGGTATACCTCCCATAGTATACCAGATGTTTGGCAAATGGGTTGTGCTGCCTAATACAGGATTTTTCCCAATACCCCATGAACAGATTTGCATAACATAGTGCAAATCTGCCAGCTATTTGTCTATAAAATTTACCCTGGAAAGAGAAATAATTCCTCTCCAAGGCAAACTTAGTGCAATGGCAGGGTCTAATACAAAAATCAGAGAAACAATTCTTCCTAATGAATTATTTTAAGACGCCGTATTTCTACCACACTCCGAAGGTCCATAAGGACCGCTATGTCCACCTGGTAGAACGATAGTGGCCAGTATGGATGGCATTACTAGCCGAGTTTCTCAATATGTGGATGCTTTCCTCCAACCTCTTGTTACTTCCCTTCTTGCATACATAAAAGGATTCTGCACATGTCTTGGACACCTTAACCACTTGCCGACCGCCTAACGCAGATATACTGCGGCAGAATGGCACGGGCAGGCAAAATCACGTACCTGGTACGTGATCTGCCTCCCGCGGGCAGGGGGTCCGATTGGACCCCCCCGGTGCCCAAGGCGGTCGGCTTCTGTCTGGTAGTGATCAGAGGTGAGGGGGAGACCATCCATTCGTGGCCCCCCCTCGCGATCGCTCCCAGCCAATCAGATTCTTCCTCTGCCTCTGTATAGTAAACAGAGGCAAAGGAAATTATGTCATCTCTCCTCGGCTCGGTATTTTCCGTTCCGGCGCCGACGAGAGAAGACATCCAAGTTAGTGTAAAACACATACACACACAGTAGAACATGCCAGGCCAACATTACACCCCCCATCACCCCCCCGATCACCCCCTAATCACCCCTCCCCCCGTCACAGTGACACCAAGCAGTTTTTTTTTCTGATTACTGCATTGGTGTCAGTTTGTGACAGTTAGTGTGGTAGGGCAGTTAGTGTTAGCCCCCTTTAGGTCTAGGGTACCCCCTAACCCCCCCTAATAAAGTTTTAACCCCTTGATCACCCCCGTCACCAGTGTCACTAAGCAATCATTTTTCTGATCGCTGTATTAGTGTCACTGGTGACGCTAGTTAGGGAGGTAAATATTTAGGTTCGCCGTCAGCATTTTATAGCGTCAGGGACCCCCATATACTACCAAATAAAGGTTTTAACCCCTTGATTGCCCCCTAGTTAACCCTTTCACCAGTGATTACCGTATAACTGTTACGGGTCACGCTGGTTAGTTTGTTTATTTTTTATAGTGTCAAGGCACCCGCCGTTTATTACCGAATAAAGGTTTAGTCCCCTGATCACCCGGTGGTGATATAAGTTATGTTTTAGGGTCAGATAGGGTCTGCGTCGCCCCAGGCAGTGTCAGGTTAGCGCCAGTACCGCTAACACCCACGCACGCACCGTACACCTCCCTTAGTGGTATAGTATCTGATCCGATCAGATCTATACTAGTGTCCCCAGCAGTTTAGGGTTCCCAAAAATGCAGTGTTAGCGGGATCAGCCCAGATACCTGCTAGCACCTGCGTTTTGCCCCTCTGCCCGGCCCAGCCCAGCCTACCCAAGTGCAGTATCGATCAATCACTGTCACTTACAAAACACTAAACGCAGAACTGCAGCGTTCGCAGAGTCAGGCCTGATCCCTGCAATCGCTAACAGTTTTTTTGGTAGCGTTTTGGTGAACTGGCAAGCACCAGCGGCCTAGTACACCCCGGTCGTAGTCAAACCAGCACTGCAGTAACACTTGACGTGACGTGGCGAGTCCCATAAGTGCAGTTCAAGCTGGTGAGGTGGCAAGCACAAGTAGTGTCCCGCTTCCACCAAGAAGAACACAAGCAGGCCCGTCGTGCCCATAATGCCCTTCCTGCTGCATTCGCCAATCCTAATAATTGGGAACACACCACTTCTGCAGCGCCCGTACTTCCCCCATTTACATCCCCAACCAAATGCAGTCGGCTGCATGAGAGGCATTTTCTTTATGTCCTCCCGAGTACCCCTATCCAACTAACCCCCCCAAAAAAGATGTTGTGTCTGCAGCAAGCATGGATATAGGCGTGACACCCGCTATTATTTTCCCTCCTGTCCTGACAATCCTGGTCTTTGCATTGGTGAATGTTTTCAACGCTACCATACACTAGTTAAGTATTAGCGTAGCGTACAGCATTGCACAGACTAGGCACACTTTCACAGTGTCTCCCAAGATGCCATCGCATTTTGAGAGACCCGAACCTGGAACCGGTTACAATTATAAAAGTTAGTTACAAAAAAAAGTGTAAAAAAACCCCCCCCCAAAAAAAAACACAAGAAAATATATAAAATAAAAAAAAATAAGTGTCGTTTTATTGTTCTCTCTATCTCTATTCTCTCTCTATTGTTCTGCTCTTTTTTACTGTATTCTTTTCTGCAATGTTTTATTGTTATTATGTTTTATCATGTTTGCTTTTCAGGTATGCAATTTTTTATACTTTGCCGTTTACTGTGTTTTATTGTTAACCATTTTTTTGTCTTCAGGTACGCCATTCATGACTTTGAGTGGTTATACCAGAATGATGCCTGCAGGTTTAGGTATCATCTTGGTATCATTCTTTTCAGCCAGCGGTTGGCTTTCATGTAAAAGCAATCCTAGCGGCTAATTAGCCTCTAGACTGCTTTTACAAGCAGTGGGAGGGAATGCCCCCCCCCACCGTCTTCCGTGTTTTTCTCTGGCTATCCTGTCTCAACAGGGAACCTGCGAATGCAACCGGTGATTCAGCCAGCTGACCATAGAGCTGATCAGAGACCAGAGTGGCTCCAAACATCTCTATGGCCTAAGAAACCGAAACACCGATCTTGGTGTAGTCAGATGCTTTGAGGGCAGAGGAGAGATCTAGGGTCTAATAGACCCCAATTTTTTCAAAAAAGAGTACCTGTCACTACCTATTGCTATCATAGGGGATATTTACATTCCCTGAGATAACAATAAAGATGATTAAAAAAAAAAAAAAAGGGAAGGAACAGTTTAAAAATAAGATAAAAAAGCAAAAAAAAAAAAAAATAAAGCACCCCGTCCCCCCTGCTCTCGTGCTAAGGCGAACGCAAGCGTCGGTCTGGTGTCAAATGTAAACAGCAATTGCACCATGCATGTGAGGTATCACCGCGAAGGTCAGATTGAGGGCAGTAATTTTAGCAGTAGACCTCCTCTGTAAATCTAAAGTGGTAACGTGTAAAGGCTTTTAAAAATGTATTTAGTTTGTCGCCACTGCACGTTTGTGCGCAATTTTAAAGCATGTCATGTTTGGTATCCGTGTACTCGGCCTAAGATCATCTTTTTTATTTCATCAAACATTTGGGCAATATAGTGTGTTTTAGTGAATTAAAATTTTAAAAAATTGTGTTTTTTCCCAAAAAAATGCGTTTGAAAAATCGCTGCGCAAATACTGTGTGAAAAAAAATGAAGCACCACCATTTTAATCTGCAGGGCATTTGCTTTAAAAAAACATATAATGTTTGGGGGTTCAAAGTAATTTTCTTGCAAAAAATTTTTTTTAATGTAAACAAAAAGTGTCAGAAGGGCTTTGTCTTCAAGTGGTTAGAAGATTGGGTGATGTGTGACATAAGCTTCTAAATGTTGTGCATAAAATGCCAGGACAGTTCAAAACTCCCCCAAATGTCCCCATTTTGGAAAGTAGACACCCCAAGCTATTTGCTGAGAGGCATGTCGAGTCCATGGAATATTTTATATTGTGACACAAGTTGCGGGAAAAAGACACCTTTTTTTTTTGCACAAAGTTGCCACTAAATGATATATTGCTCAAACATGCCATGGGAATATGTGAAATTACACCCCAAAATGCATTCTATTGCTTCTCCTGAGTACGGGGATACCACATGTGTGAGACTTTTTGGGAGCCTAGCCGCGTACGGGACCCCGAAAACCAAGCACCGCCTTCAGGCTTTCTAAGGGTGTAAATTTTTGATTTCACTCTTCACTGCCTATCACAGTTTAAGAGGCTATGGAATGCCCAGGTGGCACAACTCCCGCCCCCAAATGACCCTATTTTGGAAAGTAGACACCCCAAGCTATTTGCTGAGAGGTATAGTGAGTATTTTGCAGACCTCACTTTTTGTCACAAAGTTTTGAAAATTGAAAAAAGAAAAAAAAAATGTTTTTCTTGTCTTTCTGCAAAATACTCACCATGCCTCTCAGCAAATAGGTTGGGGTGTCTATTTTCCAAAATGGGGTCATTTGGGGGGGGTTTGTGCCACCTGGGCATTCCATGGCCTCCGAAACTGTGATAGGTAGTGAAGAGTGAAATCAAACATTTATGCCCTTAGAAATCCTGAAGGCGGTGATTGGTTTTCGGGGCCCCGTACGCGGCTAGGCTTCCAAAAAGTCCCACACATGTGGTATCCCCATACTCAGGAGAAGCAGATAATAGTATTTTGGGGTGCAATTCCACATATGCCCATGGCCTGTGTGAGCAATATATCATTTAGTGACAACTTTGTGCAAAAAAAGAAAAAAAAATTTGTCACATTCCCGCAACTTGTGTCAAAATATAAAATATCCCATGGACTCAACATGCCTCTCAGCAAATAGCTTGGAGTGTCTAATTTCCAAAATGGGGTCATTTGGGGGGGGGGGGGTTGTGCCATCTGGGCATTTTATGGCCTTCAAAACTGTGATAGGTAGTGAGGAGTGAAATCAAAAATTTACGCCCTTAGAAATCTTGAAGGCAGTGATTGGTTTTCGAGGCCCCGTATGCGGCTAGGCTCCCAAAAAGTCCCACACATGTGGTATCCCCGTACTCAGGAGAAGCAGCAGAATGTATTTTGGGGTGCAATTCCACATATGCCCATGGCCTGTGAGAGCAATATATCATTTAGTGACAACTTTTTGTAAATTTTTTTTTTTTGTCATTATTCAATCACTTGGGACAAAAAAATTAATATTCAATGGGCTCAACATGCCTCTCAGCAATTTCCCTGGGGTGTCTACTTTCTAAAAAGGTGTCATTTGGGGGGGTTTTGTACTGCCCTGCCATTTTAGCACCTCAAGAAATGACATAGGCAGTCATAAACTAAAAGCTGTGTAAATTTCAGAAAATGTACCCTAGTTTGTGCAAACCAATAAATATACGCTTATTGACATTTTTTTTTACCAAAGACATGTGGCCGAATACATTTTTATATTAGATTGTAAGCTCTTCTGAGCAGGGCCCTCTTAATCCTATTGTATTGTATTGTATTATAACTGTATTGTCTCCCTTTTTATATTGTAAAGTGCTGCGTAAACTGTTGGCGCTATATAAATCCCGAATAATAATAATAATAATAATAATAATTTTGGCCTAAATGTATGACTAAAACTGAGTTTATTGGATTTTTTTTATAACAAAAAGTAGAAAATATCATTTTTTTTCAAAATTGTAATAAAAAACGCAGAGGTGATCAAATACCATCAAAAGAAAGCTCTATTTGTGGAAAGAAGATGCAAATTTCATTTGGGTACAGCATTGCATGACCGTGCAATTAGCAGTTAAAGCGATGCATTACCAAATTGTAAAAAGTGCTCTGGTCAGGAAGGGGGTAAATCCTTCTGGGGCTGAAGTGGTTAAAGCAATACAAAAATGGGAGCCAGGGTACTTATGGTTATCCTTGGACGTGAGTTCACTCTACACGTCAATCCCCCATGAGGGTGATCTAAGGGCAGTTGAATACTTTCTATCCGAAGCAGATTACATGAACCCCAATCAATCCAAATTCATCTGCCATTGCAAGTTTGCCTTGGAGAGAAATTATTTCTCTTTCCAGGGCAAATTTTATAGACAGCTGGCATGGCTATGAGTGCACATTTATATTATATTATGCTCTCGCAGCGTGATTTTCTGTTGTTGATGATATTAACTAATATATAGTGTATATTTTATAGTATATTTTATAGTACTGTTCACATAAGTACTTTTTAAATAAGTTTTAATTACATATGACAAGAATTCTTTTTATTTAGATTTACATTAAAGATAGTGCTAATTCTCTATGAGGACGTTACCTGAAGGAGGCCATGCCTCCGAAACATGTTGTCCTAGCAATTGCATGAAGCTTACGAGAGGAGTCAGCTGCATCACTGTGCATCCCCTCCCCAGCCACAAGTGATGTCAGGCAGCGCCGGTTGGTCCGTGCAAGTGCTTTGGGCAGTGTGTGTTACAAGGAAGCAGGTGGTCTGTGCTTACTGAAATACTTTACCACGCTGCTAGTTGCTGTGAGCTAACTGATCCCTACAGACCAGGAGAGAAGGCTATTATGGAGCGGTTTATGCCATTTAACGCTGGATGTTTGTGAGTGCAACCCATACACTTATCTTCATCTATTAAACGATAACACACTAGGGCTGGCGTGCACTCTCTCTTGTCTTCATATATTTTTAACAGTGTTTTTTCATGATCTGTTCTAATGCTGTGACATTGGAAATACAACAAAAATTCCTTCCTGTTCTTTTCCCATCTTTTTTCTTACACTTTCCACTAAAATCATCCTTCTATCATTTCCAAATGATCTCTCCAGCACCTCTTTCTTCAAATCTCGCCCAAAAGCATATTTGTTTGAATAAAGGCCACAAGTTAAGGAGAAGAGATGAGGCAAGTTTTATCCTAAAAAAAGGGGGCTTCCAGATTCTTAAAAACCCCATTTTTTGGGGTTTTTTTGCCATGAGGCCCCTTCCCTCAAAATCCTTACTATACCCAAAGTGCCTGTTCCTTGCTTTCTTCCCCACCAATCTCATGCTTCCTTATACTGTTACCCACTTTGTCTTTTCTCTCTCCTTATCACTGGAACCCACTTGGCAATATGATACAGCTGCAGAAACATCACTGCTTCCTGTTGCTCCCCTTCTAATATCCCCTGCTTCTTGTCCTATTGCTTTCTTTCTCATCCTTAGCATGTGGAACAATCTTGTGCATGATCAAGATCCTCTTCCTGCAGCAAGTTACTCATCTTGTGATGAAAACAACAACTCCCATTTTTTTGTAGCATAGCAGAAAGTGAAACAAAAATATATGTATACTGTTTACGACAAAATGTAGCCCACCACACTGCAATTCACAGTAATGTAGAAGAATATACAGCACTGTCTCTCACTATAAACTCTCTGTTAGCTCTTACCATCTAATCCCTGACAAATGGCTGATGGGAGGGGGCCAAAACATAAAATAGCCCCCATTATTGGACCTCCTAAGTCACCAGGAAATGCACTATTGGTGGTCTGTTGGTATGATGGCAACAATTGTCATAAGTTTGGTGTTACTGGGAACTGCAATTGGGTTGGGTTTGCCTTAAACCCGAACCTCATACCTACTAATAGATTCATATTAAGGTTCTCCCTCATAGACTCAGTGGGGTTGAGGGAAAATGTTTGGATTTTATGAATTGAGGACATTTTTCAAAATTGTCCCCAAATAGAACCTGGGCAGATTCCTTTGTGACTAATTCCAAAATTTAGCATCTGCAAGGAGAACCAAGGATATTGATTGATATTAGTATTTGTGCTCTTTGTAAAAAATTATAGTTTTTCATCTTTTGTTTGAATTTACACAATACAATCTTATGCACACAGGGAGGAAAACACCACTTTTAAAGGCATTTTGCAGTTATTTTAAGCCTCTGACTGCAGCTTAATTTCAGCCAGTGTGTCCATGCACATTGTGCCATTTAGATTCATATTTTAGAACAACAATCAGGGGCAAGAAAAAATGCCTCAAACCTGCTTTCATTAAGGTAGCTTATTGACATCATTTACACACACATGCACATAAACAAGCATACAGTGCCTTGAAAAATTACTCATACCCCTTGAAATTTTCCACATTTCGTCACGTTACAACCAAAAACGTAAGTGTATTTTATTGGGATTTTATGTGATAGACCAACACAAAGCGGCACAGAATTGTGAAGTGGAAGGAAAATGATAAATGATTTTCAAATTTCTTTACAAATAAATATCTGAAAAGTGTGGCATGCATTTGTATTCAGCCACCTTGCTCTGATACCCCTAACTAAAATCTAGTGGAACCAATTGCCTTCAGAAGTCACCTAATTAGTTCACCTGTTCTGTGAAGCCCTCCGAATTTTGTTAGGGAACGTTAGTGAACAAACAGCATCGTGAAGGCCAAGGAACACACCAGACAGGTCAGGGACAAAGTTGTGGAGAAGTTTAAAGCAGGCTTAGGTTATAACAAAATATCCCAAGCTTTGAACATCTTAGCCCAAAATATCCCAAGCTTTAAACAGCCCGCATATTGGGGCTCTGTCCTGCTAAACTGTTTTATGCACGCTGCTTGTGTGGATTAGGGATGAGCCGAACACCCCCCGGTTCGGTTCGCACCAGAACCTGCGAACGGACCGCAAGTTCGCACGAACGTTAGAACCCCATTGACGTCTATGGGACTCGAACGTTCGAAATCAAAAGTGCTCATTTTAAAGGCTAATTTGCATGGTATTGTCCTAAAAAGGGTTTGGGGACCCGGGTCCTACCCCAGGGGACATGTATCAATGCAAAAAAAACTTTTATGCCGCGTACACACGGTCGGACTTTTCAGCTACAAAAGTCCGACAGCCTGTCCGACAGACTTTCGACGGACTTTTGGCGGACTTTCGACGGACTTGCGGCAGACTTTCTAACGAACAGACTTGCCTACACACGATCACACAAAAGTCCGTCGAATTCTTACGTGATGACGTACACCGGACTAAAATAAGGAAGTTCATAGCCAGTAGCCAATAGCTGCCCTAGCGTGGGTTTTTGTCCGTCGGACTAGCATACAGACGAGCGGATTTTTCGACCGTACTCGAGTCCGTCGGAAAGATTTGAAGCATGTTTCAAATCTAAAGTACGTCGGATTTGAGGCAAAAAAAGTCAGTTGAAAGTCCGGAGAAGCCCACACACGATCGGATTACCAGCCAGCTTTAGTCCGTCAGCGTCCGTTGGACTTTTGTAGACGAAAAGTCCGACCGTGTGTACGCGGCTTTAAAAACGGCCGTTTTTTCGGGAGCAGTGATTTTAATGATGCTTAAAGTAAAAAAAAAAAAGTGAAATATTCCTTTAAATATCGTACCTGGGGGGTGTCTATAGTATGCCTGTAAAGTGACGCGTGTTTCCCATGTTTAGAACAGTCCCTGCACCAAATGTCATTTTTAAAGGAAAAAATCTCATTTAAAACTGCTTGCGGGTTTAATGTCATGTCGGGTCATGGCAATATGGATGAAAATCAGTGAGACAAACGGCATGGGTACCCCCCAGTCCATTACCAGGCCCTTTGGGTCTTGTATGGATATTAAGGGGAACCCCGCACCCAAATTAAAATAAGGAAAGGTCCCTATATACTCTGAACAGCAGTATTCAGGCGGTGCAAACAAGACAGGGACTGTAGGTTTGTTGTTAAGTAGAATCTGTTTGTAATTTTGAACATTTTTAATGTGTTTAGCTCCAGCCAAAAAATCTTTTCTAAGCTTTTTGGAAAACATAGGGAAGGGTTATCACCCCTGTGACATTTGTTTTGCGTCTTTCCTCCTCTTCAGAAGATTTCACCTCACTTTTTTGTCCCAATGAAAAATGTTTTTGGAAAATTTGGGTTTTTTTGTGGAACAAGGATTGGAAAGCATCAGTGGAAAGGAGAAATTGTTTTCCCATATTAACTCTTACAGGAGAGAATTTCCCTTCCTTAGGGGTAGATTTCATCTCACTTCCTGTTGTCTCCTTCCGTTTGCAAGTAGGAGTCGTTTGTAAGTTAGATGTTTGAAAGTAGGGTCCTGCCCTATATACTCAGCAGAAATTTGGGCCTTAGGTGTTGCTGTGGCCAAAACACTGTAAGCCCTCACAGGGCCCTGCTGTGAAATATTAGATCAAGAATTGTAATTACATGCCCCTGTTGAACAGGAGCTGAAAAATTAGGCCTTAGGCACTGGTGCTGGTGCCACAACACTGCAACCCCTCACAGACACTCTAGTTGGAACGCAGGAACGAGCCCTGCTGCAAAGTATTGCATCAAAAATTGTAATTACACGCCCCTGTTAGACAGGGGCAGAAAAATTGGGTCTTAGGCACTGGTGCTGGTGCCACAACACTGCAACCCCTCACAGACACTCTAGTTGAAACGCAGGAACAAGCCCTGCTGCAAAGTATTGCATCAAAAATTGTAATTACACGCCCCTGTTAGACAGGGGCTGAAAAATTGGGTCTTAGGCACTGGTGCTGGTGCCACAACACTGCAACCCCTCACAGACACTCTAGTTGGAATGCAGGAACGAGCCCTGCTGCAAAGTATTACATCAAAAATTGTAATTACACGCCCCTGTTAAACAGGGGCTGAAAAATTGTGCCTTAGGCACTGGTGGTGGCGCCCAGAACCAAAAATGTTCTTACAAGCTATCAGCGTGATGATTGAGGAGGAAGAGGATAATTACTCAGGGATAGTCACTCAGCATCAGCATAGGCAGTCTTTGAAGGGATCTGAGATTTCAAAAAAAATTATTCGGTTACATCTGCATCAGGTGCTTGGTAGCTGGTGGTGATCCAAGACTGATTCATTTTTATGAAGGTCAGCCGATCGACCGAGTCGGTGGACAGACGCACCCTGTGATCGGTTACCACGCCTCCAGCAGCACTGAATGTGCGTTCCGAAAGAACGCTGGATGCAGGACAGGCCAGTAGCTCAATTGCATACTGTGCAAGCTCTGGCCAGTGATCCATCCTCAAGACCCAGTAACCCAGAGGATTTTCGGTGGGAAAGGTGTCCAAGTCTGATCTTGCCCCTAGGTATTCCTGCACCATGTAAAACAGACGCTGGCGATGGTTGCTGGAACCGATCATACCTTAGGGCTGCGGACCAAAAAATTGTCTGAACGCATCGGTCAGACGGCCACCTTCTCCACCGCTCCTTCTTTGACTGACCGAAGCCTCAGCAACACGTTGTCCAGAAACAGGAGTTTGTAACCTCCCAGTCTCTGGGAACGCGTTGCACAGACCTTTCTGCAAGGCCTCCCGAAGATGTTTCATCCTCTGCTCCCTCTGCGATGGCAAGATAAGGTCCGCAACCTTACCCTTGTAACGTGGATCAAGGAGGGTTGCCAGCCAGTATTGGTCCTTCTCCTTGATACCACGAATACGAGGATCCTTACGCAGGCTTTGCAGGATCAGGGAGGCCATGCAGCGTAGGTTTGCTGAGGCATTCGGTCCGGAGTCCTCTGGGTCACTAAGGACAACAACGTCCGCAGCCACCTCCTCCCAGCCACGTACAAGTCCATGTGTTCCTTGGGACTGATCCCTTAAAGACTGCTGATGCTGAGTGCCAGGCTCCACCTCCATACTGACACAATCTTCCTCCTCCTCCTCCTCCTCGTCCTCTTCCTGTGTGATCGGCGGGCACGCAGGAACACTGTCTGGATAAAGGGGGCCTTGAGAGCTAAGGAAGTCCTCCTCTTCCTGCCTCTGTTCTGCCTCAAGTGCCCTGTCCATTATTCCACGCAGCGTGTGCTCCAACAGGTGGACAAGGGGGACAGTGTCACTGATGCATGCACTGTCAGTGCTCACCATCCTCGTGGCCTCCTCGAATGGTGACAGGACAGTGCATGCATCCCTGATCATGGCCCACTGGCGTGGGGAAAAAAAACCAAGGTCCCCTGACCCTGTCCTGGTGCCATAGTCGCACAGGTACTCATTGATGGCCCTCTGCTGCGTGTGCAGCCGCTGCAGCATGGCCAACGTCGAGTTCCACCTGGTGGGCATGTCACAGATTAGGCGGTTCTTGGGCAGGTTAAACTCCTTTTGGAGGTCCGTCAGCCGAGCACTGGCATTATATGACCGGCGGAAATGCACAGAGACTTTCCTGGCCTGCCTCAGGACATCCTGTAAGCCCGGGTACCTGCCCAAGAACCGCTGCACCACCAAGTTAAGGACGTGAGCCAAACAGGGCACATGGGTCAGTTGTCCCTGTCGGAGGGCAGAGAGGAGGTTGGTGCCATTGTCGCAAACCACCATTCCTGCCTTAAGTTGGCGTGGCGTCAACCACCTCTGAACCTGCCCCTGCAGAGCTGACAGAACCTCTGCCCCAGTGTGGCTCCTGTCCCCCAAGCACACCAGCTCAAGCACCGCATGGCATCTTTTGGCCTGCGTACTTGCGTAGCCCCTTGAACGCCTACGGAGCACCGCTGGTTCCGAGGAAGAGGCCATGGAGGAAGAAGAAGAGGAGGGGGTGGAGGAGAGAGGTGTGTCACAATCAGCATTTTGGAGGCGTGGTGGCGGAACAACCTCCAACACTACTGCACCTTGTCCTGCATCCTTCCCAGCTGCCAGCAGAGTCACCCAATGCGCCGTGAAACTTAAGTAACGTCCCTGTCCATGCCTGCTGGACCATGAGTCAGCGGTAATATGCACCTTACCGCTGACCGCCCTGTCCAGCGAGGCATGGACATTGCCTTCCACATGCCGGTAGAGAGCCGGAATCGCCTTCCGTGAGAAAAAGTGGCGTTTGGGTAAATGCCACTGAGGAACCGCACATTCCACAAACTCACGGAAGGGGGCAGAGTCTACCAACTGAAAAGGCAGCAGTTGAAGTGCTAGCAATTTTGCCAAACTAGCATTCAACCGCTGGGCATGTGGATGGCTGGGAGCAAACTTCTTTCGGCGGTGCAGCAGCTGGGGCAGGGAAATTTGCCTGGTACAATCTGACGTCGGTGTACCAAAAGCAGATTGCCCACAAGTACTTGGCTGTGACACACCTAATTCTACACCTTCATTCCTCTCACTGCAGGTCGCAGAGAGGACTGAAGGTCTAGTGGGGTTGGAAATCTCAGCTGATGAGGAGCAAGGAGAGATCGTCTTTGTTCTTTGGTGTGGGTCTTTTAGATACGCTTGCCAACGAACTGCATGGCAGGTCAACATATGTCTGGTCAAGCATGTGGTACCCAAGCGGGAGATGTTTTGGCCACGCGAGATACGCTTGAGACATATGTTGCAAATAGCAGCGGTGCGATCTGATGCACTCGTCTCAAAAAAGGCCCACACCAAAGAACTTTTTGAATAACGCGCAGAGACTGCAGCGCCCTGCACATGTGGAGCTTTGGGGTGTGATGCAGTCAATGTGCTGCCCTTAGGCTGGCCCCTGGAGGGCATCCTGCCTAGTTGGTGATGTGCCACCTCCTCCTCCTCCTCCTCCTCCTCCTCCTCTCTCCTATCAGGCACCCACGTTGAGTCAGTGACCTCATCATCCCCTCCCTCCTCATCACTGGAGCAAACCTGGCAGTATGCTGCAGCAGGGGGAGCATGACTGCCAGATTGCTGTCCTTCTTGGGCACCCCCTCTGTCCGTGCTCATGTTACTGCCTTCATTGAGCTCAGTATCATCATCAGAGCCTTCCAAACGCTGGGCATCCTCCTGGAGCATGTACCCAACACTGTGGTCAAACAGTTCGAGGGAATCCTCATGAGGACATGGTGGAGCTAGGGAAGGAGTCACTGATGACATTGAGCTGAGGGAAGAGGCCGCTGCTTTGCCAGACAAAGCACCCTGGGCATGGGTGAGAGAGGATGAGGAGGATGAGGACGGCTTGGTCATCCACTCGACCAAGTCTTCCGCATGTTGCGGCTCAACACGGCCAGCTGCCGAAAAAAAGGCCAAGCGTGTCCCATGGCCACGTGCTGATGAGGATGCACCGTCTCCACGACCAGCACTAGACACAGAGCCTGCTTGCCCTCTCTTATTGGCTTGTGACTGTCTGCCTCTCCTTCTTGGCCTTCCAGACATACTAATGGCCTGTAGCTGCACTAAGCTGGGATAGAACACCTGTAATTTTCTTCAGGTAGCTTTATATACTGTAACCAGACAAGCCTGCCTGTCAGTAGGAAGATAACAGGAACGGATCTAGCTGAACACTGTGAGCAGGACGTACTGCACTAAATGTATATAGAAGGAACGGATCTAGCTGAACACTGTGAGCAGGACGCACTGCACTGAATGTAAATACCAGGAACGGATCTAGCTGAACACTGTGAGCAGGACGCACTGCACTGAATGTAAATAGCAAGAACGGATCTAGCTGAACACTGTGAGCAGGACGCACTGCACTGAATGTAAATAGTCTAGCTGCCTGACCGTGGTACTAATAGGATCAAAAAGAACACCTGTAATTTTCTTAAGGTAGCTTTATATACTGTAACCAGACAAGCCTGCCTGTCAGTAGGAAGATAACAGGAACGGATCTAGCTGAACACTGTGAGCAGGACACACTGTACTAAATGTAAATAGTCTAGCTGCCTGACCGTGGTACTAATAGGATCAAAAAGAACACCTGTAATTTTCTTCAGGTAGCTTTATATACTGTAACCAGACAAGCCTGCCTGTCAGTAGGAAGATAACAGGAACGGATCTAGCTGAACACTGTGAGCAGGACGTACTGCACTAAATGTATATAGCAGGAACGGATCTAGCTGAACACTGTGAGCAGGACGCACTGCACTGAATGTAAATAGCAGGAACGGATCTAGCTGAACACTGTGAGCAGGACGCACTGCACTAAATGTAAATAGCAGGAACGGATCTAGCTGAACACTGTGAGCAGGACGCACTGCACTGAATGTAAATAGCAGGAACGGATCTAGCTGAACACTGTGAGCAGGACGCACTGCACTGAATGTAAATAGCAGGAACGGATCTAGCTGAACACTGTGAGCAGGACGCACTGCACTGAATGTAAACAGCAGGAACGGATGTAGCTGAACACTGTGAGCAGGACGCACTGCACTGAATGTAAATAGCAGGAACGGATCTAGCTGAACACTGTGAGCAGGACGCACTGCACTGAATGTAAATAGCAGGAACGGATCTAGCTGAACACTGTGAGCAGGACGCACTGCACTAAATGTAAATACCAGGAACGGATCTAGCTGAACACTGTGAGCAGGACGCACTGCACTGAATGTAAATAGCAGGAACGGATCTAGCTGAACACTGTGAGCAGGACGCACTGCACTAAATGTAAATACCAGGAACGGATCTAGCTGAACACTGTGAGCAGGACGCACTGCACTGAATGTAAATAGCAGGAACGGATCTAGCTGAACACTGTGAGCAGGACGCACTGCACTGAATGTAAATAGCAGGAACGGATCTAGCTGAACACTGTGAGCAGGACGCACTGCACTGAATGTAAATAGCAGGAACGGATCTAGCTGAACACTGTGAGCAGGACGCACTGCACTGAATGTAAATAGCAGGAACGGATCTAGCTGAACACTGTGAGCAGGACGCACTGCACTGAATGTAAATAGCAGGAACGGATGTAGCTGAACACTGTGAGCAGGACGCACTGCACTGAATGTAAATAGCAGGAACGGATCTAGCTGAACACTGTGAGCAGGACGCACTGCACTGAATGTAAATAGCAGGAACGGATCTAGCTGAACACTGTGAGCAGGACACACTGCACTAAATGTAAATAGTCTAGATAGAAGATAACAGGAACGGATCTAGCTAAACTGAATACAGTGTATATATATATATGCAACACCTGGGATGCATATATATACACAATACACTGTAAGTGCAGCTAACTGACTGACTGTTCTGCCTAATCTATCTAACTCAAATCAAATGACACTGTCTCTCTCTCTCTCTATCTCTCAGCACACCGGAACACACACTACACAGGGCCGCCGTGCAGGCGGCCTTATATAGTGTGGGGTGTGTACTAAATCCCCTGAGCCATAATTGGCCAAAGCCACCCTGGCTTTGGCCAATTACAGCTCTCTCTACTGACGGCGCTGTGATTGGCCAAGCATGCGGGTCATAGTGCATGCTTGGCCAATCATCAGCCAGCAATGCACTGCGATGCCGCAGTGAATTATGGGCCGTGACGCGCCACACGAATTTGGCGCGAACGGCCCATATCGTTCGCAATTCGACGGACGGTCGAACAGCCGATGTTCGAGTCGAACATGGGTTCGACTCGAACACGAAGCTCATCCCTAGTGTGGATATCTCTTTCTTGGTGTTCACCTCCTGTTTAACCCCGTGTAAGCCCTGGAATGTGTCTTATTGATTCCAGATTCCAGGTTAACCTCTTGCCAATCAATCAGCATACTTGCTCCTAACGGACTAATTATACTACACTGGTGTCAACAGCGCCCCTCTAATGCCCTGTACACGACGGAAAATGTGTGATAGGACCTTGTTGTCGGAAATGCCGACCGTGTGTAGGCTCCATCACACATTTTCCATCGGATTTTCCGACACACAAAGTTGGAGAGCAGGAGATGAAATTTTCCAACAACAAAATATGTTGTCAGAAATTCCGATCGTGTGTACACAAATCCGACAGACAAAGTGCCACGCATGCTCAGAATAAATAAAGAGATGAAAGTTATTGGCCACTTCCCCCTTTTATAGTCCCAACGTACGTGTTTTACGTCACCGTGTTTAGAACGATCGGATTTTCCGACAACTTTGTGTGACCGTGTGTATGCAAGACAAGTTTGAGCCAACATCCGTCGGAAAAAATCCTAGGATTTTGTTGTCGGAATGTCCGAACAAAGTCCGACCGTGTGTACGGGGCATTAATGTTATCATTTTTTGCTTTTGCTTTTATGAGGCTTCCCCTTTAGCCCTCTACAGCCATATTTTGGTAGTGTGGGGTTGCTGCCCCTTTGACAGAGGACCACATTCTCCTTGCCCCGACGGGTTCCTAGGAGCAACAACTGTTTTATGTCATATTCTATTGCCCTGTTGAAGCCAATGTTTTGGTGAAATTAGTAGGGACAAACTGACCTGCTGTTGTAATTTACCACCATCTTTCTGGTCAACAGTACACTGTAATATCCTCCCTTATCATTTTTGGATTCAGTATACTGCATTATGGATTTTTAACCAATTGTAATAAAATTTACTGTTTTTTATTCAGAATATATTGAATTGTTTGTGGCACCCTAATAATCCCTTCTTCTCTGCTCCCTATTGTATCCATTCTTTGGGATAAGGTGCCTTATCTATTAAGGACA
Source organism: Lithobates clamitans (assembly GCA_037952925.1). Classification (NCBI taxonomy): domain Eukaryota; kingdom Metazoa; phylum Chordata; class Amphibia; order Anura; family Ranidae; genus Lithobates; species Lithobates clamitans. Next base: position 810,063 of record JBBGZY010000075.1, on the reverse strand, counting down.
TACCAACCACTATTCCCTTTTTCTCAATATAAATACATCTGTTCTGTGAATCCCTCAGAATTTTGTTAGGGAACGTTAGTGAACAAACAGCATCGTGAAGGCCAAGGAACATACCAGACAGGTTAGGGACAAAGTTGTGGAGAAGTTCAAAACAGGCTTAGGTTATAACAAAATATCCAAAGCTTTGAACATCTTATGAAGCACTGTTCAATCCATCATCCGAAAATGGAAAGAGTAATCCTACCAAGACATGGCCCTCCACCTAAACTGACAGGCCGGGCAAGGAGAGCATTAATCAGAGAAGCAGCCAAGAGGCCCATGGTAACTCTGGAGGAGCTGCAGAGATCCACAGCTCAGGTTGGAGAATCTGTCCACAGTACAACTATTAGTCGTTCACTCCACAAATCTGGCCTTTGTGGAAAAGTGGCAAGAAAAAAGCCTTTGTTGAAAGAAAGCCATAAGAAGTCCCATTTGCAGTTTGTGAGAAGCCATGTGGGGGACACAGCAAACATGTGGAAGAAGTGGTTAGATACGCCTAGTACTTAGCTCCACCTGCCTCTGAGCTGGGGCTGAAACTAGTGGAGCCTGGAGGACATGTGAGGGACACAGTACACAGGGTGCCGCCACGCCAACTTCCATTTCCTTGTTCTCATCTGACAGATATAATGTGATCTGTGAGTTACACCGCTGGAGAACTCTTTCTGTTAGCGGGGGATCTCATGTTAAAGGGGGGCTCTTTCTGTGAGTTAGGGACCTGATGGTAATGGGCGGCTGCTTTCTGCGAGTGGGAAATCTGATGGTAAAGGGAGGCTTTTTCTGTGAAGGGGGATCTGATGAAAAAGGGGGCCTCATTCTGTAAGTGGGGGCTCTGATGGTAAAGGGGGGCTCTTTCTATATGCATAGGAGGACAGTGGCAGCCGGGGATATATCCAGCTACCTTAGGGTGGGGGTTGGGCAGTAAAATGCATCTTTGTAGACAAAAATCCTTGCACCGGCCCTTAGGCACATGGATCAGGAGGCTGTGTGTGAGCGGCCAGAGCCAGCTGTGCCCTTCCTGCCAGTTACTGCAACCTCCGGATCACACCAAGGATTACTTCTATATCCTCCACCATCTGACACCATGGGGCTGGGCAACGGGGCAGGGTAGCATTTTCCTCCCAGGCTGGCCACTGGCTAGCTGATGCATGCTCTTGCATTCTGGGACTTGTAGTCCACTCCGCACATGCTTAAGCTCCCGGTGAGTGGAGAAGCAGCCCAGCCAGGAAAATACAACTCCCAGATCTTGGAGGCAGAGCATGCCATAGACCATAGCCAGCTCCCAGCAGGACCTACAGATCAGTGGCCAGCTCCCAGCAGGACCCACTGGCCGTGAGTCCTGCTGGGAGCTGGCCACGAACCTGTGGGTCCTGCTGGCCTGCTGGTCATGGCCTGTGGGCCCTGCTGGCCACTAGCCTAGGGTGACCAGATGTCCCTGGTTTCCAGGAAAAGTCCCCGAAATGAGGACACTGTTCCTGGAGCATGTTTGTTCCCACTTTGCAGGGCCAATCCTGGGTGGGTGCACCATGACCAATTGCGTATAGTTTATATACTGTTATTGTGCATGTTTGCAAAATTAAAGTGGGCCGGTCTGGATGAGCCAGTCCAGCCCTGAACACACCACAATGCGTGATAAGCAGAAAAAGGCATGTTGTGGAGCAGAAGTTACCTAAACGCCTTCTAATGTAAACACACTCCTCATGTGTCTTCTTCAATTCAACACACAGTTTATGATTGCCTGTTACTTGTTCTAACTGAATTTAAATAACACTTTGTACTATTGAAAAGTGACATCTAATCTTCATCTAATCTTTAAACAACTGTGATGTACGAAAATGAAACCTTCATCGCCCACACTTCATTTCATAAGTAGTTACTAATGCAAATCACTAATTTAACAAAAGTACTGTTGTCCCAGAAAAATGGTGGACCAGAAAGGAGGGGTATATTTATAAAGCAGTGAATCTGACATTCACTTAACAATTACTACTGAAGAACCTTGCTGGGGCATTTGTTTTAAATTATAGTAATTGATTCACCTGCAGTGATAGTTTGGGAAATGTCTCATTCACTGCTTTTAAATATACCCAGTGGCGTAGTGTGGGGGGTGCAGGGAGTGCCGTGGCCCCGGGCGCGACATTTAGGCGGGTGAAATTTCACGCCAGTATGTGTCACTACTGGCTGCCTCCTCCAAATTTTAAGCTCCTGTGTCCCCCGCACTCCGGCCGCCATGTTCAGTGGCCAGAGTGCAGGGCTGCGTAGGGCTGGCCTGTCCACGATCGCTGTTGCTCCTGAAGTCCCATCTCCGCACATGACCCCCATACACCCAATCACAGTGCGCCTGACCGTGAAGAGCGCGGGGAAGATAAGCAAAAATGTGAGCCGCCGCGGCCGATATCTTCTCCTCCTCCTATCCTCCCGACCGATGCAGGCCAGGACAAGAAGGTGAGTTAGACTCCCTCGTGAGAGTTATGTTACTGGCCCCAGGGGGATGAAAGGGAGAGAGGGAAGAGAGAGAGGGGGAGAGAGCGAGAAGGAATACTGTAGGCAGGACATACTGGTCAGTGTAGTGGACAGTATAGTATAGTGGTTAGTGTAGTGGATAGTATAGTGGTCAGTGTAGTTCTCAGTATAGTGGAAAATACAATGGTCAGTGTAGTGTAGTGGACAGTATAGTGGACAGTACAGTGGTCAGTGTAGTGTGGACATGTACAGTGGTCAGTGTAGTGTAGTGGACAGTATAGTGGTCAGTGTAGTGTAGTGGACAGTATAGTGGTCAGTGTAGTGGACAGTATAGTGGTCAGTTTAGTTCTCAGTGTAGTGGACAGTATAGTATAGTGGACATTACAGTGGTCAGTGTAGTGTAGAGGACAGTATAGTGATCAGTGTAGTGGACAGTATAGTGGTCAGTGTAGTGTACAGTGTAGTGGTCAGTGTAGTGTAGTGGACAGTATAGTGGTCAGTGTAGTGGACAGTATAGTGGTTAGTATAGTTGTCAGTGTGGTGGAAAGTATAGTATAGTGGTTAGTGTAATGGATAGTATAGTGGTCAGTACAGTGGTCAGTGTAGTTTAGTGAACAGTATAGTGGACAGTACAGTGGTTAGTGTAGTGGACAGTATAGTGGTCAGCGTAGTTCTCAGTGTAGTGGATAGTTTAGTATAGTGGTCAGTGTAGTGTAGTGGACAGTATAGTATAGTGGACAGTACAATGGTCAGTGTAGTATAGTGGTCAGTGTAGTGTACAGTATAGTGGACAGTACAGTGGTCAGTGTAGTGTAGTGGACAGTACAGTGGTCAGTGTAGTGTGGTGGACAGTATAGTGGTCAGTGTAGTGTAGTGGACAGTATAGTGGTCAGTGTAGTGTACGGTATAGTTTGTAAAAAAATTAATTACAAAACTGTAATAAATTAGGAGTCTCTAATGAGTATAGATGGTATAACAGGTAGCATATTGATGGGTGCACCGTTCACCAAACACTTCACCACCGCGTGTTCCACACACCCCCAAGGGGTTTGAACTCACCAGAACCCAGAGGTTAATAGGCACAAACCAGCATCCCATGGATTATAAATCTGGATATCCTAATGGGGAAGTTCAGCCTCATCTCCGATGGGATGGTGGTCTGTGCCTATTAAGCTCTGGGTTCTGGTGAGTTCAAACCCCTTGGGGGTGTGTTGAACACGCAGTGGTGAATTGTTTGGTGAACAGTGCACCCATCAATATGCTACCTGTTACACCCATCTATACTCATTAGAGACTCCTAATTTATTATAGTTTTGTAATTATTTTTTTTACAAACTAATCTATCAGATCTACAACTGCTGCCTGATAGAAGCGCCGCCTAGATGTTTCTATTTCTATCTCCTTTGAGGTTTTAATTTTGACATTTTTTTTACCATTTTTATTGATTTTAGTGGCTGCTGAGGGAAACCTCCTCTTTAATGAATTCATTTATGTAATGGTGTTTACTGCACATATCACTTTACATTCTATTGTATATCAACTAACATTGTCTTTAGTATTATAAGACCTGTTTACACATAGCGCTGAGATTAGGGGAGTGTATTTGGGTTTTTAGGGTCGTTTCCCTCCTTTTATGTTTATAGTGTACGGTATAGTTCTCAGTATAGTGGTTAGTATAGTTCTCAGTGTAGTGGACAGTATAGTGTAGTGGACAGTGTAGTGGACAGTATAGTTCTCAGTATAGTGGTTAGTATAGTTCTCAGTGTAGTAGTTAGTATAGTGGTCAGTGTAGTTCTCAGTGTAGTGGACAGTATAGTATAGTGTTCAGTGTAGTGTGTAATGGTCAGTAAAGGAATCAGGTTGGTCAGTACTATTGTATTGTTGGAAGGTACTCAGGGAGTGCTAAAAGTCCGCAGGTTAGGGGGCAAAAATTACTTGCCTTGCCCCGGGTGCTGACAACCCACGTTACGCCACTGAATGTACCAAGACTTTCCTTTTTCCTATTTTTGATTTTCTGTTTGTTTTTAGCTAATTACTGTAAAAAGAATAAGTGCAATTCTTTTTTTTATCTTGCCACTATTTTCCATACACTTCTAAACTAAATACAACATTCTGAATTTATGAAAGCCTCTCTTGGTCACTTTATAACCTCCAACGACTTCCAATACCATCTCTATGCCGTTGACACCAGTGTAAATTTAGTTGACAAAAACATTTTCACAACTAAAGGAAAATTACCCTACATTCTCATCAAACTATGACCAAAATGAATTTAATTTTCATCAAGGAAAGAAAACGGAACAAAAACGTGAGGGATAGATGTTTACCCTCGTGAATTTCCAGTTTTCTCAGAGCCCCGCCGTTAAAGCCCATGAGGGGTTCCCCTTCCAATAAGCAAGGTAGTGACCATTTGATGCTTAGTGGTTTGGTGTGCTTAGCACTGTGCATCATTACAGGCCTTCTCAAACAACTTCCAAAGTACTGTGTGCATTACAGGCCTCCTCAGACAGATGACCGTTCAGAGAACTGTGCAGCATTTACAGGCATCCCACCTGTCTAGAGCATTGTGTGTATTACAAGCCTTCTCAGGCCATTCAGAGCACTGTGCAGCATTAAAGGCCCCCCTCAGACTATCCAGAGCACTGTGCATTACAGGCCTCCTCAGACCACTGTCCAGAGCACTGTGCATTTCTGGCCTCCCTAGACCACCATCCAGAGCACTGTGCATTAAAGGCCTCCTCAGAACACCGTCCAGAGCACTGTACATTACAGGCCTCCTCAGACCAACCAGAGCATGTTCAAACCTTAATACCATAAATAATAACATATTAGATTTTTGTATACCAGAAGTATATAATGAGTTTGAAAATTCCAGAGAAATGCTTAAATAATGCATTAGAATTTAACTAAACCCATTAAATTTTAGTCAAGTAAAATGATTTTTGTTGACTAAAATGTATTGGAGATTTTAGAGGACTAAAATGTAAGATATTTTAGTCCACTAAAATGTACTGCAGATTTTAGTCAACTAAATATATTTAACACTGATTGACACCCGAATCTATCTTTCTTACTATGCCTACCTTACTCCTTCTCTCGCATTACTAAGTTACTAATTGACACATCAACATGGATGTCACACCACTTCCTCAAACTAAATCTTTCTAAAACCAAGCTCGTAATCAGGGGTGGATTGACCATTAGGGCTCTCGGGCTCTGCCCGAGGGCCCGGGGCCAGCAGGGGGTCCCATGGGAGTAGCTCCACCCCAATCTCTGCTTATCCTGAAGCCCAGTGCTGGAACAAGTCCCAGTACTAAGCTCCGGTAACTAGGCTGACGGGCTCGCTAGTGTTGGGCACTCAGGAGTCAGGATATCATCTGTGCCTGGGTTCTCTCCTGCAGTCATTCCTCTCTGTGGCAGCCGACATCTCTCCCTCCTGAGCCTGCAACACATCACACAGACTCACTGAGGATCCTCCTCCTCGGCTCCGATGTACACAGGCAGAAGTGGGAGGAGCCGGGGAGGAGATATCTTACACAGGAGCCGCGTTGATTCTGAGGTCTGTGTATAGTTTGTGGATAAGGGAGGGGGTTGGGGGCAGGTAACAAATGGAGAAGTGATGGGAGAGGCCAAAAGGGGGTATAAGAGAATATGTGCTGGGGGGGCAGGGTGCTCTTTGAGGGGAGAGGACATGTGCTAGTAGGGTGGGTGGGTGGTATGGGGGATTTTCCAATCCGACCCCCCCTTCCCCAAAGCAAAGAGTTGCCACCTGCCCCTCTCTGCTCCCATCCCAGGGGCCCCTCTGTGCCCCCATCCCAGGGATTACTCTTTGCCCCCATCCCTGGGATTCCTCTGTGCCCCCATCCCAGGGGCCCCTCTGTGCCCCCATCCCAGGGATCCCTCATTGCCCTCATCCCAGGGATCCCTCTGTGCCCCCATCCTAGGGATAACTCATTGACTCCATCCCAGGGGCCCCCATGTTCCCCCTTCCCAGGGATCCCTCTGTGCCCCCATCCCAGGGATCCCTCTCTGCCCCCCATCCCAGGGATCCCCTCTCTGCCCCCCAACCCAGGGATCCCCTCTCTGCCCCCCAACCCAGGGATCCCCTCTCTGCCCCCCAACTCAGGGATCCCCACTCTGCCTTATCCCAGGGATTCCTCTCTGCTATCATCCTAGAGGCCCCTCTCTGTCCTAATACCAGGGTCCCCTCTGTCCTGTTGCAGCCTCAGCAGGAATTATACACCCTGTCATGCTTGTCATGGGGCTGCTCTTCAAAGGCCGTACAACCTTGTGCAGTACAGTGACCAAGTGGTTAAAGTAGGCTATAAGGTGGCATTGTATTGCCCCATCACATCACCTGCTTTAACCCCTTGGATCCCACACTAGCATGCTGCTACTGCCTGCATTGCATATGGTTGCAGGGTGTTTTCAGAGTGGCCTTATTCACTTGACTGGGTCACGATCGATCACCAAAAGAAAAAGGGGGGTATAATTCCTGCCGCAGCATGTGTACATCCTCAGCTGATGTCTCTGCACCTAAAGGGGGTAGGGACCAACATATGTAATGTGGGCAGTGTGGCAGAGACACAGGGGGGCCCATGATCTCCTATTGCCTGGGGGCGCTATGAGCTGTAAGTCCGCCCCTGCTCATAATATCTCCCCCCCACCTTGTGCCCTCCTCCCTGACTTATACATAAAGATCAATAATACAACTATCAGTCCCTCCCCTCGTGCCATGGTACTAGGTGTAATCCTAGACTCTGGCCTGTTCTTTTGACCCTAAATCAAATCCCTGCAAAAGCTTGTAGACTTCACCTCCATAACATCATTAAAAATCACCCATTTTAAATTAATGAAATCACCAAGCTACTCATTCACTCCCTTGTTATCTCTCGCGTTAACTATTGTAACTCCCTTCTCATAGACCTACCTCTATGTAGGCTATTCCCTCTTCAGTCTATCATGGATGCTGCTACCAAACTCATCTACCTTACCAACCATTCAGTGTCTGCCACCCCTCTCTGTCAATTTATCCACTGATTATCTTCTGATTGCCCAGCAAATTAAGTTCAAAATACTAGCAACAACCTACATAGCCATTCACAACTCTGCACTGAGCTACATCAACAATCTTGTCTTCAAGTATAACCCAAGCCATTCTCTTTGCTCCACCTGAGACCTCCCACAATCTTGTCTTCTCTTCCCATGCTTGACTCCAGGACTTCTACAGATCCTCTCCCATCCTCTGGAGCTCTCTACCCCAATCTGTCCAGCTATCTCCTACTCTGGCCACCTTTAGGTGATCCCTGAAAACTCATCTCTTCAGGGAAGCCTATCACACATCCAACCAACACCTGAACTTTAAACTCTTCCATCAGCTCGCTCCCTATAGTTAATTATCTTTTATATAATTTGCCCCACCCTATTAGATTGTAAGCTCTTATGAGCAGGGCCCTCCTAACCCTCTTGTATTTTATTGTAACTGTACTGTGTCCCTTTATATTGCAAAGCGCTGCACAAATTGTTGGCACTACATAAATACATTGTTATTAATGTACACTAGGTGAAATTCAGCACTGCTACTGAAATGTCACAATTGCAGGATTTCTAATACATATTTATGCATTTTTACTGTGCAAATGCAAATTTCTTGTTATTATTTCTGTTTTAAACTTAGGATAAAATGCCCCTCTTTTCCTTCCCACTTTGACTAGCCCAGCACACCAGGCATATCGACTGATATCCTATCAAACACTATGACCACATAGAGCGGCTTAAAGCTAGCAGTTAATACAGCGGACCACTGTGGTTTAGCTCATAGTTTATTTAATCACATAAAAAAGAAAAATAGTAATTATTTTAGTAAGTAATTACAAAAGTAGCAGCCTTGTAGCAATATTGACTGAGACCAAAACATTTATGTCCCAACAGCTGTCTGCCATACTAATACTAGTTTATATTCTCTATGGTTGCAGAAAGGTGCTTGAAAAGGTAAACCTTGAGTTATCCTGCCTAAAACACTATCCCAAGCCTGATGTGTATTCTGATTTTATGGGAGTGGGCTTATGAAGCTTTCCCGTTGATCATTTGAGTCCCTTATCTACTCACTCAACACCATTCCTAATTTTTTTTTTTTCTAAAGAAAAAAAATCAGCTTGGTTGATGTTACAGAATATGTTAATATTTAGCAAAACTTGCGAAATTTACTGAATCAATTTTGTTATATTTCAATAAACATAAACCACCTTAGTATATCTCTTTGCAACTTGTTTATCAGGAAAACCATCTTACCAATTTTGATCAAAAATGTCTTACTAGATTAAACATGTAGGTCAGTTTCCCCACAAGGTTTGTGGTTTCACAGACTAAATATACAGTATATGCTTTCCATTAAAATACATACACTGCATTTACAGTAGGTTAAAGCAATGTCAAATAAAGTGAATCTAGTGTTTCCATTACCCTGGAGTAATATAAACATACCATTCTACAACATGGTTGGAAAAAGCTAATTTAATTTTATAGTACAGCAACCTTAACAAGCTTAGCATAATCCCTGCTTGAAGTTCAAAGAAATATCATTTAATCCCATTATTTTATTCTAAAAAGCTGTATATCAATTGATATATATATATATATATGTATATAAATATAAAAAAAAAACTTAAAAAAAGAAAAAACACACAACTGCAGCCCATGATTATTTTTTTAGGTGAAAAAATCTAGTCTGTTTTTTCCAGAATATTTTTTTTTTTTAATTGTATTGATTTTACTTTTATCATCCCTATTTACAAAACAATTTTAATGATAAAGTCAATATCTATTGTTATATTACATAAACGAAAAAGACACCTCATTCTGGTTGATGTTAGGATTAAAGAAATACAGCCAGAGCTCGTTTGGCTGTATTTCTCCAGTGAGCGAGGAGGGGGCAGAGCAGAGAACCGATGACTGACAGCAGATCTCTGTGCAGGGAGCACTGATAATTGAGCGATCAATGGTGTTTGATTGTTCAGTTCTCAGTCTTCGAGAACTGCCTTGCACCAACAGCCCTTCTCTGCCCTCACACACAACTGAGAGTACATTTGTAATCACAACAAGAGTGTCTTTCCCTTTCTCCCCCTCTCTCTCTCTGCCCCCTCTTGCTCTCTCTCTCTCTATCTCATTCTCACCCTCTCTCCCTCTCCCTCTCTCCTCCTCTCTCCCTCTCGTTTTTCCTCTCTCTCATTCTCCCCCTTTCTCTCATTCTTTCTTTCATTCTCTCTCTTTCTGTCTCTTTCTCTTCAGCTCTCTCTCTCCCCCTCTCTCTCTCTCTCTCTCTCCTTCTTTCATCCATCCTCTCTCCCTCCCTATCTCTCTCTCTCTCTCTCTCTCTCTCTCCCCCTCTTCCCCCTCCCTCGCTCTGTTCCTCTCCTCCCCTCCCTCTAATATTGAAAATGTATAATAACACACAATCTGCAATGGTTTATTTGTTATCACTGCATCTTAAAACTATAAAAAAATGTATGTTTTATAAAACCTTCCTGCCTGTCTGTTTCCCTTTTAAAATGTTAACCAGTTGCCGAATCACCACAGTACTTTTACTTCTTAGTAGTACTTGTACATTGTTGGCCTCTTCCGGGTTTCAGGCGTGTGCATGCCCCTACCCACCTACTTCACTGTCATTTGACATAGTAGTATGCATGGGCATCCGCAGGTAGGGGCAAGTGACCCCCCTGGAATCGGCAAGGGTCCGCCGCAGCAGTATTTATAGTTGTGCTGGCTCTCTGTGTTTGTGCGAGTCGGCTCCACAGCTGCTGCAGATCTGTGTCATTGAGCTTACAGAGCTTTTTACTGCCACCTCTGGCTGCTTCCTGTATGTGTGCCCCTCATGTTTGCTTTGCTGCCTGTTGTATTCTCACAGGGACATGCGGAAACAGGACTTGGGAGAAAGAAGACCACCCTACAAGTGCCACCTTACAAGTGAAGGGAGGAGGTTGTTTGTGTACAGGGGGGCAGAGCTGTTTGTATGGGGGCCGGACATATATACAGATGAGGGGGGAGCCGAGTGAATACAGGTATGATCAGTGAAGGGGGTTGCCAGATTTAGGAAAGATCATATGATCTGTCCTGTATACAGCTATATTACACCCATCTTCCTTCCTGTATTCCTCCATCATCACTGACTGCAGATATACATAATCTGTCCTGTAAATATAGCTGTATACAAGACAGATGATGTATATCTGCAGTCAGTGATGATGGAGGAAGGTCTCTATATAGTTACATAGTTACATAGTAGGTGAGGTTGAAAAAAGACAAAAGGCCATCAAGTCCAACCCATGTGTGTGATTATATGTCAGTATTACATTGTATATCCCTATATGTTGCGGTCGTTCAGGTACTTATCTAATAGTTTCTTGAAACTATCAATGCCCCCCCCGCTGAGACCACCGCCTGTGGAAGGGAATTCCACATCCTTGCCGCTCTTATGCCCCGTACACACGGTCGGACATTGATCGGACATTCCGACAACAAAATCCTAGGATTTTTTTCGACAGATGTTGGCTCAAACTTGTTCTGCGTACACACGGTCGCACAAAGTTGTCGGAATTTCCGATCGCCAACAACGCGGTGACGTCAACCATGTACGACGAGACTAGAAAAGGCCAGTTCAGAACCAAGCGCGGCACCCTTTGGGCTCCTTTTGCTAATCTCGTGTTAGTAAAAGTTTGGTGAGAGACTATTCGCGCTTTTTCAGACTCCTGGCTTTCAGATTGTTTTCTGCGGTTCAGTTTGTGCTTGTGGGTTTGTATCTGCTCTTCAGTGCGTGCAAGCAAGTTCTGCGTGACTTAGTCATTGTGTTCTTGTTTGTTCGTTACTGTTTTTAAGGTCGCTCTTCACAGGCCTTGCTGTTCTTCAGTGCGTTCTGTTACTTCGTTCTGAGCAGCCGACCGTTTTCTAGCCATGTTGCGTATAGGTACTCCTAATAGAGTTTGTGCTGTGTGGGGGCTTGGTGTTGGGGTCCTGACCTTGACACAAGTCCAGTCCATGAACAGGGTGGGGAGGAGTTCATGGACCAAGAATTGGTTGCTTCAGCTTGACCAGTTCTCTCATATGCCTTTTCTCCGTGAGATCCGTGAGAATAATCCTGATGATTTCAGGAACTTTCTCAGGATGACGGACCCCGTGTTTCACCGTTTGTTGGCGTCGCTGACCCCCTATATCAGCAGGCAGGATACCTGCATGAGGCAAGCCATCACTCCGGAGCAGAGTTTGGTCGCTACCCTGCGGTACTTGGCGACAGGGAGAAGCCTGCAGGACCTCAAGTTCTTGACAGGCATCTCCCCCCAGGCTCTGGGGATCATTATCCCAGAGACCTGTTCTGCCATCATCCAGGTCCTGCAGAAGGAGTATATTAAGGTAAGATTTTAATCCTTTAATATCACATTATATTGTATTGAATGTTTGCTAATATATTGTATTTCTTTCCTCATTCCCTAATTACCATGATTGGAATATGCTGTGAATGTCCCCTTTGTCCTCATGCATGCTGTATTTTTAGGTCCTTCATACCTATTTGCCTTCACTTACCTCCCCAGCATGCTCTCCTGGCCCTATATTCACCTCATGTAGTCACTTAACAATGTATTTTATCAGCTCCATGGTAGTGCTTTACCCCAAACACCCCTAAAATGTTTTGAAATATGATTTGTGATTTAAATTCAGGCAGAGGGCCAGAAGCTTTTTTTGTAGTGTCCCCAAATCATTTTTATTAACCCTCCCTCCCCCCAACTGCTAAGTCAGCTGATACCAATTCTCTATCTATCCTCAATCATCTATCTGCTGACTTTGCCAAACCCATACACACTATAGCCATCTCTTTTGTGCTCAGATTTATGGATGAATTCCCCAAAGCATGTAGTGCAAGGGCCTGCCTGTATACTTTCAAATGGTACTGTTTAAAGTTTTTCTATCCTATTATTATCTTGATAGGTAATAGCAGAATGTCCAAATGTGCTCAAATGTGTACAATGTTTATTTATATCTTTGTATTATGACACTTCTTACATGTCCAGTGGTCTGCCAATAGTGTAACTAAGGAGGGGCTGTTCCAAGTAATACCCTGTATTTAGCCATTCATCTCTCAATGAAGTGAAGAGGGTTACCTGTCCAAGATTCCCCCCCATAATGTTAGAAATGGCCCATGAGGGGGGGATATGATAGGTGTATCTTATACTTTGGTGTTGTAAAATTCCCCTTAATAAGTGTTATCTGGATGTTGGCCAAGAATGTTTGTGTCTATAATCTGCTTTCCATGTTTATGTGCAAAAATACTAATTTGTTTTTGTTTTCCTCAACAGTTTCCTTCCACGCCACAGGAATGGCAGACTGTGGCCTCCCACTTTGCCCAGCGGTGGGACTTTCCTAACTGCGGAGGGGCAATTGATGGGAAACACGTCCACATCATCCCACCACCCAACTCGGGGTCGTACTATTATAATTACAAGGGGTTCAATAGTATTGAGATGTTGACGGTGGTGTCGGCTAATTACGATTTCTTGTATGTGGACGTGGGGAAGAATGGCCGGATGTCCGATGGTGGAGTCATCACCCAGACAGAGTTTTACAGGCGTCTCCAGAATGGCAGCTTGGACCTGCCACCTCGAGAAGAGAATGTGGAAGGACTCCCATTCATCTTCGTAGCGGATGAAGCATTTGCGCTGGGGGACCATCTTATGCGGCCATTCCCGATGAGGACCCTCACCCCGGAAAAGAGGGTTTTTAATTACCGGCTGGCCAGAGCCAGAAGAGTGGTGGAGAACACATTTGGAATCCTGGCCAGCCGGTTCCACCTATTTCTGACACCCATCCATATGGCGGAGTATAAACTTAATCATATAATCCTGGCGTGCTGTTTTCTACATAACTTTTTACGCCAACATTCGGCCAACTATGCTGGCTCAGTTGGGCCTGAGGCCGGAATGATACATGAAACAACACTGACGGCGCTTGAAAGTGGCCGTCCTGGCTTGCCCTCCCTGAGTGCCCGTGATGTCCGGTTACGGTACCTGGAGTTCTTTGTGGGTAGGGGGGCCATCAATATGCCAGCAAATTTGTGAAGCCTTTATCAAATAAAAACCCAAAAAAAAGAAAATCTTTGTTGACATTTACTGCTTGTGTTTGTTTTAGATGACTCTGACAGAAATGTGGTGAGTCCAGAAAATGGCGTGATTGTGTAACCTTATACAAAGCACTGTTGGGTGTTATTTACTAAAGGCAAAGACACTTTACACTACAAGTGCACTTGAAACTGCACTTGTAGTGCAAAGAGGATTTGCCCTTAGGAAATTACCCCCATTTGCACAGAAAGCAGCAATAAGAGCCCCACAAAAGTGTTGTAGCGTTGAAACAATAATCCACACATTCTTGATGAACAATCTTTTTAATACCTGCACAATCACATGTGCATTTAGAAAAGGTTTTTAAAACAAACCAACATGTTTGTTGTATAACAATTTTTGGGGTAGCATTATAAAAAATAGAAATGTCCATTTAAGCTAAAACAGGCATGTGTAAAACCAACAAGAAAGACACAAATCTTGAACTTACAAAGTTCACATTAGGTAGAACTTGAAGGCAATATCATACATGAGTATTTAGGAACTGTGTTTGATATTGCGTTCAGATGGGGTGAAGTCACCCCAGGAAAAGCCAAATTTGGAACATGCACACAAATTTACCAATGTCAACATGTGCGACCTGCCATCACGGGGGATCAAGGGATGTGTTTTGGGGGAGAAACCCCTTCCCCTCAACTACTTTTGTGAGGAAGGGGTTGCACCCCCAAAGCGCATCCATTGATCACCCGTGATGGCAGATAGCACATGTTGGCACACTGTGTGCATTATCCAAATTTAGCTTTTAGAAAAATTGCTAAAACATTTAGAACATTGTAGCACACAAAAAAACAATTTGGAGGGGTTTTAAACTCGCCCCAAAACATCAGTGATGTTTTTATTTTTTTTAATAACATCATTGATGTTTTTCTTGAGGTTTTCCAAATGTAAATTACACCCCATGATCTCCCCGATCAGGATCTGGGCACTTTCAGATGTGAAAGGATCTGGATCCACAACATCACGATCACCTAAAAAGAGAAAACCAAAAAAAAAAAAACAGGTATCAAAAATATGCCGGCATCCATCTCTTACCTGAGCCTGTGGTCGCAGACACTCACCTGTTGTGGTGCCAATTTCCACCACGTCTTCCTCCTCCTGCTCTTCTTGTGTTGGGTGGATTTCCCCTTCTTCCAGAGGTGGGGGGTCTGTGGTCTCCTCGGATGAGGGGTGTCCTCCGAGTCTTTTCTCCCCTATGTAAAACAAAAATGGTATACTTAGCACACAGATATTTGGTGACAGAACTAGAAATATGAAACATTGCTTGGAAGTGGGGTACAATTGTCTATTTTGGCCGAGTTCCAAAATGTAGCATTTTCTGTGTCCTTTGTCAAGCTGCAATACTTTACCTGTTTTGTACAAGCTTCACAGATGGAGACCCCCCTATAGTATACACTGGAGCACCTGTGTGGCCCCCCTAATAAAAATGGTGTTCTTGTGTCCCACACTAGTGCTCCAGTGTCCAGATGTGAAAACAGCTGCTGAGTGTCCTCTCCTTACACAGAATCTAGTTTGCATTTTATTCTAGTAACAAAGCCATCTACACAACCAAATTAGTTTCATACAAGTAGGGCATAAAAACTGTGGCCAAATGCATATGGCCTAAACAATGGTGTTTTATAGGCCGAAAGAAAAATGTTTGATATGAACGAATAATGTGGCCATGAACATGAAAGTTGCCATTTAAAAATGTACACTTGTAAGAAAAGCACATGGAGCAGCACGAACGTAATAAACATAAAGAATAGGAACACAGGACAACTACTTACTTTTTTGCAGCACTCTCCGGATCTTTCTGTACTGCTCATGTTCTCGTAATTTCAGGTCCGACCACCGCTTCCTGAGCTGATCTTTCGATCGTCGTACCCCGAAATGCCGGTGCAGACTCCTGACTACTTTCGCAATAATCTTGGCCTTTCTGACATTGGGGTTGGGGTAAGGTCCATACTTCCCATCATAGTCGGCTTTCTTCAGGATGTCCACCATCTCCAACATCTCCCCAAAGGACATATTTGAGGCCTTAAATCTCCTTCTGGATCGGGACGTTTCCTGCTCCGGGCTTTTCTCCTCCTCCTCCTCATTGCTATAATTAGCACACACCTGCTGTGTATCCGCCATGTGCTCTTCCCCCACTGCGCCGAACGAAAAGGGGCGGGGAATAGACTAGAAAGAACGTCAGGGGCGGGCGGAGTTACACGCATGCACAGTGTGTATAAAGCGTAACACGCGTGCATATTACGTACGATTTGTGAGCGGAGGAAGGAGCATCGGAGGCGCCGATCGTGATAACGAAGGTAAGATCTAAACTTGGGCCTATACTGCTTCGAAATGGAAGGCTATATTGTAACAAGATTAGGGGAGTTTGGCCTGACATTAGGGTTTGTCTTGTGTTGTGTTTTGCAGAGAAAATGGATGGCTTCAATGACCACAACTTCCTTCCCCTGTTCATAGACAAGTACAGGGAGCTGCCCTGTCTGTGGCAGGTGAGAAATCCCCATTATAACCATAAACAAAAGAGGCAGACAGCGCTGGAGAAACTGCTGGAGTTGGTGAAGCCGGTGGTCCCGACAGCAACCATCCCCTATTTAAAAACCAAAATTGGTGGCCTGAGGAGCACTTATCTAAGGGAGCACAAGAAGGTCACAAATTCCCAAGGGGTCCGGAGCTGCGGCAGATGACGTTTATGTCCCCAGGCTCTGGTACTATGAGAGACTGCGATTTCTGTCAGACCACACTGAAGTCAGGGAATCCCTCTCCACTCTTCCTTCCACTCTTCCTTCCACCCCAGCTGAGGCTTCCGATGTCCAACCTGGGCCTTCCAGCCAGGAAGAAGTGAAGGAGCCCAGCTGGAGTCAGGTATAGCATTCCTCTACAGATTTCTGGTCAATAATGAAATGATGTTTACTAGATGTTATTATTGATCACGAATTGCTGATTGAAAAAAGTGTTTTACATATCAATAGACAGTAGTGGGCACCCAAAATTGGGACAAGAATGAAAAATACTGGGCTCAGAAGGATAGTCTGTTATATTTGTTTACATTCAATTTGCAACAGTCAGGAGGTGAAAATTGTGTGTGATTGATGAATAAAAAACTCAAACTATGTCCCTTTTTCATACACAGGAAGACCTCAGCCAGGAGGAGGTTGTGTAATGTGGCAGTCAGGAGGAGGCGGGGGTTAGTGGCAGCCAGGAGGAGGCGGGGCTAAGTGTCAGCCAGGAGAAGCCTGGGACCAGTCACAGCCTGACTGAATCGCAGGTTCCTCCCCTCCGCCTTCCATACAAAAGAGCGAGGAAGGCGACTCCCATGTAGGATTCTGCGCTCAGGCTCATTCAGGAGGCTTCTGCGTCCCTCCGAGCCTTACCCACTCCTGAAGAGGCCTTTGCCTGCATGGCTGCCACAAAACTGCAGGGCATGCAGGAGGGTCAACGCAAGCTATGTGAGGTCCTGCTTTATAAAGTCCTAAGTAAGGGGGTGAGTGGGGAACTCACACCCAAGACCGACGTGATTGAGTTGGACCATCCTCCTCCTCCTCCTGCTGCCACAACTCCACCACCAGAGCCACCGCGTGGAAGGAAGACAAGAGAGTGATGGCCCTGGGTTCAGTCTGGTCTGACAAAAGCTGCAGTTTCTCGTATGACCACAGCCTGGGGACACAGATGTCATCTGCTGCTTTCCGGATCTCTGGGACTTCTGGACCAGACTGCACTCCCTTAGATATGGACTCCTCAGGCCACCAATTTTGCTTGAAAATAGTTGATGTGTGCCCTGGGGGTCCAAGGCTTCACCCATTTCTGCTGTTTCTCCAGCGTTGCCTCCCTCTTTGTTTAGTTGTGAGCCCTTAATAAATGTTTTTTTTTTCGAAAATTATATCTCCTATGTGTGTTTTCATTCAAAAAGGACAGTTTGTTGGTGACGATTCAGGTACAGTTCTAAAATACAATGTGAAATTAACAAGGGACAACAACACCAAACAATCTCCTACAGATTAAATATAACAACATATCAATGGTGTTGTGGTAACTTGACACAAAAAACACACATAAAAATTTTCTGGAGTACAAATAAAAATACAATAAAAAAAAAAAAATCAGCCTTGAAAAAAATACAAACCAAAAATAACTAATCTGCCTTAAAACCAAAAAAAAAAAAAAACAACAACAAAATAATGTTGTCAGATGTGACAAATCAAAATATATTGAGGGAATCCCGATAAATACCGTATTTATTGGCGTATAACACGCACTTTTTTCCCCTTAAAATCAGGGGAAAGTCGTGGGTGCGTGTTATACGCCGATCCCCGCTGTCACTATGTGAATGTCGGCGATCGCCGCCAACATTCACATCGCGAGTAGTTTTAAATATGGCGCCGCGGAGTTCGGAGGGAAATCACAGAGCCGAGATACAAATACCTGAGTGTATTCGGCTCTTTCCGGCGCCGCTCACAGTCCCGCCATTGGACCTGTGTTATGTCCATCATAGGGCGGGACTGTGAGCAGCTCCGGAAAGAGCCGAATACACTCAGGTATGTGTATCTCGGCGGCGTTCGTTCAGTTCCGCCGGCGCCGAGTCCCTCCGAACTCCGCGGCGCCATATTTAAAACTACTAGCATGTGTATGGCGGCGGCAGCAGGCATGGACACTGGGGACAAGGCTGTACTGGGGACAAGGCTGCACTGGGGACAAGGCTGCGCTGACAAGGCTGCACTGGGGACAAGGCTGCACTGACAAGGCTGCACTGGGGACAAGGCTGCACTGACAAGGCTGCACTGGGGACAAGGCTGCACTGACAAGGCTGCACTGGGGACAAGGCTGCACTGACAAGGCTGCACTTGGGACAAGGCTGCACTGGGGACAAGGCTGCACTGGGGACAAGGCTGCACTGGGGACAAGGCTGCACTGGGGACAAGGCTGCACTGGGGACAAGGCTGCACTGACAAGGCTGCACTGACAAGGCTATATAAGAAAGGGAAGGAAGGGGTCAAGAGGAGATCCCCCCCAAAAAAAAGATGGTCCGCTCAAGAACAAACAGTTGAACCTACAAAAACTTTATTGTGTCACAATATGTAGAAACATAATCCAACAACCATGTGTATTTAAAAAATAGGGCAGATAAAAGTCCTATTGTGTGCTGGTGGCCACCACAGACATTACACATATATCTCATGCATTCATGCACTCACACTCATCAATTAAAGTCACTAGAGACCCGGGTCTATACAATTTCACTGGAATTCCAGAGCTGGATTGGCTACATGAGTGGGTAGACTAGGTCCTTGTAGGTAAAGTGCAAGTGCTAATACACAACAAAAGTCCCCTCGGATGTGAACCAATGGCTGGTTAGACATATGTATGTGTCATTCAACCAGAGCCAAGGAAGGAAACGGTGTCCTGATTGTGTGGTGAACAATTGCAACTCAAGCAACCTCACAAAGAGGGCTTTTAAGGATGGACGGAAAATGGCCATAAACAAAATGCCTCATGAATGTGAGGGTACATTTTAGCTCACCGTCTGACGTCTTCAATGAAGAAGGAGTAGAGCCCAGAGGAGTTGCTGATGGCCGCGTTCGTGTGGATTTGAAAACACGTTCATGCAGTATTAGCTTGTTGTGGGCATGAGCGGATTACTTCCGGGTATCCTCCGGCAGAAGCTTGGCAACAAGCGAAAGCGCTCAGCATTTGACCCATGTGCAGGTGGCACACAGACTCTCACACTCTAACTACAAATCCTTCCAAATTGGATGTGAACATCCCTAACGATCCTGATCGGATCAATCAAGATTTGGGATATCAGGTGAAACCTCTGCGGTGAACACGGACGCCGAGCGTCTCTCCGGATTGTTTATACCATTGGATATGAGACACTAACAAGCTTGATCCTTGTGACTCACCTTATCTTCTGCCGGAGGATACCCGGAAGTAATCCGCTCATGCCCACAACAAGCTAATACTGCATGAACGTGTTTTCAAATCCACACGAACGCGGCCATCAGCAACTCCTCTGGGCTCTACTCCTTCTTCATTGAAGACGTCAGACGGTGAGCTAAAATGTACCCTCACATTCATGAGGCATTTTGTTTATGGCCATTTTCCGTCCATCCTTAAAAGCCCTCTTTGTGAGGTTGCTTGAGTTGCAATTGTTCACCACACAATCAGGACACCGTTTCCTTCCTTGGCTCTGGTTGAATGACACATACATATGTCTAACCAGCCATTGGTTCACATCCGAGGGGACTTTTGTTGTGTATTAGCACTTGCACTTTACCTACAAGGACCTAGTCTACCCACTCATGTAGCCAATCCAGCTCTGGAATTCCAGTGAAATTGTATAGACCCGGGTCTCTAGTGACTTTAATTGATGAGTGTGAGTGCATGAATGCATGAGATATATGTGTAATGTCTGTGGTGGCCACCAGCACACAATAGGACTTTTATCTGCCCTATTTTTTAAATACACATGGTTGTTGGATTATGTTTCTACATATTGTGACACAATAAAGTTTTTGTAGGTTCAACTGTTTGTTCTTGAGCGGACCATCTTTTTTTTTTTTTTTTTTTTTTTTTGGGGGGATCTCCTCTTGACCCCTTCCTTCCCTTTCTTATATATGCTTTATGGTCCATTGGACAACCGTTTGACAGCTAGTCAGCTACATACCACTGAGTTATATGATTAATGATACGGGTGACATGAGAGGCATATTAATCTGATTAATTACCACAGTGGGAGGGAATTCCCCTCCCTCCGTTTGTCACCCTAGAACCTACTATTGGATGACTTTAAGGTGTCCTTCCCCCCCTTTCTTTTCATATGCACTGACAAGGCTGCACTGACAAGGCTGCACTGGGGACAAGGCTGCACTGACAAGACTGCACTGGGGACAAGGCTGCACTGACAAGACTGCACTGGGGACAAGGCTGCACTGACAAGGCTGCACTGAAAGGCTGCACTGACAAGGCTGCACTGACACTGAAAAGGCTGCAATGACACTAACAAGGCTGCAGATGAACACTGATGAGGCTGCATTGATGGGCATTTTAATGTAAGTTTCTTTTCCTTAAACTTCCCTTCTAAAAGTTTTTTTCCTTAAAATTCTCTCCTAAACTTGGGGTGCGTGTTATACGCCGGCGCGTGTTATACACCGATAAATACGGTAGTAAAGAAATAAGTTTGTGAGAATATGAGCAGCAAAACTACTTCATTCTTCTCACATTATAAAGAAGAAGAGAGTGCGCTGTATTAAACCATTTTTAACATTGCAGCGTGACGAAAGTGCTGTATCCATTGCGAACGCAAATTTTACCAGACCGAGCTGTTCCGTGTCGGAATTTCTTCTGAGCATGCATGGCACTTTGTGCGTCAGAACAGGCCACACACGGTCGGAATTGTTCAATCGGATTTTGTTGTCGGAAAATTTTATAGCCTGCTCTCAAACTTTGTGTGTCGGAAAATCCAATGGAAAATGTCCGATGGAGCCCACACACCGTCGGAATTTCCGACAACACGCTCCGATCGGACATTTTCCATTTGAAAATCCGACCGTGTGTACGGGGCATTACAGTAAAGAACCCTCTACGTAGTTTAAGGTTAAACTTCTTTTCTTCTAATTTTAATGAGTGGCCACGAGTCTTGTTAAACTCCCTTTTGCGAAAAAGTTTTATCCCTATTGTGGGGTCACAAGTAGGGATGAACCGAACACCCCCGGTTCGGTTCGCAGCAGAACAGGCAAAAAATTTGATCGAACACGCGAACACCGTTAAAGTCTATGGGACACAAACATGAAAAAATAAAAAGTGCATCAATGCAAAAAAAAGTTTTAAAAACGGCTGTTTTTTCGGGAGCAGTGATTTTAATAATGCTTAGAGTGAAACAATAAAAGTGTAATATTCCTTTAAATTTCGTACCTGGGGGTGTCTATAGTATAGTATGCCTGTAAAGTGGCACATGTTTCCCGTGTTTAGAACAGTCCAAAAGCAAAATGACATTTCTAAAAAAAAAAAGTCATTTAAAAGTAATACTCGCCACTATAATGAATTGTCGGTCCCTTCAATACACATAAAAGTTCATTAATAAAAACAGCATGGGATTCCCCCACAGCGGAACCCCAAACCCCCCAAAAAAAAAAATGCGTGGGGGTCCCATATCAGACCCTTATCCAAGCACACAACCTGGCAGGCCGCCGGAAAAGAGGGGGGATGAGAGAGCGGCCCCCCTCCTGAACTGTACCAGGCCACATGCCCTTAACATGGGGAGGGTGCTTTGGGGTAGCCCCCAAACCACCTTGTCCCCATGTTGATGGGGAGAAGGGCCTCATCCCCACAACCCTTGCCCGGTGGTTGTGGGGGTCTGCGGGCGGGGGGGCTTATCGGAATCTGGAAGCCTCCTTTAACAAGGGGACCCCCAGATCCTGGGCCCCCCTGTGTGAGATGATAACGGGGTACAAATGTACCCCTACCATTTCACAAAAAATGTGTGAAAATGGTAAAAAAAAGACAATACATGCCTTTATTTAAAAAATCCAAAGATAAAACTGTCCCACTAACTCTTCTTCTTCACACGATAACGTTGCCGGGTGACCCCGCCCCCCCTATCATCTACTAGGACCCCCAGGTCCTTTTCCATCCTAAATTCTCCCAGAGGTTCTCCCCCCAGTTTATAGATTGCATTCATATTTTTGCCACCCAAATGCATTATTTTACATTGAACCTCAATTGCCATGTAGTTGCCCACCTCATTAATTTGATCAGATCTTTTTGCAAGGTTTCCACATCCTGAGGAGAAGTTATTGCCCTGCTTAGCTTAGTATCGTCCGCAAATACAGAGATTGAACAGTTTACCCCATTCTCCAGGTCGTTTATGAACAAATTAAATAGTATTGGTCCCAGCACAGAACCCTGGGGGACCCCACTACCCACCCCTGACCATTCCGAGTACTCCCCATTTATCACCACCCTCTGAACTCACCCTTGTAGCCAGTTTTCAATCCATGTACTCACCCTATGGTCCATGCCAACGGACCTTATTTTGTACAGTAAACGTTTATGGGGAACTGTGTCAAATGCTTTTGCAAAATCCAGATACACCACGTCTACGGGCCTTCCTTTATCTAGGTGGCAACTCACCTCCTCATAGAAATTTATTAGATTGGTTTGGCAAGAACAATTCTTTATGAATCCATGCTGATTACTGCGAATTATACTGTTCTCATTATTATAATCTTGTATATAGTCCCTTATCATCCCCTCTAAGAGTTTACATACTATTGATTTTAGGCTAACTGGTCTGTAATTCCCAGGGATGTATTTTGGGCCTTTTTTAAATATTGGTGCTACATTGGCTTTTCTCCAATCAGCAGTCAGTAGACTGTCCGTAAAAATTAGGAACAATGGTCTGGCAATTACTTGACTGAGTTCCCTAAGTACCCTTGGGTGCAAGCCATCTGGTCCCGGTGATTTATTAATGTTAAGTTTCCCAAGTATACCGTAATTTTAATTCTGTCCTCTGTTACCATGGAGGTGCATCCTGTGATGTGTCATGAGGATAAACACTGCAGTTTCGGTTACTGAAGCCCCCCGATTCCCTCGTGAAGACTGAGGAAAAGAATAAATTCAATACCTTCACCATCTCCCAATCCTTTGTAACCAGATGTCATTCCTCATTATTTATGGGGCCAATATGGTCTGTCCTCCCTTTTTTATTGTTTACATATTTAAAGAATTTCTTGGGATTTTTTTTGCTCTCCTCCGCTATGTGTCTTTCATGTTCTATCTTAGCCGTCCTTATTGCACCTTTACATTTCTTGTCGCATTCTTTATAAAGTCTGAATGCTGATGATGATCCCTCAACCTTGCATTTTTGAAGGCCTTCTCCTTTGCTTTTATATACATTTTTACATTGGAGTTAAGCCACCCAGGACTAAATTTATTTCCCAATGGGATACATTGGCTAATGCCCTTATTTAATATGCTCTTAAAGCAAACCCATCTCTCCTCTGTGTTCTTTGTTCCTAAGATTTTATCCCAATTTATGCCTTCTAGCAAGGATTGTAGTTTAGGGAAGTTGGCTCTCAGGTAGCTGTATATGCCCACCTTCCTTCCTGTATATAGAGACCTTCCTCCCTCATCACTGACTGCAGATATACATCATCTGTCCTGTATACAGCTATATACACATACCTTCCTTCCTGTATATACTAATACCATCCACCCCCTCTATATACACATACTGTACACCCTCCATACAGTACAGGCCACATTTGATGGACACAATGAGGCTGCAATTGATGGGCACAGTAAGGCTGCATATAATGGGCACATGCCTGCGCTTTATGTGATAACGACTAAGCCCCTTACCCTTCCTAACATTGTCAAAAAGGGGCGGAGCATGGGCAAGTTCTGCCGGATGCCCATGGTAATATGTCAGTAGATCTGTGGATCAGCAGTGTCAAATCACAGCCTAGAGCTCTGTATTGGTAAACAATACAGAGCTCTATACAGAGGGACAGATCCCTGTATTTCTTTTTCGTGCTAAGCATGGAAAATAAATAAATTGATCTTTAGTAGAAAACAGCACATAGTAAACCCCTTAATCACTCTAGATGTTTACCCCTTCCCAACCATTATCAATATTACAGTGTCAGTATATAATATTATCACTGTATTAGCCCTGGTTCACAGTGAATGTGACTTTTAAATCATGCTACTTTAAGTAGCATGATTTCAAAGCCGCAGGTCATTGCAATTTCAGGTGTGACTTGCTTGCTTGATGTCTATGCAAGTCTTACCTAAAATCGCCAAAAATCAGTGTAGGAACCTTTTTTTTCAAATTCAGTGCAGCCTCACCTGTGCAACCTCATCAGTACAGCCTCTCCAGTGCAGGCTCAGTGCACCCTCATCAGTGCCCACCAGTGCCACCTCAGTGCACCCTGCAGCCTCACCAGTGAAGGCTCATCAGTAAAGTTAACATTTTCTAAAAGAAACAGGGGAGTTGCCATTACCATCCTCCTTTGCAAATGCTAGTTGCTTGGCCACTATTCAGACATACCTGCTCTGATACTTTGTGAGTCACTGACCTGGAACAAATATGCAGATCAGGAAAGTCAGAGTAAAGTCAGAACTCCTTATCTACATACTTGTCCTGGGTTAGCAACTCAAAGAGCCTGGTTATATCTCACGGTAATGAGGGGTAAAACACATTTGCTACAACGCATGGCAACACATCTACTGTGGTTCATTAAGCCAGTCATAGAATCCTGGTGAACCAGCTGAGATTCAAACCATGTATCGGCAGGCTGAAGGTACCCAAGCTGATTGATGGATTAAATTGGGTACAACCAGCCTCTCGGATTTTACATGCGATTATTGCAAGTGGCTTTTAGCGGAAGCCATCCCCGCTTGGAGAACACAATGGGTCCATAGAAGGGATTCCCCCATCAACACCGACTATGGTTGTAGGAAAGAAAATCACTCTGTCTATGGCTGGCTTTACAGTTCCATTCATTTTAAAAACTACCTCAATGCACTAGTACAGTAGCAAGTAACACATCTGCACTGTGACATACAAATGGCAGGTGCATAGTGGTGAATTGCATGAAAAAAATGCACATTAGTCAATATACTGCAGGGCATTTCTGGCATGTGAATAGGTCAATGGTATTAGAGCCAGAGGAACAGTATGAGAGTCATGCAACCAGAATTTGCACACATAAAAATCAGCAAAAGCAGCTTCCATATTTCCTTCTTTCCTTTAAAAGGGGTTGTAAACCGTTTTTTTTTTTTTTAAATAACAAACATATCATACTTACCTCCACTGTGCAGTTCGTTTTCCATAGTGTGGTCCCTGAACCTTGTCTTCTGGGGTTCCCTGGCTCCTCCTCACATCGGTAAACCCCCTAGGAGAAGCGCTCTCCCTGGGGGTTACCTTGCGGGCATGCTGCTTAGGCCAGCATTTGCGTGCATAGACACAGAATGCCGGACTTGGCCTCGCATACCGACACACGCGTCATTGGATTTGATTGACAGCAGCGGGAGCCAATAGCCACTGCTATCAATCTATCCAATCAAGAGCCGAGAACCCCGGGCAGAGAGGTAGAGAGCATCTCCGCCGAAGGAAGGAAGGGCTCAGGTGAGTAAAAAAAGGGGGGGGGGGGGCTGGGGAGCGGGGGGGCCGGACAGTGTGAAAAAGGTGAAAAAACACGAGGGTTTACAACTCCTTTAAGTTAAAAGTGCTGAATGTTTCCACCACACAATGAAGCACAATGCAGATTAGTTCAGAAAATAAATCTTCAGATTTGAAATTGAGACAGGATCGCCAACAGCAAAAAGATATTTGCTTTTAGAATGGAAAATAAATAAAATCTGCTTTCTGTGATACCATTAGGTATATTTATTTTCACATCTCAGCTTAGTCACCGGTGTCATTGAGACAGACAGTAAGGAAAAATACCCCCCCAGTGGTGAAAACCACAGGGGTATACAAATTACAGAGGTTGTCACATTCTCCCCAGTCAATTTAAAAGTATGAGAATATTTGTCGAGAGTTCCGCTTCCACATTAAATAAAAAGATGAAATATGTGCTTCCACCAACTAAGAAAGTTTTAGATAAGAGCACAGAAAAATCAAGTATTTTAAATGCTCATTTGCAGTATTTTTTTCTGTTATTTATTTTTATTCATTGCAATTAGGGATAGCCGACAGTTTGGTCTGAACCTATGTTTGCTGCTTGGGCAATCATAGGAATGCTCGAATAGTTGCCTGTTTGGCCCCCTGTTTGGAGGGAGCTGAAAATCATATGAAAATCATTTCTACTGCTTCTCTATATGACAGATTCCTGCAGTCACTGTTTCCTAGGGAAGCTGCGGGTGCTTGCCTGACATCACCTTCCTTATAAAGGTGATGATGGCTCAGGTTGCTGTTATTAGTCTATGAGGTTATTTACTAAAGGCAAATCAACTTTGCACTACAAGTCCACTTGGAACTGCAGTCGCTTTAGATCTAAGGGGAAGATCTGAAATGAGGGGAAGTTCTGCTGATTTTATCATCAATTTTATTATTTTAATTTTTTTTTATATTTAGGACAAACCATACAATACTGTACAAAAAGATATATAAAAACAAAGAAAAAAATTAAAGAGTAGACTGTATATATACACTTTTATCTTTGCTCTTCTACCTTAAATCACTTTTCTAAATTATATAGTTTATTTAATAAACCCTTCTATACAATATTTAGAACCCACCATCCCCACCTCATCCAAACAATAAAAAAAAAAGGAGGAGGAGAGGGGAGAGGGAAGGGGAGGAAGCGGAGGCTAAAGGGGGGGCACAATCCAAAAAAAAAGGGAAAAAAAATTAATTTATTAAATTAGATTAAATTTATTACAAAAAATGTGCATGAAACCTACCATCAATGACAGGGGAAGAAAAACAAAACAAAACAAAAAAACAAAAACAAAAAAAAAAAAAACAATTTTAAGAACCCTGTAAAAGAGAACGTAATCCCTTCCATGTTATCTAAAGGAATTGGGTGTTTTAATTGTTCCACTTTAAGCATGGAACATGGATGAATGGAATAAAACAATAAATGTTTTTACATTAGTATCATTTCTTTTGCCTATTGGCCCAGAAAATTGACATTTTTAATTTCATAGAATCAACTCAAATTGGTTTCAATGGGGTTACGGTTTGCTTTTAGGGTTAAAAGTGCCCCGCTTGTGGTCAAAAGCCTCCGCAAAAAACAACGGTAAAGCGCCGCTAAAAATAGCGGCGCTTTACCGCCGACGCCCCTGTGTGAAAGCAATAATAATTATTTTCAATAATTATTTTTTAAACATGTTTGGAAATTAGCCACTTCAGGAGAGTCAATTACATAGCTCAGACCCTTTTCTTATTGCACATCATACCTCTTTCCTCTTCTGGGAGAGTCCAATTATGCTTTGTATTGACACAGCATCTCTGTCTATCTCATCCCATCATCTACCTACAGTACATAAACTTTTATGTAGCAGGGAATACTATAGAATGTCACTTGAATGATAGTTCTGAGTCTGCTGGGGCTTTTGGTGTTACATCCAAGATGGTGACATCCAACAGAAGTTTTAGGGCTTAGGGATGTCTATACAATGGAGGAATTTAAAGGTAAATACCATGCATATGTAGTGGGTGCCGCTTAGCCCACCCGTGGCTCTGCACCTCCCGTTGGCCACCACACAGGCACTGACAGGCTCTGTGAGGGACACAAGCAGAGCTGCAGCGGTGGGAGAATTCTCCCCCCTCCCTCTCCTCACTCAACACTATATGCGAGCGGTGCTCGCAGAGAGATGAGGCTGTTCATTCTGTTCCCTCCCCTGCTTCCTCATTGGCAGGGGGAGAGGGCCAATTGACAGGGCTGTAGCAGCAGCAAAGAATTGCAGGACATGTAGTCCCAAACACACATAACAGTCCCTGAGCAGAACTACACACCCCAGCATGCTCGGGGGGGGGGGAATTTAGGGTACACCAAGAGGCTGCCTGGGAGCTGGGCAGAAACCACGAGGCAAGGAAAAGATCGGACGTAGGAGAAGAGGTGCTGTCATCCAGGGTTGGTGTGCTGTTTCTTGCCACAGATCTACGGCCGGTCATAGACATCCCCCCAAAGAGGGACCTGGGTGCATCCTCAGGCACATCACCAAAGACACTGCATGCAGACAATCTTGCTTTTCCTTTGCCTACACCTGTAGAACCCAAAGTCACACATACACCCAGTTAAGCAGTCACAGCGTCCATCTTGCTTTCCCGAATACTGCCAGCATACTGCATTTTCACTCTACCAAACAGGACATCTAAGTGCACCAACTAAAGTAACTGGCTAAAGATTCAAGGCCTTCATTCTTCCCAGGGACTGCAACCCATTTCCCCTCAAGGAACTGAAGTCACTGGTGCCATATTGGCACACACATACACCCAGGGGTCAGAATACATATAGTGAATGAGTGTGATAGTCTGACTTGGGAGTTACACTGTCCGGCTCACACCGATATACATCAGCAAAGTGGCACGTTCCTGCGCTACACGGCAGGGAATCCATTGCGCGTGGCCGCCGGGCGCAATTACTGCCAGCCACCCGCAATTGCGGGTACAAGAGCTAGAACGGGGATTTGTGTGTGTACACACACAAATCCTCGTTCTGACAGGAGAGAAGAGACAGATCTGCTGATTGTAGTAATTACAAACAGCGATATGTCTCCTCCCCCAGTTAGTCCCATCCCCCACAGTAAGAAACACTCATGAGGGAACACATTTAACCACTTGATCCCCCCCAGTGTTAACCCCTTCCCTGCCAGTGACAGTTACACAGTAATCAGTGGATTTTTATAGCACTGATTGCTGTATAAATGTCAATGGTCCCAAAAAGGTGTCAAAAGTGTCCGATCTGTTGGACGCAATATCGCAGTACCACTAAAAATCACAGATCACTGCCATTACTAGTAAAAAAAATAATAATAAAAATGTCATAAATATATCCCCTATTCTGTAGACGCTATAACATTTGCACAAACCAATCAATAAACGCTTATTGCTATTTTTTTTACCAGAAATATGTAGAAGAATACATATTGGCCTAAAATTATAAAGAAATGTGTTTTTTTTTAAACATTTTTGGGGATATTTATTATAACAAAAAGTAGAAAATAGTTTTTTTTTTTTCAAAATTGTCGCTCTTTTTTTGTTTATAGCGCAAAAAATAAAAACCGCAGGAGGTGATCAAATATCACCAAAAGAAAGCTCTATTTGTGGGAAAAAAAGGACGTCAAATTTGTTTAGGTACAGCATCGCACGACCACGCAATTGTCAGTTGGGGTCCTGACCTTGACACAAGTCCAGTCCATGAACAGGGTGGGGAGGAGTTTATGGACAAAGAATTGGTTGCTTCAGCGTGACCCGTTCTGTCATATGCCTTTGCTCCGTGAGATCCGTGAGAGTAATCCTGATGATTTCAGGAATTCTTAGGATGACGGACCCCGTATTTCACCGTTTGTTGGCTTTGCTGACCCCTTATATTAGCAGGCAGGATACCTGCATGAGGCAAGCCATCACTCCGGAGCAGAGGCTGGTCGCCACCCTGAGGTACCTGGCGAGGGGGAGAAGCCTGCAGGACTTGAAGTTCTCAACAGGCATCTCCCCCCAGGCTCTGGGGATCATTGTCCCAGAGACCTGTTCTGCCATCATCCAGGTCCTGCAGAAGGAGTATATTAAAAGGTAAGATTTTTATTCTTTAATATCACATTTTATTGTATTTAATGTTTGCTAATATATTGTATTTCTTTCCTCATTCCCTAATTACCATGATTGTAATATGCTGTGAATGTCCCCTTTGTCCTCATGCATGCTGGATTTTTATCTAATTATTTTTTTGTCCTTCATACAGTGTACATATTTGCCTTCACTTACCTCCCCAGCATGGTCTCCTGGCCCTGTATTCACCTCATGTAGTCACTTAACAATGTATTTTATCAGCTCCATAGTAGTGCTTTACCCCAAACACCCCCTAAAATGTTTTTAAATGTGATTTGTTTTTTAAATTCAGACATTTAAATTTTGGGGGGTCCCCAAATCATTTGGAACCCTCCCTCCCCCCAACTGCTAAGTCAGCTGATAACAATTCTCTATCTATCCTCAATCATCTATCTGCTGACTTTGTCCCCAAATCATTTGGAACCCTCCCTCCCCCCAACTGCTAAGTCAGCTGATAACAATTCTCTATCTATCCTCAATCATCTATCTGCTGACTTTGCCAAACCCATACACACTATACCCATCTCTTTTGTGGTAAGATGTATGGATGAATTCCCCAAAGCATGTAGTGCAAGGGCCTGCCTGTATACTTTCAAATGGTACTTTTTAAAGTTTTTGTATCCTATTATTATCTTGATAGGTAATAGTAGAATTTCCAAATGTGCTCAAATGTGTACAGTGTGTATTTAAATGTTGTTATCTTGATGTTGGCTAAGAATGTTTGTGTCTAATCTGCTTTCCCTGTTTATGTGCAAAATTGACTCATTTTTTGTTGTTGTTTGACTCCACAGTTTCCTTCCACGCCACAGGAATGGCAGACTGTGGCCTCCCACTTTGCCCAGCGGTGGGACTTTCCTAACTGCGGAGGGGCAATTGATGGGAAACACGTCCACATTGTCCCACCACCCAGCTCGGGGTCATACTATTTCAACTATAAGGGGTTTAATAGTTTTGTGATGTTGGCGGTGGTGTCGTCTACTTATGAGTAGGACGTATGTATGTGGACGTGGGGAGGAATGGCTGAATGTCCAATGGTGGAGTCATCACCCAGACAGAGACCTACAGGCATCTCCAGAATGGCAGCTTGGAGTTGCCACCTCCAGAAGACAATGTGGAAGGACTCCCATTCGTCTTCGTTGCAGATGAAGCGTTTGCGCTGTGGGACCATCTTATGCGGCCATTCCCGATGAGGACCCTCACCCCCGACCAGAAGGTTTTTAATTACTGGCTGGCCAGAGCCAGAAGAGTGGTGGAGAACACGTTTGGAATCATGGCCAGCTGGTTCCGCCTATTTCTTACACCCATACACATGGCGGAATACAAACTGAATCATATCATCCTGGCATGCTGTGTTCTACACAACTTTTTATGGCAACATTCTGCCAACTATGCTGGCTCAGTTGGGCCTGAGGCTGGAATTCAAAATGAACCAACCCTGAAGGCACTTGAAAGTGGCTGTCCTGGCTCGCCCCCCGAGTGCCCGTGATGTCCGTCTAAGATACCTTGAATACTTTGCGGGTAGAGGGGCTATCAACATGCCAGGCAATGTCTGAAACATTTTCCAAATAAACAAAAAAATGTAACTACTAAAATCTTTGGTGACATTTACTGCTTGTGTTTCTTTTAGCTGACTCTGACAGAAATGTGGTGAGTCCTGAAAATGGCATGATTGTGTAACATTACAAAGCACTGTTGGGTGTTATTTACTAAAGGGAAAGACACTTTGCACTACAAGTGCACTTGAAACTGCACTTGTAGTGCAAAGTGGATTTTCCCTTAGGAAATAACCCCCATTGTCACTGAAAATACCAATTAGAACACAACAAAAGTGTTGGAGCGTTGAGACAATAATCCACACATTCTTGATTAACAATATTTTTAATACCAGAACAATCACATGTGCATTTAGAAAAGGTTTTTAAAACAAACTAACATGTTTGTTGTATAACAATTTTTGGGGTCACATTAGAAAAAGTAGAAATTTCCATTTTAGATAAAACAGGCATGTTTAAAACCAAGAAGAAAGACACAAATCTTGAACTTACAAAGTTCACATTTGGTAGAACTTGAAGGCAATATCAGACATGAGTATTTGCAAACTGTGTTTGATATTGCGTTCAGATGGGGTGAAATCACCCCAGGAAAAGCCAAATTTTGAAGATGCACACAAATTGCCGAATGTCAACATGTGCTACTTTCCTCACAGCTACTTTATTATTGAGGAAGGGGTTGTACCCCAAAAACGCGTCCATTGATCTCCCGTGATGGCAGATAACACATGTTGACACACTGTGTGCCTCTTTAAAATTTGCCTCTTTAAAATTTGGCTTTTCGCAAATATGTAAAAAAAAAAAAATGGTAAACATTTTTAGCTCACAAAAAGCACAAAAAAAAGGGATTTTGAGGGATTTTAAACTCTCCCTAAAACATCAATGATGTTCTTCATTTTTTGTTGAACATCATTGATGTTTTTAAGGATGTTTTCCAAGTCCCTATTACACCCCATGATCTCCCCGATAAGGATCTGTGCAATTTCCCAGGTGAAATGCCCTGGATCCACAACATCACGATCACCTAACAAGATAGAAACAAAAACAAACCATGTATTATAAATATGCAGGCATCCATCTCTTACCTGAGCCTGTGGTCGCAGACACTCACCTGTTGTGGTGTCAATTTCCACCACGTCTTCCTCCTCCTGCTCTGCTTGGCTTGGGTGGATTTCCCCTTCTTCCAGAGGTGGGGGGTCTGTGGTCTCCTCGGATGAGGGGTGTCCTCCGAGTCTTTTATCCCCTATGTAAAAATAAAATAGGTATACTTAGCACACAGATATTTGATGGCAGAAATAGGAATATGAAACATTGCTTGGAAGTGGGGTACAATTGTCTATTTTGGCAGAGTTCCAAGATGTAGAATTTTTTGTGTCCTTTGTCAAGCTTCAATACTTTACCTGTTTTGTACAAGCTTCACAGATGGAGACCCCCCTATAGTATCCACTGGAGCACCTGTGTGGGGCCCACTAATAAAAAGGGTGTTCTTGTGTCCCACACTAGTGCTCTAGCGTCCAGATGTGAAAACTGCTGCTGTGTGTCCTTTCCTTACACAGAATCTAGTTTGCATTTCATTCTAGTTACAAACCCATCTACACAACCAAATGATTTGCAGACAAGTAGGCCATAATAAATGTGGGCAAATGCATATGGCCAAAACAAAGGTGTTTTCTAGGCCAAACGAACAATGTTTTATACGAACGAATAATGTGCCCATGAACATGAAAGTTGTCATTTTAAGCTGGATAACAGTTAAGAAAAGCACATGGAGCAGCACGAACGTAATAAACATAAAGAATAGGAACACAGGACAACTACTTACTTTTTTGCAGCACTCTCCGGATCTTTCTGTACTGCTCGTGCTCTGTTAATTTGAGGTCCGACCACCACTTCCTGAGCTGATCTTTCAATCATCGTACCCCAAAATTCTGGTGCAGACTCTTGACCACTTTCGCCATGATCTTGGCCTTTCTGACATTGGGGTTGGGGTTAGGTCCATACTTCCCGTCATAGTCGGCCTTCTTCAGGATTACGACCATCTCCAACATTTCCCCAAAGGACATATTTGAGGCCTTAAATCATCCCTTTCTGGATCGGGATGTTTCTGGCTCTGGGCTTTCCTCCCCCTCCTCCTCGTTGCTGTAATTAGCACGCACCTGCTGTGTCTCCGCCATGTGCTCTTTCCCCACTGCGCCGAACGAGAAGGGGCAGGGAATAGAATAGAAAGAACATCAGGGACGGGCGGAGTTTCACGCATGCGCAGTGTGTTTAAAGCGTAACACGCGTGCGTAGTACGTACGATCTGTGAGCGGAGGAAGGAGTATCGAAGGCGCCAATCGTGATAAGATCTAAACTTGGGCCTGTACCGCTTCTAGATTGAGGCTTATATTGTAACAAGATTAGGAGAGTTTTGCCTGACATTAGGGTTTGTCTTGTGTCTTGCAGATAAAATGTATGGCTTCAATGACCACAACTTCCTCCCCCTGTTCATAGACAAATACAGGGAGCAGCCCTGTCTGTGGCAGGTGAAACATCCACATTATAATCATAAACAAAAGAGGCAGACAGCGCTGGAGAAACTGCTGGAGTTGGTGAAGCCGGTGGTCCCCGCAACAACCATCCCTTATTTAAAAGCCAAAATTGGTGGCCTGAGGAGCACTTGTCTTAGGGAGCGCAAGAAGGTCACAGATTCCCAGAGATCCAGAGCTGCAGCAGATGACATTTATGTCCCCAGGCTGTGGTACTATGAGAGACTGCGATTTCTGTCAGACCAGACTGGAGCCAGGGAATCCCTCTCAACCCTTCCTTCCACTTTTTCTTCCACCCCAGCTGAGGCTTCCAACGTCCAACCTGGGACTTCCAGCCAGGAAGAAGTTGAGGAGCCCAGCTTGAGCCAGGTATAGCATTCTTCTACAGATTTCTGGTAAATAATAAATGATCTTTACTAGATGTTATTATTGATCACTAATTGGTGATTTAATAAAGTGTTTTACATATCAATAGACAGTAGTGGGCAAAAATAATTAGGACAAGAATGAAAAATGCTGGGCTTAGAATGATAGTCTTTTATATTTGTTAACATTCAATTTGCAACATTCATGAGATGAAAATTGTGTGTGATTGATGAAGTAAAAACTAAAACTATGTCCCTTTTTCATACACAAGAAGACCTCAGCCAGGACGAGGCTCTGGAATGTGGCAGCCAGGAGGAGGCTGTGGAATGTGGCAGCCAGGAGGAGGCAGAGCTAAGTGGTAGCCAGGAGAAGCCGACCAGTAGGAGCCTGACCGAATCGCAGGTCCCTCCCCTCCGCCTTCCAACCAAAGGACCCAGGAAGGGGAGTCACGTGCAAGATTCAGCACTCAGGCTCATTCAGGAGGCTTCTGCGTCCCTCAGAGCCACCCCCACTCCTGAAGAGGCCTTTGCCTGCATAGCTACCACTAGGGGTGCAACGGATCATCACCGATCCGTGATCCGAACGGGCCAAGCTGTTCGGATCGGCACACCCGCGATCCGCGGAGCGCTCCGCGGCCTTGGGTTTTAGGAAAGGCCGCGGCTTCGGGCTAGCTCCGGAGCCGCGGCCATCTTGGTACACCCGGCTTCTCTTAACAGGACAGACTAACAGCACTGTAATGTATACAGTGCGGGGGGGCGTGTGGCTGTGATACAGTGGAGGGGGGGCGTGTGGCTGTATTACAGTGGAGGGGGGGGCGTGTGGCTGTATTACAGTGGAGGGGGGGCGTGTGGCTGTATTACAGTGGAGGGGGGGGCGTGTGGCTGTATTACAGTGGGGGGACATGTGGATGTATTACAGTGGGGGGACATGTGGATGTATTACAGTGGGGGGGACATGTGGATCTATTACAGTGGGGGGGACATGTGGATGTATTACAGTGGGGGGGACATGTGGATGTATTACAGTGGGGGGGGACATGTGGCTGTATTACAGTGGGGGGACATGTGGATGTATTACAGTGGGGGGGACATGTGGATGTATTACAGTGGGGGGGACATGTGGATGTATTACAGTGGGGGGACATGTGGATGTATTACAGTGGGGGGACATGTGGATGTATTACAGTGGGGGGAGATGTGGATATATTACAGTGGGGGGAGATGTGGATATATTACAGTGGGGGGAGATGTGGATATATTACAGTGGGGGAGATGTGGATATCTTACATTGGGTGAGATGTGGATATCTTACATTGGGTGAGATGTGGATATATTACAGTGGGGGAGATGTGGATATATTACAGTGGGGGGAACATGTGGATATATTACAGTGGGGGAGATGTGGATATATATTTTTTTTTGTTGATCCGAAAATGATCCGATCCGTGACTCTGATCCGAGGAATGATCCGAACCGTGAGTTTTTTGATCCGTTGCACCCCTAGCTACCACCAAACTGCAGGGCATGCAGGAGGGCCAACGCCAGCTGTGTGAGGACCTTCTTTATAAAGTCTTAACTAAGGGGGTGAGGGGCGAAATCACACCCAAGACCCACGTGATTGAGTTGGAACATCCTCCTCCTCCTCCTGTCACAACTCCACCACCACAGCCACAGTGTGGAAGGAAGCATGGAAGGAAGACCAGAAAGTGATGACCCTGGGTTCAGTCTGGTCTGGCAAAAGATGCAGTCTCTTGTATGACCACAGCCTGGGGACATACATGTCATCTGCTGCTTTCATGATCTCTGGGACTTCTGGACCAGACTGCACTCCCTATGATATGGACTCCTCAGGCCACCAATTTTGCAGTAAAATAATTGATGTGTGCCCTGGGGGTCAAAGGCTTCACCAATTTCTGCTGTTTCTCCAGCATTGCCTCCCTCTTTGTTTGGTTGTGAGCCCTTAAAGGTTTTTTGGTTTCAATTAGACTCGCCTATGTGTGTTTTCCTTCAAAAGGGACAGTTTTTTTGTGAGGAGGCAGGTACATTTCAAAAATACAATGTGAAATTAACAAGGGACACCAACACCAAGCAATCTCCTTGAGATTAATAAATAATACAAGATAATAATGGTGTTGTGGTAACTTGACACACAAAACACACACAAAAATATTCTGGATGTTAAATAACTTAAAAAAAAAAAAAAGATAAGACAAGATAAGCCTTTAAAAAAATACAAACCAAAAAAAACAAAAAAAAAAAAAAAATCGCATCAGGCTTTTAAAAAAAACAAAAAAAATTATATAAATTTTTGGTCAGATGTGACAAATCATAATATATTGAGGGAATCATGATAAATAAGAAAGAAAGAAGTTTGTGAGAACTCCGTGTGAATATCAGCAGCAAAACGACTTCGTTCTTCCTGCATTATAAAGAAGAAGAGAATGCACTGTATTAAACAATTTTAAAGATTGCAGCGTGACGAAAGTGCTCTCTCCATTGCGAACGCTAATTTTACCAGACAGAGCTGTTCCGTCTCAGAATTTCTTCTGAGCATGCGTGGCACTTTGTGCGTCGGAATTGTCCACACACGGTCGGAATTGACGCGATCGGATTTTTTTGTCGGAAAATTTTATAACCTGCTCTCAAACTTTGTGTGTCGGAAAATCCGATAGAAAAAGTTCGATGGAGCCCACACACGGTCGGAATTTCCGACAACGCGCTCCGATCGCACATTTTCCGTCGGAAAATCCGACCGTGTGTACGGGACATTAGAGTGTTTGCCTCTGCTTTTGGGGTTATTTGCCTTGCGAAGGCTCTTGAAAGTAGCCAGAAAATATCATTGAGTTCTATTGCTCTTAATCTTCAGCCATTATTACACAACTGATTTTCTTGAGATTAGGGATGAGCTTCGAGTTTGAGTCGAACTCATGTTTGACTCGAACATTGGCTGTTCGCAAGTTCGCCGAACAGCGAACAATTTGGGGTGTTCGTGGCAAATTCGAATGCCGTGG
Source organism: Lithobates clamitans (assembly GCA_037952925.1). Lineage (NCBI taxonomy): Eukaryota > Metazoa > Chordata > Amphibia > Anura > Ranidae > Lithobates > Lithobates clamitans. Next base: position 772,681 of record JBBGZY010000075.1, on the reverse strand, counting down.
AACACCCTTTAAAAGTCTATGGGAGAAATCAAAAGTGCTAATTTTAAAGGCTTATATGCAAGTTATTTTGGGGACCTGGGTCCTGCCCCAGGGGACATGGATCAATGCAAAAAAAAGTTTTAAAAATAGCTGTTTTTTCAGGAGCAGTGATTTTAATAATGCTTAAAGTCAAACAATAAAAGTGTAATATCCCTTTAAATTTCGTACCTGGGGGGTGTCTATAGTATGCCTGTAAAGGGGCGCATGTTTCCCGTGTTTAGAACAGTCTGAAAGCAAAATGACATTTCGAAGGAAAAAAGCCATTTAAAACTACTTGCGGCTATTGCATTGCCGGTCCGACAATACACATAGAAGTTCATTGAAAAAATTGGCATGGGAATTCCCCACAGGGGAACCCCGAACCCAAATAAAAAAAAATGATGTGGGGGTCCCCCTAAATTCCATATCAGGCCCTTCAGGTCTGGTATGGATATTAAGGGGAACCCCGCGCCAAAAAAAAAAAAAAAAAAACGGCGTGGGGTCCCCCCATAAATCCATACCAGACCCTTATCCGAGCACGCAACCTGGCAGGCCGCAGGAAAAGAGGGGGGGATGAGAGAGCGCCCCCCCTCCTGAACCGTACCAGGCCACATGCCCTCAACATTGGGAGGGTGCTTTGGGGTAGCCCCCAAAAACACCTTGTCCCCATGTTGATGAGGACAAGGGCCTCATCCCCACAACCCTGGCTGGTGGTTGTGGGGGTCTGCGGGCGGGGGGCTTATCGGAATCTGGAAGCCCCCTTTAACAAGGGGACCACCAGATCCCGGCTCCCCCCTGTGTGAAATGGTAAGGGGGTACTTGTACCTGTACCATTTCACTAAAAAACTGTCAAAAATGTTAAAAATGACAAGAGACAGTTTTTGACAATTCCTTTATTTAAATGCTTCTTCTTTCTTCTATCTTCCTTCATCTTCTTCTTCTTCTGGCTTCTCTGGATCTTCCTCCGGCGTTTTCGTCCAGCATCTCCTCCACGGCGTCTTCTATCTTCTTCTCCTCGGGCCGCTCCACACCCATGGCATGGGGGGAGGCTCCCGCTCTTCTCTTCATCTTCTTCTCCTTCTTCTTCTCTTCTTCTCTGGGCCGCTCCACATCCATGCTGGCATGGAGGGAGGCTCCCGCTGTGTGACGGCGTCTCCTCGTCTGACGGGACTTCCCTGTGGCTTTCCCTGTGACATCACAGGGAAGTCCCGTCAAGTCACCATGCGTCAGAGGGGGGCGGGGTCACCGGGTGGCCCCACCCCCCATTATTTAAGAACCGTCAGACGAGGAGACACCGTCACACAGCGGGAGCCTCCCTCCATGCCAGCATGGATGCGGAGCGGCCCGGAGAAGAAAATGAAGAAGAGAATAAGAGAAGAAAAGAAGAAGAAGAAGAAGAAGACGAAGAAGAGAAGAAGATGAAGAGAAGAGCAGGAGACTTCCCCCATGCCATGGGTGCGGAGCGGCCCGAGGAGAAGAAGATAGAAGACGCTGCGGAGGAGATGCTGGACGAGAACACCGGAGGAAGAACCAGAAGAGCCAAAAGAACCAGAAGAAGAAGATAAAGGAAGATAGAAGATAGAAGATGAGCCCTTGTCCTCATCAACATGGGGACAAGGTGTTTTGGGGGGCTACCCCAAAGCACCCTCCCAATGTTGAGGGCATGTGGCCTGGTACGGTTCAGGAAGGGGGGGCGCTCTCTCGCCCCCCCCCTCTTTTCCTGCGGCCTGCCAGGTTGCGTGCTCAGATAAGGGTCTGGTATGGATTTTTGGGGTGACCCCACGCCGTTTGTTTTTTTTAGCGCGGGGTTCCCCTTAAAATCGGTACCAGACCTGAAGTGTCTGGTATGGAATTTAGGGGGACCCCCACGTCATTTTTTTTTTTTAATTTTGGTTCGGGGTTCCCCTGTGGGGAATTCCCATGCCGTTTTTATCAATGAACTTTTATGTGTATTGTCGGACCGGCAATGCAATAGCCGCGAGTAGTTTTAAATGGCTTTTTTCCTTCGAAATGTAATTTTGCTGTCAGATTGTTCTAAACATGGGAAACATGCGCCCCTTTACAGGCATACTATAGACACCCCCCAGCTATGAAATTTAAAGGGATATTACACTTTTATTGTTTGACTTTAAGCATTATTAAAATCACTGCTCCTGAAAAAACGGCCGTTTTTAAAACTTTTTTTTGCATTGATCCATGTCCCCTGGGGCAGCACCCAGGTCCCCAAACACTTTTTATGACAATAACTTGCATATAAGCCTTTAAAATTAGCACTTTTGATTATTCATGTTCGTGTCTCATAGACTTTAACGGTGTTCGCGTGTTCGAACAAACTTTTTTCCTGTTCGCATGTTCTGGTGCGAACCGAGCAGGGGGGTGTTCGGCTCATCCCTACTTGAGATATATTTGTCTACTATTCAGTTATATTGTTACTCTTTGTTCCATTCTTAAGAAATTTCACAGTAAAATATTTTCTGTGTTTACTACAATTTGTGTCTTTTTACTGTGGTGTTCACACAAACATTATTGCCAGGTGTGCTGAGACTGTTATGATTAGGTGTACAGAACCAAATATACTCAAGGGGCTCCTCCGGGGGGATAGTTCTACGCATAAAATCTGTAAATGCACATACAGTATAACCTTATGAATACATGTTGTAATTAATGTTCTTGGGACAGGGTCTCTTTAAAGTCAGACTACAGTCAGTCTACATTCCTGATACGTTCCTGGCATTTTCCATTGCACCATGATAAGATAATAAAGCTATTATAAGCATAAGATAGGTATACATGCACAGATTTTTTTCTATTCAACCAGTGGGTTGAACGAAAAAAAACTAAAGGATCCCCACATCCACAAAAGCAATGTGGATGCAGGGATCTACCCTGCTGCACTATTATTGTATTGTGATAGTGAGGCCACCCTTCCAGAATACACAGATCAGTGCTGCAGCCATTGGCTGCAAGCGCCGATCAAATGCATGAACGTTCAACCATCATGTGTACCCTGCTTTAGTTAGGATTTTTTTATGAGATGCAACTGCTATCATGTGGCATGCCCTTACTGTTTACACCATTTACTTTATTGAAATGTATGGGCTATCTAAAATAATAAAAAATATACATACGAGCAATGCGACCTGGATGCTGACATGAAGTAAATATTGTATATTTTAACTTGTTTTAATTGATATCTACATAATTAAACCAGTCAATGCTATTCTCTCTCTCTTATGTCAATTCTAGTAAAGATTCTACATGCAGTAACGTCAGATTTTATTACATCTCTCAATTAATGTTATATGATTAATGTGCACAGCTGAGCCTGGACTTGATTTTAATTGCTGCCTCAGAGGGTTCCACCCTTCTCGTCTCTCTGAATTACTTGCCACGTTATTAAATGCAACACAATCATAAAATCCTTTGACTGAATATCTAATTCCTTTTCCATGGACTGTGTTGGCCATATTTATGTAGTTTTCCTGTTAACGGCTTCAGCCCTGGAAGATTTTACCCCCTTCCTGACCAGAGCGCTGACAATTGCGCAGTCATGCGACATAGCACCCAAACAAAATTGACGTCCTTTTTTTCCCACAAATAGAGCTTTCTTTTGGTGATATTTGATCACCTCGGCAGTTTTTATTTTTTGCGCTATAAACAAAAAAAGAGCGACAATTTTGAAAAAAAAAAAAACGCATTATTTTTTACTTTTTGCTATAATAAATATCAAATTGTTAAAAAAACAAACAAAAGGTTAATGCTGCGCTAGAAATAAATATGAAAAACTAAAGATGAATAAAGCAAACAAAAAGCTGCCAGCACCAAAAAGTCTTAAATACAAAACTCAAAAAAGTGGAAAAAATGTGGGTGCAGCACTTTGTGCAAAATATATTCCCAATACCTTAAAAAAGAAAAATGATAAAATTCAGATAATGGTGAAAAATGTCTGAAAAAATAAAAAACTAAAGTAGAATTCCAATACGTGGAAGTGGGAAACTGCAACCAAATGAAATGGGAAACACATCAATTGCGTTAACCAATAACATGCTCTAATGAAATAACAAGTAATGTATTAATAACGTGCTCAAACCGGTGAGAATTATATTATACAGTCAATAATGAAAAACCTTTAAAAAGCATTTATATGTGCATAAAAAAAATCTTAACACCATATAAAAATAGAAATTCTCAAATGCAATGGTGAAAAAAGTCTGGGAAAAAAGGACTAAGGCAGAGTCCCAAGAATGGGAATTGAGAAACTGAAGCACAGTCCCAAATGAATATTCATGTGATGAATGGTTAACCGGTAGATTTTCATACAGGTGTAGAAACAAGATGTCAAGGAAAAGCTGTGAAGAGAGATCCCTTCTCCAGATTGCTTTACACCCAAGTGAGTATGTAATCTCCTTACTGTCTTAATTGACCTGTGGCGGTCTCACCAAGCACAAGGAATTCCGTCTCCCAAAAACCTGTATAAATGTCTGGAGCTGCTAGATCCGTCACATTGTCACATTTCTTAGATGTGGTGGCTGCATTTGTTTTCTTTTCACTAGCAGATCTCCAAGTTGTAAGAGATCATGAACAGAGTAAGGTTGCAGAGTGTCCTTCCACCTCCCAGATTCAGCTGTATAATAAATAGCCCCCCAAAAATATATAAAAAAACGTTTTTTTTCTCAGTTTAGGCCGATATGTATTTTTGGTATTAAAAAAAAAAAAAAAAATCACAATAAGCGTATATTGATTGGTTTGCGCAAAAGTTATAGCATCTACAAAATAGGGAATAGTTTTATGGCATTTTTATTATTAGTTTTTTTTTTTTTTTACTAGTAATGGCGGAGATCTGCGATTTTTATCGGGACTGCGACATTATGGTGGATACATCGGTCAATTTTGACACATTTTTGGGACCATTGGTATTAATACAGTGATCAATGCTATAAAAATGCATTGATTACTGTAAAAATGTCACTGGCAGTGAAGGGGTTAACGACTAGTGGACGATCAAGGGGTTGTGTTCCCTAGTGTGTGTTCTAACTGAAGAGGGGAGGGGACTTGTGCAGGGGAAATGACAGATCTCTGTTTATACTCTGTATGAACAGACGATCTGTCTATTCTCTCCTCAGAGAACCGAAAACTGTGTGTTTACACACACTGATTGTGACCGCCGGCACTCGCATCAGCTTGAGGGAGGAGCGGGGGGCGCATGCCCCTAGTGGCCACAGGGCGAAGCAGCAACGAAACATAACGTTGTTTTGCCCAGCCGTGCCATTCTGCCTCAGATCAACTGCTGAGGCTGGTCGGCAAGTGGTTAATGACACTCTTTCATGCTCTGAATACTCTGTGAGCTTAGATATTATTGTGACCATTTAAAGTGGACCTTTCAGTAACAAGTCTGCATAAATACAAAAAAGTACTACCTATTATCAATAACTTCTACAACTATGTGATTTATATGTGTAGTGTCTGGCATGGTAGGCCTTAAAGAGAAAGTAAACCCTGATGGGTTTTACTTCCTCTATTTTCCCCTGCAAAGTAAAAGCATAATAGATTGGTATGCATCGCATACTAGCCCATTATGTTACCTGCAAATGAAGCCTGCGATGTCCTCGCTGTCCCCATCCATCTCCACCCCTCTTCCTTCCAGGGCAGCTGAACTCGCACGATTTCAAAGTAACCCGCATGCAGTGTGAACATCAACAGCTGTGATCAGGAGTCAGTGGAATGGACTCTTGTTAGTGTGACCACTTTTAGGGCCAATCACAGTGTTCACCTGATCAGAAAGCTCATCCCATGCATTAAGATAAAGTTAAAGGGGTGGTAAGGGTTTAAAAAGCAATCCTTGAGCTCCAAGAAAGTGACTTTGTATAGGCAAAAATTGTTTAATCAGTTTGCTTCAGGCAGGAGGAATCATTTCCTCAGGCTGCTGACACATTGATCAGATTGCAACATTGGAGGGGAGTACTGGAATTTTTCACCAGGAGCACAGGTACTAGCTTTACCAAATCTGCTAAAAATAAGCATTTTTATTTTCCCCTGTGTTGCTGTTGGAGATTTTCCCACACTTCTTGTGCAGTAAATCTGTTATCTTTGGGACAGTAAGTAAATAGAAATTTTTCTAAGGGCCAGTTCACATTTTTTTTTTCTGCATCAAAAATGCATAGAAAACGGAAAATGGAATACTTACCTTTCCGTAATTTTCCTTTCCTGGTGCCTACCCATGGCAGCATACCAATGGTTGGTTGCTCCGCCACCGACCAACCCACAGGACCACTTTAACTCTATAAATAAAAGAGTTGTTCCTCCCCACTGTCATTCTTTTAACTAGATCTCAGAAAACTAAGGATTATTGAAGGGAGGGTGTATGCTGCCATGGGTAGGCACCAGGAAAGGAAAATTACGGAAAGGTAAGTATTCAATTAAGGAAAGGGGAGAGACACATACTGAGAAGATATAGAGTGCTGCACACCCCGATTAATGTCAAAAAGGGGTCCCCGGCCGTCCACCACGTCAGCAGGGGAAAAGGGGGGGGGGTTTTACTCGTTCATGCGTGTCTTACAAGGAGTCACACCAAGTGGATATTTCCCAAAACTGGGGAGGAGCGTGGGGCCAAGCGAGCGACACCTGCAGCCAAAGCATGTTCTACTTTTTTTTCTGGAACTGGAATGCGCTAGAACTGCAAGCATTGGTCTGAACTATGCCATTTAAAACCATACAACGTACTTTCCTGGTGCCTCCATGGCAGCATACCAATGGTTGGTTGCTCCGCCCCCGACCAACCCACAGGACCACTTTAACTCTATAAATAAAAGAGTTGTTCCTCCCCACCGTCATTCTTTTCTCTGTCCTCGTTCCTTCCAAGACGACCTTAGCAAGCTGGATCGTTAAATTAATCCAAAGGGCCTATCGGGCTAGTGGTCTGGCAGTTCCAGATGCGGTCAGCGTGCATTTCACTCGGGGAATGGCCTCTTCTTGGGCAGCATTGGCGCGGGTCTCCCCTGAGACAATTTGCTGAGCAGCTAGTTGGTTGTCATTCAACACTTTCATGTCTCACTATAGTGTAGACCCAGCGGTTCTTACTTCCCGGGAATTTGGGGAAAGAACCTTACAGATGTCAAGGCTGTAGTTTTTCATTAAATTTCTTATTGCAGTACCCTCCCTGTAAGCGAGTTATTTACCATTGGTATGCTGCCATGGAGGCACCAGGAAAACGGAAAATTGAATACTTACCAAAAAGAAGAAGAAGATATCCCCCGTGGGGCTTTAAAGCAGCAAAAAATTATGAAAATAATAAGTTGTTACTTGAAAGGGTTTTTTAATTAGTGGGACTTAACCGTAATGGTTAGAATAAGAGCTGTGCTACAGGAGATAACACAAATGAAGCTGGCACAAGTTTATACAATGATCAAGCGCTATAATAGGGTGATAAAACTGACGCGTTTCGACCCCGTTGGGTCATCTTCAGAGGATTGAGGCGCTGTGACAGAATTTACGTATTAGAGTTCATGGATGTGACCATAAAAATATAATGTAATATATATATGTTTAACAGTATAATTACCAATCACATTGTGTTTGAGCAGTTTCTCCTGAGCTTATAATAATTCTCCGACGTCTTCCCCACTGGGTCCCAACAGGGGTCCCCGGCCGTCCACCACGTCAGCAGGGGAAAAGGGGGGGTTTTACTCGTTCATGCGTGTCTTACAAGGAGTCACACCAAGTGGATATTTCCCAAAACTGGGGAGGAGCGTGGGGGCAAGCGAGCGACACCTGCAGCCAAAGCATCAAATAACAGACAACTGTACCATCAGTGCGTTCTGTTTAGCACGGATAGAGATATATGTATCATGTGTCACTTTTTGAAAAAAAGGATAACTCGGTTTATAATTTATTTAATATTTGTTTGATGTTGTGTGTACTTATTGGGGTCAGCGATGTATGAATATTCCCATAGTGGTGATGGTAACAAAAGGGGGGGGGAGGGGTTAACAAGGGTAGATAGGACTGCATGTAGATATCAGTATGTCAGAGTATGTAATGTAATAAGTAAATAGTGGTATCTATGTGTTGGCTGTGAAATAAGTGACAAAGTAGGGTGAGAATATAGGAATGTAAAGAAAAAGGCGAGTGTGGGGAGAACATATGAGGAAAGAAGGGGACGGGCAGACTAGTAATGCTTTGGCTGCAGGTGTCGCTCGCTTGCCCCCACGCTCCTCCCCACGCTCCTCCCCAGTTTTGGGAAATATCCATTTGGTGTGACTCCTTGTAAGACACGCATGAACGAGTAAAACCCCCCCTTTTCCCCTGCTGACGTGGTGGACGGCCGGGGACCCCTGTTGGGACCCGGTGGGGAAGACGTCGGAGAATTATAAGCTCAGGAGAAACTGCTCAAACACAATGTGATTGGTAATTATACTGTTAGCATATATATATTACATTATATTTTTATGGTCACATCCATGAACTCTAATAAATTCTGTCACAGCGCCTCAATCCTCTGAAGATGACCCAACGGGGTCGAAACGCGTCAGTTTTATCACCCTATTATAGCGCTTGATCATTGTATAAACTTGTGCCAGCTTCATTTGTATTATCTCCTGTAGCACAGCTCTTATTTTAACCATTACGGTTAAGTCCCACTAATTAAAAAACCCTTTCAAGTAACAACTTATTATTTTCATAAGTTTTGCTGCTTTAAAGCCCCACGGGGGATATCTTCTTCTTCTTTTTGACATTAATCAGGGTGTGCAGCACTCTATATCTTCTCAGTATGTGTCTCTCCCCTTTTCTCGAATATTGGGTGGCCAAACACCCCTCCCCCTACTTTTTGACACTCGAGTTAAGATATGAGCTGTGGGATGATTCTGGTTGAATTGTGCATTTCTTGTAATACTTTTATTGTGACTGTTTCTACTGAATAAGTATTGTGTTACATTGTTTACAGGATGAGCCAATGTATATGTATAGGTGATGATTGGACTATCCCCATGCAATTACACGCTAATATTTTAGAACAGGCGAGATCGGATAAAATTATCTGTCATTCTCCCCTGTTTTCACTAATCTATCATAATACTGGACACTTTAGTGCGCCTCCTCAGGCGCACTTAACATGTTTACAATACATTGGCTAGTATTTTCATTTGGCTGTAATGACAACCCCTACCATCTGGAGCATCACATGTACGTTTTTTGTTAAATCCAATGGAGGTAGCCCATGGCTGCCTCGAATGCATTCCAACCACCCACAGCTTTCTAGATCTTTGTACACTAGAATGCAATTTATAAATTTATAGGTTTCTTATAATCCTTTTACATATTGTCTGCATTGTGTTGTTCCCCCACCTCCCCCCTTCCAGGGCCCGATGTGGGTTCCATGGGCCGTGGACCCGTCCTGGGGATGGGGGCTTCGTCGTTGCGTCTCTTCCTGGCAGGAAAAGAGGGGGGCACAATTAAAGGGTCCGTGCCTCCTTTCTGCACCCTCGGGTGTATCATTTCCTGCCAGCGGCGTTCCGGATCACATCCGGATGCCGTGGCGTTGCGGGCACGCGATGCTGCATGCGTGCGCGTGACATCACGACATCACGCTATTACGGCGGATGTGACGGCTGTGCCGGGATATCCATCTTCCTGAACGCCAGGGGAGCCACATGTGGAGTGTTAATCCCTGCTGGAGGAGGGGGGGGGTGGGGACAGCCTGTGTGCACCTGCAGCCCAATTAGGCATCCAATCAGCGGCCAGCACTTTATTTATAATGACCAAGCAGATTGGGGGATCTGCATTTAGTTCTTACTGTCTCATCAGACTGACCTATACTCTGGAGACAGGTAATCACCAGTATCTGAACACATTGATGAGTTGGACCTGACGTGACATACCTTGTATTGTGGGTCTCTTTCACGTCATTCCTTCCCACTGTGACTAGTTACACCATTTTGTACAATCTACATGCGATTCTACCCACCCTCAACACACGTTCACCTTTATTGCACTTTACCTTGTGTGTTTCTTTGTCTCACCTCTGTCCCATTTTCTTCCAATCTTGACACCTCATCACCCCTTTTCCAGCACCTATGCATTTTTCAGTACACCATCACACACACCCATTTCTCACATACACACGGTTGGATTGTGTTTTTTGCTAATGTTTTTGCTTTCACTGCTTTTTGATTGTTTTATTTGGCCCCTTGCACTGCACCTTCCCATTTCCCCACCCCCATGCTTCCCTTCCACTCACATGCATCACCCCACCTGCACTATCCTCACACTTCACCAATCTGTCTCCTTTTTTTTTTTTTTCCCCTGGATCTGTTCCTCTTAAGCTTTTTACCTTCACTCCCTAATCCTTTTTTTTCCCATTCTCCCCTTAACCATCCCCCCCTCCTTCCCGTTCTTTCTTTCCCATCCCCTTCCTTTCCCCTGGTTTTTTTTTTTTTTTTTCCATTCCCTACTAGTCTGCCCGTCCCCTTCTTTCCTCACATGTTCTCCCCACACTCGCCTTTTTCTTTACATTCCTATATTCTCACCCTACTTTGTCACTTATTTCACGGCCAACACATAGATACCACTATTTACTTATTACATTACATACTCTGACATACTGATATCTACATGCAGTCCTATCTACCCTTGTTAACCCCTCCCCCCCCCCTTTTGTTACCATCACCACTATGGGAATATTCATACATCGCTGACCCCAATAAGTACAGACAACATCAAACAAATATTAAATAAATTATAAACCGAGTTATCCTTTTTTTCAAAAAGTGACACATGATACATATATCTCTATCCGTGCTAAACAGAACGCACTGATGGTACAGTTGTCTGTTATTTGATGCTTTGGCTGCAGGTGTCGCTCGCTTGCCCCCACGCTCCTCCCCAGTTTTGGGAAATATCCACTTGGTGTGACTCCTTGTAAGACACGCATGAACGAGTAAAACCCCCCCTTTTCCCCTGCTGACGTGGTGGACGGCCGGGGACCCCTGTTGGGACCCAGTGGGGAAGACGTCGGAGAATTATTATAAGCTCAGGAGAAACTGCTCAAACACAATGTGATTGGTAATTATACTGTTAAACATATATATATATTACATTATATTTTTATGGTCACATCCATGAACTCTAATATGTAAATTCTGTCACAGCGCCTCAATCCTCTGAAGATGACCCAACGGGGTCGAAACGCGTCAGTTTTATCACCCTATTATAGCGCTTGATCATTGTATAAACTTGTGCCAGCTTCATTTGTGTTATCTCCTGTAGCACAGCTCTTATTTTAACCATTACGGTTAAGTCCCACTAATTAAAAAACCCTTTCAAGTAACAACTTATTATTTTCATAATTTTTTGCTGCTTTAAAGCCCCACGGGGGATATCTTCTTCTTCTTTTTGGTAAGTATTCAATTTTCCGTTTTCCTGGTGCCTCCATGGCAGCATACCAATGGTAAATAACTCGCTTACAGGGAGGGTACTGCAATAAGAAATTTAATGAAAAACTACAGCCTTGACATCTGTAAGGTTCTTTCCCCAAATGCCCGGGAAGTAAGAACCGCTGGGTCTACACTATAGTGAGACATGAAAGTGTTGAATGACAACCAACTAGCTGCTCAGCAAATTGTCTCAGGGGAGACCCGCGCCAATGCTGCCCAAGAAGAGGCCATTCCCCGAGTGAAATGCGCGCTGACCGCATCTGGAACTGCCAGACCACTAGCCCGATAGGCCCTTTGGATTAATTTAACGATCCAGCTTGCTAAGGTCGTCTTGGAAGGAACGAGGACAGAGAAAAGAATGACGGTGGGGAGGAACAACTCTTTTATTTATAGAGTTAAAGTGGTCCTGTGGGTTGGTCGGGGGCGGAGCAACCAACCATTGGTATGCTGCCATGGAGGCACCAGGAAAGTACGTTGTATGGTTTTCAATGGCATAGTTCAGACCAATGCTTGCAGTTCTAGCGCATTCCAGTTCCAGAAAAAAAAGTAGAACATGCTGAATTTTTCCTGCACTGGACTGTACTGGAATGCTGTAAAAAGTGCACCAAAAACGCAGTGGAACACACATGTTCTTATTTAATGTTAAGAAAAAAAGAGGTGAAAAAATGCACTGGAATGCGTCAAAAGCGTGCATGCAGAAAAGCACCTGGAACGCATCAGGACTGCGTTTCTATGGTGTGAACTGGCCCTCAAAAAACCCAAGATAGCAGTATAAGCCTGACAAGAGTTCTAAAGCTTTCCCACTCTATCAACAACTAAAAAGTAATTTGGGCTGGACATACACATGGGAGGTGTAAAAAATAGTGTTTGTTTTTCAGCGATCACATATTTTGAATCAGTTTTTTGTTGACCAGCTGACCTCATTAGCACACACCCTGCATCATCCACCCTTCCTACCTACCCACCCATTTCCAGGTGCATGTTTTTTAAATGAAATGCAATCAATCAGTGATCACTCTTCTCACTAAATACAAAGGCATCAATTTTTTTTTTTTTTTTCCCCTACCTTAACTTTAATCTGGCATAAATCATTCACTTGACATTTTGGATTGTGCAGGAAGTGAGAGATGAGATAACAGCCTATGTGGAGCAGAGCTGTAGTATTGAAAACAGGAGAGGTTTGCCCTGGGTTCTGTAAAGCTCAGCATACACTCTACAATCTGATTTACAATCTCCTTTAGATCTACCATTAACTCTGTAGTGCAAGGGCCTGCAGTTGGACACAGAGTGCATGGATAGATAGGTGGGTACTCCTAATCCATAGTTCTGGTAAATCTAAACAAATGACTCATGTCATTGTTATGAGGAGTAGTAAGGAAAGAGATTTATTTTGTAGAGGTGCATAGCATGCAGAAGAGTTTGATTGTTTAATGAGCTAGTATGGCTGTCCTTGTGAGCGTATATCATTGCAAACTAAACATAGAAACACTTTAAAAAAAAAACATACAATAGTATTTTTTACTTCAGGCTAATCACTTTTACACATACATCTAAAAATAATTGAGCAGACTGTCCAGTTCCTTTTATAGGCTCTTTCTGGTGTTGTATACAGGTACATTGAAGATCTCATTTTACACCTGTGTGTTTGATCCCTAAATAAGTATTTCCCTTTCTCACTTTCCTCTTTTCCAATGCCCTCATTTACTCCAAAGTACAATAATTTGCAAGTGTGTTTAGCACTGTACTATTTTCTAAAGAAATGTATACTTAAATACTGATTTATTATACTAGCCATAGAATATGTATATTGTTTGACAAGTCACAACCCGATTGTTGCAATGGGCTTGTATATTTTCTTTTTTTTTTTTTTTTTTTTTACAGTTTTCCCTCTTCTGTACTAAGTTTTTAAAGTGCATGATTATTAGCTCATTCAACAAGACACAATCAGAATGAGAGAAGGAAAGTAAGGGTAATATTGATGAAGCTGTTACATAGGTGCCAAGGGCAAGCAGACTCTGTTGAGGCTTATGCTGGCCATACACTATACAGAAAATCGGCCGAACCCATTTTCGAAAAAAGAACGTTCGGTAATGACCGCAAACGATCACGCCATCAGGTAAGTAAAGATTTTCGATCGTTAAATCGTTTATGAACAGCAATGTATCGTTTTTTCGTTCGTTTTTTTCATTTATAAAAGGAAGCGTCAAAATGTGTTTGACCTCTGTACTGTGACTTCCTGTGTTTGACGAGGAGCAACATACGTTCGTGCGTACGTCGGAACGAACCCTCTACCTACAATATGGATGTGGATGAAAGGACCATTGGCATAGTCATGCTTGGAGTGATGGCTATCCAACAAGCAGAGGAACCCATAATCAAAAGGCGAAGGTTATGGAGTAAAGAGTGGCTCAAGAACCGGGATGACTTCTCTCATATGAGATTGGTTCGAGAGCTCCAAGAAAACAATCCCGATGACTATCGGAACTATCTCAGGATGCCTGATGAGTCCTTTCAGCTCTTATTGAGTAAGGTGTCACCCCTTATTACCAAAAAAGACACCGTTTTAAGACCAAGCATCCCAGCAGAGCAGAGACTGGTAGCAACACTTCGGTTTCTGGCAACTGGCCGAAGTTATGAAGATTTAAAGTTCACTACCGGAATCTCTGCCCAGTCACTTGGCCGCATCATACCAGAGACCTGCCAAGCCATTATAAAGATCATGCAAGAGGAATACCTAAAGGTAATGACACACTGCTTTTATTTTTAACTCTCAAACACTGTACAGCTTGCTTTGTTTAACTTTGATTTTAGAAGCTCTAAACATATCAGTAAACTCAAACTAGTTCATAACATGTCAAACTGACAAACATAACATATTTAAACTCAAATGTATGTTATTCACAAAGATGTGTACTGATAATCATGTCCCCAGTTGCTTTGTTGACGATCCTGCTGTGGGAATGGTACGTTCCACGGATGCATTTGTTGAGGTACTTGCAATGATTGTGGGTGTGTGGTTTGCAATGATTGTGGGTGTGTGGTTTGCAATGATTGTGGGTGTGTGGTTTGCAATGATTGTGGGTGTGTGGTTTTGTGCTCAGCTAAGTGTGTATTTGTGGTCAGCTCCCCCCTTAACCCTTTATTAAGAAGTTGAATGAGTAATGGTTCCAGTAATTGTTTTTGGTCTTCTGACATCCTGCGCATTTTCTTTGCTGCAAATGCACCCAGGTCATCACATTCATCCTTCTTCTGATTTAACGCTGCAGATGCTTGTAGTAGAAAGTTGCCTGTTGCATCTTGCTTTGTCTTTCTCTTTTTGGTAATGCTTACTGGTGGTGATGTGACAGTTTGTGTTTCACTGCCAAATAGATCCTGTATAATAAAGTCAATTGTTTTAATTTTTTGACAATTAAGCCTTTGATTTTTTTGTAACATATATTTTTATCTTTGCACAGCTGCCATCATCTGTGGAGGAGTGGAAAGCAACTGCCAAACAATTTGAAGACTATTGGAATTTTCCAAATTGTGGTGGTGCCATAGACGGCAAACATGTTCGGATAATACCCCCAGCAAACTCAGGCTCATTCTTCTTCAATTATAAAGGCTACTTTAGTATTGTCCTAATGGCAATTGTCAATGCCAAATATGAATTTATTTATGTTGACATAGGGAAAAATGGCAGAAATTCGGATGGGGGGATACTAGAGAAGACCTCTTTTTTCCATCACTTAAAAAATGGACTTCTACATCTCCCAGCCCAAGAGGATACAGTTGAAGGTCTCAACTTCTCTTTTGTTGCGGATGACGCGTTTGCGTTATCAGAGCATATTTTAAAACCTTTTGCCCTCAAAAACCTGACCCCTGATCAAAAAATTTTTAATTATCGGTTATCTCGGGCTAGACGAGTGGTTGAAAACGCGTTTGGCATTATGGCCAACCGTTTTAGAATATTTCACACTGCAATAAATGTAGCCCCCTCAAGAATTGACACAATAGTACATAGTTGCTGTGTGTTACACAACTTCTTACGGCGTACTAGCTCCACCTACATGACCCAATCCCAGTTGGACCGGGAAGATATTTTGTCTGGGGATGTCACGCCTGGTGAGTGGCGTAATGACACCGAAGGCTTATTAAACCTAGGCCGTGCCCCACCACGTCTCTCCAGTCAAGTAGCTCGCCAGAGTCGCATTGATTATATGCAGTATTTTCTGGGTCCTGGAGCAGTCGATTGGCAAAACAATGTCTAAATGATATGTACATTTGAGTGGCTGCATTTATATATTATTTTATTTCTTAATACAGATGTTATGTAAGATTTTTCTTTAAATAAAAAAAAATACCAAGTTACATGTGCTTGGATTTTTGGCTGTATTCTCTTAAATGTTTAGTTTCAGATGTGTACATATAAAGGTGTATATTAAAACAGAATATTCAGACTTTACCTGACTGTCTGCCATTTCGTCAAATGTTCCATCTTCTTCATCTCCTGAAATATTCTCACTGATACTGTCTAAACTTGACACAGAGGGTCGTGCTTCCTCCTGGTCAGTCAGAAAACGTAGACTCTCAAAATACCACAGGCGTGGCACATATACTTCATCTGCACCTGCACCAGATCTTTTGGATTCATTAATTTTATTTAATTCTTTTTTGAAGATAGTACGCAGATTGGCTATTTTTTTGGTCACATAGGATATATCTGCTTTTGCATACACAACAGTGCATAGTTCCACTAATTTAGTATACGCTTCTTTACGTTTTTGCCGATCTGAGTAGTCTTTGGAGCGCACTTTCCATAGACATGTAAGGTCTCGGTACATTTCAATGAATTGTGGCAGGAAATGTGGTGATGTAAATTTGTCCACCATTGCTCCTGTATTAATAAAAAATGCAGCATTGTTCAGTTGCCAAACTACACCTAACAATTAATACCCTAGAACTATAGTACTGGTCTGCTTACCTTCACTTCTTAAATCTTCTGTGTATTGGCCAGTGTAATCCTTTTGTCTGGTCAGTGGCAAGACAACGTTCTGTTCTGTGTGTGTTAAGCACCATACACACGATCGGACCTTGTACAAACTTTCCCGTTGTTTTTTTTTGAAAAAGGGCCTTGTCTCTCTGAACTTGTATTGCATGCAGACGGTCTGACGTTTAGGCAACAAACACGAACGTAGTCACGTTACAACGTACGGATGACACTTCCAAAGAAGACGTAAAATTCTTCAGCGTCAACGCTTCGGGCTCCCTCTGCTAATTTCCAATTATTATACGTTTGTCAGTGCAGATTCGTGCGTTATCTTGCGTTTACGACCGTTTGTAAAATTGTATGACAACCAGCCATGTTACACAATCCTAGGAGAGAGTGTGTTGTTTATGGGCTTGCAGTTCTTGCTGTGACTCTAGCCCGGTCCAGGAATAGTCAGAGTAGTAGGATGAGGATTATTTTGGCCAAAACTTGGCTACTTAATCGTGACCAATTTAGCCATATGCCCTTGCTGCGTGAGCTGCAGGAGAATAATCCAAATGATTCTCTGAATTATCTCCGGATGACGGACTCCTGCTTTCAGCAACTATTGTCCTTGCTGTCCACCTATATCATGAAGCAGGACACATGCATGAGGGCTGCTATTCCAGCAGAGCCAAAGCTCATAGCTACCTTACGTTATTTGGCGACAGGGAGGGGTCCCCAGGATATCAAGTTTACCACTTGGATCTCTCACAAGGCTCTGGGAGAGATTATTCCTGAGACATGTATTGCTATTATCCAAGTCCTGCAGAAGGACTATATTCGTGTAATTTTTTTGGATTTAATATCACCTTTGTGTTTTTCAAAATTATTTTAGAAATTTATTATTCCATCCTTCCCATTTTTGTAATATGCTGGGAATGAATGCCCTCTTTGTCCTCATGCATGCTGTAACTTTTTGGTGGCCTACATGCATATTTTCCTTCACTAACCTCACCAGCATGCTACCCTTGGCCCACACACACCTAGCCTAGTAACTTCAAACTGGATTTTTTTAGGCTTCATTTTCATGTTTACCACAAACACCCTCTAAAATGTGTCCCAATATTATTCCTGTCCTTTAAATTCATGCAGAGTGCAAGATTCCCTTTTTGTTTGTGCAAATACTTATCCCCCCCCCCCCCCCTAAAAAAAAAAAAAAAAAAACAGTCAACCGATATAACTACTCTATCTGCTGATTTTGCAAAACACATACATAGTATACCTTATTTTTTTTGGTAAGATTGCTGACTAAATTCTCCCAAGCATGTAGTGCAAGGGCCTGCAAGATTACCTTCAAAAGGTCAAAATGATACGTTCGTTAGGATGAATTTAGCATTATGAGGGGCTCACACCATCCCTGTGCTGTGCTGACTTCCTGTGTTTATAACTTTATCCTAACGAATAATCCTAATTAACGAACATTGTTATTATTTTGTCCGATGTATGTCAAAATGTGTATAGATTTGAACAATGTGCCTTCTGATTGACGGATTTGCCCACTTCTTACCTGGCCACTGGCCTGACAATGTTCTAAAGATGGATGGTCAGGCAAAATATTAAATAATTTTTCATGCATTTAGCTCTCATGGAAGTGTAGAGGTTTACTTGTCAAAACCAGCTACCAATTCAACTCCCCCCCCCCCCTTAAAGTTTACGAATGTGCCACCAGAGGGGGTGAGGGAGCATATAATTAGAATGTAGCCTTTTTTGGATGTTGGGATGAATGGACGCCACTCTGATGGAGATGTGATGATACGTCCTGAATTTTAGGATATTATACAAAAAGGGACATTAATTTTTTCAAATGCTCTTGACAATATTGAGGTAATAAATTTAGGCTTTGGGGCAGATGAGGCTACATTGCCTCAGAGAAAAGTGATGAGCCTTTTTCCCCACCAGCTCAATAGGCTGTGATGCCAGCTAGGGCAAGTGCATGTGCTGGTTTGGGCTCCCAGAATGCCCGTCTTGTCATTGAACAATATATGGACTACTTTTTTACTTGCTGATTAATTAGTTTACTTCTTAATAAAATGAGATTTCCAAGGAAATACTGTTGTCTGTTTACTAGCTTTGCAAATAGCCTTGATCTTTTTCTTTTTTGCCACTAGTGCAAACCAACCTGATGTGCAACATGAGGTGCCAATCTCACTTTGAGCTAACTATTATATTGTGCTGTGTCTCAGCTACACACATTTTAGAGTACACTGTCAATGTAACCACAGCAACTTAACAAATATACTGGTATTGAGCATTGAAATAAAAAAACACACATTGTTTTGTTTCAAAAATGTTTTTATATGTGCACATTCCTGTGCGTTTTTTTCTTTGCACAAACAGGCATATTCTAAAAGTGAACTTTTATGACAACCTCGAACTTACAAAGTTCAACATTAACAAAATATTTTAAATTTTTATTTTCTGGATTTATTATAAACAATTATTTACACAAATTTTAGCATAAAAAATCTTAAGGTAAAATTTTTGATTTTTTTTTTTTTTTTTGGATATTTTGTGTGTAATTATTTTTTCAGCATATTTTTTTTTTTTTTTTTTTAATTTTTTATCTCATTTTTTAATTGAAAATTCTTGATAAATATTTAGATCCAATTTTTTTTTTTTGGTTTTTAGATCATTTTTTGTTTTAAATTTGTATAAAAGATTTAGATAAAATTTATGTTTTTTTTTTTTTTTTTTTTTTTAGATTATTTTTTTATCATTTTTTTGGGTAAAATTTTCTTCATTATTTTCTTAATTTTTTTTTTTTTTTTTTTTAGATTATTTTTTTATCATTTTTTTGGTTAAAATTTTCTTCATTATTTTCTTAATTTTTTTGGCAATTAACAAACATAAACAATAATTTGAACATTATCATGCAGCAGGAAATGAAGAACATGATAGATGTTTATGGACGTCAAAAGTGTTTAGATTCTACCCAAAACATCTATCATGTCCTTCATTTCCTGCTGCATTGAGTTGAGACGAGCTCTCATGGCATCAATTTCGGCGTTCCAGAGCATTATCTGACCTATGAGCCTTTGGGCGCTGTCTGTTGTGAAGTGGTCAGGTGGCTCTTCCACAACCAGAACATCACCTAAAAAAGTGTGAAAAAAACATGTATTTAGAAATATGCAGGCATACATAGATTACCTGAAGCTGGGGTGTCAGACACTCACCTGGTGAGGTACAGGCTCCCACTTCCCCCACCTCTCTTTCATCATTTGTGATGCTGGTGCTGGGTTCAGGTTGGGGGTCCCGTCGATGTTGTGGCTCCCGGCGAGGTTGTGGGTCCCGGGGATGTTGGTTGTCCCGACGAGGTTGGGGGTCCTGTTGACCCTGTTGTCGGCGTCTTTGATTCCCTATGAACAATTAAAAAAAGGTATACTTAGCACACAGATATTTATGGCCCGAAATAGGAAAATGAAACATTGCTTTCAAGTGGTGTACAATTGTCTGTTTAGGAAGAGAACCAAGTTGAAGACATGAAACCGAGCCCTTTCTTTGATGGCCGTCTCCATCCAGCCTACCCTACGGCATTTGGGTCGCACGCAATATCTATGCTTGTTTGTTGTTAACCATTTTATTGCCCTCTCTATGTATTTAATATTGTTAAATAAAAAGTTTATTATCTTACATTCTTTTCTCTTATTCACCTGGAATACTTTAGCACCGCTATAATCCCCTGTCCCTTTACTCATTGGTTATGATTAAAAAGACCTTCGACCCCAAATTCAATACTTACCTTTTTGTGTGAAGTTTTTATGGTGTCCCACACTAGTGCTCCTGAGTCCAGATGTGTAAACAGCTGCTGTGTCCTCTCCTTACATTCCACTGAATTAATTAACATTTCAAAGACATCTAGACAACAATGTCTTTTAAATTCGTTCAATCACATAAATGATCATGACCAAAACAGTCATAAGCCTATATCAGTTTCAAAAAGTCGTATTCATTGGCAAACGATCACTGTTGGTCCTTACGAACGTTATTTCATACCCGCGAACGTTATTTAACCACCTACGAACATTCTGTATAACAGTCAAGAAAAGCACATGGAGAAGCAGGCAAGTGAAGAATCATAAATGGGACACACAAGTACTTACTTTTTCGAAGTTCCTTCCTTATTTTGAGGTACTGATCTGGCTCCCTGTTTTTCAGGTCAGACCAGCGCTTCCTCAGTTGGTCCTTTTTTCTATGGACCCCAAACTTCCGCTCCAAGGCCTTCACCACATCAGTGAGGATTTTGTCCTTCACCAAATTGGGATGTGCATATGGGCCATGTTTCCCATCATAATCTTGTTTTTTCAAGATTCCAACCATCTCCACCATCTCCTCAAATGTCATGTTGGTGGCCTTTCTGGATCTGCATTCAGACACATGTGTCTCCGCCATTGTTGCTCCTCACTACGCACCGAACAGAAAAGGGGCGGGCAATATTCAAGAAAAAGAACGTCAGGGGCGGAGTTTCAGGCATGCGCCGTCTATGTCAAGTTAACACGCGGTACGAACGAATGCGTGATGCCGTTCGGGTAGCGGAGTTTTCACGCATAGTGTATATCAATCGAACGAGCGTGTGATGTAAGATTACGTTCTGTTTGTGTGCGAGACAAAGGCAATCCGAGAGTCCCCGCGAAAAGAAGCTGGTTCTAAATTCTGTCGCTCCCGTTCGTAATTTATAATGACATTTTTTAAAGTAGAAATGCCATTTTGCTCTCTAACTGTTTTAAACAGGGGAAACATGCGCCCCTTTACAGGCATACTATAGACACCCCCCCTAGGTAATACAGTTAAAGGAATATTACACTTTTATTGTTTGACTTTATTCATTAGTAAAATCACTGTTCATGAAAAAATGTGTTTTTGTTAAACTTTTCTATCCATTCATACATGTCTCCTGGGGCAGGACCCAGGTCACCAAACACTTTTTATGGCAATACCATAAATATAAGCCTTTAAAATTACCACTTAGAATTATTCATGTTCAACTCCCTTAGACTTTAACGGTGTTCACGTGTTAAAACCAATTTTTGGCCTGTTCAAATGTTCTGGTGCAAAACTAACAGGGGGCTGTTGGTCTCATCCCTAATGGCAATTAGCTTGCATATTATGTCTTAAAATTATCACTTTGGAATTCTACCATAGACGTTTATAGGTTGGCAAATGAGAAAATGTTGTATGGGGCACACTGCAAACAGCCCCCCCCCCCCACAGCTGCCCTACTGTCAATGCAGCGTGACCTGTGACCAATACAGCGTGACCTGTGCCACATACAGCATGACCTGTGCCCAATACAGCCTGGTCTGCCTGTGCACCATACAGCCCCACATATGCTGAGGAAGAGGCAAGCTACTAGGATCAGCAGAGAGCGGGATTGGCCACTGTACTAGCTTTCATTTGAATTATCCCGTCTTCCCGGGGCTCATCACATAGCCCCACCTCTTGGCCCGACGCCTTTGATGACGTCACATGTCCCGCATTGGATCGGCGTTCTATGAAATGCACTGGCCCAAAAGGTGGAGCTATGTGACGTGAGCCCCGGGAACATTGGAAGTCCTAATGAAAGCTCTTACATCGGGCAATTCAGCTCTGCTGATACGGACAGCTCGCCTCTTCCTCTCCTATCTCTTCCCCTGGCTGGGAGACTGTGCCGGCGGGGCTCTTATCCTCACTGGGCCCCACTCGGCTGCGGGCCCCGTAGCGCCTGCATGGGTCAATATGGTGGTAGTTACGACCCTGAATGCATAGTACTTTTTTGGGGTACAAAAAGTGAGTCCCATATCAATAGACAGCAGTGGCCAAAAAGGATTAGGACAAGAATGAGAAATGCTGGAGTCAGAATGATCTTCTTTCCTATTTGGACACATTACAAATTATAAAGTCATGACATGAAAATTGTTGATGAATGATGTCCAAAAATTTAAATGATGTTGGTTTTACACACACAAGAACTTTAGAGCCAAGAAGAGCCTGGGCCCAGCAGCCAGACAACAACTGAGTGCAGGATCCCTCCCCTGCGTCCTCCCAAAAAAAGGGCCAGGAAGAGCCAACATCTGGATGAGGCCACAGCTGAGTTCTTAACTAGGGCTACTTCTCTGATAAACACAGCACCCGATAGTGCTGAAGGGTTTGGCAGTTTTAATGCTAGTAAGCTCCGTGAGCTTGACGCAGATCAAAGGGAGCTATGTGAGGCTCTAATCATCCAGCTCTTCAGCAAGGCCAGGAAACAAGAGCTAACCACTAAATCTCATGTGTGTCATTTGAACAACACTCCTCCACAACAAACCTACCCACCACAGCAAGCCCACCCACCTGAGCAGCATGGTGGTCAGTGGCAAAATCAGCCCCAAGGATACACAACAAGGCCACTGGTGTGGGGAGTTTAGGGGCTAAGAATTTAGCAGGTTGAATTTGTGGATTTCAGTATGATTTAATAAGCTATATTTTTTCGTTTGATGTGTATCGTTTGCTCTTTTTCTTTTTAAATTATATTTTTAAATTGTGAGGACAGAGAACATGTCTAATAATTTTGTAAGTTTATTTATGTTGTGAATGCACAATAAGCAAAATGGCCTTAAAAAACAAACCAAAAGGATTGATATCACTAGAACACAAATCATAACTAAAATATGTTACAACCAGCAAAGCAGATTTATTCTTAAGCCATTAAAAATTCGTGATGGTCCTTGCTTCCGACCATGCATACGTGTTTGTACTTTGTACTAAAGTACAATGGTATTTTGGGCACACACGATCGGAGTTTTGTGGACAGAAAGTTTGTCCGTTCGTAGCCAACAAAAGTCCGAATTAAAAAAAATTTGTCCGATGGAGCGTACACACGGTCAGATGTTTCTCCAGAACTGCTAATTTACATGTTTGTTGTCAAAAAGTCCGAGCGTGTGTACGGGCCTTTATATAGTTGGTGTTGACGCTTGGTCATGAGGTTTGGACGCGAACGTATTTGACACGAATATTTCCCTTCCGGGTTAAATTATTTTCAACCATGCGCAGTAGCAACCATTCGTTTTTTCACGGACGAATAACGCATTAAACTTGCAATTTATCGTACGTTCGGCATAAAATTTCCAAACTTGCCGTTCGTTTTTTTTCCACAAAAACGTCACAAAAGATTATCGATTTGTGCCCATTAACTTGCCGAAAAACGAACGAAGTGTCTATATGAACGATTTTTCGGCCGATTTTCTGTATAGTGTATGGCCAGCATTAGGAATATCATCTTCTTCAGCTTTCTCCCCCCCCCTTCATCTTCCAGTACAGCTACTTGAGAGATGATTGGCTCCACCCTCCACAGGAAACACAAATCAGACATAATTTAAAAGGCCCCTCCCTTTCCTCTGTCTGACCCTCAGTTGTTTTGTGTTTCCAGACCCTCCAGGAGTACACACCGTAACGGTTGTTATTTTTTTCAGGTCTGCTAACTGTGGTTGGCGGACCTCCCTTTTTTGTGATACCCAGACGGGTTGTGACCATGTCTGTGGTATTTCTCTACTTTAGTAGAATAAAAAGGGCACCCTGTGTATGGAATGGATTACTTGCCTTGTGTGGTCTTAGCAGTGGCAACTTTCATTGCACATATAGTAGGTGACCGCGATATTGTGTCAATCTCGCCACTGTTATTGGCGAGATTTGACACCTGCGAGCCCCGTCGCAGGTGTCAAATCTTTGAGTTTTTTCCTTTCACGATGAGCGACAAGCATTGCTAACAGGTGTTTGGTATGAATCATGAGGGGGAACTCCACGCCAAGTTTTAAATAAAAAATGGCATGGGTTCCCCTCAGGGGCATACCAGGCCCTTAGGTCTGGTATGGATTTAAAGGCGAACCCCCTACGTCTAAAAAACAGTGTGGGGGTCCCCCCAAAATCTATACCAGACCCTTATCCGAGCACGCAGCCCGGCCGGTCAGGAAAGGGGGTGGGGATGAGCGCATATCAGGCCGCATGCCCTCAACATGGGGGGGTGGGCACTTTTGGGGCAGGGGGGCGCCCTGTGGCCCCCCCATCCCAAAGCACCTTGTCCCCATGTTGATGAGGACAAGGGCCTCTTCCTGACAACACTGGCCATTGGTTGATGGGGTCTGCAGGCGGAGGGCTTTTCGGAATCCCTGAGCCCCCTTTAATAAGGGGGCCCCCAGATCCAGGCCCCCACCCTATGTGAATGAGTATGGGGTACATCGTACCGCTACCCATTCCCTTGGGGGAAAAAAGTGTCAATAAAAAAACACACTAGACAGGTTTTTAAAGTAATTTATTAGGCAGCTCCGGGGGTCTTCTTCCAACTTCGGGGTCTCATCTGACTTCTCCGCTCTCTCCGGCCTCTTCTCCCGGTGTCCGGTTCTTCTACTGCTCCCGACCTCTTCTCCTGCTCTCCGGCCTCTTCTCCAGGTCTCCGGTTCTTCTGCCGGGCTCCTCACTATCTTCTGCTCTTTTGCCGCGATTTTGCTAGCGGTGGCCCGGTCTTCTTCGTCGTCTTTTTCCTTCTTCTTTTCTTCCGATGTTGACACGACGCTCTCTCCCACTGTAATGCCATGTGCGAGGTGCGCAACCACTTATATAGGCATGGGGCGTGGTCACCGGGTGATGTCATCCGGTGACCCCGCCCCTTATGACGTCACAGTCCCATCATGCCCCGGGACTGTGACATCATAAGGGGTGGGGTCACCGGATGACATCACCCGGTGACCACGCCCCATGCCTGTATAAGTCGTTGCATAACAGCGGGAGAGAGCATCGTGTCAACATTGGAAGAAGGAACAAGGCGACGGAGAAGACCGGGCCACCGCTAGCAAAAGAGCAGAAGATAGTGGAGGAGCCTGTGAGAAGAGGCCGGAGAGTGGGAGAAGAGGCCGGAGAGCAGGAGAAGAACCAGACACCGGGAGAAGAGGCCAGAGAGAGCAGAGAAGTCGGAAGAGACCCCCGAAGTTGGGAGAAGAGCCCTGGAGCTGCCTAATAAATTACTTTAAAAACCTGTCTAGTGTGTTTTTTCCCCCAGGTGAATGAGTAAGGGTACGATGTACCCCATACTCATTCACATAGGGTGGGGGGCCGGGATCTGGGTGCCCCCTTATTAAAGGGGGCTCCTGGATTCCCATAAACCCTCCACCTGCAGACCCTGACAACCAACGGCCAGGGTTGTCGGGAAGGGGCCCTTGTCCTCATCAACATGGGGACAAGGTGCTTTGGGGTGGGGGGGCCACTACATCAATTTCAACTACATCAATATAGTACTTTATTATTATTTTTTATTTTATGTTACATCATACATTGACTCAGGGTCATAATCACCCGAATAACGTTGATTTTGTACAATATCTATAAACAGAAACATTGGCCTTCATGAATAGAATGCAAGTAGAGTTAATATACATTGTATTACTCTACACAACACTTTCACAAAACATCCCTTGAGTAGTGTTTATGATATGTTTTGAAAAATGAATTGTAAGAGACACATCTATCAAAATAAGGAAAAACATCTTATTATTTTGTGCACAATACAATAGTACAATAATTTTTCATTGGTATTATGTTTCTATTCTCTGAATTTTCAAAGATTGCCTTAGTAATGTGTTATCTTTAATCAATCAGTTTTTATCCTTTATGGTTTAGGTTTTACTTTAAATAAAATCCAGAACATAAATGATATGCCCAAGTAATCTGTAAAAGTGACAGAGGGCACGATTTGCTAAAGTAAATGAACAATAATGATAAATTGTTGCAGGAAGGAATGTTTGGGCACATAGCGTTCAAGAGCCCTCAAATGATCTAGAACACACTGCTGTTCCTAATTGGCCATATTTGTTGAACTTTCAAACAGAGTTGCTTTTTCACCTAATATTTATAAAAAGTTCTCTACTGAATGCTCAAATCAACAGTTTACGTTAAGGCCTCATGCACATTAGATGTTTAGCTTCAGTACATGAGTCTCCTGCATTTAGGTGCAGTTGGAAAGTACAGGCGCAATCTCCCTTCCGGCAGCCTGTCAAAATCTATGAGGGTTTGACAGCTGCTGTAGCAGGATGGGTGACAAAATGCTTGGCACACCGTCCATCCCCATGCAGACACAACTGTCAGCCTCTCATCAAGTTTGACAGGCTGCTAGCAGTGGAGCTGGACAGTGCTTCTGCACCTTCCACCCACATCCAAACATTGGAGTCTCACGCACACTGGGCATTGAAAAGGATCTTGCATGATAAATATGTCAGTAAGATTCCTCCAATGTCATAAGTGTCCTGGGGGGGGGGATATATGTACTGTATATGTATTGTAAAACATGCAAAGACTGCAACACTCCTGTACTTCTTCAAAATACATTTTTATCAATCGTATACAATACAAAAATGGTGTCCCTCTGGTGCACACTTTTGCACTATGTCCTTCCTCTGACCGGGACCACCGTATACCACAAATCTTCAGTAATTAGTAGTGGAGATTGGTTGGAACTTTAACAAAGCCATGGCCTGGTAAGTTCATGTATTTCCATCCCAGGGGACTTTGAATGAAACCATGGCCTGGTGAGATCATGTGTTTCCATCTCTATTAAGTTCAAAGAAAGGGAGCAAAGGGGGAGGGGGGATATTTGGGACTTTACATGGAGCACCTGGTAGCAAAGGAATAAATTGGTGAACAAATAGGAACTTTATTGATTATTACATTTATGATTACATAAAATGCTGGTATCAATCTTAAACAAGGTAATTACAAAACATGGCAATAGCAAGGCATGGTAATAACATTAGTTTCACATAGTAGAATCACAATAAAAGTCCAGGGTTAACCAAAGCATGATTGGATAAAAACATAATCAAAATGATGCCTGCAGGATCAATATCCTCTTGCACCTGTTGGAATAGTACATAAAAACTTGAAGATCTGCATATATTGATAGGAACACAGCATTTGGTAGCTCTACGCATTTCGTGGCCTTTGAACCACTCATCAGGAGCAAAGCACATGATAAATCTATAATAAAGGAGTTGTATGTAAAAAATTCAAAATCAAATTAGATTAATGAAGGGCATGAACAGGGGTGGGGTAAGAGGAACCCCACAACTGGTGCATGCTTACTTACTCAGGTATGTGTACTAAGACTCTTCACATACACGGGTCTTTGTTTATCCCCTCGCTTCAGGCACACTCTTGCGACCTTTTTGATGTACTTTATTTTTCACCCTCTCCACAGGAGTGCCTCTTGGTTTTCCATGCCTACCCTGATGGTGGCCCGTTTGGGCCATCCCCTCTGAGCTGCACGCCACGGCTCTGGTTGGAGGTGCCTATGGATGGCTTGCGACACCCCCCTACCATACCACCAATACACATACCTAAGTAAGCATGCACCAGTTGTGGGGTTCCTCTTACCCCACCCCTGTTCATGCCCTCCATTGATCTAATTTTATTTTTGATTTTTTAAATACAACTCTTTTATTATAGATTTATCACGTGCTTTGTTCCTGATGAGTGTTTCAAAGGCTACAAAACACGTAGTGCTACCAAATGCCATAGTAAATAAATTAAATAGGAAGGGCTGCGCTTAGGACGTGTATGAAGGTTGCAGCCTCCCCAAAAAGCCCCCCCATAAGAGGGCTCTAGAATATAGAAAAAAAAGATGTGAAGGGGCGAGTGGCGCTACCTATATGTCAAATAGTTCTCTACCAAATCACTCTATAGTGGCTAAATATTAAAAGACACAGTGCTATTGTGGAATAAATTATAACAAAACAGTTACCATAAAGGTGATAGTGTAATAGTTATCACACCTCACCTACCCCAGTAGGTGAGTACTAAAGACCTCTACAGTAGGTGACCGCGATATTGTGTCAATCTCGCCGCACTTCTCGGCGAGATTTGACACCTACGAGCCCCGTCGCAGGAGCCAGCGCCGAGATGGCTCACTCATCGGGAAAGGAAAACTTTGTTTTCCTTCCGCGATGAGTGACAGGCAGCGCTGACAGCTGTCTAGTATGAATCCTGAGGCGGGAACACCGCGCCAAATTTTAAATGAAAAAAACGGCGTGGGTTCCCCCCTAGGAGCATACCAGGCCCTTAGGTCTGGCATGGATTGTAAGGGGAACCCCCTATGCCGAAAAATCGGCGTGGGGGTCCCCCCCAATCCATACCAGACCCTTATCCGAGCACGCAGCCCGGCCGGCCAGGAAAGGGGGTGGGGACGAGCGAGCGCCCCCCTCCTGAGCCGTACCAGGCCGCATGCCCTCAACATGGGGGGGTGGGTGCCTTGGGGGAGGGGGGCGCCCTGCGGGGCCCCCCCACCCCAAAGCACCTTGTCCCCATGTTGATGAGGACAAGGGCCTCTTCCCGACAACCCTGGCCGTTGGTTGTCGGGGTCTGCGGGCGGGGGGCTTATCGGAATCCGGGGGCCCCCCTTAATAAGGGGGCCCCCAGATCCCGGCCCCCCACCCTGTGTGAATGAGTTTGGGGTACATGGTACCCCTACCCATTCACCTAGGCAAAAGTGTCAATATAAAAAAAACACATTACACAGGTTTTAAGAATAATTTATTAGTCAGCTCCGGGGTCTTCTTCCGACTTCGGGGGGTCTCCTTCCGACTTCTCCCGGTGTTCGGCCTCTTCTCCCGGTGTTCGGCCTCTTCTCCCGGGCCCCGCCGCTATCTTCTTCCAGCTCTATTGCCAGCGAGGGGCCCGGTCTGCTGCCGCTGTCTTGTCGCCGCTGTCTCGCCGCCGCTGTCTTGTCGCCGCTGTCTCGCCGCTTCTTCTCTTCTATTCTTCTTCCCCGATGTTGACACGACGCTCTCTCCGGCTCGAATGCTGTGTGCGAGCTGCGGAGCCATTTATATAGGCGGTAACCCCGCCCCCTTACGACGTCATGGTCCCAGCATGCGCAGGGACTCTGGCGTCATAAGGGGGCGTGGCCCCAGAGTCCCTGCGCATGCTGGGACCATGACGTCGTAAGGGGGCGGGGTTACCGCCTATATAAATGGCTCCGCAGCTCGCACACAGCATTCGAGCCGGAGAGAGCGTCGTGTCAACATCGGGGAAGAAGAAAAGAGGAGAAGAAGCGGCGAGACAGCGGCGACAAGACAGCGGCGGCGAGACAGCGGCGACAAGACAGCGGCAGCAGACCGGGCCCCTCGCTGGCAATAGAGCTGGAAGAAGATAGCGGCGGGGCCCGGGAGAAGAGGCCGAACACCGGGAGAAGAGGCCGAACACCGGGAGAAGTCGGAAGGAGACCCCCCGAAGTCGGAAGAAGACCCCGGAGCTGACTAATAAATTATTCTTAAAACCTGTGTAATGTGTTTTTTTTATATTGACACTTTTGCCTAGGTGAATGGGTAGGGGTACCATGTACCCCAAACTCATTCACACAGGGTGGGGGGCCGGGATCTGGGGGCCCCCTTATTAAGGGGGGCCCCCGGATTCCGATAAGCCCCCCGCCCGCAGACCCCGACAACCAACGGCCAGGGTTGTCGGGAAGAGGCCCTTGTCCTCATCAACATGGGGACAAGGTGCTTTGGGGTGGGGGGGCCCCCGCAGGGCGCCCCCCTCCCCCAAGGCTCCCACCCCCCCATGTTGAGGGCATGGGGCCTGGTACGGCTCAGGAGGGGGGGCGCTCGCTCGTCCCCACCCCCTTTCCTGGCCGGCCGGGCTGCGTGCTCGGATAAGGGTCTGGTATGGATTGGGGGGGACCCCCACGCCGATTTTTCGGCATAGGGGGTTCCCCTTACAATCCATGCCAGACCTAAGGGCCTGGTATGCTCCTAGGGGGGAACCCACGCCGGTTTTTTCATTTAAAATTTGGCGCGGTGTTCCCGCCTCAGGATTCATACTAGACAGCTGTCAGCGCTGCCTGTCACTCATCGCGGAAGGAAAACAAAGTTTTCCTTTCCCGATGAGTGAGCCAGCGCGACATTCACAGTACCCTGTCGCCGAGAACCAGCGCGATGGTATCGCGCTGGAAACACAATCTCGCGGTCAGGTACTGTAGGTGTGGGCACCAATCCTACACAGAAGAAGTTGTCACCAAAAATGTAATAGTTTACAAATTAGTGTAACATAAAAATAAATCCTTCTTATATCAGTGCATAAAACATCCAAACATGAATATCATGATAGTATAGTGATCCTCTGCTTATAACAGTGCATATAGTGTCCAAACCCAAAATACAGGATGCGAGTGAACCCAAAAACCAAATTCAAATAAGAATGCAAAGAATCGCACCAAAAAACAAAAGTTATACAAAAAATCGCACCAAAGTCGCCCCAAAATGTAATTATCGCACCATATACAAAAACATATAAGTATATACATATAGTGTCCCAATCATAAAATCAAGGTGTATATAAACCCAAACACATATAGGTGCATTCATCCCAATGAAGGTGACTGTGTTTAGAGGAATTGTAGCAGGTGACTTTAGTGTTCACAGAATCTTGACAGGTGACTTGCATGCTCCCCCTCAAGGGTCCCCACTCACCAGATTCTACTACCCCTACAGGGGTAATGCACATGTAGCTTCTTAGATTGGCAGGTAACCACTAGTGTTAGCCTCTGCAGTTCCTCGAGCAGCCTTGGGATATCCGGGTTGTAATAGATGTAATTTTCATAATCCTCATAAAAAAGAGAAATTGGCTCCCATAGTGCAGTATTTCCAAAACTTCCGTTTATTAAAAGATTATTTGAAAAAATGTATAAAAACAAACGGACAAAAAATGCAGTTCATGCAGCGTAATGCCTAGTCCCATAGGGGCTGCACTTGCCGGTATAGAACATAGGCAACCGAGCTGTAGGTGGACAGCTTACACTCTGATTGTGTTCCACCTACTTGCTCAGCCTCCTGGAAGTCACGTGATGTGCGTGGTGATGCCGTACGTGTTTTGTCATAGACGTCTACAGCGGCGATGTCTTACCACTGCACGTCATGTATTTTATAAGAGAGAGCAGCTTGTAACCCTGCCCATTTAACACCGACCCACCCAGCTAGTACTGGGAACTAGGAACCCCATACATCACATAACGATGTTAAATAGGGGGGACCAAATATGGTTTCAGGTAAAGGTAGATAATAATACACCCGCTCCTTCTTGATAACACCATAAAATTCATAAACACAAATCAGTTAAAGCAGGGTTCCACCCAAAAGTGGAACTTCCGCTCATCGGATTCCTCCCCCCCTCCGGTGCCACAGTTGGCACCTTTCAGGGGGGAGGGGGGTGCAGATACCCGTATAATACAGGTATCTGCACCCACTTCTGGAAATAGACTCCCCCACAGATGCCGAGAAAGCTTTTGACAGGGTGGACTGGTCCTTCCTTCGGGAGACACTTAAATTCGTGGGTATACCAGACTCCATCCTGTCATGGATTTTGGCCATTTATGAGAATCCCACAGCGACTGTCCGGGGAAACGGCTATGACTCCAGCCCTTTCTCTATCTCGAACGGCACCAGACAGGGCTGACCCCTGTCTCCAATGCTGTTCGTCCTCTCCCTGGAACCTTTTCTACGCCATGTCAGAAGTAATCAGTCTATAAAAGGCATCCAATCAGATCAATGCCAACACAAAGTTGCGGCTTATGCCGACGACCTTTTGTTCTACATTACTGAGCCCCTCACCTCTCTACCCTCCTTATTACAGGAGCTAAAGCGTTATGGCACCCTATCTAATTTTAAGGCTAACTTACAAAAATCAGAAGCCTTAAATGTTTCCTTGTCAGATTCTACCATTTCTAACTTACGTCCCTTATTTCCATTCAAATGGGCTGCCCGCTCAATACAATATCTAGGAACAAAAATCTCTGCAAAACTACAAGACATCGTTACCCTCAACTTTCAGCCCCTTTTATCTACACTCGCGGCTGATCTTAAGAGGTGGAACTCCCTGGCCCTTTCCTGGTTCGGCCGCTGCAATATACTTAAAATGAATGCAATGCCCAGACTCCTGTACTTATTGCAGGCGCTGCCCGTTAAGATACCTCAAACATTTTTTCACGCCGTTCGCTCATTATTCATCAGATTCATTTGGCGTGGAAAACATCCACGTCTCGGCAGAACACTCCTATTAAGACCAAAGATTAGAGGCGGTCTCGGATTCCCAGATCCAGCTCTATACTATACTGCGACACATATGACCAGGGTCGTGGACTGGTGCCGTCACAGTGATTTGAAGCTCTGGGTATCGCTGGAGCAGGAGGCAGCCAGAGCCCCACTGGCGCGACTACCTTGGGCTGGGAAAACTCCTGCCACCCACTTGACCACTCACCCACTGATTGGACCAACTCTTATGGAACTGAAGAGGTTTTTTCGATTAGCCTCATTAAGAAGCTTTCCATCTCCACTGACGCCACTTATTGGTCATCCAGATTTTCTACCTGGCCTCACCGACCCATCCTTTTGATCGCAAGCCCCACAGGGACTCATGAGAGCCTCTACGCTACTGCGGTCCTCCGGTTGGCCAGCTACAGAGAGCCTACTCTCAGGTCAGGCTCCACTCCGGTTGGACCACTGGAGGATTAACCAACTATTCCACTTTCTTGGCTCATTGCCCAAACCAACCCACTTTGTCAGAGAGCTCCACTCTTTTGAGGAACTCTGCTTGGGTGAGGGACCGATTCGGAGATCCTTATCAACCTCCTACAAATCCCTCTTCGACCTTCACGCCACAGAGGATCCCCCATTCTTAGCAAAATGGGAGAGAGACTTACAAGTCACCTTCACAGTACCCCAAAAAGAACGCATACTCTTTTTCGCACATAAATCCTCTATGTGCAGCAAATACCAAGAGACCGCATATAAAATAGTGACGCGCTGGTACAGGACCCCTTCAGTGCTAGCTAAGATATTTCCTCTACAATCTGACCGCTGCTGGCGCTGCAACCTACATCCAGGCACCCTATTACATATTTTCTGGGACTGCCCTGTGCTCAAAACTTTTTGGCAGCCGGTGCTTAAGCTCGTACAGAAACTCACGGATATTTCCCTTCAGGATAACCCAGCTGCGGTCCTTCTTAACCTTACCCCCCTGTCAAAGAAACGTTACCACAAATCCCTCCTCAAGCATCTCCTTAACGCGGCCCGGGCTAGCATTCCACCTCTTTGGAAACAACAGTCTGCACCAACGGTGGCCCAATGGTTCGCGAGAGTGGAGGACATTGAGCAGATGGAGGATCTGACCTCGGCGTTGCGGGACAAGTCGGAGGAACATAAGTCCAGATGGTTTTATTGGAACCTTTTTCGCTTCTCCGACGAATTCCACCAATACCTGTCAGGATCCATTGTCTAGGAATCTCATCGACAGTTCAGCATTACCGAATTTGGCTCCCCGGAGGCAACCGTCTCTCCCCTCCTCTCCCCCCCTCCCAGGAGTGCTGTTTGTTTAATTTTTAATTATCTTTCTTTTATCTCTCTTTCTTTTTCTCTCTCCTCAGTTTTCTCTCTCTAACTTTACTATTTTTCTCTTTCTATAAAAAAGACATAAAAAGTGATGGGCACAGATGGTTAAGTTTGCATTATATTAGACTTCAGCGAGTGGTATCTCAGTCTAACTGAATAATGACCTTCACTCACATTTAACTGTTAAGTTTCTGACTGTTATACTTGACGAGTTCATTACAGTTTAAATGCAATGCGAAGCTATCGTAATATTTGTATCTGTGTCATATCTTTAAATAAAAAATTAAAAAAAAAAAAAAAAAAAAGAAATAGACTCCCGCGGGAGTCACGCCCCCTCCCGCACTCCCCCGTTGTCTCCTGGGAAGCACACAGATCCCAGGAGATAGCGGGACCATTGAGAACACGCAGCGTGACTCGCGCATGCGCAGTAGGGAACCGGGAAGTGAAGCCGCAATGCTTCACTTCCTGATTCCCTCACTGAGAATGGCGGCAGCAGCACCCGAGGATCGAGGGATGGTTCGGTCTCGGGTGCCGACATCGCTGGACCCCGGGACAGGTGAGTGTCCTTATTTTAAAAGTCAGCAGCTGCAGTATTTGCAGCTGCTGACTTTTAAAAAAAAAATTTCCTGGGACTCCCGCTTTAATACAGAGACCGGGATAAATATAGCAATATAAGATACATTTGTACCATTAGTATATAATCTAACTGCTCCAAATGTTCCTATCAATATACTCAGATCTTCAAGCTATTATGTACTATTCCAACAGGTGCAAGAGGCCATTGGTCCTGCAGGCATCATTTTGATTATGTTTTTATCCAATCATGCTTTGGTGAACCCTGGACTTTTATTGTGATTCTACTATGTGATACTAATGTTAGTACCATGCCTTGCCATTGCCATGTTTTGCAATTACCTTGTTTACTATTGATACCAGCATTTTATGCAATCATAACTGTAATAATCAATAAAATTCCTATTCGCCAATGTATTCCTTTGCTACGACGTGCTTCATGTAAAGTTCCAAATATCCCCCTTTGCCCCCCTTTTTTGAACAAATCTTCAGTAAGTTAGGTTCTGATGTCCTAAATAGTTCACGTATATCTATCAGCAACTTATTCAATCAATTAACCCCTACTCGCATCGTAGCCCATTATGAAATACTCACCTTAGAACAAAGCTCTTCCAGTGGAGCCCGGTCACCACTTAGAGGGCTAACCTCCTCTCCCATCCTTTCTACCAGGATCGCGGGCCCCGGCGCTGTGAGTGGCTGGAGCCACGACAACGTCACTCCTGCGCTTGCGTGCAGAAGCCCTTGGTTCTGGCAAGAAGCTCTGAAGGTTCGGCATGATATGCCAGACCCTTGGAGCTCATGCGCCGCTGACATCAGCGACTGCATGCAGTGTGAATATCTCCAAAACGGTGCACATTTCAGGAATATCCTTTTTACCTAAAAATTGCAAAGCAGGGTTTACAACCGCTTTAACCACTTCAGCCCTGGAGAATTTGGCTGCTCAATGACCGGAGCACTTTTTACAATTTGGCACTGCGCTGCTTTAACTGGTAATTGCGCAGTCATGCAATGCTGTACCCAAACAAAATTTGCGTCCTTTTTTTCCCCACAAATAAAGCTTTCTTTTAAAGGTATTTGATTGCCTCTGCGATTTTTATTTTTGTGATATAAACGACCGACAATTTTGAAAAAAAAAAATATTTTCTACTTTTTGTTATAAAAAAAATTTGATAAACTCAATTTTAGTCATACATTTAGGCCAAAATGTATTTAGCCACATGTCTTTGGTAAAAAAAAAAAGTCAATAGGCGTATATTTATTGGTTTGCGCAAAAGTTATAGCATCTACAAACTAGGGTACATTTTCTGGAATTTACGCAGCTTTTAGTTTGACTACCTATCTCATTTCTTGAGGTGCTAAAATGGTAGGGCAGTACAACCCCCTCCCCCAATGACCCCATTTTGGAAAGTAGACACCCCAAGGAAATTGCTGAGAGGCATGTTGAGCCCATTGAATATTTAAACTAATTTGTCACAAGTGATTGAAAAATGACAAAAAAATAAAAAAAATTACACAAAGTTGTCACTGAATGATACATATTGCTCACACATGCCATGGTTATATCTGAAATTACACCCCAAAATACATTCTGCTGCTTTACCTGAGTATGGGAATACCACATGTGTGAGACTTTTTGGGAGTCTAGCCATGTACAAGACCCCGAAAACCAAGCACCGCCTTCAGGCTTTCTAAGGGCGTAAAAGACTACCTATCTCATTTCTTGAGGTGCTAAAACGGTAGGGAAGTACAACCCCACCGCCCCAAATGACCCCATTTTGGAAAGTAGACACCCCAAGCTATTTGCTGATAGGCATGTTGAGTCCATGGAATATTTTATATTTTGCCACAAGTTTCAGAAATATGCCATTTTTTTTAAATTTTTTTTTAACACAACGTTGTCACTAAATGATATATTGTTCAAACATGGCATGGTTATATGTGGAATTACACCCCAAAATACATTCTGCTGCTTCTTCTGAGTACGGGGATACCACATGTGTGGAACTTTTTGGCAGTCTAATCACGTACAGTATCCCGAAAATCAATCACCGCATTCAGGCTTTCTAAGGAAATGCCCAGATAGCACAGACCCCCCAAATGACCCCATTTTGGAAAGTAGACACCCCAAGCTATCTGCTGAGAGGCATGTTGAGTATTTTGCAGATCTCACTTTTTGTCACAAAGTTTTGAAAATTGAAAAAAGAAAAAAAATACATTTTTCTTTTCTTCATTTTCAAAAATAAATGAGATCTGCAAAATACTCACCATGCCTCTTAGCAAATACCTTGGGGTGTCTACCTTCCAAAATAGGGTCATTTTTTTGGGGGGGGGGGGTTGTGCTATCTGGACATTTCAGGGCCTCCGTAACTGTAATAGGTAGTGAGAAGTAAGATCACAATTTTACGCCCTTAGTAATCCTGAAGGCAGTGCTTGGTTTTTGGGGTCCTGTATGCGGCTAGGCTCCCAAGAAGTTTCACACATGTGGTATCTCCATACACAGGAGAAGTAGCAGAATGTATTTTGGGGTGTAATTCCACATAACCATGCCATGTTTGAACAAAATATCATTTTAGTGACAACTTTTGCAAAAAAAATATTCCTGTAACTTGTGGCAAAATATATAAAATATTCCATTAACTCAACATGCCTCTCATCAAATAGCTTGGGGTGTCTACTTTCCAAAATGTGGTCATTTGGGTGGGGTTGTGCTATCTTGGCATTTTATGGCCTTCAAAACTGATAGGTAGTGATGAGTGAAATTAAAAATGTACACCCTTAGAAATCGTGAAGGTGGTGCTTGGTTTTCGGAGTTCTGTACGCGGCTAGGCTCCCAAAAAGTCTCACACATGAGGTATCCCTGTACTCAGGAGAAGCAGCAGAATGTATTTTGGGGTGTAATTCAACATATAACCATGCCATGTTTGAACAATATATCATTTAGTGACAACTTTGTGCAAAAAAAAAATTGTTATATTCCCAAAACTTGTGGCAAAATATAAAATATTCCATGGACTCAACATGCCTCTCAGCAAATAGCTTGGGGTGTCACTAAATGATATATTGTTCAAACATGGCATGGTTATATGTGGAATTACACCCCAAAATACATTCTGCTGCTTCTTCTGAGTACGGGGATACCACATGTGTGGAACGTTTTGGCAGTCTAACCACGTACAGTATCCCGAAAACCAATCACCGCATTCAGGCTTTCTAAGGAAATGCCCAGATAGCACAGACCCCCCAAATGACCCCATTTTGGAAAGTAGACACCCCAAGCTATCTGCTGAGAGGCATGTTGAGTATTTTGCAGATCTCACTTTTTGTCACAAAGTTTTGAAAATTGAAAAAAGAAAAAAAATACATTTTTCTTTTCTTCATTTTTAAAAATAAATGAGATCTGCAAAATACTCACCATGGGGGAGTATTTCCGCTAAAGCTGAAGTTAGTGTAGTGCGACCTTTGCACAGTAAATAGTAAGGGGTGGTAGTTGCGCTGTGATAGGAAGGGGGTGAAAGGAAGGGGGAGGGGACTAAACTAAAGTAAATGTGACAAACATATCAGGTGACCTGAAAGCATTAATAAAAATCAGTAAAACGAGAATGGGGGAGAAAACTGGCATGTGCAAATAATAAACACAATGGGAATACCACTAAATAGTGTATAAAGAAAAAGTGCTAGCGTGAAGCAACAAGGAAGATAAATAACATGGCATAATACTAAACGGTGCACATGAATATGAAAGGCAGCCAAGCCAATACACAATAACAAAGGTGATGATTACAATGATAAAAAATAAATCAAGTCAACACACTAAGTGCATGAATAAGTAAATAAATGAAATAAAGACAACAAAATTATATATAAAAGTCCCAGTGGTAGGTGTTGTAAAAAGACCAAACACTTAGCAACTAACAAGTATGATCCAAACATAGGAGGAACTAGGCATACAAGAGACAAAAAATAGTATGGTAAATAAAATATTAATAAATGTGAAAAATGTTTTTCTCTGCATATCACATACCACATCTGTGAGCTACGCCATCTGCTGCATTTTTGGATTTCACTATCTGCTGGGCTTCAAACATATATGCTGTATACCTTACAGCTGTAAGGTAAGAGGCCTGTGGACACGGAGGTGTTCCCACTGATGATCACTCCCCTCCTTTTACTTGGCATCAGTGACTCCTTCCCTAGCCCCACCATGTCCTCCTGAGGAGTCCCTCGAACTGTTTGACCACAGTGTTGGATACATGCTCCAGGAGGATGCCCAGCGTTTAGAAGGCTCTGATGATGATACTGAGTTAGATGAAGGCAGTAAGGTGAGCACGGACAGAGGGGGTGCCCAAGAAGGACAGCAATATGGCAGTCATGCTCCCCCTGCTGCAGCATACTGCCAGGTTTGCTCCAGTGATGAGGAGGGAGGGGATGATGAGGTCACTGACTCAACATGGGTGCCTGATAGGAGAGAGGAGGAGGAGGCACATCACCGAGGCAGGATGCCCTCCAGGGGCCAGCCTAAGGGCAGCACACTGACTGCACCACACCGCATGTGCAGGGCGCTGCTGTCTCTGCACGTTATTCCAAAAGTTCTTTGGTGTGAGCCTTTTTTGAGACGAGTGCATCAGATCGCACCGCTGCTATTTGCAACATATGTCTCAAGCATATCTCGCGTGGCCAAAACATCTCCCACTTGGGCACCACATGCTTGACCAGACATATGTTGACCTGCCATGCAGTTCGTTGGCAAGCAAATCTAAAAGACCCACACCAAAGAACAAAGAGGACCTCTCCTTACTCCTCATCAGCTGAGATTTCCAACCCCACTATACCTTCAGGGACGTTACCTAAGTTTCACGGCGCATTGGGTCACTCTGCTGGCAGCTGGGAAGGATGCAGGACAAGGCGCAGTAGTGTTGGAGGTTGTTCCGCCACCACGCCTCCAAAATGCCACTACTAATGATTGTGACACACCTCTCTCCTCCACCCCGTCCTCTTCTTCTTCCTCCATGGCCTCTTCCTGTGCTTTGTCCTCGGAACCAGCGGTGCTCCATAGGCATTCAAGGGGCTACGCAAGTACGCAGGCCAAAAGATGCCATGCGGTGCTTGAGCTGGTATGCTTGGGGGACAGGAGCCACACTGGGGCAGAGGTTCTGTCAGCTCTACAGGGGCAGGTTCAGAGGTGGTTGATGTCACGCCAACTTAAGGCAGGAATGGTGGTTTGCGACAATGGCACCAACCTCCTCTC
Source organism: Lithobates clamitans (assembly GCA_037952925.1). Classification (NCBI taxonomy): domain Eukaryota; kingdom Metazoa; phylum Chordata; class Amphibia; order Anura; family Ranidae; genus Lithobates; species Lithobates clamitans. Next base: position 733,030 of record JBBGZY010000075.1, on the reverse strand, counting down.
CACCCTCCGACAGGGACAACTGACCCATGTGCCCTGTTTGGCTCACGTCCTTAACTTGGTGGTGCAGCGGTTCTTGGGCAGGTACCCGGGCTCACAGGATGTCCTGAGGCAGGCCAAGAAAGTCTGTGTGCATTTCCGCCAGTCATATAATGCCAGTGCTCGGCTGGCAGATCTCCAAAAGGAGTTTAACCTGCCCAAGAACCGCCTAATCTGTGACATGCCCACCAGGTGGAACTCAATGTTGGCCTTGCTGCAGCGGCTGCACACGCAGCAGAGGGCCATCAATGAGTACCTGTGAGACTATGGCACCAGGACAGGGTCAGGGGAGCTTGTTTTTTTTCCCCAAGCCAGTGGGCCATGATCAGGGATACATGCACTGTCCTGTCACCATTTGAGGAGGCCACGAGGATGGTGAGCAGTGACAGTGCATGCATCAGTGACACTGTCCCCCTTGTCCACCTGTTGGAGCACAAGCTGCATGGAATAATGGACAGGGCACTTGAGGCAGAACAGAGGCAGGAAGAGGAGGACTTCCTTAGCTCTCAAGGCCCCCTATATCCAGACTCCTGCGCTTGCGTGCAGAAGCCCTTGGTTCTGGCAAGAAGCTCTGAAGGTTCGGCATGATATGCCAGACCTTTGGAGCTCATGCGCCGCTGACATCAGCGACTGCATGCAGTGTGAATATCTCCAAAACGGTGCACATTTCAGGAATATCCTTTTTACCTAAAAATTGCAAAGCAGGGTTTACAACCGCTTTAACCACTTCAGCCCTGGAGAATTTGGCTGCTCAATGACCGGAGCACTTTTTACAATTTGGCACTGCGCTGCTTTAACTGGTAATTGCGCAGTCATGCAATGCTGTACCCAAACAAAATTTGCGTTCTTTTTTTCCCCACAAATAAAGCTTTCTTTTAAAGGTATTTGATTGCCTCTGCGATTTTTATTTTTGTGATATAAACGACCGACAATTTTGAAAAAAAAAAATATTTTCTACTTTTTGTTATAAAAAAAATTTGATAAACTCAATTTTAGTCATACATTTAGGCCAAAATGTATTTAGCCACATGTCTTTGGTAAAAAAAAAAAGTCAATAGGCGTATATTTATTGGTTTGCGCAAAAGTTATAGCATCTACAAACTAGGGTACATTTTCTGGAATTTACGCAGCTTTTAGTTTGACTACCTATCTCATTTCTTGAGGTGCTAAAATGGTAGGGCAGTACAACCCCCTCCCCCAATGACCCCATTTTGGAAAGTAGACACCCCAAGGAAATTGCTGAGAGGCATGTTGAGCCCATTGAATATTTAAACTAATTTGTCACAAGTGATTGAAAAATGACAAAAAAATAAAAAAAATTACACAAAGTTGTCACTGAATGATACATATTGCTCACACATGCCATGGTTATATCTGAAATTACACCCCAAAATACATTCTGCTGCTTTACCTGAGTATGGGGATACCACATGTGTGAGACTTTTTGGGAGTCTAGCCATGTACAAGACCCCGAAAACCAAGCACCGCCTTCAGGCTTTCTAAGGGCGTAAAAGACTACCTATCTCATTTCTTGAGGTGCTAAAACGGTAGGGAAGTACAACCCCACCGCCCCAAATGACCCCATTTTGGAAAGTAGACACCCCAAGCTATTTGCTGATAGGCATGTTGAGTCCATGGAATATTTTATATTTTGCCACAAGTTTCAGAAATATGCCATTTTTTTAAATTTTTTTTTAACACAACGTTGTCACTAAATGATATATTGTTCAAACATGGCATGGTTATATGTGGAATTACACCCCAAAATACATTCTGCTGCTTCTTCTGAGTACGGGGATACCACATGTGTGGAACTTTTTGGCAGTCTAATCACGTACAGTATCCCGAAAATCAATCACCGCATTCAGGCTTTCTAAGGAAATGCCCAGATAGCACAGACCCCCCAAATGACCCCATTTTGGAAAGTAGACACCCCAAGCTATCTGCTGAGAGGCATGTTGAGTATTTTGCAGATCTCACTTTTTGTCACAAAGTTTTGAAAATTGAAAAAAGAAAAAAAATACATTTTTCTTTTCTTCATTTTCAAAAATAAATGAGATCTGCAAAATACTCACCATGCCTCTTAGCAAATACCTTGGGGTGTCTACCTTCCAAAATAGGGTCATTTTTTTGGGGGGGGGGTTGTGCTATCTGGACATTTCAGGGCCTCCGTAACTGTAATAGGTAGTGAGAAGTAAGATCACAATTTTACGCCCTTAGTAATCCTGAAGGCAGTGCTTGGTTTTTGGGGTCCTGTATGCGGCTAGGCTCCCAAGAAGTTTCACACATGTGGTATCTCCATACACAGGAGAAGTAGCAGAATGTATTTTGGGGTGTAATTCCACATAACCATGCCATGTTTGAACAAAATATCATTTTAGTGACAACTTTTGCAAAAAAAATATTCCTGCAACTTGTGGCAAAATATATAAAATATTCCATTAACTCAACATGCCTCTCATCAAATAGCTTGGGGTGTCTACTTTCCAAAATGTGGTCATTTGGGTGGGGTTGTGCTATCTTGGCATTTTATGGCCTTCAAAACTGATAGGTAGTGATGAGTGAAATTAAAAATGTACACCCTTAGAAATCGTGAAGGTGGTGCTTGGTTTTCGGAGTTCTGTACGCGGCTAGGCTCCCAAAAAGTCTCACACATGAGGTATCCCTGTACTCAGGAGAAGCAGCAGAATGTATTTTGGGGTGTAATTCAACATATAACCATGCCATGTTTGAACAATATATCATTTAGTGACAACTTTGTGCAAAAAAAAAATTGTTATATTCCCAAAACTTGTGGCAAAATATAAAATATTCCATGGACTCAACATGCCTCTCAGCAAATAGCTTGGGGTGTCACTAAATGATATATTGTTCAAACATGGCATGGTTATATGTGGAATTACACCCCAAAATACATTCTGCTGCTTCTTCTGAGTACGGGGATACCACATGTGTGGAACGTTTTGGCAGTCTAACCACGTACAGTATCCCGAAAACCAATCACCGCATTCAGGCTTTCTAAGGAAATGCCCAGATAGCACAGACCCCCCAAATGACCCCATTTTGGAAAGTAGACACCCCAAGCTATCTGCTGAGAGGCATGTTGAGTATTTTGCAGATCTCACTTTTTGTCACAAAGTTTTGAAAATTGAAAAAAGAAAAAAAATACATTTTTCTTTTCTTCATTTTTAAAAATAAATGAGATCTGCAAAATACTCACCATGGGGGAGTATTTCCGCTAAAGCTGAAGTTAGTGTAGTGCGACCTTTGCACAGTAAATAGTAAGGGGTGGTAGTTGCGCTGTGATAGGAAGGGGGTGAAAGGAAGGGGGAGGGGACTAAACTAAAGTAAATGTGACAAACATATCAGGTGACCTGAAAGCATTAATAAAAATCAGTAAAACGAGAATGGGGGAGAAAACTGGCATGTGCAAATAATAAACACAATGGGAATACCACTAAATAGTGTATAAAGAAAAAGTGCTAGCGTGAAGCAACAAGGAAGATAAATAACATGGCATAATACTAAACGGTGCACATGAATATGAAAGGCAGCCAAGCCAATACACAATAACAAAGGTGATGATTACAATGATAAAAAATAAATCAAGTCAACACACTAAGTGCATGAATAAGTAAATAAATGAAATAAAGACAACAAAATTATATATAAAAGTCCCAGTGGTAGGTGTTGTAAAAAGACCAAACACTTAGCAACTAACAAGTATGATCCAAACATAGGAGGAACTAGGCATACAAGAGACAAAAAATAGTATGGTAAATAAAATATTAATAAATGTGAAAAATGTTTTTCTCTGCATATCACATACCACATCTGTGAGCTACGCCATCTGCTGCATTTTTGGATTTCACTATCTGCTGGGCTTCAAACATATATGCTGTATACCTTACAGCTGTAAGGTAAGAGGCCTGTGGACACGGAGGTGTTCCCACTGATGATCACTCCCCTCCTTTTACTTGGCATCAGTGACTCCTTCCCTAGCCCCACCATGTCCTCCTGAGGAGTCCCTCGAACTGTTTGACCACAGTGTTGGATACATGCTCCAGGAGGATGCCCAGCGTTTAGAAGGCTCTGATGATGATACTGAGTTAGATGAAGGCAGTAAGGTGAGCACGGACAGAGGGGGTGCCCAAGAAGGACAGCAATATGGCAGTCATGCTCCCCCTGCTGCAGCATACTGCCAGGTTTGCTCCAGTGATGAGGAGGGAGGGGATGATGAGGTCACTGACTCAACATGGGTGCCTGATAGGAGAGAGGAGGAGGAGGCACATCACCGAGGCAGGATGCCCTCCAGGGGCCAGCCTAAGGGCAGCACACTGACTGCACCACACCGCATGTGCAGGGCGCTGCTGTCTCTGCACGTTATTCCAAAAGTTCTTTGGTGTGAGCCTTTTTTGAGACGAGTGCATCAGATCGCACCGCTGCTATTTGCAACATATGTCTCAAGCATATCTCGCGTGGCCAAAACATCTCCCACTTGGGCACCACATGCTTGACCAGACATATGTTGACCTGCCATGCAGTTCGTTGGCAAGCAAATCTAAAAGACCCACACCAAAGAACAAAGAGGACCTCTCCTTACTCCTCATCAGCTGAGATTTCCAACCCCACTATACCTTCAGGGACGTTACCTAAGTTTCACGGCGCATTGGGTCACTCTGCTGGCAGCTGGGAAGGATGCAGGACAAGGCGCAGTAGTGTTGGAGGTTGTTCCGCCACCACGCCTCCAAAATGCCACTACTAATGATTGTGACACACCTCTCTCCTCCACCCCGTCCTCTTCTTCTTCCTCCATGGCCTCTTCCTGTGCTTTGTCCTCGGAACCAGCGGTGCTCCATAGGCATTCAAGGGGCTACGCAAGTACGCAGGCCAAAAGATGCCATGCGGTGCTTGAGCTGGTATGCTTGGGGGACAGGAGCCACACTGGGGCAGAGGTTCTGTCAGCTCTACAGGGGCAGGTTCAGAGGTGGTTGATGTCACGCCAACTTAAGGCAGGAATGGTGGTTTGCGACAATGGCACCAACCTCCTCTCCACCCTCCGACAGGGACAACTGACCCATGTGCCCTGTTTGGCTCACGTCCTTAACTTGGTGGTGCAGCGGTTCTTGGGCAGGTACCCGGGCTCACAGGATGTCCTGAGGCAGGCCAAGAAAGTCTGTGTGCATTTCCGCCAGTCATATAATGCCAGTGCTCGGCTGGCAGATCTCCAAAAGGAGTTTAACCTGCCCAAGAACCGCCTAATCTGTGACATGCCCACCAGGTGGAACTCAATGTTGGCCTTGCTGCAGCGGCTGCACACGCAGCAGAGGGCCATCAATGAGTACCTGTGAGACTATGGCACCAGGACAGGGTCAGGGGAGCTTGTTTTTTTTCCCCAAGCCAGTGGGCCATGATCAGGGATACATGCACTGTCCTGTCACCATTTGAGGAGGCCACGAGGATGGTGAGCAGTGACAGTGCATGCATCAGTGACACTGTCCCCCTTGTCCACCTGTTGGAGCACAAGCTGCATGGAATAATGGACAGGGCACTTGAGGCAGAACAGAGGCAGGAAGAGGAGGACTTCCTTAGCTCTCAAGGCCCCCTATATCCAGACTCCTGCGCTTGCGTGCAGAAGCCCTTGGTTCTGGCAAGAAGCTCTGAAGGTTCGGCATGATATGCCAGACCTTTGGAGCTCATGCGCCGCTGACATCAGCGACTGCATGCAGTGTGAATATCTCCAAAACGGTGCACATTTCAGGAATATCCTTTTTACCTAAAAATTGCAAAGCAGGGTTTACAACCGCTTTAACCACTTCAGCCCTGGAGAATTTGGCTGCTCAATGACCGGAGCACTTTTTACAATTTGGCACTGCGCTGCTTTAACTGGTAATTGCGCAGTCATGCAATGCTGTACCCAAACAAAATTTGCGTTCTTTTTTTCCCCACAAATAAAGCTTTCTTTTAAAGGTATTTGATTGCCTCTGCGATTTTTATTTTTGTGATATAAACGACCGACAATTTTGAAAAAAAAAAATATTTTCTACTTTTTGTTATAAAAAAAATTTGATAAACTCAATTTTAGTCATACATTTAGGCCAAAATGTATTTAGCCACATGTCTTTGGTAAAAAAAAAAAGTCAATAGGCGTATATTTATTGGTTTGCGCAAAAGTTATAGCATCTACAAACTAGGGTACATTTTCTGGAATTTACGCAGCTTTTAGTTTGACTACCTATCTCATTTCTTGAGGTGCTAAAATGGTAGGGCAGTACAACCCCCTCCCCCAATGACCCCATTTTGGAAAGTAGACACCCCAAGGAAATTGCTGAGAGGCATGTTGAGCCCATTGAATATTTAAACTAATTTGTCACAAGTGATTGAAAAATGACAAAAAAATAAAAAAAATTACACAAAGTTGTCACTGAATGATACATATTGCTCACACATGCCATGGTTATATCTGAAATTACACCCCAAAATACATTCTGCTGCTTTACCTGAGTATGGGGATACCACATGTGTGAGACTTTTTGGGAGTCTAGCCATGTACAAGACCCCGAAAACCAAGCACCGCCTTCAGGCTTTCTAAGGGCGTAAAAGACTACCTATCTCATTTCTTGAGGTGCTAAAACGGTAGGGAAGTACAACCCCACCGCCCCAAATGACCCCATTTTGGAAAGTAGACACCCCAAGCTATTTGCTGATAGGCATGTTGAGTCCATGGAATATTTTATATTTTGCCACAAGTTTCAGAAATATGCCATTTTTTTAAATTTTTTTTTAACACAACGTTGTCACTAAATGATATATTGTTCAAACATGGCATGGTTATATGTGGAATTACACCCCAAAATACATTCTGCTGCTTCTTCTGAGTACGGGGATACCACATGTGTGGAACTTTTTGGCAGTCTAATCACGTACAGTATCCCGAAAATCAATCACCGCATTCAGGCTTTCTAAGGAAATGCCCAGATAGCACAGACCCCCCAAATGACCCCATTTTGGAAAGTAGACACCCCAAGCTATCTGCTGAGAGGCATGTTGAGTATTTTGCAGATCTCACTTTTTGTCACAAAGTTTTGAAAATTGAAAAAAGAAAAAAAATACATTTTTCTTTTCTTCATTTTCAAAAATAAATGAGATCTGCAAAATACTCACCATGCCTCTTAGCAAATACCTTGGGGTGTCTACCTTCCAAAATAGGGTAATTTTTTTGGGGGGGGGGGGTTGTGCTATCTGGACATTTCAGGGCCTCCGTAACTGTAATAGGTAGTGAGAAGTAAGATCACAATTTTACGCCCTTAGTAATCCTGAAGGCAGTGCTTGGTTTTTGGGGTCCTGTATGCGGCTAGGCTCCCAAGAAGTTTCACACATGTGGTATCTCCATACACAGGAGAAGTAGCAGAATGTATTTTGGGGTGTAATTCCACATAACCATGCCATGTTTGAACAAAATATCATTTTAGTGACAACTTTTGCAAAAAAAATATTCCTGCAACTTGTGGCAAAATATATAAAATATTCCATTAACTCAACATGCCTCTCATCAAATAGCTTGGGGTGTCTACTTTCCAAAATGTGGTCATTTGGGTGGGGTTGTGCTATCTTGGCATTTTATGGCCTTCAAAACTGATAGGTAGTGATGAGTGAAATTAAAAATGTACACCCTTAGAAATCGTGAAGGTGGTGCTTGGTTTTCGGAGTTCTGTACGCGGCTAGGCTCCCAAAAAGTCTCACACATGAGGTATCCCTGTACTCAGGAGAAGCAGCAGAATGTATTTTGGGGTGTAATTCAACATATAACCATGCCATGTTTGAACAATATATCATTTAGTGACAACTTTGTGCAAAAAAAAAAATTGTTATATTCCCAAAACTTGTGGCAAAATATAAAATATTCCATGGACTCAACATGCCTCTCAGCAAATAGCTTGGGGTGTCACTAAATGATATATTGTTCAAACATGGCATGGTTATATGTGGAATTACACCCCAAAATACATTCTGCTGCTTCTTCTGAGTACGGGGATACCACATGTGTGGAACGTTTTGGCAGTCTAACCACGTACAGTATCCCGAAAACCAATCACCGCATTCAGGCTTTCTAAGGAAATGCCCAGATAGCACAGACCCCCCAAATGACCCCATTTTGGAAAGTAGACACCCCAAGCTATCTGCTGAGAGGCATGTTGAGTATTTTGCAGATCTCACTTTTTGTCACAAAGTTTTGAAAATTGAAAAAAGAAAAAAAATACATTTTTCTTTTCTTCATTTTCAAAAATAAATGAGATCTGCAAAATACTCACCATGGGGGAGTATTTCCGCTAAAGCTGAAGTTAGTGTAGTGCGACCTTTGCACAGTAAATAGTAAGGGGTGGTAGTTGCGCTGTGATAGGAAGGGGGTGAAAGGAAGGGGGAGGGGACTAAACTAAAGTAAATGTGACAAACATATCAGGTGACCTGAAAGCATTAATAAAAATCAGTAAAACGAGAATGGGGGAGAAAACTGGCATGTGCAAATAATAAACACAATGGGAATACCACTAAATAGTGTATAAAGAAAAAGTGCTAGCGTGAAGCAACAAGGAAGATAAATAACATGGCATAATACTAAACGGTGCACATGAATATGAAAGGCAGCCAAGCCAATACACAATAACAAAGGTGATGATTACAATGATAAAAAATAAATCAAGTCAACACACTAAGTGCATGAATAAGTAAATAAATGAAATAAAGACAACAAAATTATATATAAAAGTCCCAGTGGTAGGTGTTGTAAAAAGACCAAACACTTAGCAACTAACAAGTATGATCCAAACATAGGAGGAACTAGGCATACAAGAGACAAAAAATAGTATGGTAAATAAAATATTAATAAATGTGAAAAATGTTTTTCTCTGCATATCACATACCACATCTGTGAGCTACGCCATCTGCTGCATTTTTGGATTTCACTATCTGCTGGGCTTCAAACATATATGCTGTATACCTTACAGCTGTAAGGTAAGAGGCCTGTGGACACGGAGGTGTTCCCACTGATGATCACTCCCCTCCTTTTACTTGGCATCAGTGACTCCTTCCCTAGCCCCACCATGTCCTCCTGAGGAGTCCCTCGAACTGTTTGACCACAGTGTTGGATACATGCTCCAGGAGGATGCCCAGCGTTTAGAAGGCTCTGATGATGATACTGAGTTAGATGAAGGCAGTAAGGTGAGCACGGACAGAGGGGGTGCCCAAGAAGGACAGCAATATGGCAGTCATGCTCCCCCTGCTGCAGCATACTGCCAGGTTTGCTCCAGTGATGAGGAGGGAGGGGATGATGAGGTCACTGACTCAACATGGGTGCCTGATAGGAGAGAGGAGGAGGAGGCACATCACCGAGGCAGGATGCCCTCCAGGGGCCAGCCTAAGGGCAGCACACTGACTGCACCACACCGCATGTGCAGGGCGCTGCTGTCTCTGCACGTTATTCCAAAAGTTCTTTGGTGTGAGCCTTTTTTGAGACGAGTGCATCAGATCGCACCGCTGCTATTTGCAACATATGTCTCAAGCATATCTCGCGTGGCCAAAACATCTCCCACTTGGGCACCACATGCTTGACCAGACATATGTTGACCTGCCATGCAGTTCGTTGGCAAGCAAATCTAAAAGACCCACACCAAAGAACAAAGAGGACCTCTCCTTACTCCTCATCAGCTGAGATTTCCAACCCCACTATACCTTCAGGGACGTTACCTAAGTTTCACGGCGCATTGGGTCACTCTGCTGGCAGCTGGGAAGGATGCAGGACAAGGCGCAGTAGTGTTGGAGGTTGTTCCGCCACCACGCCTCCAAAATGCCACTACTAATGATTGTGACACACCTCTCTCCTCCACCCCGTCCTCTTCTTCTTCCTCCATGGCCTCTTCCTGTGCTTTGTCCTCGGAACCAGCGGTGCTCCGTAGGCATTCAAGGGGCTACGCAAGTACGCAGGCCAAAAGATGCCATGCGGTGCTTGAGCTGGTATGCTTGGGGGACAGGAGCCACACTGGGGCAGAGGTTCTGTCAGCTCTACAGGGGCAGGTTCAGAGGTGGTTGATGTCACGCCAACTTAAGGCAGGAATGGTGGTTTGCGACAATGGCACCAACCTCCTCTCCACCCTCCGACAGGGACAACTGACCCATGTGCCCTGTTTGGCTCACGTCCTTAACTTGGTGGTGCAGCGGTTCTTGGGCAGGTACCCGGGCTCACAGGATGTCCTGAGGCAGGCCAAGAAAGTCTGTGTGCATTTCCGCCAGTCATATAATGCCAGTGCTCGGCTGGCAGACCTCCAAAAGGAGTTTAACCTGCCCAAGAACCGCCTAATCTGTGACATGCCCACCAGGTGGAACTCAACGTTGGCCTTGCTGCAGCGGCTGCACACGCAGCAGAGGGCCATCAATGAGTACCTGTGAGACTATGGCACCAGGACAGGGTCAGGGGAGCTTGTTTTTTTTCCCCAAGCCAGTGGGCCATGATCAGGGATACATGCACTGTCCTGTCACCATTTGAGGAGGCCACGAGGATGGTGAGCAGTGACAGTGCATGCATCAGTGACACTGTCCCCCTTGTCCACCTGTTGGAGCACAAGCTGCATGGAATAATGGACAGGGCACTTGAGGCAGAACAGAGGCAGGAAGAGGAGGACTTCCTTAGCTCTCAAGGCCCCCTATATCCAGACAGTGTTCCTGCGTGCCCGACGATCACACAGGACGAGGACGAGGACGAGAACAAGGAGGAGGAGGAAGAGGAGGAGGATTGTGTTAGTATGGAGGTGGAGCCTGGCACTCAGCAGCAGTCTTTAAGGGATCAGTCCCAAGAAACACATGGACTTGTACATGGCTGGGAGGAGGTGGCTGCGGACCATGTCATCCTTAGTGACCCAGAGGACTCCGGACTGAATGCCTCAGCAAACCTACGCTGCATGACCTCCCTGATCCTGCAAAGCCTGCGTAAGGATCCTCGTATTCGTGGTATCAAGGAGAAGGACCAATACTGGCTGGCAACCCTCCTTGATCCACGTTACGGACCTTATCTTGCCGTCGCAGAGGGAGCAGAGGATGAAATGTCTTCAGGAGGCCTTGCAGGAAGGTCTGTGCAATGCGTTCCCAGAGACTGGGAGATTACAAACTCCTGTTTCTGGACAACGTGTTGCTGAGGCTTCGGTCAGTCAAAGAAGGAGCGGTGGAGAAGGTGGCCGTCTGACCGATGCGTTCAGACAATTTTTTAGTCCGCAGCCCCAAGGTATGATCGGTTCCAGCAACCATCGCCAGCGTCTGTTTTACATGGTGCAGGAATACCTAGGGGCAAGATCTGACTTGGACACCTTTCCCAACGAAAATCCTCTGGGTTACTGGGTCTTGAGGATGGATCTGGCCAGAGCTTGCACAGTTCGCAATTGAGCTACTGGCCTGTCCTGCATCCAGCGTTCTTTTGGAACGCACATTCAGTGCTGCTGGACGCTTTGTAACCGATCACAGGGTGCGTCTGTCCACCGACTCGGTCGATCGACTGACCTTCATAAAAATAAATCAGTCTTGGATCACCACCAGCTACCAAGCACCTGATGCTGATGTAACCGAATATTTTTTTTTGAAATGTCAGATCCCTTCAAAGACTGCTTATGCTGATGCTGAGTGACTATCCTGTTATGCTGAGTAATTATCCTCTTCCTCCTCAATGATCATGCTGATAGCTTGTAAGGACATTTTTGGTTCTGGGCACCGCCACCAGTGCCTAAGGCCCAATTTTTAAGCCCCTGTTTAACAAGGGCATGTAGTTACAATTTTTGATGCAATTCTTTGCAGCAGGGCTAGTTCCTGCGTTCCAACTAGAGTATCTGTGAGGGGTTGCAGTGTTGTGGCACCAGCACCAGTGCCTAAGGCCCAATTTTTCAGCCCCTGTTTAACAGGGACATTTAATTAGAATTCTTGATCTAATATTTCACAGCAGGGCCCGTTTCTGAGCCCACCAAGATTAACTGTGAGGACTTACCGTGTTGTGGCACCAACACCACCACCACCACCACCACCAAAGGCCCAATTTTTCAGCCCCTGTTCAACAGGGGCATGTATTTACAATTCTTGATTAAATATTTCACAGCAGGGCCCTGTGAGGGCTTACAGTGTTGAGGCCACAACAAAACCTAAGGCCCAAATTTCTGCTGAGTATATAGGGCAGGCCCCTACTTTCAAACATCCAACTTACAAAGGACTCCTACTTGCAAACAGAAGGAGACAACAAGAAGTGAGTTGAAATCTACACCATAGGAAGGGAAATACTCTCCTGTAAGCTTTAATATGGGAAAAACTTTTCTCCTTTCCACTGATGCTTTATCACCAATCCTTGTTTCACTAAAAACCCCAAATTTTCAAAAAACATTTGTCATTGGGACAAAAAGTGAGGTGAAATCTTCTGAAGAGGAGCACAGATAGCAAAACAAATGTCACAGGGGTGATAACCCTTCCCTATGTTTTCTGTTAAAAACAGATTTTTTGGCTGGAGCTACACTTTAAAAATGTACCAGTTCAAAATTACAAACAGATTATACTTAACAACAAACCTACAGTCCCTGTCTTGTTTGCACCGCCTGTATACTGCTGTTCAGAGTATATAGGGCCTGGAGGCCCATCACCTTTCCTTTTTTTAATTTGAGTGTGGGGTTCCCCTTAATATCCATACAGGACCCTAAGGGCCTGCTAATGGACTGGAGGGTACCCATGCCGTTTGTCTCACTGATTTTCATCCATATTGCCAGGACCCGACATTACATTAAAGCCGCAAGCAGTTTTAAATGACTTTTTTTCCTTTAAAAATGTCATTTTGTGCAGGGACTGTTCTAAGCACAGGAAACATGCGCCACTTTACAGGCATACTATAGACACCCCCCAGGTACGATATTTAAAGGAATATTTCACTTTTGTTAACTTTAAGCATCATTAAAATCACTGCTCCCGAAAAAACGGACATTTTTAAAAGTTTTTTTGCATTGATACATGTGCCCTGGGGCAGGACCCGGGTCCACAAACCCTTTTTAGGACAATACCATGCAAATTAGCCTTTAAAATTAGCACTTTTGATTTCGAACGTTCGAGTCCCATAGACGTCAATGGGGTTCTAACGTTTGTGCAAATTTACAGTCCGTTCGCAGGTTCTGGTGCGAAACGAACCGGGGGGTGTTCGGCTCATCCCTAGATCTGGTACACCAGACCTTGGCAGGGACCACAACTCCATCGTCAGAGCTATCAGGGTGCCGCTGCTGTCTACAGGATCATATTCTGAGCCTGAATCTGACAGATGAGTGACTTCCTCTTCACTATGTGTCATGCTCAGAAACATGTAGGCCTCTTCACTAGTGTACCTTTGATTTGACATTTTGGTCTCTAAATTTACTGGTACACTAGTGAGACTCATAGGTAAAAAAGCTCCTGACTGTCAGCGACTGATTCAAATGCTACCAAAAAAACTGATAGCGTTCGCAGGGATCAGGCCTGACTCTGCGAATGCTGCAGTTAAGTGTGTTGTGTTTTGTAAGTGACAGTGATCGATTGATACTGCACTTGGGTGGGCTGGGCTGGGTGAAGGGGCTAAACGCAGGTGCTGGCAGGTATCTGGGCTGATCCCACTAACACTGTGTTTTTGGGAACCCTAAACTGCTGGGGATGCTAGTATAGATCTGATAAGGTATTGATCCATTCAGACACTATAGTACTAGGGGAGGTGTATGGTGCGTGTGTGGGTGTTAGCTCTATTGGCTCTAATCTGACACTGCCTGGTGTGACACAGACCCTGACTGACACTAAAACCTAACTTATATCACCCGCCGGGCGATCAGGGGGTTAAACCTTTATTGGGTAATATACGGCGGGTGCCCTGATGCTATAAAAAGCAAACTAACCAGCGTCACCCGTAACACTAATATGGTGATCACTGGTAACAGGGGGTGAAAGGGTTAACTAGGGGGCAATCGGGGGGGGGGTTAAAACCTTTATTAGGTAATATATGGGAGCACCTGAGGCTATAAAAACCTGACGGTGAAACTAACTAGCATCACCCGTGACACAAATATGGCGATCAATTGGTGACACTGGCGACGGGGTGAAAGTGTTAACCAGAGGGTTAAAACCTTTTTCGGGTAGTAAATATGGGGGTACCTGACGCTATAAAAGCTGACGGTGAAAATAATCCCCTAACTGGCTAACTAGCGTCACCAGTGACACAAACACGGCAATCAACTAGTAACACTGGGGACAGGGGGTGAAAGGATTAACTGGGGGGCGATCAAAGGGTTAAAGCTTTATTAAGGGGGTTTAGGGGGTAACCTAGACCTAACACTTATTTCAGTCACAAATGACACCAATGCAGTGATCAGTGAAAAATCTGAAAACTGAAATTGGTGACTCACTGACAGGCAGTGAAGGGGTTAACTGGGGGGGCGATCGGGGGGTGATCAGGGGGTGGAAAGTGTACCTATGTGTGCTGATGTCAGTGTACTGTTGGTGCAACTCACGGTTAGATGTCCTCTCTCTCTCTCTCACTGGAATCAAAGACCCCATGAGGAGAGGTGACATCACTTCCTCCTGTCTGTGTTTACACTTACACAGGCAGGGGAAGCTTTTCATTTGTTAGGAGCAATCACCAGGTCCAGGTCATAAATCATTGTTCTGGCCCTGGGGACTGATCGCTCACCTAACGAACCCGACCGCGATCGCACCCCCCGCCCACGGGGAGAGCAGGATGTACAAGTATGCCTATCTGCCCACCCGTGCCATTCTGCCACCGTACATCGGCGTGCAGTGGTCGGGAAGTGGTTACCTGACAACTGCATGGTCATGCAACATATTGGTCATGCAACATGGTCATCCAAATTACATTTATATAATTTTTTTCACACAAATAAATATTTCTTTTTTTGGTATTTGATCAGCACTTTTTTGGGAAAAAAACAAAACAATATTTTTTACTTTCCAATCAAAAATTTCAAAAATCGATTTTTTTTTTCTTAAATTTAGGTCAATATGTATTCTGCTACATATTTTTGGTAAAAACAATCCCAATAAGTGTATATTGATTGGTGTATATATACTGGAATTTTTATTTATTTGTTTTTTATAACAGTAATGACGGTGGTCAGCAACTTTTGACACTTTGTGGGAACCAGTGACACAGTACTAAAATTATACGCTGTCACTGTACTAATGACACTGTCTGGGAAGAGGCTAACATCTAGGGCGATCCAAGGGTTAAATATGGGCCTAACCAGTGTTTGAGTGTGTGTACTGTGGGCTGCTTTTACCAAAGGATATGCCGTTTTTTAAACAAAAAAACGCCACATCCCCGCTGACAGGACAGAGCTCTGTATTGTTTACCTTGACAAAGCTTCCAGCTTTTTTTTTTTTCAAAGCTTGTCAAAAGTAACATTAACGCTTCCGTTTTTTAAAATAAAATAATAAACGCATTAAACTTACTTGCTCTGTGCAATGGTTTTGCACAAAGCAGCCCCGATCCTACTTTTCTGGGGGCCCCAGCCAGTGTTCCGGGCTCCTCCTCTTCGGTGAGTGCCCTCTTTAGAAAGCCGCTTTCTATGGGGGCACTTGTGCAGGCTCGCTCCTGAGCTGACCTGTCTGTGTTTATTGACACAGACCAGGTGGCTCGGCCCTGCCTCACACTCCCTCATCAGAGCATTTGATTGACAGCAACGGGATCCATTGGCTCCTGCTGCTATCAATCTGCCCAGTGAGGAGGGAGACAGCAGAGAGAGACGCTGCTCTTGTGCACATCACTGGATTTGGATCAGACCCAGGAAAATATGGGGGGGGGGGGGTTCCTGCAGCAGAGAATGTTTTTTATCTTAATGAATAGAATGCTTTAAGATAAAAAATATAGGGCTTTAGAACCACTTTTATTGAATAACCTGAAGTTATAAGCTGACTGGCTACAATGCACAGCTGCATCATATTTTCACTCTCCAGTTTTAGTAAATCAACCTAATTGCATGTAAAGTGTCAAATGGGTGTAGCTACATGTTGACAATGAATGTTTCACTGAATATTCTTTTTGTGAATGCTAGTTCCCTTTTAATGCTGAGTCAATGACTTGGAACAACTATTGAAATAAGTAATTCTGTTCTGACATTTTTTTTCTATACATAGTAAAAATGAACTGTAACATGAACCAGAAAGACAGGCACATGTAACATTGTCCTGTCCTAACCTGTCCTTCTGCACTTTTAACTCCTTTTCTCCTGAGAGCTTACACCACACATTGTGTATGCATTTTTCTCGTTAAATATGTTTATTGAGTTTTACATAGATAACAGAATAAATAAATAAGTAAATAAATAATAAAAATGAGTAGTAAATAAGGTAGATAAAGAGATATGATAAACATATATAAATGAAGCATGAACACATAATATATATTCAGGATAGGATAAATGATATCCTATTGAAAATATGAACTTATCTTACTTCGGTATGAGAGATGCATATTGTATAGATATTCCAATGTGAACATGACATAGGGATACAATAAATAAATAAACAAATCATTAATATATCATTTTCTAATAATGAGTATATGTCTTATAAGAAATGAGAGTAATTAAAGAAAAATAGTATATAGAATAAAAAGAAACAGAAAGGGGAATGTAGATGGTGGTGGTCTGGCTCCTGAATTACACAATTTATTGTTATATTATTTATATAATCCTCAGTTTAATGAGGTAATAACAAAGATTGGTCAAAGTCGTTAGAGTAATAATGTTTAATCCAAGGTTGCCATATCTTACGGAATTTATTAATCTTATTATCAGCTATAGCTGTCATTTTATCGAATACGAGTGCTCTATTGATTCTATGTTTTGTTTCAGCCAAGATTAGAGATTTGGATTTCCATGCTTTGGCAATTGTTTGTTTGGCTGAAGTAGTATGTGTATGCATTTTTCATTCCAGTCCTCTGTTGCTAGCTTTCCTTTACTATCATACTTTATATATTTTTCTCCTGACAATATTGGTCATTCTTATACCATCCATACTCTGCTCCTACATATACTGTCCACTGTCATACCCTTCCCAGTTCTCTTCTGCCCATATACTCATTATTATACCCTCCACACTCCCCTCCTGCACAAACTGCCCACCATAATACTCACCACATTTCTGCCCTATGTCATAGACTTTGCTCTACTTTTCTGCATATACTGCCAGCCACAATACCCTCTATACTCCTCTCCTACACATACCACCTGCCATCATACTTTCTAGTCTCCAGTGCTCCAAATATTGTCCACCATTCCTCTGCTAGAAAATACTTTCTTCTAGCAAAGCCCTCACATTCCTCTTATGCACATATTCACCACCATGAAACCCTCAACACTCCTCTCCCACCCATAATGCCCACCATCATACCTTACTCAGTTCTCTCCTGTACATACTGCCATTCATCAACGCCTCTGCTTTCTATTACTGCATATACTGCCTACTTTCATACCTCTTTTCTTCTCTCTTGCATATACTGCTGTCTGCCATCATATGCTTTGCTCTCCTGTACTGCATATATTGCTCATTGGATGATAATCTGCACTCGTCAGCCAGAAAATATCTCAGCAATCCTTTGCCAAAAATACTACCAGCTATCATATGCTCATATTTGCTTTAACAGTCTGATGTCACACACTGTGCACTCCCCTGCTCATACTGCCCAACATCATACCCTTTTCAATTTTTCTGCCCTCTCTCATTCTCTACACTCTCTTTTTCTGCATATTCTGCTGCTCCCCCACATCACAACTTCTGCACTCCTCTTGAGCACATACTGCCTGGTATCTCACTCTTTCTTTCTCTCCTGAACAATGTTTCTCCAATTGTCTTCCAGGGCAGGATCTGAGAAATAGGCTCCTCCTTCCTGCAACAGGAAACACATTAGTCCACCATTATAAATTTGTTAGTCTCACCTGTGTGCCTCAGTTGTTTTGTGTTTCCTCCGGACCCACAGGAGCTGCAAACGTTTGTTATTTTATCCAGTCTCTGTGCTTTCTGCAGGGGACTCCCTGACCAGCATCCCATTCAGCCCAGGGGGCCTTGGGAGGGAAAGCAGGGGCAGCAATCTGAGCCTCAAGGCTCTGCCTGAAGCCTCGCCCCTACAAAGGGGTATGCAACTATCCCCCCAGCTGCACTACATGCTGCCGGCATTTTTCTCCACAGCTACTGCTCCTCGATGGTGGAGGGCCATCTGGCTGAGCCCAACACTCCAGGTGCTTTAGAGGTTCCCTCGCTGTGCAGGCAACCTGGCTGCTGATCCTCCTGCTCACCGATAGGCATGCATACCCCACCCCCCCTCTTTTACTTTTTCACTTTTCTATTTATACCACACTACTACTATCCCTCTGTAGCTACGAATAGGCATCCAAATGATGTGAAACGCGTTAGCAGTCTACCACCCTCTACGTCTCTGCAATTGACTGTATTGTTGGATCTCATTGAAATAAAGATGTCCTTATCCCAGAGTGCGGCTATCCAGGATTTCTTTCTACCTCACTGCAAACCAGCAAAGCCAGCACCTGGAACCAGTTCTTACTAGGGCGGTGTCATTCCAGAGCAAGAGTGTTTGTGAGCTGCATTTCCTTTTTTCCTGTCTACTTACCTGGATTTTTGCTTTGTGTCTTTGCCTGCTCAACACAATTGCCTATGCATCGTGATACACCTTGGTCGTTTTGGAGGCAACTTTTTTGCACCATGGATATCCCTTTGAACCAGACATCCATAGATATTACATCCAACCCAGCCATTCCAGAGCCTGACATGGGGTTTAGCCGGACTCTCATGGCTCCATCCGATAACCCACCCAGATCTAGCCAGTTATGCTCGTCCCAAAATTTAGTCTCCATTGATGTATCACTGCGGGGTACCTTCCGCAAACGTGAAAGCCTCATGGCTAAGGAGATTCACATTTTTTGGGATATTAAGGCTTTGACCGACTACGTATCATTGAAGCAGATCCCTCGGGGTCTAAGAATAAAAAAGTTTCCTACTGGATTTGTGGTGTCTCTATAGCGGGCCGTGGTGTCCTGCAGCACGAAAAGTGAGACTTTGGGAATTTCTAATTGCATGGTATTATGCAGCAAGGCCGCCATAACAATATATAATATAAAAAGACTGGTCTATCTAGTCAGTTATACTAAACTGTAGTCCCATTGACATAAATTTTTTTGATAGTTAACTGTGATTTGCTGCAGCACTTTAAGTGAGACCCTTTCGAGTCTCCGAATACATGGCATAATGCAGTTAGGTTTGTTATAGACCATTTTGTTTTTCTCGCCTCTCGGCTTTATTATTATTTTTGTCAATCCCACTCTAGATTTATGGTATTCCTATAGCGGCCCATGGTGTTCTGCTGCACGAGAAGTGAGACTTTGGGAATTTCTAATCGCACGGCACTATGTAGAAAGGTTTCCAAATACTCATACATTTTGCATGTTTGGTAGATGGGAAACACAATTCCCTAGGCCTAAGTTTTTTTAGGCTTTAGTCTTATGCCAAAGCAAGTAGCACTATATATATTTTTTCAGCAGTTTGAGTGAGACTCTTTACGTGAGACTTTTTGAGTCTCCGAATGCATGGCATAATACAGCAAGGCTTGTTATGGACTTTTTTGTCCTTTCTGCCTTTTTGGTTTTATTTTTGTCAGTCCCACTCTAGATTTGTAGCGTTTTAATAGCAAGCCATGGCGTCCCGCAGCACGAGAAGTGAGACTTTGGGAATCTCTAATTGCATGGTATTATGTAGCAAGGCCGCCTTAATAATATAGAATATAAAAAACTAGTTTTATCTAGTCAGATATACTAAGCTATAGTCCCATTGACATAATTTTTTGACAGTCAACTGTGAGATGCTGCAGCACTTCAAGTGAGACTCTCTCGAGTCTCCGAGTACATGGCTCAATGCTGTTAGGTTTGTTATAGACCATTTTGTTCTTTTTGCCTTTTGGCTTTATTATTTTTGCCAATTCCACTTTAGATTTATGGTATTTTTATAGTGAGCCATGGTGTTTTGCAGCACGAGAAGTGAGACTTTGGGAATTTCTAATTGCATGGTACTATGTAGCAAGGCCGCCTTAATAATTCTTAATTTTTCTTTTGGATGCAGGTCTGGGCTTTGTTTGATGCAGATTCTATAGCTACCCTACTATATCTGTGTGCGTTTGAGGTTACTCTCTTTCGTGTCCTTATTCAACTCAATCTATTTCAGCACATGGAGTGAGACTTATGGTCTCTATACATTTGCTGTTGTAGCATAGTCTGCCAGCATGTTGATCTATGTGGAAACTACATTCATTTAAAAGTTCATTCGGTTCTTTGTTTTGGTTCCTTTGTTGGGTTTTTCTATGTTTCCTATGTGGTTGATCATACACCTTTTCATTATTGACCGCATAGCTAACATGATATTGTCATGGGAGTTTAATATCAACAACAATGGATATTTATCTATACTTTTTTGTGGTTCATCTGGTGTCTTATCCATTTTCATGCTTCTGTTTGTCTGTTTTTCACAGTTTTTTCTTTTCAGAAAGTAAAGACTTATCTGACACCAGTGCTTTGCATGCGATGCTACATGTTTGATACTTTTGACACATTTGTAACCACTCTTTCGGGTAGTTGGACCGACCCCTTTTTCAGATCTATGTATATATTTTTCACTGCATATATTTTTGTCAACTCTCTCGTCTATAAAATACAAGTGGTCAAGAATGATTGGAGGAGTTGGAGGAGTAATGTGCATAAATCTCTAATTTTATGTTTAATGTATATACACGCTGATCTCATGTCTAATATGCTTGTACTTTGATCTCATGAAAATGTGTGTATATTTCATTTAAACTGCTTATGCACATTTGCTGTTTTAGGGTTGTGAGAGTACTTTGACACCTTTTTAGCACTCCCAACTACCCAAGTTTGTTCCATTGTTGCGGCTTCACCTGCTATGGAGGGTTTTAGCATCCAATACCTACCTTTTTTCTTTTCTCTTTTTTTTTTTTCAGTTATTTTTATGAGTTCGTGCTGATTTTTATTGGCATGACAGTTTTGTCTACTTATATTTTTCATTATGCATTTTGGTTAGGTTAACGATGGATGTTTTCTCTCCTCTTTTAGCAGGTGTAGTTTTTTAATGAGATCAGTATTGTTTTAATCACACTGAGAGGGTGGGTTTGCTATGCAGCGCGGTGATTGGTTGTTTTACCGGCATGCATACCCCGCCCCCCCTCTTACTTTTTCACTTTTCTATTTATACCACACTACTACTATCCCTCTCTAGCTACGAATAAGCATCCAAATGATGTGAAACGCGTTAGCAGTCTACCACCCTGTACGTCTCTGCAATTGACTGTATTGTTGGATTCTATTGAAATAAAGATGTCCTTATCCCAGAGTGCAGCTAGCCAGGATTTCTTTCTACCTCACAGCATCCCATTCAACCCAGGGGCCTTGGGAGGGCAAGCAGGGGCAGCAATCTGAGCCTCAAGGCTCTGCCTGAAGCTTTGCCCCTACAGAGGTGTATGCAACTATCCCCCCAGCTGCACTACATGCTTCCGGCATTTTACTCCACAGCTACTGCTCCTCGCTGGTGGAGGGCATCTGGCTGAGCCCAACACTCCAGGTGCTTTAGAGGTTCCCTCGCTGTGCAGGCAACCTGGCTGCTGACCCTCCTGCTCACCGATCATATTCCGTAAGAGAGGCCGGACACATCATTTCCGATCGTGCGGTCCGGTCGGCGGCCAACTTGGTGGAGGCTAGGGTCTCCAGGGAAAAGGCCTTTAATGTGCCCCCTCCCTATTGGAAACCCAGGAAGGAGGACACCAGAGAGGACATGGCAGGTGCAGGTGTGTCCACCAACCTGCACAGAGTCAGCTAGGGGTGGGGCTGGAGCAGGAAACAGAAAGGGCTCTCTAAACAGAGGATCCCAGTGGCCAGCCATGTCGAACACTTCTCCACCCTGCCCTGCAGATCCTGCATGTCAGGACAGCTCCAAGGTAAGCCAGAGCACTCTGGAGTCACCTCTGTTTTACCTCACTACAAACTGTACAATTGCATTGCATTTGTGCTTACTTGCAGGAAGAATAGGCTGTGTGGGATCCCATTAACAGGAACATTTCTGTACGGGCCAGATTTGTAAACGGTCCTGGATAGGACTGCAGCGAAGAACAAAGGGTTCCCCCCAAGCAAAAAATAAGCAGGGGAAGGCGCCCTTTTGTCATTCCAGGAGATTTAAGCCACTCAACAGAAGAACGGAGGTATGCATGGCCACAATAGACTTGCAAGACGCATACTTGTATGTACCCATAAAGAAAAGTCATCAAAGATACCTAAGGTTCACGATCCAGGGGCCGGTGGCCACCCTGCATCTGCAGTACACATCTTTTGCCTTTCGGCATCTCTTCTGTGCCCAGAATCTTTGCAAAGATTATAGCAGAAGCGCTAAAGGGCCTGAGACAGCAAGGCATAGGTGTGATACCATAACTAGACAATCTGCTGTTCTTTGCAGATACAGCAAAGAACCTAAACAACCTCTGCGCAGGTATTTCCTATCCACAAAACCTGGGGTGGATAATAAATACAGAAAAATTGTAGCTGACCCCAAGCCAGAGGTGGTATACTTGGATTATGTGCTAGACGCCAGAGTAACCAAAACCCTCCAGACGGAAGAGAAAGAATGAGGTAGTGCTAGGACTGATAATGTCCTCAATCCCAGCCATCACCTGGGCACAGCTCCACATGAGGCCTCTACAGAATCACATTTTGACCCAGTGGGATGGTGATCCATCATCCTTAGAAATGTCCATTCCTGTCCCTCGGTTGGTCAAACAATCTCTTCAGTGGTGGCTCAATCCGCTTCCTTACACCGAGGGCCGCAGATGGGCGCAAACCAACTCCTATGAGGATTACCACAGATGCCAGTACCCTAGTATGGGGGGTGCACATGGGGGATCTCTGTCCACAGGGGAGATGTAACTCCAGATGGTCTCGAGCCTCCTAGTATATGAGGGAATTAAAAGCTGTAGAGGAAGCGCAGAGAGCATTGCAACCAGCTATCCAGGGGAGAGCTGTCTGGATTCAGTCAGACAACGCCACAACAGTAGCATACCTGGACAGGCAAGGCGAGACCAAATCTCCTCGTTTGAGCCTGACAGAAACAATTCTGTCATGGGCTAAGACAAACATCCAATCAACCTCAGGCATCCACTTGAAGGGGACAGACAACACGCTGGCAGACTTTATAAGTCGAAAGACCATAAAACAGACAGAGTGGTATCTAAACCAAGCAACCCTCTTGTGGATCACGCAAACCTGGAGAGTGCCCGAGGTAGATCTGTTTGATTCAAGGACAAATGCAAAGCTGCCAAATTTCTTCTCGCTGGCTACCACAGATGGCTACGTCAGAGTGGACAAGTTCAATCAAAGCTGGGCACACCAGCCGTGTTAGTGCAGTCAGAGGGAACGCATAATACCAAAGGTCAGCCAAAGAATCATGGTAGAAAGGGCAACAGTGATACTCATAGCACCTCACTGGCCCCAGGCAACATGGTTCAGTCACTCGAAGAAACTGTCTCCAGCCGCACCAAATACAGCAAGACCTACCGGACCTCCTATCACGAGGGCCAGTCAACCACCTGAATCGCAAACTCATGAAGCTTTCGGCTTGGTTACTGAGAGGGTGAGGCTGCAAAAGAAAGAACTGTCAGACAGAGTGATCAACCCCATTCTAGCCAGCAGAAAACCCCATATTTAGAGTGAGAAGGAAGTTTGTCTCCTGGTACGGAAACAAACCGGATTCCAACAGAGAATCATCCTAGCGATTCGGGATTTCCTGCAGGAAGGAGCAGACTTGAACCTCTCTCGGAGAACACTGAAGATACAAGTGGCAGCACTCTACCCCTCTCTGGACACCAGATTAGCAGAGGACCCATTTATAAAGAGATTCCTGATATTGTTAAATAGAGCCAGACCCGCTAAAGTCGGCAGAACTCTGACATGGAACCTCTCCATAGTATAAGATAAAAATCTTATACTAAAAACAGCACTCTTGGTGGCCCTAGCATCGACCAGGGAAGTAGGTGAAAGTCTCAAGGTTTTTTACACAATGGAACCCTACTGACTAATCCAGGCAGATAAAATAGTCCTCTCACCAAACCAAGTTTTTCTACCAAAAGTCTCTTCAACCTTTCACAGGATGCATAATGTGGTTATCACATCTCTTCCTAAGTCAATGGATGGACAAGAGACATACAACAAACTAGACGTAATACTCATAGCTTATCTCGAGAGAACAAAGGGCTGGCCAAGAAATGCCATGTCATTTGTCCTCTATGCAGGAGTCAATAAGGCAAAGCAGGCATCGAGACTCACGATGGCCAGGTGGATAAAACTTGCCATACAGATAGCCATTTGGGGACAAAACCTTGCCCCTCCCAAGTAGGGTCAAAGCCCACTCGACCAAAGTCTGGGCAACCTCGGTCGCAGAAAAGGTAGGGGCAACTCTGGAGCAGACCTGCAGGGCAGCGACATGGTCGAACTTCAGTACCTTTGCGAGACACTACCGCAGAGACCAGCTGTCAAGACCAGACATTGGTCGCAAGGTGCTCCAGGCCTTATCCCCACCCCAGCAAGTATTGCTTGATGCATCCTCTCAGATGCTGCCCTGGAAGACGATTGGAAAAAACAGAGTTAGGTACCTGGTAACTCTCTTTTTCTAAGTAGTCTTCCAGGGCAGCACTAGTTCCCACCCTAAGCAATAATAACGGGTATTGTGGGGACGCATTGGCTTACTGAGAGTTCCTTCAGTGCTTTAATACTACTGAGGCACACAGGTGAGACTAACAAATTTATAATGGTGGACTAATGTGTTTCCTGTTGCAGGAAGGAGGAGCCTATCTCTCGGATGCTGCCCTGGAAGATTTCTTAGAAAAAGAGTTACCAGGTACCTAACTCTGTTTTCCTTTGTAAAACCATCAGCACCTTTCTCTGCGCATATTTCCTATCATAATATCTTGTGCACTTCTCTCCTGTATATACTGTTTGCCATCTCACTTTACATAGACTTCTCTCCTGCACATACTGAACATACTATCCAGGGTCATAACCTCTGCCCCCTTTTTTGCATACTGCCTATGGTGTTGTGTTGTGTGTTTTTTTTTGCCGCCGCTGGGGGTTGCCGCCGCTGATCCCCCTGGTCGGTCATCAGCGGCGGCAACACCCCCCCCCCCCCGGGACAGCTGGGACATCATCAAAGTCCCTCACTTACTCCATCTAGGAAGTTGGCAGCAGCATGTTCAGCGGCTTTCTTCCTCCTCCTGTGGTGTGGATAATGGCATGGATGTGATCTACACTACACTTCATACACTCTGATATATAGAGGAAAGGCATTTTAAAAGATTGAATCTTATTCAATTCGGATCACCATATAACTTCTATTACTTCTTCACAAATTCTTCTATATACATAAAGATTATGAATAATATAATTTGTTGTATAAAACATTTTCTGTCCCTTAAATTCCAAGAACAAGCACAAACCTGAGTATCTTGATAACATGGTTAAATTTAGCACCAATATATCAACAAGTCCTGTCTCCACATAATGTGTTCTGTGACAAGATTCATGATGCACAGCCAATAATAATTTTTTAAACGGTTGTGAAATTTCAGTGGTACTGCACATTCCTGCTTCTTTAAGTTGCCCATGGTATTTTAAAATAAATAGCCAGAGAAACTAGATTTTCATCTTTTCTAACCTAAGGCGTTGATTCTTAGACTTGCCCCTAAATAGTTTCAGTGCAAACATAAAAAATAAATTCCTTCTATTATCTCGCTGAAAGCTTAGCAAGTCACTTTTAAATTTGTGCTCATTAACAAATTATATTTAAAGGCGTTTACCATACAGATCTAAGGTTGTACTACTAGCAGATTAAAGAGAAATTGGAGGAAAAATATTAGACCACAAAAAGGAGTTAGCAAAGGTGAGCTGTAGTAGATTAATTGTCATAATGTAGTTTATATGAGCTATAAAAAAATATTCAGATATCACTTTAATGGGAGACGTTTCAAGGCAATAATAGCCAAGTAACAGAGACCAGGCAATTAGTGACTAAGCTAGTTAATAAAAAATGTCACAAAAGTAAAAGTCAAAACGTACCATAGAATTGAATTAACATCCCTGTAATCCAGTCTTAATAAAAAGACCAGTCATAATGAATATTAGATAGAATTTTTAGCAGGGCTGCCATTGGGAAACATATGTATTTAGGATACATAAAGACACATACCTCAATGTAAAAGGAACAGGATACAGATGTCAAAGCAAAACATAATTTGGCCTAGTGATTTTACTATATATTGACAGATCTACACTTGGAGAAAGTCCAAGGATGACTTATACCCATATTATACTGTATGTTACCAGTTGCTAAATATAAAACGGTACATGGGCAGCCATATTCTAAAAGCCATTAGGCTAACGATTGCTCTTTTGTGCCTGTAGGCCTAAAAATTTACACTTTTAAAAGTCCAAATTGAAGCCTAAAAAGCTATAAAATCCCATTAGACAAACCAAGTAGTCAACATGCTCTTTTTTGAATCATTGATAGGAATACAATTTTATGTTTCCTAAATTTTGTTTTACAAACTAACTGCTCCAAAACACACTGGTGTGGTACCTGTTTTTTGTTCTAATTGGACCTACAGTATTATTACTGAATATTATATTAATGCTATACAAAAACACAAAGGGAATAATATTAGCAAGTAGTATGTTGCAGTACACAGAAACCATCCATTAAAAATGACCTTGCGTCATTTTAGAAAAGTGAAAACAATTAACAAGATTATTGCTAATTAATTGCAAAGGGTATTACATTTGAACTCTGGGAATCAAACAAAATGTATCCTTAAAGTGTTTAACCCCCCCCCCCCCCAAAAAAAATGTAATCCTGCTCCCTTAACGCATGTTATACAGCACACTGCTTGTGTTGTGTCATCTTGCCCCCTGTATCACCTGTAATACCTTGCTAATCCTGCCAGTTTCGACCCTCCCCTCTCTGCATAGTTCCCTCTGATATATCACAGTAAGCTCCGCAGTGCATGTCATTTATAAAAATATGCAGTATAATAGCTTACTTCAAAGCGTAGTTCGGTGCTCAGCTGACTGCCCACTGGTCTCCCCTCCTCTTCGTGGCTGGCAACGGGGGTTTCCCAGCACCTCCCCCTGCAGCTATTGCATAGGGAGAGGAGACCAGTAGGCAGTCAACTGAGCGCCGAACGGCGCTCTGATGTAAGCTATTACACAGCATATTTTTAAAAATTACATGCACTGCGGAGCTTACTGTGATATATCAGAGGGAACTATAGATTTTTTTTTTTTTTTACCTTAACAAACACTTTAACTGCCCATTAAGTCTACATATGCCAGAATCAGGAGTAATACTTACGTTACACATTGTTATAGCAAGATCCTTGGATCTCTGTGAATAGTCCTGTGCTGCTCCTTCTCTAAGGCCCCTTTCACACTGAGGCATTTTTGCAGCGTTTTAGCGCTAAAATTACCGCCTAAAAACCGCATGAAAAACGCCCCCCATGTATCTCAGTGTAACCTTTCACACTGAGGCGTTGCGCTGGCTGTGCGTTGGAAAAAATCCTGCAAACAGCTTTTTTGGAGCATCTTCGGGGCGCATGAAATAGCGCTGTAAAAACGCTGTAAAAACGCCTAGTCCAATTGAAATTAATGGCTAACGCTGTAAAACCGCGGTAATACCGCTGTAAAAACGCCTTAAAACTATTCAGAAGCTGTGGGGAATATCACATGACCGCAGTAAAGTGGAGTATGCTGGGAAACCAGGAAATCCTGTTGAAAAGGGGAGAGGAGACAAGACAGAGAGACAGAGCATTATGGAAGAGAAAACTGAGATGCAGCCAGCAGAAGCAGCCAGAGCAGAAAGAACCTCTGGCAGTGGAGAGCCAGAGGAATTTATAGACACTATGCGGAGGCACCCAGAGCTATGGGACAAAAAAAATAGCTGGTACTCAAACCGATTGAAAAAAAGTGCTGCATGAAATGCTGTTGCAGACCTACATATCAAAAATTCGAATTCACTCTCCAGAAACCTAAAAGCTGAGAAATGTAAGCTGAAATTCCAATCGAGTTCCTTTTCCCAATGCCGGTATTCTATTCCATGTCTCTGTGGTGCCAAACCCCCGGCCCCTTTCACACTGGGGCGGTGGGGGCGTCAGGGGTAAAACAGCGCTATTCTTAGCGGGCTTTCACACTGAACAAACAGAAGCTGCTTTTTTGGGTTGTTTGCAGGCGGTATTTTTAGCGCAATAACGCCTGCAAACCGCCCCATTGTGAAAGGGCAATCCCACCCCTCCTAGTCCCTAACCCCCAATCCTAACCCTAATCCCACCCCTCCTAGTCCCTAACCCTTAATCCCACCCATCCTAGTCCCAAACCCCCAACCATAACCTTAATCCCACCCCTCCTAGTCCCTAACCCCCAATCGCAACCCTAATCCCACCCCTCCTAGTCCCTAACCCCCACTCCTAACCTTAATTTCACCCATCCTAGTCTCAAACCCTGAACCATAACCTTAATCCCACCCCTCCTAGTCCCAAACCCCCAACCCTAATCCCACCCCTCCTAGTCCCTAACCCCTAATCCCACCCCTCCTAGTCCCTAACCCCCAATCCTAACCTTAATCCCACCCCTCCTAGTCCCTAACCCCCAATCCTAACCCTAATCCCACCCCTCCTAGTCCCTAACCCCCAATCCTAACCCTAATCCCACCCCTCCTAGTCCCTAACCCCCAATCCTAACCTTAATCCCACCCATCCTAGTCCCAAACCCCCACTCCTAACCTTAATACCACCCATCCTAGTCCCTAACCCCCAATCCTAACCTTAATCCCACCCCTCCTAGTCCCTAACCCCCAATCCTAACCTTAATCCCACCCCTCCTAGTCCCTAACCCCCAATCCTAACCCTAATCCCACCCCTCCTAGTCCCTAACCCCCAATCCTAACCCTAATCCCACCCCTCCTAGTCCCTAACCCCCAATCCTAACCTTAATCCCACCCATCCTAGTCCCAAACCCCCACTCCTAACCTTAATACCACCCATCCTAGTCCCTAACCCCCAATCCTAACCCTAATCCCACCCCTCCTAGTCCCTAACCCCCAATCCTAACCCTAATCCCACCCCTCCTAGTCCCTAACCCCCAATCCTAACCCTAATCCCACCCCTCCTAGTCCCTAACCCAAAATCCTAACCTTAATCCCACCCCTCCTAGTCCCAAACCCCCAATCCTAACCTTAATCCCACCCCTCCTAGTCCCTAACCCCCAATCCTAACCCTAACCCCCAATCCTAACCCTAATCCCACCCCTCCTGGTCCCAATCTCCTATCTAATCCCATCATTGTACAAGTGACTTTAATCTTGTTATGAAATATTGCACATAACTTTATTATATAATGTAGTAATTTTATTATTGACTCACGAAACATATGGACAATTTAATTTGTTATAACATGTAACAGAAGCAAATAGATACATGGCTTAATAAACATACATTGAAGTATTTAGTCGTAAAACATTGAAGGTTTAGATCATGTTTTCTTGCCAACTCAGTGCACCAGCCGGACTCATAAAATAGTCAGCAAAAGCCTCTCTAATCGTGAATCCCACTATTGGTCCACGTACATGCAGAAAATCGGCAGGCTCAATATTGTGTGACAGAGTATCCTCAAAATTTACTCCATCTCTCTCTCTCACCACATTATGTAGTATACACGCAGCCTTAATAACCTTACATGCGTTTTCAACATTAAGCTTTATTGGTTTAACCACTTCAGCCCCGGAAGGATTTAACCCCTTCCTGACCAGAGCACTTTTTACAATTTGGCACTGTGTTGCTTTAACTGTTAATTGCGCGGTCATGCACTGCTGTACCCAAACGAAATTTGTGTCCTTTTCTTCCCACAAATAGAGCTTTCTTTTGATGGTATTTGATCACCTCTGCCGTTTTTATTTTTTGCGCTATACACGGAAAAAGACCAAAAATTTTGAAAAAAAATGATATTTTCTACTTTTTATTCTAAAAAAAATCCAATAAACTCTATTTTAGTCATACATTTAGGCCAAAATGTATTCGGTCACGTGTCTTTGGTAAAAAAAATGTCAATAAGTGTATATTTATTGGTTTGCGCAAAAGTTATAGCGCCTACAAACTAGGGTACATTTTCTGGAATTTACACAGCCTTTAATTTATGACTGCCTATGTCATTTCTTGAGGTGCTAAAATGGCAGGGCAGTACAAAACCCCCACAAGTGACCCCATTTTGGAAAGTAGACACCCCAAGGAAATTGCTGAGAGGCATGTTGAGCCCATTGAATATTCATTTTTTTGTCCCAAGTGATTAAATAATGACAAAAAAAAAAAAAATTACAAAAAGTTGTCACTAAATGATATATTACAAAATACATTCAGCTGCTTCTCCTGAGTATGGGGATACCACATGTGTGGGACTTTTTGGGAGCCTAGCCGCGTATGGGGCCTCAAAAATCAATCACTGCCTTCAGGATTTCTAAGGGCATACATTTTTGATTTTACTCCTCACTATCTATCACAGTTTTGAAGGCCATAAAATGCCCAGAAGGCATAAAACCCCCCCAAATGACCACATTTTGGAAAGTAGACACCCCAAGCTATTTTCTTTGAGGCATGTTGAGTCCATGGAATATTTTATATTTTGATACAAGTTGCGGGAAAGTGACAAATTTTTTTTTTTTTTTGCACAAAGTTGTCACTAAATGATATATTGCTCACACAGGCCATGGGCATATATGGAATTGCACCCCAAAATACATTTAGCTGCTTCTCCTGAGTATGGGGATACCACTTGTGTGGGACTTTTTAGGAGCCTAGCCTTATACGGGGCCCTGAAAACCAATCACTGCCTTCAGGATTTCTAAGGCTGTAAAATTTTGATTTCACTCTTCACTGCCTATCACAGTTTCGGAGGCCATGGAATGCCCAGGTGGCACAAACCCCCCCCCAAATGACCCCATTTTAGAAAGTAGACACCCCAAGCTATTTGCTGAGAGGCATGGTGAGTATTTTGCAGCTCTCATTTGTTTTTGAAAATGAAGAAAGACAAGAAAAATTTTTTTTTTCAATTTTCAAAACTTTGTGACAAAAAGTGAGGTCTGCAAAATACTCACTATACCGCTCAGCAAATAGCTTGGGGTGTCTACTTTCCAAAATGGGGTCATTTGGGGGGGTTTTTTGCCACCTGGGCATTCCATGGCCTCCGAAACTGTGATAGGCAGTGAAGAGTGAAATCAAAAATTTACGCCCTTAGAAAGCCTGAAGGCGGTGCTTGGTTTTTCGGGGTCCCGTACGCGGCTAGGATCCCAAAAAGTCTCACACATGTGGTATCCCCGAACTCAGCAGAAGCAACAGAATGTATTTTGGGGTGTCATTTCACATATTCCCATGGCATGTTTGAGCAATAAATCATTTAGTGACAACTTTGTGCAAAAAAAAAAAAATTGTCTCTTTCCCGCAACTTGTGTCACAATATAAAATTCCATGGACTCGACATGCCTCTCAGCAAATAGCTTGGGGTGTCTACTTTCCAAAATGGGGTCATTTTGGGGGGGTTTTGAACTGTCCTGGCATTTTATGCACAACATTTAGAAGCTTATGTCACACATCACCCACTCTTCTAACCACTTGAAGACAAAGCCCTTTCTGACACTTTTTGATTACATGAAAAAATATTTTTTTTTGCAAGAAAATTACTTTGAACCCCCACACATTATATATTTTTTAAAGCAAATGCCCTATAGATTAAAATGGTGGGTGTTTTATTTTTTTTTTCAAACGCATTTTTTGGGGAAAAACACTTTTTTAAATTTGAATGCACTAAAACACACTATATTGCCCAAATGTTTGATGAAATAAAAAAGATGATCTTAGGCCGAGTACATGGATACCAAACATGACATGCTTTAAAATTGCACACAAACGTGCAGTGGCGACAAACTAAATACATTTTTAAAAGCCTTTACAGGTTACCACTTTAGATTTACAGAGTCTACTGCTAAAATGACTGCCCTCGATCTGACCTTTGTGGTGATACCTCACATGCATGGTGCAATTGCTGTTTACATTTGACGCCAGACCGACGCTTGCGTTCGCAGGGGGGACGGGTGCTTTTTTTTTTTTTTTTCCTTTATTATTTTTTTGCTTTTTTATCTTATTTTTAAACTGTTCCTTTCATTTTTTTTTTTTTTTTTTTTTTAAATCATTTTTATTGTCATCTCAGGGAATGTAAATATCCCCTATGATAGCAATAGGTAGTGACAGGTACTCTTTTTTGAAAACATTGAGGTCTATTAGATTGGGGTCTGCCCTTAAAGCATCTGACCACACCAAGATCGGTGTGATAAAATGCTTTCCCAATTTCCCAATGGCGCTGTTTACATCCGGCGAAATCTAAGTCATAAAATGCTCGTAGCTTCCGGTTTCTTAGGCCATAGAGATGTTTGGAGCCACTCTGGTCTCTGATCAGCTTTGTGGTCAGCTGGCTGAATCACCGGCTGCATTCTCAGGTTCCCTGTTGAGACAGGAGAGCCAGAGAAAAACACGGAAGACGGTGGGGGGGGCATTCTCTCCCACTGCTTGTAAAAGCAGTCTAGAAGCTAATTAGCCGCTAGGATTGCTTTTACATGAAAGCCGACCGCTGGCTGAAAAGAATGATACCAGGATGATACCTAAACCCGCAGGCATCATTCTGGTATAACCACTCAAAGTCGTGAATGGCGTACCTGAAGACAAAAAAGTGGTTAACAATAAAGCACAGTAAACGGTAAAGTATAAAAAATTGCATACCTGAAAAGCAAACATGATAAAACATAATAACAATAAAACATTGCAGAATAGAATACAGTAAAAAAGAGCAGAACAATAGAGAGAATAGAGAGAGAGAGAACAATAAAACGACAACTATTTTTTTTTTTTTTTTTTACACTTTTTTTTGTAACTAACTTTTATAACTGTAACCAGTTCCAGGTTCGGGTCTCTCAAAATGCGATGGCATCTTGGGAGACCCTGTGAAAGTGTGTCCTGGTCTGTGCAATGCCGTACCCTACGCTAACACTCAACTAGTGAATGGTAGCGTTCAAAACATTCACCAATGCAAAGACCAGGATTGTCAGGACAGGAGGGACAATAATAGCGGGTGTCACGCCTATATCAGCGCATGCTGCAGACACAACATTTTTTTGGGGGGTTTGTTGGGTAGGGGTACTCGGGAGGACACAAAGAAAATGCCTCTCATGCAGCCGACTGCATTTGGTTGGGGATGTGAATGGGGGAAGTACGGGCTCTGCAGAAGTGGTGGGTTCCCAATTAGGATTGGCGAATGCAGCAGGAAGGGCATTATGGGCACGACGGGCCTGTGTTTGTCTTTTTGGTGGCAGTGGGACACTACTTGTGCTTGCCACCTTACCAGCTTGAACTGCACTTTATGGGACTCGCCACGTCACCAAGTGTTACTGCAGTGCTGGTTTAAATACGACCGGGGTGTACTAGGGTGCTGGTGCTTGCCAGTTCACCAAAACGCTACCAAAAAAACTGTTCGCCATCGCAGGGATCAGGCCTGACTCTGCCAACGCTGCAGTTATGCGTTTAGTGTTTTGTAAGTGACAGTGATCGGTCGATACTGCACTTGGGTGGGCTGGGCTGGGCAGAGGGGAAAACACAGGTGCTAGAAGGTATCTGGGCTGATCCCGCTAACACTGCGTTTTTGGGAACCCTAAACTGCTGGGGACGCCAGTATAGATCTGATCAGATATTGATCTGTTCAGATACTATACCACTAAGGGAGGTGTGCGGTGCGTGCGTGGGTGTTAGCGGTACTGGCGCTAATCTGACGCTGCCTGGGGCGATGCATATCACCGCCGGGCGATCAGGGGGCTAAACCTTTATTCGGTAATAAACGGCGGGTGCCCTGACACTATAAAAAATAAACAAACTAACCAGCGTCAACCGTAACAGTTATACGGTGATCAGTGGTGAAAGGGTTAACTAGGGGGCAATCAAGGGGTTAAAACATTTATTAGGTAGTATATGGGGGTCCCTGTCACTATAAAACGCTGACGGCGAACCTAAATATTTACCTCCTTAACTAGCGTCACCAGTGACACTAATACAGCGATCAGAAATATGATCGCTTAGCGACACTGGCAACGGGGGGTGATCAAGGGGTTAAAACTTGGTTAGGGGGGTATCCTAGACCTACAGGGGGCTAACCCTAACTGCCCTACCACTTCTAACTGTCACAAACTGACACCATGCAGTAATCAGAAAAAAAAAAAACACTGCTTGGTGTCAGTGTGACAGGGAGGGGGAGGGTGATTGGGGGGGATCGGGGGGTGATCGGGGGGGATCGGGGGTGTAAAGCATGCCTGGCATGTTCTACTGTGTGTGTGTGTGTGTTGTGCACTCACATGTCTTCTCTCCTCGGCACCGGAACGGAAACTGCCGAGCCGGGGAGAGATGACATCACATCCTCTGCCTCTGTGTACTATACAGAGGCAGGGGATGTTTCTCATTGGCTGGGAGCGATTGCGAGGGGGGCCACGATCGGATGGCCTCCCCCTCATCTCTAAACGCTCCCAGACAAATGCCGGCTGCCACTGGCACCGGGGGCTCCGATCGGACCCCCCGCCCGCGGGAAGGCAATCCCGTACCAGGTACGTGATTTTGCCTGCCCGTGCCACTCTGTTCACGTATATAGGCGTGAGGCGGTCGGCAAGTGGTTAAGAAATATTTGCCATTTATTAGCCAGTATACCGAAAGCGCATTCTACAAGTCTACATGCCCGACACAGCCTGTAATTGAAGATCCTCTTTCGTGTGTCTAGATTTCTCAGCGAATAAGGTTTCATGAGATGTTCTTGAATAGCGAAAGCATCGTCGGCTACAAACACAAATGGCATTTCGGGTCCCTCCGTTCCGGGCAGTGGTCAGTTATCTGGTAAATCAAATTAATTATGGGCAAGATGTTTTCCGAATTTACTATGCTGGAAAACAGCGGAGTCTGCATTGCTGCCAAATGATCCAATATCAACATAAATAAATTTATAGTCAGCATCGACAACTGCCATTAAAACAGAAAAATACTTTTTATAATTGTAGTACTGGCTTCAACTATGACATGGTTTTATTAGCCTAATATGCTTTCCATCAATAGCTCCTAAACAGTTTGGAAAATTGGTCTTGTTCAAAAATCGCTGTGCAACATCTTCCCATTTAGCCTTGTTTGGAATTGGCATGACTGTAATTCGCAGATCCCAGATTCCATCACATGTCTGCTTAACAATTTCGCTTATGGTTGATATCCCAACGTGAAATTCATATTGCAGCGATGAGTATGTGTTTCCGGTTGCAAGATATCTGTAAAATAAACAATTTAATTTATCTTTCAGTAAAAATGATAAAGCAGCAATGGAAAACATTGAGAGACAACTTTAAAAGAGAATTGTCGAGACAGCAACAAATAAGAAGTGGATCCAGCGGAAAACATGGGAGGATGTACTGTCACTATTATGAATTAGAATTCTTAAAACCAGTGATGCAGGACAGACAGTAAGTAGTAACATTTTTCATAATAGCATTGTATAGAAATAATAGCAATAATCACGTAGCACTGTCTAATCATGTATATTTTAATCAGAACAGAAAGCAATATCAACAGTGAGAGTGAGGCAGAGGAGCTTACTCCGGAAAACACAAATATTGAACCACAAGTTACAGAAGAGGAAAATGATGAGGAGGATATCAGAGAAACATTGGAGCCACCACGAAAATCAACGTCAAGAGCAAAACCTAAAAAACCCCAGCAAACACAAGAATTCATCGATGTCCGAAACCTTATTGACAGCCAAAAATCGGAAAACAGCGAAATCTCAGCTTTCACGAAAAGTTTAATTCCTGAGATTGCACTGGTGAAACAGGAATACCAATGTGATCTTCGCATTGAGCTCATGAAAGTTATAAAATCTTTCCAACAAAAAATCAAACACCCAAACCTCAGAAAACCCAAACCCACAACATCTTCGTTATGGTAATCCGTGGGAAGAACCATCATATCGTGCCCCGTCTTATAATGCGCCATGTGGGCCAAGCATGTCCATGACCCCCCAATTTAATAGAAGATTTATTGCAGGCCAATATGACATGCCCCCTAATTACTATCCCCCAATGCAAGCTCCTCCTCCTACTCCTCCTAACACCGCT
Organism: Lithobates clamitans; assembly: GCA_037952925.1. Taxonomy (NCBI): domain Eukaryota; kingdom Metazoa; phylum Chordata; class Amphibia; order Anura; family Ranidae; genus Lithobates; species Lithobates clamitans. Next base: position 696,620 of record JBBGZY010000075.1, on the reverse strand, counting down.
AGAGAGGATTCGCACCCTCACCCCTCATTTTATCAGGATCTCTAATTATATTCTTAAAAATATTATTAAAGTATTATTTTTTATGCATCTGTTGTGCAATTTATACAAATAAATGTTATTTTTTTCAAAGAAAAAATTGTAGTTTTTTTATGGTTTATGAATAAATGCATGGAATCATAACATAGCTTACCTCAGCGTTATAAGTAAACGTTCGCATGGTGATATTGCAACTCTGTAATTAGTATCCCGTCTCAACAACACAGGTGTCAGCAAATCAAGAAGATAGTCAAATTTATGGAAAGAAAAAAATGTGTTGCTATAAATAACAGCTAGTAGGGGTTTGTGACATTGTTAGCGTTTGGGACATTGGAAGGGTGGGATTAAGGCTAGGATTGGAGGTTTGGGACTAGGTGGGGTGGGATTAAGGTTAGGATAGGGGGTTTGGGACTAGGAGGGGTGGGATTAAGGTTATGGTTGGGGGTTTGGGACTAGGATGGGTGGGATTAGGGTTAGGATTGGGGGTTAGGGACTAGGAGGGATGGGATTAGGGTTAGAATTGGGGGTTAGGGACTAGGAGGGGTGGGATTAGGGTTGGGGGTTTGGGACTAGGAGGGGTGGTATTAAGGTTATGGTTGGGGCTCAGGGACTAGGATGGGTGGGATTAGGGTTAGGATTGGGGGTTAGGGACTAGGAGGGTGGGATTAGGGTTAGGATTGGGGGTTAGGGACTAGGAGGGGTGGGATTAAGGTTAGGAATGGGGGGTTTGGGACTAGGAGGGGTGGGATTAGGGTTAGGATTGGGGGTTTGGGACTTGGTGGGGTGGGATTAAGGTTAGGATTGGGGGTTTGGGACTAGGAGGGGTGGGATTAAGGTTAGGATTGGGGTTTAGGGACTAGGAGGGGTGGGATTAAGGTTATGGTTGGGGGTTAGGGACTAGGATGGGTGGGATTAGGGTTAGGATTGGGGGTTAGGGACTAGGAGGGGTGGGATTAGGGATAGGATTGGCGGTTAGGGACTAGGAGGGGTGGGATTAAGGTTAGGAATGGGGGGTTTGGGACTAGGAGGTGTGGGATTAAGGTTAGGAATGTGGGGTTAGGGACTAGAAGGGGTGGGATTAGGGTTAGGATTGGGGGTTTGGGACTAGATGGGGTGGGATTAAGGTTAGGATTGGGGGTTTGGGACTAGGAGGGGTGGGATTAAGGTTATGGTTGAGGGTTTGGGACTAGGAGGGGTGGGATTAAAGTTAGGATTGTGGATTTGGGACTAGGTGGGGTGGAATTAAGGTTAGGATTGGGGGTTTGGGACTAGGTGTGGTGGGATTAAGGTTAGGTTTGGGGGTTTGGGACTTGGAGGGGTGGGATTAAGGTTAGGATTGTGGATTTGGGGCTAGGAGGGGTGGGATTAAGGTTAGGAATGGGGGTTTGGGACTAGGAGCGGTGGGATTAGGACTAGGATTGGGGGTTTGGGACTTGGAGGGTTTGGGACTTGGAGGGGTGAACTAGGATATACTTACGTTGCAATGCTCATCCGAGTGTAGTTTTGGAATTTATCAGGGTGCTCTCTCAGGTCACGATAGAGCAGCACAAATTGTCCTCTCTCAGAGTGCATTTGGGTGATGGGATGAACCCAAAAGCGACGTTGTGGTCTATGTTGTTGGAGAACATGTTCCCTAACATATAGCACAAATAACAACAGCAGCTCATGGAACTCCATCTTCTCACTATCTTTCTTCTCTGACGAAAACACAGGAAGTGCACAGGATGTGATGTAAGGGGGACGGGTTGTTTGCTGACGCCAACGCTACAAAAACACGACAAAAACGCTATAAAAACGCATGGGCGTTAGCGCTATTTTTAACGCTAACGCGGTAAAAACACGGTAATAACGCTCATTGTTTTTACCGCGGTTTTGCAACGCCCCAGTGTGAAAGGGGCCTAAGGCATTCTAGGTAAGGGTTGCACTCCTTCCACCACATACATTGCAGGGCTATGCACCGCGAGGGACCATTCACAGCCTGGAGCACCAGGTTAAGGAGGAGAGAGCTGGAGCTTGATGGAGCAGTTTCTAAGGTGAGTAATACCTACACCCCATCCCCCCCTAGACTTAATGAGTATTTAACTCTTTCAGTGTATGTGTGGCAGGGGGAGAGTATAGTTTGCGTTATTCCAGCTCAGTTCAGCTTTAAGTTTTCTATGTACCAACAATTTAGGAAGGGATGGTAGCCGTAAATAGTAGTTCAGTTGTTGTGTGAGTTAGTAAAGACAAAAACAGATGTGGCATTTGCAAAAGTACTGGATGATTTTCATACAACTAGCGGCGTGCCAAAAGTTGTACAAAATATGAACGTTAGAGACTTTCAGTGGGAATAGCTATGCCAAACATTCCATAATGCATAGCAAACAATGGTCATTGGCCAAAGTGGGCAAATTTGTCCAAAGTTGGTTTTATACAGTGTTGCAGCCCATGCACCATAAAAGACTGCTGTCACAGCAATGTGTATGTTGGAGTTTAGTGTGAGGGATAGCTGTCAAATTGCAGTGAGAGAAAGTTGCCAATTTAGTGTGCTCTTACAGCTATACAGTTCTACCATATACATATAGCACTATATTAAGTGCTGGATATTTCCACTGATACTTTGAAGTGAATTGCAGTGTGTGTAACTAGGGAGAGTGGAGTGTAAGCCCATCTGTGCCTTCATAAGACTCAATAGTCCTTTTTTTAGTGATTTTTTTTTGTTTTGGGTGTCAGAAAAGATGTCTGTCTCTGTGTTCCTGTGCTATTCCCAATTTTTAAATGTTTTGGGGGATGTTTATAGCTGGGTTTTTTTTTTTTGTTTCAGAGGGCAAGTTCCTCTGTTCTGCACCAATGACTCATTTTTTCTGAGGCACATTTAAAGGGATAGTATACAAAAATGGTATGCCCCATCCCAAATTTTTTACCAGGCCCTTCAAATCTTGTATTGATTTTAAGGGGAGAACCCAAGCAAAAAAAAAAGAAGTGTGGATCTATTATACACATATTACATTTAGATGACGATGAAACATTTGCAAAGTAAATTTTTTAGCAATAGACCCATTTATGTTTCTGCAATGCATCTTTCACCTCAGTTTGGAACATTTTCTTGGCTTTCATGCTGGCTATATCATGCTGTTTGCATCACTTTTTTTTTAGTTTCCAATAATTTTTACATAAACAGCAGCCATGAAAATTAATGTGGTAAATGCACATAAAGAAGTATTGCGACCACCCGTAGCCCCCCCTTCCCAGGAAGTTACATATTATCAGGTTCCAAAGTAGCAATTCCGGGGGTTCTAAAACAATATTTTCAGAATAGATAGATGGAAATGAAAGAGAGGAAGAAGAGGATTGTATAGTATAGTCTGTGCGATAAAGAGTCGCTAAAGGAAGTTCCAGGAATGCTTATGGACTTTCCTGAAAGATAAGTGATCCAGGACCCCCAAAACTTTAAAAACTGAGGTAATTTATCATTGAGGTTAGCCAAGACCTTCTCATTGACCACTATTCAGGAAAGTTTGGTCTTATGCATATCGAATGGTATAATGGGGGACTTCCACAACCTAGCTATCGCAATATGAGCTTCCAATAAAACAAAAGACATCAGCATTTTCACATATCTTGGAGTCTCTAAGATGGGTTGGCTCGTTGTCTATTCTTTTTAATATTAGTCCCTGCCAAGGCGTACAGGAAATTGTAAACACAGATCCAGAATCTGCAGACTTTTAGGTATTCGCACCAGGTATGCAGAAAGGAACCCTCCTGACTAGGGATGAGCTTCGTGTTCGAGTCGAACCCATGTTTGACTCGAACATCGTCTGTTCGACCGTTCGTCGAATTGCGAACGATATGGGCCAAATTTGTGTGGCGCTTCACGGCCCATAATTCACTGCGGCATCGCAGTGCATTGCTGGCTGATGATTGGCCAAGCATGCACTATGACCTGCATGCTCCTTCAGTAGAGAGAGCAGTGGCTTTGGCCAATTATGGATCAGGATTATTGGATTAGAACACGCCCCACACTATATAAGGCTGCCTGCACGGCGGCCCTGTGTAGTGTGTTCTGGCGTGTTTAGAGAGAGAGAGATAGAGAGAGAGAGAGTGTGTGTCATTTCATTTGAGTTGGCTAGATTAGGCAGGACAGTCAGTCAGTTAGCTGCACTTACAGTGTATTGTGTATATATATGCATCATCCCAGGTGTTTTGTGTGTGTGTGTGTATGTGTGTATATATATATATATATATATATATATATATAATATATATATATATATAATATATATTTATATATATATATATATATATATATATATATATATATATATATATATATATATATATATATATATATATATACTGTATTCAGTTTAGCTAGATCCGTTCCTGTTATCTTCCTACTGACAGGCAGGCTTGTCTTGTTACAGTATTTACAGCTACCTGAAGAAAATTGCTGGTGTGCTTTTGATCCTTTTAGTACCACAGTCAGGCAGCTAGACTATTTACAGTTAGTGTAGTGCGTCCTCCTCACAGCTAAAGCTACAAGTTAGTGTAGTGCGTCCTCACAGTGTTCAGCTAAAGCTACAGGTTAGTTTAGTGTGACCTCTGCACAGTGTTCAGCTAAAGCTACAAGTTAGTGTAGTGCGTCCTCTGAACAGTGTTCATCTAAAGCTACAAGTTAGTGTGGTGCGTCCTCCTCATAGTGTTCACCTAAAGCTACAAGTTAGTGTAGTGCGACCTCTGCACAGTGTTCAGCTAAAGCTACCTGTAGAAGGTTGGTGGTGTTCTCATACTGTAGGCAGGCAGTTGATTTTGCTAGCTGCAGTATCAGAGCATATATATATATATATATATATATATATAAATAAATAAATTATAATCTCTCTCCCAGCTCTCTCCCAGCTTAGTGCAGCTACAGGCCACTAGTATGTCTGGAAGGCCAACAAGGAGAGGCAGACAGTCACAAGCCAATAAAAGAGGGCAAGCGGGCTCTGTGTCTAGAGGCAACAGTGCTGGTCGTGGAGACGGTGCATCCTCATCAGCACATGGCCATGGGACACGCTTGGCCTTTTTTCGGCAGCTGGCCGTGTTGAGCCGCAACATGCGGAAGACTTGGTCGAGTGGATGACCAAGCCGTCCTCATCCTCCTCATCCTCCCTCACTCATGCTCAGGGTACTTTGTCTGGCAAAGCAGCTGCCAACGCGGCCTCTTCCCTCGGCTCAATGGCAGCAGTGACTCCTTCCCTAGCCCCACCATGTCCTCCTGAGGAGTCCCTCAAACTGTATGACCACAGTGTTTGTTACATGCTCCAGGAGGATGCCCATCGTTTAGAAGGCTCTGATGATACTGAGCTAGATGAAGGCAGTAACGTGAGCACAGACAGAGGGGTTCCCAAGAAGGACAGCAATCTGACAGTCATGCTCCCCCTGCTGCAGCATACTGCCAGGTTTGCTCCAGTGATGAGGAGGGAGGGCAGCACACTGACTGCATCACACCGCAAAGCTCCGCATGTGCAGGGGGCTGCTGTCTCTGCACGTTATTCCAAAAGTTCTTTGTGGGCCTTTTTTGAGACTAGTGCATCAGATCGCACCGCTGCTATTTGCAACATATGTCTCAAGCGTATCTCGCGTGGCCAAAACATCTCCCGCTTGGCCACCACATGCTTGACCAGACATATGTTGACCTGCCATGCAGTTTGTTGGCAAGCGTATCTAAAAGACCCACACCAAAGAACAATGAGGACCTCTCCTTGCTCCTCATCAGCTGAGATCTCCAACCCCACTATACCTTCAGTCCTCTCTGAGACCTGCACTGAGAGTAATGAAGGTGTAGAATTAGGTGTGTCACAGCCAAGTACTTGTGGGCAATCTGCTTTCGGTACACCGACGTCAGATCGTACCAGGCAAATTTCCCTGCCCCAGCTGCTGCACCGCTGAAAGAAGTTCACTCCCAGCCATCCACATGCCCAGCGGTTGAATGTTAGCTTGGCAAAATTGCTAGCACTTCAACTGCTACCTTTTCAGTTGGTAGACTCTGCCCCCTTCCTTGAGTTTGTGGAATGTGCGGTTCCTCAGTGGCAGGTACCCAAACGCCACTTATTCTCATGGAAGGCAATTCCGGCTCTCTACCGGCATGTGGAAAGCAATGTCTTGGCCTCGCTGGACAGGGCGATCAGCGGTAAGGTGCATATTACCGCTGACTCATGGGCCAGCAGGCATGGACAGGGATGTTACCTAAGTTTCACGGTGCATTGGGTCACTCTGCTGGCAGCTGGGAAGGATGCAGGACAAGGTGCAGTAGTGTTGGAGGTTGTTCCGCCACCACGCCTCCAAAATGCCACTACCAATGATTGTGACACACCTCTCTCCTCCACCCCCTCCTCTTCTTCTTCTTCCTCCATGGCCTCTTCCTGTGCTTTGTCCTCGGAACCAGCGGTGCTCCGTAGCCATTCAAGCGGCTATGCAAGTACGCAGGCCAAAAGATGCCATGCGGTGCTTGAGCTGGTGTGCTTGGGGGACAGGAGCCACACTGGGGCAGAGGTTCTGTCAGCTCTGCGGGGGCAGGTTCAGAGGTGTTGACGCCACACCAACTTAAGGCAGGAATGGTGGTTTGCGACAATGGCACCAACCTCCTCTCTGCCCTCCGACAGGGACAACTGACCCATGTGCCCTGTTTGGCTCACGTCCTTAACTTGGTGGTGGATATATTCCTTGGATATATTCCTCTGACAAGTTGTCATCATCCTAGATGGCTAGGGGGTGTCCCTAAAAGCCAGTTGCTTAGGATTAGAAGGAATTGCAGCAACCTAGAGGATTACAACTCACAAGCCAATGTGATTATGGAACAGTTCCAGGAAAAAGGCTACAGTCTAGAAAATCTAGAGAAGACAAAACAAATGATTGGTGAAATGGATAGGGATGATCTGTTTAAATCAAAAGAGAAAAAGGAACAGAATTATAGTTTGGCCTTCATGACTGGGTTCAATAGACAATATCGAGATTTTGAGAGAATCATTAAGAAATATTGGCCCCTTCTTCTACAGGACAATGATCTGAAGAAATTTCTGCCAAATCAGCTTAAATTTGTTTATACCAAACCACCTACTTTGAGGCTACAACTAGCACACAATGTCATCAACCCCCCCAAGAAGGTATGTACCTTCTTGGATAGTATTGGGTTTTATAGTTGTGGCAGATGTGTGATGTGTAAGACATCCAAATTCCGTAGGCGGAAAACCACCCATTTCAGCTCTCTGACAGATGGCAGATCCTATGAGATTAATAAATTTATAACATGTAGCACCACACATGTTACTTACCTCCTGTCCTGTCCGTGTAATCTCCAGTACGTGGGGAGAACCACCAGACAGTTGGGTGTAAGGCTTAGAGAGCATGTAAACAGGATCAAGAAAGGGTATAGACACCATGGCCTTTCCAACCATTTTAGGTTGTTTCATAATAAAGATCCGAGTGTGCTTACTTTCTGTGTTATCGATAGGGTCGAGGAGCACTGGCGTGGTTCCAATTTCAAAAAGGCTATTTCTCAGAACGAAACTCAGTGGATCCATAGGTTACGTACGCTGAGTCCATTTGGCCTCAATATTGAGTTGGACCTGAATTGTTTTTTATCTAATTGGTAACTCCGCCCATTACTGTATATTTTATTACATATTAATATTTGCCAATAATTGTTTGGTCTTACTTAAAATAATTTTTTGTATCCAATAAATTCACTATACATATATTTATTTATTTTTTTCTAATAAATCTAATATTGATGCATTTTTATAATTTTTATTTTTTCATACATATACATTTTTTTCTGTTTTTTAAATGCTTTTTAATTTTTCATTTATATATTAATCTGTTCCGCAATTATACAAAAGTATTAATTAGATATATATGGTTTTTATATTTTTTTTTTTAAAAAGGGTTTTTTTATATAGAAAGAATGTTTGTTTATATTAAAGAATTATTATCTATTTAGATTAATTGTAACTAATTATGTTGTTGTGCGGACACATGTATATATATATATATATTTTTTTTTTAGTAATAATGGCATCTGAGTATTTACTATACATATAATCTATTTGTGCAGTCACTTTGAGGAAATATATTTGTATTTTTTATTTTTCCCATCGAGAAAAATGAGTGTATATACTGCTGTGTTGCGGTGACAGGGATGTTGTGTTCCTGTTCATCCATTAAAGTTTGTTTAAGAGCAACAGGATATGATGAATGAGGAAGAGATGGATAACCTTTATCTATTGGCCGTGAATGGCTGTCACTCATTTGAAGCAGCATACAAATATAATCTTGTGTGGGCTGGATGTTAAGTCTTTGATAACGCCCTGGGGGAGGGGCGAAACGCGTCGACGCAACATCCGGCTTACGCCTGAGAACCAGTGACATCATTTCCTGCAGTCAGTGGAACGCACGCCGTGTAGCGGCGAACACTGACACAATCTGAATGCCTGCTCTGCTTATCTGTTCCGTGAGTAGCGCTGTCATGCGCAATTGATCGTATGTCGTACAGGATTACACTATATTTACTTTCTTTTATCCTATGGTGGAACGCAAGGTCTGCGGCTCCCAAGGTCCCAATACAGTGTCAGCAGTACAAGCCTCACTTCATCTCTATTTTCCACTTAGGATTATGTCTGATTGGTATCGACTTTGTGGTTTGGAGGATTAAAGTCTGCTGTTATTTTTGTTGAAGGACTAATTCTGATACTTATATATTGGTGGTACTAATACCAATATTTTTCACATGATCACACATATGTATGTCTAGAGGATTTATGTTAATGGTTAATATGTCACAATTGATTAATCGCATATGAATAGCGACATCAATATTTTTTATAGTCGCATTTTTTAGCATCTTCACCACTGATAATTAATAATCTTATATTCTAATTTTTTCGTAGAGTTTGCCAGCGCAGGTTTTATTTGTATCATGTGCCCTGTTTGGCTCACGTCCTTAACTTGGTGGTACAGCGGTTCTTGGGCAGGTACCCGGGCTTACAGGATGTCCTGAGGCAGGCCAGGAAAGTCTGTGTGTATTTCCGCTGGTCATATAATGCCAGTGCTCGGCTGGCAGACCTCCAAAAGGAATTTAACCTGCCCAAGAACCGCCTAATCTGTGACATTCCCACCAGGTGGAACTCAATGTTGGCCATGCTGCAGTGGCTGCACACGCAGCAGAGGGACATCAATGAGTACCTGTGCGACTATGGCACCAGGACAGGTTCAGGGGAGCTTGTTTTTTTTTTCTCCACGCCAGTGGGCCATGATCAGGGATGCATGCACTGTCCTGTCACCATTTGAGGAGGCCACGAGGATGGTGAGCATTTACAGTGCGTGCATCAGTGACACTGTCCCCCTTGTCCACCTGTTGGAGCACACGCTTTAATGCAATGCTTTGCAGCAGGGCTCGTTCCTGCATTCCAACTAGAGTATCTGTGAGGGGTTGCAGTGTTGTGGCAACAGCACCAGTGCCTAAGGCCCAATTTTTCAGCCCCTGTTCAACAGGGACATGTAATTAGAATTCTTGATCTAATATTTCACAGCAGGGCCCGTTTCTGCGCCCACCAAGAGTAACTGTGAGGACTTAGTGTTGTGCCACCAGCACCACCACCACCAAAGGCCCAATTTTTCTGACCCTGTTCAACAGGGGCATGTAATTATAATTCTTGATCTAATATTTTCACAGCAGGGCCCTGGGAGGGCTTACAGTGTTGTGGCCACAACAACACTTAAGGCCCAAATTTCTGCTGAGTATATAGGGCAGGCCCCTACTTTCAAACATCCAACTTACAAACGACTCCTACTTGCAAACGGAAGGAGACAACAGGAAGTGAGATGAAATCCACCCCATAGGAAGGAAAATTCTATCCTGTAAGAGTTAATATGGGAAAAATGTTTCTCCTTTACACTGATGCTTTATCACCAATCCTTGTTTCACTAAAAACCCCAAATTTTCAAAAAAACATTTGTCATTGGGACAAAAAGTGAGGTGAAATCTTCTGAAGAGAAGCACAGACAGCAAATCAAATGTCACAGGGGTGATAACCCTTCCCTATGTTTTCCAAAAAGCTTAAAAACAGATTTTTTGGCTGGAGCTACACTTTGAAAATGAACCAGTTCAAAACTACAAACAGATTCTACTTAACAACAAACCTACAGTCCCTGTCTTGTTTGCACTGCCTGCATACTGCTGTTCAGAGTATATAGGGCCTGGGGGCCCCACACCTTTCCTTTTTTAATTTGGGTGCGGGGTTTCCAAAGGTCCTGGTAATGGACTTGGGGGGAACCATGCCTTTGTCTCACTGATTTTCATCCATATTGCCAGGACCCGACATTACATTAAAGCCGCAAGCAGTTTTAAATGACTTTGTTTCCTTTTAAAAATGTCATTTTGTGCAGGGACTGTTCTAAGCACGGAAAACATGCATTACTTTACAGGCATACTATAGACACCCCCCAGGTACGATATTTAAAGGAATATTTCCCTTTTTTTTTTTTTACTTTTTAGGCATCATTAAAATCACTGCTCCTGAAAAAACGGCCGTTTTTAAAAGTTTTTTTTGCATTGATACATGTCCCCCGGGGCAGGACCCGGGTCCCCAAACCCTTTTTAGGACAATACCATGAAAATTAGCCTTTAAAATTAGCACTTTTGATTTCAAACGTTCGAGTCCCATAGATGTCAATGGGGTTCTAACATTCCTGCAAATTTTCGGTCCGTTCGCAGGTTCTGGTGCGAACCGAACCAGGGAGTGTTCGGCTCATCCCTACTCCTGACTGCAACCTCTTTTTTTTTTCTCTTTTTTTCTTTTTTTTTTTTTCTCTTTCTTTTTCTTTTTTTTTTTTTTTGCCACCTCAGTGATTATAGTTGGAGACCTGATCCACTTTATCAGTGTCATCTATGTCTCTCCTTTTTTTCACATCATTTGTAGCTTACTTGACAAGTGTACATATCTTATATTCAATTTAACAAATACAAAAGGAAAAGAAACCCCAACCCTTATCCCGCTCTCCTACCCCACTCCCTCCCTCCCCCCCGCACCTCTTGTGTACATTGGTTGTTATGTCTATTATTTAACCAATTCTTATTCTCAGACCTTCAGTAATACTCCATAGTTTTTTAAAGTCCTTCCAGTTTTGCCAGTTGTTCCTCCCTTCTGCTGATTCAGCTTCACTTTCAGGTCCTCCTTCCTCCATATATCGAATCCCTTCTACTACATCAACCCACTCCCATATTGATGGGCCCTCTAACTTCTGCCAATTTTTTGCTATGACCTTTTTTGCCGCATTCAACAGGTGTGGTACTAAGGTGTTTTTATATATTTTTACCTCCCCTCCTATTCCATGATGTAACACTGTCCAGGGGTCTAATTTAACTTCTATCTTAGTTATTTGCTTAATATATCCCAAGATTTTTAGCCAGTAACGTTTGATTACGGGGCATTCCCACCATATGTGGGCCATGTTTCCTACCCCTTTACACCCCCTCCAGCACTCCGATGTTTTGTCTTTTTGGTATTTACTTGCCTTATCCGGGGTAATGTACCAGCCTGTTAAAATTTTGTAGTTCATTTCGGCGACACTGATGTCAATTGACGAACTATGAGTCAGCTCCAGGGTTTTCTTTAATCTATTACTATCTAACTGTACTCCTAATTCATTTCCCCATTTGGTAATAAATGGTGGTATCTCCCTACTACTCTTCGCCAAGCCCAGTTTGTAAATTTTAGATATTATACCTTTAGTATTATTCAACATACATATCTTTTCCAACTCTGATAGCTCCTCCCCTGACCTTATTGGGTGTGGTAGGCGGCTGATAAAGTGGCTTAACTGCAGGTATCTCCAGCGATCTAACACCCAAATATCTGTTTTGTGCTTTAATTCCTGAAACGTGGCTATCTTCCCCTCTTTAATAATATCTCTCAACTGTACTGTTCCCTTTTTTATCCAACTCCCCCCAATTTCCTTTTTACCAGGTGCAAAATAATCATTCTCTGAAAGTGAAATTAACGGAGAATTATAAGTGTTATTTACTTGTTTGTAAACTATATCCCAAACTCTAAAAACCGCCTTTGTCAGTGAGTGTGTGTTTATATCTAATACCCTATAGTGTGGAGGGTTCCAAATCAAGTGTCCTAAGTGCGCCTTACTCAAACTATTCTCTATATTCACCCATCTTTTCTGTGAGTTCTCTCTAAACCACTCTATCGCTCTTGAGACCAGTGTTGCCCTATAATAACCCTGAATATCAGGTATCGCCAAGCCCCCTTTTCTTTTTTCCTGTTTTAAGATGTCAAAAGACACTCTAGCCCTTCTGTTTTTCCAAACCGCTCTCATAATGATTGATTTCAATTTTTAAAAATAGTACTGAGGGATATTCAATGGGAGCATCTGTAGTTTATAGGTGATTTTAGGTAATAATATCATCTTTATGGCGTTAATACGTCTAACCCATGAAAGTGGTTTGGTTGTTATCCTTTTACTCTCCGATTTTATTTCATCTAATAGTGGAATAAAATTTGCTTTGTAGATCTTCCCTAATGAATTAGCCAGTTTTATACCCAAGTAATTTATTTCTTTTTTCCATATAAATTTGAATTCCTTTTTCAACTTTCTTTCCTCCCTCTTTCCCAGGTTGATATTCAGGATTTCCGATTTTGCTAAGTTAATTTTGAAGTTTGATATTTCTCCATATTGCCTCATGACTCCGAGGATATTTGGCATTGAAATTTTGGGGTTGGCTATGAAGAGCAGAACATCGTCTGCAAAAGCCGCGATCTTGTGCTCCTCATCTCCAACCCTTATACCCCAAATATCCGGATCCGCCCTAATCACTGACAACAGTGGCTCCAGGGAGAGGACGAAGAGCAGGGGGGACAAGGGGCACCCCTGCCTCGTTCCATTTTCCATTTCAAAAGCCTCTGAAGGGGAGCCGTTGATTTTTATCGAGGTCGTAGGGTGATTATACAGAGCGCGTATCCTATTAATCATTTTTGGACCTATGCCCATGGATTCCAGAGTTTGGAACATGAACCCCCAGTCCACTCTGTCAAACGCTTTCTCCGCGTCTATAGACAAGAGTAGACCTGGGGGTCCATTGTCCTTAATATGCTTCAGCAAGAGGAGTGCCCTCACGCCATTGTCTCGCCCCTCTCTTTTTGGGATGAACCCCACTTGGTCTGGATGTATCAGACCATTGAGGCTCTCTTTTAGCTGATTTGCTAAGACTCTGGCATATAGTTTAACATCGGTGTTGATCAGCGATATCGGCCTATAGCTAGAGCATAGTGTAGGATTTTTCCCTTCTTTTGGGATAACCGTGATCTCTGCTCTAAGAGCCTCTCTACTCAGGTCGAAATCTCTGCCCAACCCGTTCATATACTCACAGAGTCTAGGGGTCAATATTTCTTTAAATTTTTTGTAGTACCTACAGGTGAATCCATCAGGCCCCGGGCTTTTGCCTGAAGCTGATTCTGATAGTGCTCTGTTGATTTCTTCTATCGTTATGGGGTTTTCTAAGATATCTCTGTCGGTCTCATTAATCTTCGGGAGTTTGGCTTTATTCAAGAATTCTACTATTTTCCTATCCTTCGCTCCTCTTAGCCTTGTATTTTTAGCTACTGAATATAATTCACTGTAATATTCCTTAAAGGATTCCCCTATCTCTTTTGTTGTATGGAGCATTTCTCCTTTACTATTTTGGATTTTTTCAATATAGTTTCTAGTTCTTTTCTTTCTTATTATATTAGCTAGTTGTCTACTGTTCTTGTTTCGACTCTGATAGTTTTCTTTCGCCACCTTGTAAAATACTTTTTTTGTTTCTAGATCTGTATACTCCTTTAGCTCCTCCCTTTTTTTCACCAATTTTTGATAGACCCTCCTCCCTTGGCCCGAGCCCTTCTTATGTTCTTGCTCCAGATCATATATTTCTTCAGTTAGTTTTTTAATTTGTTCCTTTGTTTCCCTTTTTCTCATTGCCCCTATCTTCATTATTACTCCCCTTATGTAGGCCTTGTGGGCCTCCCACAGGGATGACCCTGAGATCTCTGCTGTATCATTCGTTGAGAAATATTGTTTTAATTCCTGTTCTATTTTCTCTACATTTGATGCTTCTTGTAGGAGATCTTCGTCCAATCTCCAGGTTATTGGGGTTCTCTGATTTCCTGGGACATACAATCTCATACTAACTGGGGCATGGTCTGATATGGTAATAACTTCTATCTTAGCCTCCACGACTCTTTCCAACAATGAGTGTTCCGCCAATATATAATCAATCCTAGAGTACGTCCCGTGCGCAGAGGAATAGAACGAGAAATCCTTCTTATTTGGATTCATAATCCTCCATACATCCACCAGTTGACACGAATGCAGCTTCTGTTTTAGTTTCTTCAGCTTCCCATTCATTGTCCCCTGCGCACGAGACGTACTGTCTACCTCTGGAACCATACACATATTGAAATCACCCATCATAATCAGGCTACCTTCTTTAAACTCCATTAGTTTCCCTAATATTGTTCCAAGAAAACCACTCGGCTCTTTGTTTGGTGCATAAATATTTGCCAGTGTAACCTTCCATCCCTCCAAGGAACCCTTCAGGAATATATAGCTTCCCCCCTGGTCTATTAGCCTCTCTTCGACCTTAAAATTTATCCCTCTTGCTATCCCTATTGCCACTCCTCTCGCTCTTGATGTTATTGAGTCCCCGTAGAACCAAGTTGGGTACATATTGGACTTTATCTTACTCTTGGAATAGTATGTTAAATGGGTTTCTTGGAGGAACACCACCTCAGCCTTATATCTCTCTAATTCCCTCAAGATCTTATATCTCTTAGTGGGCTCATTAAGACCCTTTACATTATAGGTCATAAAATTTAATTTTCTCATCTCCTCACTTTTTTTTTTTTTGTATTACTGAGCTATTCTGAGTTCTGTCTTTGTTAACTTCTATCCTTCCTTTTCCCCTCTTAGTTCCTTGTACACCGGGTTCCCCTTTCCCCTCCCCTCTCCCCAACCCCCCCTCCCTACCCCTCAGCCACCCCCTGGCTCCCCATTCGCCCAGCGCCATGGATACCATGGGGCCTAACGAATCACATGTTCGAGGTGGGAGCCCGAGTGTGCCCTTTACCCCCCCCTGCCTGGTGTTTTAAGCAGAGAGGGGTAATCCAGATATCGCAGAAACTCCTCCTCCCTCCCGCCACCCCTCCACTCCGCCACTCTACCAAACCAGACCCCCCCCCCCCACACACACACCCCCCGTCATCCCTCCGCCCAGCCCGGCAGCTCCGGTTCTTTCATATCAAGCCTATCACAGAAGTCCTTTAAATCCTCTGGGAACCTCAATCTTGCCGATCTTCCATCTCTAAAGCCCCTCAGGCACGCCGGAAAACCCCAGCTATACTTAATGTTTAGTTCTCTCATCTGATCTAATAAAGGCTTCAAAAGCCTTCTCCTAGCGAGGGTTTCGGGAGCGAGATCTGTATAGATTTGGATCTCTGACCCTTCAAATTTTACCGGGGATTTACCTCTCATTTTGGATAGGATTACAGCTTTGTCTTCATAGTACCTAAAGCAAATTATTATATCTCTCGGCCTCTGGTGGTCCGAGTTGAATACTTTTCCAACTCGGTGAGTCCTTTCTATTTTAGGGAATTCCTTATCCTCCTCTCCTAACAGAGGCCCCAATATTTGGGGGATCAACCTTCTCAGATCTTCTCCTTTGTTTTCTGGGACATTACGGAGTCTAATGTTTTGTCTCCTATCTCGGTTTTCCTGATCCTCGATTTTGTATAGGATTATCTTCTGATTTTGTCTAGAAGTTTTAATTTGTTCTTTGAGGTTCATTATCTCCTTTTCCAATTCCTCCGTTTTTTTTTCCGTTGTTTCTACCCTTTCCAATAAGCTTCCCAGGTCTGCTCTCACCAGGCCTATTTCTACTTTTATTGAGAGCTCAAGGTTTTTGAGCATGTCTCTCATTTCCTCCTTAGAAAGCATTGGGGCGCTTGTTCTTCTCTCTTCCATCCGACTTAAATCCCCTTCACTTTCCACTATTGAATTTTCCTTTGATTGGATCGTTTTGTCCCCCGTTTTCTCTGGGGTTCCCCCTCTTCCTTCTGTCCTTGAACCTCCTTGGGCCCCTTGCTCCCCTCCTTTTGGACTCCCACCTTGGGACATGAACTGTTTTATTGAGCTTCCAGCTGTCCTGTCCCTCTGCGTTTTAGGTGCCCCCCCTTTTTTTGTTGTTGCTTTATTCATTCCTCCCTTCTTCCTCTGACCCCCTGTTGGTTTCCCCAGGATTGACTGAACTTCCTCTCCCCTCTTGTAGGTATGGATCCTTCAGGGGTATCCGCACTGATGATTATTTTCTGGGTCCTGCTCCAGACAGTATGCCGCCTTTATACTATTAAGTTGTTCAATCAAGGGGGGGGGGGAGTAAAAGAAACACCTCTTGGGATATGACCCAGGTCCACTAGGTACCGGTGCCTCAGAGATGCCTCGCTCTTATCAGCCCCCAATCTAGGATCTTCTGCCTTGGGATCCTTTTCACAGATTTACAACTGGCTTCATTGCTCTACCAGGCTAAAATACATCCCCAAAACCATAGCTTCAATCAATTTACTTCTGTCCCGTTATGACCGGCGAACTGTTAGCAGGTTATTAGTAATGACATTAGTGATGACGCCCAAGCTGAGGGATTCAAACCAAACAATTGCTCCAGACACCTTTCCCTTCATTAACCACTCATACCTTTATGGCAGGCTGTGAAGAAAATTTCCTTATATGGTCCTATCTTCAGATTTCCAGTACAGCAATGGCTTTAGCTACTATCCCCCTTCAGAAAACTTTTTTCATCTTCATAACAGGTAATATAGTAGAGTCTTACTTATAAAATCAAAGCTGAGGATTTCAAACAGATACAGCGGCTTCAGCTGCCGTCTTTAGTCATTAGCTTCTGTCACCATTATATCAGGCAGTTATAGTAAAGTGTCACTAATACACATAAACGGACATTTGTAAATAGAGCTGTTCCTACGTTACCACCACCGGGCTCAGCCGAAATCCAGCGGAGTCTCACGTTGTCTGATGAGTATTGTGGGACAACAGAGGGGGGGAGCCGGGGGGAGCCGGGGGGGGGGGAGGGGGGGGACGCCGTCAGATCCTCCCTTCCTCTCCGTCTGTGCTGAAACCGCCGCCGTCTCCCATGTACCGACAGCGGCGTGTGAAGTTCGGTATCC
The DNA here is from genome assembly GCA_037952925.1 of Lithobates clamitans. NCBI lineage: Eukaryota > Metazoa > Chordata > Amphibia > Anura > Ranidae > Lithobates > Lithobates clamitans. The sequence continues at coordinate 679,341 of JBBGZY010000075.1, read as the reverse complement.
TTCCCCTGTTAGAATCTGGGGACCGCAGCAGCAGCGCTCGTAGTGGCGTTCGGGGATCTTCCTCCCCCCTTTAGCCTGCGGGCATGTCCTGTGTGGCGGCTGGATGGTCGCGCTCCGGGGATCCTAGGAGAGTCTGCTTCTCCGTCTGACACCCTCACCTCCCTCCCTCCGTGATGCGCGCTACGTCATCACGCCCTCCCTGACTGCAACCTCTAATTCAGGGTGGTGAGGCTCCCAAAAGAAGCACAGCCTCGTCGGGACCATATACCATCTAAGTAAAAATGTATAATTAGCTTCTATTAGAGGAGTGTTAATATATGATTTAAAGGCATAGCCTGTTAATTTATGCCAATCCTCGAAGTCCAGGTCAACCTGTAGGCCATGTTCCCACTTCAGCATGTATGGTTGTTTAGAGGGTTGTGACATTAGCACTGAACATATTGCTTAAATTAAACCAGATTGTTTATTACATGATCTGCATAAGAATTCAAAGGCAGACTAACTAAAAATATCTCCTTGTTGTAAGGATTTCATGAAATGTAGTAATTGTGCATAGTGGTATACCTCTGTATCTGGGAGTAGGTGCTTCTCATGCTATAGCTGAAGCGAGAGAATCCATTCCCTGAAACAGAAGTTAGCAATGCATTGAAATCACTTATTTGTCCACCATTTAAAGGATGCAGGAGTGAGACCCTGGGTGAACGAGGGATTAGACAGAATTGGAGCGAGGGACTCTGGGCTGACTGGAGATGGTAGGATGTATTAAGCCTGTTCCATAAAATCAGCAAAAAAGAGAGGGTGGGACACAGGATAGTTGGTCTTTCTTTAGATGGCAGCCACAATAAATGACTAGGAGACCATTGGGTTTAAGCCCTGCACTCCTAGGACATCCAAGGCAACAACGTTTTGCGGGTATGGAAGCGGACCAATTGGGCCAGTTGTGCTGCTTAGAAATATTTTGGTAGGTCCAGGACCCCCACAAGTCACCTCTCGCTTTAGGGGCAAAGAGAGTACTCTATTCACCCTGCGTCTCTTGTCCCCCAAATAATATTTAACATTTTCCATTGGAAAGATAAAAGGTCTGGATTGCTAACCACTTGCTTACCGGGCACTTAAACCCCCCTCCTGCCCAGACCAATTTTCAGCTTTCAGCGCTGAAGCACTTTGAATGACATTTGCGCGGTCACACAACACTGTGCCCAAATGAATTTTTTATAATTTTTTTCGCACAAATAGAGCTTTCTTTTGGTGGTATTTAATCACAGCTGTGATTTTTATTTTTTGCTAAACAAACAAAAAAGATGGAAAATTTTGAAAAAAAAAAATCTTGTTTCATAGTTTGTTTGCAATTTGAAAAATTTTGCAAACAGGTAATTTTTCTCCTTCATTGATATGCGCTGATGAGGCAGCACTGGTGGGCACTTATAGGCTGCACTGATGGGCACTGATAGACACAGTTAAGGCGGCACTGATGGGCACAGATAAGGTGGCATTGATGGCCATGGATGGGTGGCACTGATGGGCACTGATGGGCACCACTGATAGGTGACACTGATGGGCACTGATAGGTGACACAGAGGTGGAGCACTGTTGTTGAGGCACCGATTGTGGGCACTGATGGGAGGCACTGTGGGCACTGATGAGTGGCACTCTGGGCACTGATGGGTGGCACTGGTGGGTACTGGTAGGTGGCACTGTTGCCTGTTGCTAGGTGGCATTGGCAGAGGCCACAGGTGGGCACTAATGATTTGGTGGCGCTTGCCGTGATTGGGACTGATGTCCCTCTCACGGCCGCCAGTGATCGTCTTTTTTTTTCCTCCTCACGCTGTCAGCGCGAGGAGAAAAAATAGCAGATTACTGACTCTGTTGATGTCACATGATCAGCTGTCATTGGCTGACAGCTGATCATGTGGTAAGGGGTCGGGATCGACCCCTTACTCCGATCTGTGATCAGGTGAGTCTCATAGACTCGCTGATCACAGAGAGCACCACGCGCACCCTGCAGGGGGCGCGCAGGCTGCTCGTGCACGGGACAACGTCAATGGACGTAGTCCCGGCAAAGCAGGTCCGCGCTGTAGCCGTCATTCGGCTATAGCGCGGATCTCTAGAGGTTAATAGCTACACGCAAGGTTCTAAAATAGTAAAGTATCCAAGGTAGGTTATTCATTTTGACAGTATGCAACCTACCAAGCCACAACAGATCCGACCAGATTGGTATAGGGTGCGTAATGATGGAGTCAAATGAATTCCTAAATATGGTCAAGCATCCACTTTCCATTTAAATTTTCCCTTCACATCCCCTAGAGTCCAACCATTTAAGAAAAGTTTCATAGCCTGGAACTTTGCATGATTGACCAATAGGCCCAAGATAGCAGAAAAATGTTTAAGAGTAACCAGTAGATTCGGAATTGTGTTGATCGGGGACGCAACATAGTATAGAAAAAGTCGACTTGCCCAGTATATCCATGTCACTGCATGTTCATTAATCTCTCCTGCCACTAAAATATAACGGCCCTTTTTATCCTGATTACTGCAGTGGATGTGAATGGGACCCTTTTTGAAAAACAAACCGCCATTATGTATCACTCATTACACTAGCATGACCAGGAGTTATTTTAAATACATGCTCTTTAAAGTAGTATGTCTTTTAATAGACTTTTTTTTTTTTTTGGCCAAAAAATCTGCTTTACTGTTTGTACTACTGTGTACCCCTTTTTATCTTTTTGACATAGGAGGAATTCAAATTATGCCTGCCCTCTTTAATTGCCTGTTATGAAAAATAATTAATTTGTGTGCAACTGATTTGTAAAGTTTTAAAATTATTTTTTTATATATATCTATAGATAGATATGAAAAATAACAGCACAGTTGATTTTTGGGCTGAAATATGACTGCTCTCTGATTCCAAAATGTAATCCTGATATTCTGCGTTCTTTATCATTTTTAATCTGTGTAGTTTTTTTCTTTTAAAATCTTACCGTGTATTTTGATTGTTATGGCTATATTGGGAATACTTTCCTCTATTAAAAAAGAAGAGATTCAGTCCATCACACCAGTACCAATATAATGTAGTGTCTGAAAGATAACAGTCACAATGCTCATTTCTGGATGATATAAGACCTCTCTCTGATTCAGAAATTTCTTCTTTGTGCAACAAATCTATTCAAATTTTAAATAGTATTTGAGTGACAAAATTAGCATTTCATACTTTTTCTTTATAAATGCCATCTCCCTGCCTCCCAAATTGTCACTTACATACCAGCATTTATAACCACTTATGTACCAGCTTCCTTACCAGGCCGTTTTTCAGTTTTCAATGCTGTGATGTTTTGACTGGCAATTACTGTGTCATGCAACCCTGTTTACAAATGAGTTTTTTATATCATTTTTTGAGATAGAGCTTACTTTTTGTGATATTTAATAATTGTTTTTTATTATAAAAAGGAAAAATGTTTTTCTTATTTTCTGAAAATAAAAATACCAGAATTGTATGAACCAACAAAATGGCCCTTTTTGAAAAGCAGAAACCCCAAAGTTATATCATTATTTGCCACAATTTTTTAGAAATTAAGAAACACACCAGTACTTAGGGGGTTAAATAAACAGCTTGAGAATAGAGCACCACATACATTAAATGTACAAGTCATACACAGAGGAAGGAGGCAGTGAAGGGGTTAAAGTAGTGATCACATACAGTGGTGGAATGGAGATGATGCTGTTAATGCTCAGATGTGCAGAGTAAAGAAGGTGAAGTCCAATGACAGCATTGGATATATCATGTGTATTGGAGATGAGGCATGATAGGGTTAAAAAAAGATATATGTGTAATGGGAAAGACATCTAAATGAGAGAAAAGGTTGCACACCCCAACTGATTTGTAAATGGGAAAGGTTCCCCCACAGGGTTTTTTCAGCAGCAAAATATCACAAATTTTTTTAATGTATAAAGGTCTTTTATTCAATGAGTAAAGGTCACATATTAAACATTAAAATCTGAGCTCTAGTAATGAGGTATTGTACATATACTAGGATGCAGCATTGCAAACATATAGTTATACAGCATTAAAGATAATAATTGCTATATCAAAAAACGCTAATGCGTTTCGACCTGTTCGGTCATGGTCTTCATCTGGGGGATAGTTTGTGCTAAAACAAATGCATCAAATTTTAATTTTCAAAAAACATCTTTCAATATGCACCAATTACATGTACATAAACATTGCTATATTTACCACTGAAAGCTGGAATGAATAGCCTCAGAGCCAATAGTGGGAAAACGGCACCAACAACAATTCTCCCAGCTGTTGATATGTCAAGGAGGAGTGTAAATTAGTATAATACATTGAAATTCCTAGTGTGTTATACATATCTTATTAAAATTAAATACAGTAATACTTGCTCATGTGCGTGCTGTGAATTGGTGTATTAGGTAATAGTTAATGTGTTGAGTATTGCGTATTAACAACAATGAATTTGTTGGGGAAAATGAACTCTTCCCCAATAACAATATTGTGAGTTAAAAAGTAAAATTACTAACAAAAGAAAAAATGTGCAGTTAGTGAATGTGTGTGCATTGGTTGAGACATAATAATCGGTCTCATATATCTATATCTATATAGTAAAAAAATATATTAAAAAACTTCAAGTAGTTAAGATCCTTATTTCAGAAATTTGGTAATGTGAAAATGCACAAAATAAAGATGAATGTGAAAAATCAAATAATAAAGATAAACATAAAATAAAGACAAAAGTGATGAAGAAAACACATCATTATAAGTAAAATGATTTACCTTGAGCTTCAATATAGCTGATGTGGACCATCGATTACAAAAAGGGATTGTGTCTAATTATCAGTGATCAAAAGAGAAGAGGTATGGGCTCTTATGGGGAATTACCAGGGAGCCTAATTATCAAAAATAATAAATATGGATTTAAATTCAATGTGCTATCAATAAAAATGTTCAAACTCAGCTACCATACTAGCCAGGCTCCTCAGTCAGGCAATGAAGTGCTGCTTACTTTTGGCAGTGAGTTTAAAGTATCTGTCTGTCCAGGTATTGCATGGGGTCATGGGTTGATCCTCATGCTATTATGCTATTATGTGAGAAAACCTGATTGGTGGATGCCGATGTCACCTCTCCCCCCTCTAGGTGTTGGCACAAAGGCCGCTGATGAGCAGCGTCAATACTTCTGCCGCAAAAATGTGTGACATCGTGCCGCGCACGCAGGATGAATCGCGCATGCGCGGCCGGCAACCAATATCCAGAAGTGATCATGGGACCCTGCCAGCAAGAAAGTGCTTTAGGCATAGAACATGGCTTCTTGTAAGCCTTCTGGGCTGGGTTCTTCTCTCGGGGGAGGTGCAGATGGCCGTGTGGTCCGCTGGATCATTCCACTGACTTTAGACTATTGCTCTGAGGCTATTCATTCAAGCTTTCAATGGTAAATATAGCAATGTTTATGTACATGTAATTGGTGCATGTTGAAAGATGTTTTTTGAAAATTTAAATTTGATGCATTTTTTTTAGAGCAAACTATCCCCCAAATGAAGACCATGACCGAACAGGTCGAAACGCATCAGTGTTTTTTTTATAGCAATTATTATCTTTAATGCTGTATAAATGTATGTTTGCGATGTTGCATCCTGGTTTATGTACAATGCCAGTGATTCATTTTTTCTGTGTCCATTCATACACTAATTACTTATCGCTAGTCTTCACCGGTTGTAGGGAAAAGAAGAGGGATCACTGTAAATAGTACCATATGGTCACTGTGATGACCAATCACATGATACCTAGACACTCAGATCAGTAAGGTACAGTGTCTGTATGTGACAGCTGGATACATAGCAGTCACCTGGCGGATCGGCCGCCCGACAACTGTTTATTCAATGGCTTTCATAAACTGCACTTGGTAACTAAAGGAGCACCACCATTGATAGATGTACTGCTGGAAATAAGAGGTAAAAGGATGAGAATATGTAACTCAAATTTGTACAATACAGAATTTCAACAGTTTTTACAGGGTCTCTGGAAAAGTAAAGTTTTGTTTATTCATTCAGGCTGAAATATACTACTCTTTGCCTCCAAAACAGCCTCACACCATTAAGAATGTGATTCTGTTCAGCAAAAAAAATCGTATCCTATGCAATGCTTTTATAAACAATACAGTGTATTTTAATGTTTATGGCTGAAACATGTCAATATCCTCTCAAATTGTCTTCCATATAAGATTATGTTAAACAAATCCATATAAATGATATGCGGTGTCTCAGAAAATACACATTCATTCAATTTTTTTATACTCAAACAGGATAAATCAATGGTGTAAAATTAGACCCCAGTAAAATAAATTAGATTCTTTTTAGCTAATCCATACAATTTGCATATAGTGTTTTTCAGTAAAATAAATCTGTGATTCATATTTCTGGGTTAAAGAAGCGGACTCTCTGCTAGCTTGACAAGTCCCATCTGCCAGTATGCATGCTCCGAAATGCTGTTGCAACCCACCTGTGACACCATCACGCCCGGCGCCGCGCTCGAGCCCTCACCATCGCCCTGATCCACACCGCCGTGGTCCCAGAGATCCTGCTGGCTAGGATTTCTCCCCCACAGGCAGAAAAATCAGCTGTTTAGAACGCTGCTCTGTAGTGAACGCCACGCCAGTGTGGAAGGACTCGTGCCTTACTTCCTTAACCTCCATGTAAGTGGATAATGCTCCTGTATCTCATTCAAATGTTTACCATTCTAACCTAAAGGCGCCTGTGTTTCTCTTCTCATTTGCATATCTGGAGTCTGCTTTCAACTCCCCCCTAAAAGCCTGCCAAGGTTGTTTTGGACTGCTAATCTATACAGGCCTCCCCTCTTCATCTCTCCCCTCCACATATAGTATCTCACAAAAAGGAGTACACCCCTCACATTTTTGTAAATATTTTATTATATCTTTTCATGTGACAACACTGAAGAAATTACACTTTGCTACAATGTAAAATAGTGAGTTTACAGCTTGTATAACAGTATAAATTTGCTGTCCCCTCAAAATAACTCAACACACAGCCATTCACCCCATTCACACCTGAGACCTTGTAACACTAATGAGTCACATGACACCGGGGAGGGAAAATGGCCAATTGGGCCCAATTTGGACATTTTCCCTTAGGAGTGTACTCACTTTTGTTGCCAGCGATTTAGTCATTAATGGCTGTGTGTTGAGTTATTTTGAGGGGACAGCAAATTTACACTGTTATACAAGCTGTACACTCACTACTTTACATTGTAGCAAAGTGTAATTTCTCCAGTGTTGTCACATGAAAAGATATGATAAAATATTTACAAAAATGCGTGTGTCTCCCGCTTGTCATGTGGGCATGAATACCATTTGGTCACGATAAATTAGTTGGCCTATAATGGGGTTGAGATGATTCACTAGAATTTTGGCTAAAAGTTTAATTTACAAATTCAGAAGGGATATGGGATGGAAATTGGTCCAGGAAGTGGTCAACGTTTCCGTTCTGAACGTGTGTCCATTAAGTATGGAATTTAAGGCTCTAGTTAATATTGGTATCAGGGTGGGCACAAAATGTTTATAATAAGATGGTGAAAACCCATAAGGGCCTGGTCTTTTGCGAGGTTTCAAAGCTTTTATGGCATTTTGGACTTCTAATTCTGTAATGGGACTCTCAAGAAGAACGTGTTGTTCACACTCCAAGGTGGGAAGATTAATATTAGTAAACACGGTATCTGCTTTCATCTTATCAAAGCCTAAGGAGGTGGAATACAGTTTAGCTAAGTTAGAGCGAAACACTTCCAGTATTCTAACAGGGTTACTAGTATATGCATCTCGGGATAATTTCAATCTTATAGGTGTTCGAGTGTAATTTATTTCCTTTAAACTCCATGCCATAGGTGTATGAGGCTTATTAGCTTTATAGTATTGAGTATGTTGGCGTTTAAGTATGAGTCTTTCCGCTGAGTCTGTTAAAAAAAGGTCTAGATCGAAATGGGCCTTATCTAATTTGGCATTATTGGTGGCTGTCGGGGAAGATTGGAAAGCTATATGGCACGCGTTGAAGTTAGCCTCCAATTTAGCAAACAAGACCTTACGTGTTCTTTTAATGGCTGTGGCCTGTTGTATTAATTTGCCCCGAACTACAGTTTTGTGAGCTTCCCATAAAGTAAGAGTGGAAATATCTACTGTGTCATTATTGGAAAAATATTCTGTAAGTGGTGTTTCAATCTCTAAACGATGAGATGGATGGGTTAGCGTAGAATCATTGATATATCAAGTTGTGTCCTCTGACCTAGGTATTAGGGAGTCTATGGTGGTATAGCTGCGCAATGATCCGTCCATGGGAAAGGAATGATTTTGAGGAAAGTATCTCCGGGATCATACTAGATGGGATAAAAATGTGGTCTATGCGCGAGAAGGAGTTCTGTGGATAGGATGTGTAAAGCGTCTACTAGTAGGGTTAAGTTCACGCCATGTATCTGCCAGTTTATATGTAGTAATAAATGTTGGAGTGTGAACTTATTGGGGTTAGTGAGTGGGACTGAAGGGGATTTGTCAAGAAAAGGGAAAATAGTCGCATTTGAGTCTCCGCATAAGATAACTGTTCCAAACGTATGTGTTTCTACAACCTGGAGAAGGTGTGATAAAAAAAGCCACTGGGCGTTTATTAGGGGCATAATAATAGGATTTTTAAAACCGCTTACCTGTAAAATCCTTTTCTTGGAGTACATCATAGGACACAGAGCCTTAAGTATTTACTTTGTGGATTATAGCTACCTTCAGGTGTTGACACTGGCATACCCAATGCAGGAAGTTGACTCCCCTATATAACGCCTCCTCCTTCCAGGAGTCCTCAGTTTTTGTAGCCAAGCAATAAACTTACACCCCATAAAAAGAGGGGTGGGACCTCTGTGTCCTATGATGTACTCCAAGAAAAGTATTTTACAGGTAAGCTGTTTTAAAAATCCTATTTTCTTTATCGTACATCATAGGACACAAGTATTTACTTAGTGGGACATCCCATAGCAATGCTACTTGAGGGGATGGAGACACAACCCATAGGGCACCCCCAGACCTTGAGGACTTATACTGCTGCCTGCAGCACACTGCGCCCAAAGGCGATATCCTCATGCCTTCTTACATCCACTTGGTAAAATTTTAGAAATGTATAGACCGAAGACCAAGTTGCGGCCTTGCAGATCTGAGCAAAGGAGGCCTGGTGACGCACTGCCCAAGAAGCACTAACCGCTCTGGTAGAGTACACCTTAACTTGAATAGGGGGAATCTTACCCATTAAATCATAAGTTTGAATTATAACTTGACGAATCCACTTAGCAACAGTAGATTTCGATGCTGCCTGTCCTTTATTAGGACCCTCTGGCAGAATAAATAAGACATCAGTCTTACGAATCCAAGCAGTTTTCTTTAAATAGATTTTCACTGCTCTCACTACATCAAGACAATGTAGTGACTTTTCTTCCCTGGAACATGGTTTTGGGAAAAATGATGGCAGGACAATATCTTCATTCAGATGAAAGCCTGAAACCACTTTTGGCAAAAAGCCTGGACGAGGGCGTAACACCACTCTGTCCTCATGAATAATTAAATATGGCTCTTTACAAGAAAGAGCAGCCAATTCTGAAACCCTCCTTGCTGAGGATATAGCAACCAAAAATATCAGCTTCTTAGTCAGAAGGACTAAGGGAACATACTGTAATGGTTCAAATGGCGGTTTTTGTAACACTGACAAAACTAAATTCAAGTCCCAAGGGGTTAAAGGTGATTTAACTGGTGGATTAATCCACATCCCCCCTTGCATAAAACCCCAGACTAAAGAACACGTAGCAAGTGGTCTTTGATATAAAACTGATAAGGCTGAGACTTGGCCCTTAATAGTACTTAGGGCCAACTTCATCTCTACGCCCAATTGTAGAAAGTCAAGAATTCTGCCTATAATATATCTCCAAGGGTGCCAACCCTTGGATTCACACCAGGAAACGTAAGCTTTCCAGACTCTATAATATACAGCTCTGAAAACTTCTTCAGAATGTGGGTTTCAATAGCCAAGCCATTAAAATTAGCGTTCGTAAAGTAGGATGGAATATCGGCTCCTGTGATAGCAGGTCTGGCCTTAGTGGGAGAGGCCAAGGACCCTCCACTGCCATCTTTATGATCTCTGCATACCATGACCTTCTGGGCCATGCTGGTGCTACCAGAATTACCGGCTTTCTTTCCAGCTTGATCCTGCAAAGAAGTCGAGGCAGCAACTGAATCGGGGGAAAAGCGTAGATCAGTGAGAACTGATCCCATGGAGTTACCAGCGCATCTGTTCCATATGTGAGTGGATCCTTTGTTCAGGACACAAAGTTGACTAACTTCATGTTGAATCTGGACGCTAGAAGATCTATGTCCGGAGTCCCCCATCTTTGGCAAACAGCCTGAAACACTTCAGGGTGAAGAGACCATTCCCCTGGGAATAACTGCTGGTAACTTAGATAGTCCGCCTGCCAATTTTCTACTCCCGGAATGAAAACTGCCGATAGGGATGGGACATTCTTTTCTCACCAAGTTAGGATATGGTTCACCTCTCTCTGAGCTGAGAGACTCTTGGTGCCCCCTTGGTGATTGATATAGGCCACAGCTGTGGCATTGTCGGATTGAATCCGGACTGGACAAATCTTTAACCTGGAGGTCCAGGTTTTCAGAGCCAGATACACTGCCCGAATCTCTAGGATGTTGATGGGCAGGGTTCTTTCGAGTTTTGACCACTGTCCCTGGACAGTCAACTCTTCTAGTACCGCTCCTCAGCCTGAGAGGCTGGCATCTGTCATTACTCCTTTCCAGATTATTGGTCTGAAGGATTTCCCCTTCAGCAAATTCTGGCTTCGTAACCACCAACTGAGGCTTTGAGACACTCTTGGGGACAGCCGCATTGGCAAGTCTAAAGCTTGGATTGTCTTGTTCCAAGCAGAGAGGATTCTGTTTTGCAACAGTCTTGAATGGAACTGGGCATAGGGGACTGCTTTGAATGAAGCTACCATCTTTCCTAACAACCTCATGCAAAGGCGAATTGAAGGATTTGCTTTTGACCTGACCATCCGTACCAGCTCTTGTATGGAGCTGATCTTTGCTGGAGGCAAGAACACCCTTTTCTGGGCTGTATCTATGATCAGGCCTAAGTAATCCAGCCTTCTTACTGGTCTTAAGGAAGACTTCTCTACGTTGAGGATCCAACCGAGACTCTCCAGGTAACTGGTTGTAATGCGTACGCTTTGCCTTAAGCGAGTCACTAACTGGTCTATTAACAATAGATCGTCTAGGTACACCAATAGTGTTATGCCCTGTGCCCTCAACCTGGCTAGAGGTGGGGCCAGTATTTTTGTAAATACCCGTGGTGCTGTGGCTAGCCCGGAGTGTTTTTTTCTTTTATCCTATCTCACTTGGTTATACATCTTGATGCAGTCCATTCTGGCATTGAGTGTGGGTCCACATTGACCACATTATTACTCTGTTGGGTTTCCCTTCAGAATTCTTGCACACATTTAGATTTTAAAAAATAAGGGGGGAACCCACTCTGCCTGTCACCATAGATTACTATATATGTATTATTTTTTGCCTGTTTCTGTTTATATTCATTCAATTTTTATTTTTTAGTATCCTGAGCTGGCTCTCCTGCCACTCAAGATACCTTTTTCCGTTATACAGGTGCCGTATATGCATTGCACTTTAAAAATTCTTTCATGAATCTAGTTTGGCGCCCTCGCAATACCTGATTGGATCTATTCACCCCTATTGCTTCTTTATCATGGAATCATTCCAGTCGGTACATGATGTCATATAATTTCTATTTATCATCTTAGGCATGCACTCATCTACTTATTCGTTATTTCCCACTTTTTTTAATTTTTTTTTTTCATTTTTTATTCATTCAATTTTTTCTGTTAGCATATTTATTTAGATTTCATTTACATTTTTTTCTTTTTGGACTACAGCTCTTCCAACACTATTTACGTTCCAAATGGATGCTCTTTTTGACATGTCGTTTTGTATTTTTGAATCAATATTTTTGTAAATGCATCCAACTCTCAGTCCCTGATGAAGGTATCTGAATGTTGAATACTGGAAATGCTTCGGGCTTTAGGGCACACAACCCCTTGGAGAGTACTTAGGATGATTTGTATTTGTGCATACTTTTTCATGTCTTCCATGTGATGCATTGTATGTATTGTTATGTGTTATTGATGCATGTTTTTTAATCTATATTATTAAAAGATGTATTTTTTATCATTGAGGTGGTGGTCTGTCAAAGTCCTATTTAGGGGGTTATCCTTTCTTGCTTGATTAGTAGGGATGTGACCACCATACTCCACACTTCACATGGTGGAAGTCTTTTTTCTGAAGGGTAAGACCGCGAACTGAAAGTGCCATTGTTCCACTTCGAATCGCAGAAACCTTTGGTGAGCGGGAAATATTTTGAGCAAATTTTTAGGAACGATTTAGATTTTTTTAGATCCAGAATAGGTCTGACATCTCCATTCGGTTTTGGTTCTGTAAACAGATTTGAAAAGAAACCTAAACCTTGTTCTTCTGTGGGGATCTGTATGATTACCCCTTGAGTCAATAATCGGTCTAATGCTTGAAACAGGGTTTGTCTTTTCCCTGGATCCATGGGAACGTTTGATCTCAGAAAGTGAGATGGTAGAAACTAGAACTCTAGCTTGTATCCTAGAGTCACTGTGGAGAGAGCCCACAGTTTCCCTCTGCCAGATTTCTGCGAAATGCAAAAGTCTTCCCCCCACCTTGGTGAGGGGAGACACCTCTTCATGAAGAGGTCTTAGTATTCTGCTTTGTAGTCTTGTGGCTCCAGGTCTTCCTTTGAGCCTGGGCCTGACCCTGCGATTTTCCTCTGGAATCTGACGGTGGAAGCTGTCGCCACTGCCTAGCGGTGGATGCGCTTGGTGCAGGAGAGAAAGTCTGTTTAATGGAAGGACATTTATAATTTCTTTTGACTGGCAAAAGAGTACTTTTTCCCCTGGAAATTGTCTGTATGTATTTATTCAAATCATCACCAAATAGTCACTCCCCATGAAATGGGAAACTAGACAGTAGGTTTTTGCAGGGTGCTTCGGCAGACCAACCCTTTAGCCAAAGGGTCCTATGCATGTGTACTAGCACAAGTGCAAGGCGAAACGCCTGGTGAATAGAATCCTTTATAGCATCTATGGCATAACATAATGCTTTTGGTAAATCCGCCAACTCACTGGCCTGTTGTGCAGGGAGCTCGTTAAGGGCCTCTGTGAACTGGTCTTTTAAGGACTGACAGATGCCTATAGCTGCAATTGCAGGCTGAGCAATAGTACCTGCTAAAGAAAAAAAGGATTTTAACAGGAATTCCAACTTTTTATCTGTTGGATCCTTTAGCATTTGTGCATTGTCCACTGGACAAGTTAAACTTTTATTCACACTGGAAATCGCAGCATCTACTGCTGGAACTTTCCATTTTTTGGCAATTTTTTTTTCCCCAAGGTTTAGAGAACTGAGAATCTCTTTGGAGGGAGAAAATGCTTATCCAGATGACCCCATTCGGTATAAATAAGCTTCTCTAGTAATGTGTGGACTGGAAACGCATGCACTGGTTGTGAAGGTTTCAAGGAACCCAAAGGAGAAACCAGACTTTCGGCTGACTCTGTTAGGGGTAGCATGAAAGTGGAGAGAACCATGTCCATAAGGAATTGTAACTCAGATAGTGAAGCTGAAACTTCAACTGTTTCCTCCGCAGAGGAGTAATCGGTTTGCTTTTCCCGATGGTTTGAGGGTAATACCTCATCCTGTCCCCACTGTTCCCCTGGTAAGGGGTTTGGAGTGGGAGAGAGGGATCTAGCACGCTTCTTATCCACTTTAATGGAGGATGCGATTAAAGCCGCTAATCTTCCTTCTAAGCCCTGCAGTTGCACCACCAATTGCTTCCAATGACTCACCCTGGCTTGCCATGTCAGGTATCTCCGTAGATGATGACAATGTGGAAGCATGTCTGGAATTCCCAGTGCCTGGGGGTGGTTTTGGTGCCTTAGTAGTAATCCTTGAAGCCATAGTTCAAAGCACAAAAAGCAAAAGGTACTCTAACAACTGTTCTATTTATTTATTTTATTTATTATGTTCCAGTCTATTGACTGGAATGGTACCAGCTGATTGGAGAAAAGCCAATGTAGCACCAATATTTAAAAAGGGCCCAAAAAACATCCCTGGGAATTACAGACCAGTTAGCCTAACATCAATAGTATGTAAACTCTTGGAGGGGATGATAAGGGACTATATACAAGATTTTAGTAATAAGAATGATATCATTAGCAGTAATCAGCATGGATTCATGAAGAATCGTTCTTGCCAAACCAATCTATTAACCTTCTATGAGGAGGTGAGTTGCCATCTAGATAAAGGAAGGCCCGTAGACGTGGTGTATCTGGATTTTGCAAAAGCATTTGACACAGTTCCCCATAAACGTTTACTGTACAAAATAAGGTGCGTTGGCATGGACCATAGGGTGAGTACCTGGATTGAAAACTGGCTACAAGGGCGTGTTCAGAGGGTGGTGATAAATGGGGAGTACTCAGAATGGTCAGGGGTGGGTAGTGGGGTTCCCCAGGGTTCTGTGGGGGACCAATCCTATTTAATTTGTTTATAAACGATCTGGAGGATGGGATAAACAGTTCAATCTCTGTATTTGCAGACGATACTAAGCTAAGCATGGCAATAACTTCTCTGCAGGATGTGGAAACCTTGAAAAAAGACCTGAACAAATTAATGGTGTGGGCAACTACATGGCAAATGAGGTTCAATGTAGAAAAATGTAAAATAATGCATTTGGGTGGCAAAAATATGAATGCAATCTATACACTGGGGGGAGAACCTCTGGGGGAATCTAGGATGGAAAAGGACCTGGGGGTCCTAGTAGATGATAGGCTCAGCAATGGCATGCAATGCCAAGCTGCTGCTAATAAGGCAAACAGAATATTGGCATGTATTAAAAGGGGGATCAACTCCAGAGATAAAACGATAATTCTCCCGCTCTACAAGACTCTGGTCCGGCCGCACCTGGAGTATGCTGTCCAGTTCTGGGCACCAGTCCTCAGGAAGGATGTACTGGAAATGGAGCGAGTACAAAGAAGGGCAACAAAGCTAGTAAAGGGTCTGGAGGATCTTAGTTATGAGGAAAGGTTGCGAGCGTTGAACTTATTCTCTCTGGAGAAGAGATGCTTGAGAGGGTATATGATTTCAATTTACAAATACTGTACTGGTGACCCCACAATAGGGATAAAACTTTTTCGCAGAAGAGAGTTTAATAAGACTCAGGGCCACTCATTACAATTAGAAGAAAAGAGGTTTAACCTTAAACTACGTAGAGGGTTCTTTACTGTAAGAGCGGTAAGGATGTGGAATTCCCTTCCACAGGTGGTGGTCTCAGCGGGGAGCATTGATAGCTTCAAGAAACTATTAGATAAGCACCTGAACGACCGCAACATACAGGGATATGTAAGGTAATACTGACACATAATCACACACATAGGTTGGACTTGATGGACTTGTGTCTTTTTTCAACCTCACCTACTATGTAACTATGTAACTATGTAACTATGTAACTATGTATTTGAACAATAGTAGGAAAAACAGTGGTAGCAAAGAATGATCTAATGCTAAACAATACGTTTTTTCCTGTACTGCAAATGCCTGTGTAAACTCCTCACATGCACCAGCGAGTCTGTGTCCTGTGGCAGCCCTGCTTCAGCTGCTCTGATAGACACACTCTGTTTCCCAGAGTATCAGCTTTAAGCTTTTTCAGGTGTGAGCCTGATTGTCTATGCGCCACCCCTTTCCTGTGCTTTAGCAAGAGTCACCTCAGAGGGGAAGAGGGGGAGGAGGGGAAGGGGATTTACACAGCCTTTTTATCAGCTTTTCAGATTTATGCTGGTTTAAACCTAACATGTATCCCTATCCACTCAGTTTCCCCATTTAGGGGGAGAGTAGACCCCCCCTCCAGCTGCTGAGACACACGCTGTATTTGCACAGATTTAAACAGGGTCTATACACTATTACTCCCTCTAGAGGAGTTTTTAAGGCATTTTACAATATAATTGAAAGAAAAGTCATAGGTGGACTTTGCAGTTCCTATGCTTTCCTCTTCCATTTTCCTCACTGCAGGATACTGCTGTAAACAGACAGATCCAAACTTCACCCATCACAGTGGGCAGCGAGTTTAAACCTTCAAAGACTGAGGCCCTTTTAATAGGGGTTCCACTCCTTTGGACCATGTATAGCATCCCTCAGGACAGCTTTAGGTAATGTAGCAAAACCAAAAAGAATCCTGGTTTCTAGGGTCCAGCGCTCAAAGAGGAGCATTACAAGCAAAACCTCGTTCTTCTATGCAAGGCCCGGGTACCATCCTGGAGCCGCAGTGGCGGGATAGATCCAGTTGTGGAGGCTTTTTAAATACAGCATGGATCCCTCCTGGAGCTCCGCAGAGCACATCTTCACTCGTGCCAACACCTTTAGACACTGGCGAAAAAACTGAGGTCTCCTGGAAGGAGGAGGGGTTATATAGGGGAGTCAACTTACTGTATTGGGTGTGCCAGTGTCAACACCTGAAGGTAGCTATAACCCACTAAGTAAATACTTTAAGGCTCTGTGTCCTATGATGTACAATAAAGAAAGGAAACCATTGTGATTGCAATATCCAAAATATAGCCTGTGAGTAAAAGATATCTGCCCTCAGGATCCGACAATTGTGGGGTGAGAGTAAACGGAACAGTGCAATGAAAACCAATCAGAGTACCTCATTGCTTGATGGTGGCTGAAGCCATGTAAAATTGAGGATGAGAGGCAGATAAAAATTTAGGAGAAGTTTTGTCATTAAAGTGAGTTTCTTGTAGACAAATATGTGCTCTTTTAGCTGAAAAGAAGCTCATCGCTTTAGTGCGCTTATGGGGTATGTTGAAGCCCTGTACATTTAAAGATAAGATGTTTAGATGTGCCATAACTTGTCCAAAACAAGTATTATGATGGGAAAAGCAAAACCTGAAACAAGAGCCGCGACTACCACCAGGGGAGAAGGAGGAGAAAAGGAGGAGACTAAGAAGAAAAAACATAATAAAATTGATCAACCCTAATGGAAGTAAAAAGGATAAATAGTATCCTAACAATAGGGTGTGGGAACATCAAATAGCCCAGAGAGGTTCCATGGCCACCATCAAAATCCTGCATAATGGTACCAGGAAACCGAGGGCAGCGAAAGGGGCAACAAGATGTTCCCAAAGGCTGGACAACGCCGGAGAACCACAAACAGTATAAGGAAAATGAGTTTAAATATAATAATTCTAAACATATTCTAACAATTTAAATGTAGTCAGATTTGACTAGCAAATTATAATACCTGTGCAGTAAAAAAAAAAAAAAAAAAAAAAACAAAGCATTCTGAGTTGTTAAAATTTAATAGGTGATGAAGGTTAACCAGATCTAATGGTAATCTGGAGAAGACAGTGGTGAACCCGCGCAAGGGAGATAGTTAAAAATTTAATTTAAACTGCTGCCTCCACAGATGCGATCACCACCGAAGTGGCAGACGCTGGATAAGAGAAGATTTCAATGTAGGTGTGGCGCTGTTCTAATTAAAAAAAGGAAAGAAGAAGGAGATGGGCGGAGCCTAGTGGAGCAGACATGCATTGTTAGAGCTCCACACCGCTGAGAGAAGAGAAGGACAAAGCAGAGCCTGCAGGCTCAAAAGGTATCCATTTGAACCTTTTTGCCCCAGGGAACAAACTGTGAAAGTTTGGGCAGGAAATATGGTACTGGGAGGAAACCGTGGCAGAAATAAAAATTACCTCACAAAGAGCTCATAGGCACTCACTGCAGCTGAAGCAGCTCCAGTCACCTCACAAGATACAGCATCAGGGCGCTCTCACAGACAGAAAATGTCACAGCAAGACTCTCCATTTGAGTCAGATACAGAACAAATCCTCTCACAAACTTCTCCACAAGCCTCCTCAGCATCCCCAGTAATATTATTACAATTTGAAAAGATGCTTCATAAGGCTTTAAAACAAACCTCAGACCAAATAACAAAAAGTCTAACCAAAGAAATAAGAGAGCTGGGAAACCGCACCGCAGCCCTAGAAATAAAAATGGATGAAATTGAAATTACAACCCAAGTAAATATAACAGAATTGGAACAATTAAAAGAAGAGAATTTAATACTTCAAACTAAGCTCGAAGATTATGAAAATAGAGCCAGACGTTCAAACTTGCGCATAAGGGGAATACCTGAAACTGTGACAGACCTGCAATCTACTATTACTGCTCTATTACAAGAACTAAAGCCAGATATCCCTATTGAACGTTTAGAACTGGACAGAGTACACAGAGCCCTCACAGCCAAAAAGAAAGATGGACTCCCAAGTAGGGATGAGCCGAACACCCCCCGGTTCGGTTCGCACCAGAACCCGCGAACGGACCGCAAGTTCGCACGAACGTTAGAACCCCATTGACGTCTATGGGACTCGAACGTTCGAAATCAAAAGTGCTCATTTTAAAGGCTAATTTGCATGGTATTGTCCTAAAAAGGGTTTGGGGACCCGGGTCCTACCCCAGGGGACATGTATCAATGCAAAAAAAACTTTTAAAAACGGCCGTTTTTTCGGGAGCAGTGATTTTAATGATGCTTAAAGTAAAAAAAAAAAAGTGAAATATTCCTTTAAATATCGTACCTGGGGGGTGTCTATAGTATGCCTGTAAAGTGACGCGTGTTTCCCATGTTTAGAACAGTCCCTGCACCAAATGTCATTTTTAAAGGAAAAAATCTCATTTAAAACTGCTTGCGGGTTTAATGTCATGTCGGGTCATGGCAATATGGATGAAAATCAGTGAGACAAACGGCATGGGTACCCCCCAGTCCATTACCAGGCCCTTTGGGTCTTGTATGGATATTAAGGGGAACCCCGCACCCAAATTAAAATAAGGAAAGGTCCCTATATACTCTGAACAGCAGTATACAGGCGGTGCAAACAAGACAGGGACTGTAGGTTTGTTGTTAAGTAGAATCTGTTTGTAATTTTGAACATTTTTAATGTGTTTAGCTCCAGCCAAAAAATCTTTTCTAAGCTTTTTGGAAAACATAGGGAAGGGTTATCACCCCTGTGACATTTGTTTTGCGTCTTTCCTCCTCTTCAGAAGATTTCACCTCACTTTTTTGTCCCAATGAAAAATGTTTTTTGAAAATTTGTGTTTTTTTGTGGAACAAGGATTGGAAAGCATCAGTGGAAAGGAAAAATTGTTTTCCCATATTAACTCTTACAGGAGAGAATTTCCCTTCCTTAGGGGTAGATTTCATCTCACTTCCTGTTGTCTCCTTCCGTTTGCAAGTAGGAGTCGTTTGTAAGTTAGATGTTTGAAAGTAGGGTCCTGCCCTATATACTCAGCAGAAATTTGGGCCTTAGGTGTTGCTGTGGCCAAAACACTGTAAGCCCTCACAGGGCCCTGCTGTGAAATATTAGATCAAGAATTGTAATTACATGCCCCTGTTGAACAGGAGCTGAAAAATTAGGCCTTAGGCACTGGTGCTGGTGCCACAACACTGCAACCCCTCACAGACACTCTAGTTGAAACGCAGGAACAAGCCCTGCTGCAAAGTATTGCATCAAAAATTGTAATTACACGCCCCTGTTAGACAGGGGCTGAAAAATTGGGTCTTAGGCACTGGTGCTGGTGCCACAACACTGCAACCCCTCACAGACACTCTAGTTGAAACGCAGGAACAAGCCCTGCTGCAAAGTATTGCATCAAAAATTGTAATTACACGCCCCTGTTAGACAGGGGCAGAAAAATTGGGTCTTAGGCACTGGTGCTGGTGCCACAACACTGCAACCCCTCACAGACACTCTAGTTGGAATGCAGGAACAAGCCCTGCTGCAAAGTATTGCATCAAAAATTGTAATTACACGCCCCTGTTAGACAGGGGCAGAAAAATTGGGTCTTAGGCACTGGTGCTGGTGCCACAACACTGCAACCCCTCACAGACACTCTAGTTGGAATGCAGGAACAAGCCCTGCTGCAAAGTATTGCATCAAAAATTGTAATTACACGCCCCTGTTAGACAGGGGCTGAAAAATTGGGTCTTAGGCACTGGTGCTGGTGCCACAACACTGCAACCCCTCACAGACACTCTAGTTGGAATGCAGGAACGAGCCCTGCTGCAAAGTATTACATCAAAAATTGTAATTACACGCCCCTGTTAAACAGGGGCTGAAAAATTGTGCCTTAGGCACTGGTGGTGGCGCCCAGAACCAAAAATGTTCTTACAAGCTATCAGCGTGATGATTGAGGAGGAAGAGGATAATTACTCAGGGATAGTCACTCAGCATCAGCATAGGCAGTCTTTGAAGGGATCTGAGATTTCAAAAAAAATTATTCGGTTACATCTGCATCAGGTGCTTGGTAGCTGGTGGTGATCCAAGACTGATTCATTTTTATGAAGGTCAGCCGATCGACCGAGTCGGTGGACAGACGCACCCTGTGATCGGTTACCACGCCTCCAGCAGCACTGAATGTGCGTTCCGAAAGAACGCTGGATGCAGGACAGGCCAGTAGCTCAATTGCATACTGTGCAAGCTCTGGCCAGTGATCCATCCTCAAGACCCAGTAACCCAGAGGATTTTCGGTGGGAAAGGTGTCCAAGTCTGATCTTGCCCCTAGGTATTCCTGCACCATGTAAAACAGACGCTGGCGATGGTTGCTGGAACCGATCATACCTTGGGGCTGCGGACCAAAAAATTGTCTGAACGCATCGGTCAGACGGCCACCTTCTCCACCGCTCCTTCTTTGACTGACCGAAGCCTCAGCAACACGTTGTCCAGAAACAGGAGTTTGTAACCTCCCAGTCTCTGGGAACGCGTTGCACAGACCTTTCTGCAAGGCCTCCCGAAGATGTTTCATCCTCTGCTCCCTCTGCGATGGCAAGATAAGGTCCGCAACCTTACCCTTGTAACGTGGATCAAGGAGGGTTGCCAGCCAGTATTGGTCCTTCTCCTTGATACCACGAATACGAGGATCCTTACGCAGGCTTTGCAGGATCAGGGAGGCCATGCAGCGTAGGTTTGCTGAGGCATTCGGTCCGGAGTCCTCTGGGTCACTAAGGACAACAACGTCCGCAGCCACCTCCTCCCAGCCACGTACAAGTCCATGTGTTCCTTGGGACTGATCCCTTAAAGACTGCTGATGCTGAGTGCCAGGCTCCACCTCCATACTGACACAATCTTCCTCCTCCTCCTCCTCCTCCTCCTCGTCCTCTTCCTGTGTGATCGGCGGGCACGCAGGAACACTGTCTGGATAAAGGGGGCCTTGAGAGCTAAGGAAGTCCTCCTCTTCCTGCCTCTGTTCTGCCTCAAGTGCCCTGTCCATTATCCCACGCAGCGTGTGCTCCAACAGGTGGACAAGGGGGACAGTGTCACTGATGCATGCACTGTCAGTGCTCACCATCCTCGTGGCCTCCTCGAATGGTGACAGGACAGTGCATGCATCCCTGATCATGGCCCACTGGCGTGGGGAAAAAAAACCAAGGTCCCCTGACCCTGTCCTGGTGCCATAGTCGCACAGGTACTCATTGATGGCCCTCTGCTGCGTGTGCAGCCGCTGCAGCATGGCCAACGTCGAGTTCCACCTGGTGGGCATGTCACAGATTAGGCGGTTCTTGGGCAGGTTAAACTCCTTTTGGAGGTCCGTCAGCCGAGCACTGGCATTATATGACCGGCGGAAATGCACACAGACTTTCCTGGCCTGCCTCAGGACATCCTGTAAGCCCGGGTACCTGCCCAAGAACCGCTGCACCACCAAGTTAAGGACGTGAGCCAAACAGGGCACATGGGTCAGTTGTCCCTGTCGGAGGGCAGAGAGGAGGTTGGTGCCATTGTCGCAAACCACCATTCCTGCCTTAAGTTGGCGTGGCGTCAACCACCTCTGAACCTGCCCCTGCAGAGCTGACAGAACCTCTGCCCCAGTGTGGCTCCTGTCCCCCAAGCACACCAGCTCAAGCACCGCATGGCATCTTTTGGCCTGCGTACTTGCGTAGCCCCTTGAACGCCTACGGAGCACCGCTGGTTCCGAGGAAGAGGCCATGGAGGAAGAAGAAGAGGAGGGGGTGGAGGAGAGAGGTGTGTCACAATCAGCATTTTGGAGGCGTGGTGGCGGAACAACCTCCAACACTACTGCACCTTGTCCTGCATCCTTCCCAGCTGCCAGCAGAGTCACCCAATGCGCCGTGAAACTTAAGTAACGTCCCTGTCCATGCCTGCTGGACCATGAGTCAGCGGTAATATGCACCTTACCGCTGACCGCCCTGTCCAGCGAGGCATGGACATTGCCTTCCACATGCCGGTAGAGAGCCGGAATCGCCTTCCGTGAGAAAAAGTGGCGTTTGGGTACCTGCCACTGAGGAACCGCACATTCCACAAACTCACGGAAGGGGGCAGAGTCTACCAACTGAAAAGGCAGCAGTTGAAGTGCTAGCAATTTTGCCAAGCTAGCATTCAACCGCTGGGCATGTGGATGGCTGGGAGCAAACTTCTTTCGGCGGTGCAGCAGCTGGGGCAGGGAAATTTGCCTGGTACAATCTGACGTCGGTGTACCAAAAGCAGATTGCCCATAAGTACTTGGCTGTGACACACCTAATTCTACACCTTCATTCCTCTCACTGCAGGTCGCAGAGAGGACTGAAGGTCTAGTGGGGTTGGAAATCTCAGCTGATGAGGAGCAAGGAGAGATCGTCTTTGTTCTTTGGTGTGGGTCTTTTAGATACGCTTGCCAACGAACTGCATGGCAGGTCAACATATGTCTGGTCAAGCATGTGGTACCCAAGCGGGAGATGTTTTGGCCACGCGAGATACGCTTGAGACATATATTGCAAATAGCAGCGGTGCGATCTGATGCACTCGTCTCAAAAAAGGCCCACACCAAAGAACTTTTTGAATAACGCGCAGAGACTGCAGCGCCCTGCACATGTGGAGCTTTGGGGTGTGATGCAGTCAATGTGCTGCCCTTAGGCTGGCCCCTGGAGGGCATCCTGCCTAGTTGGTGATGTGCCACCTCCTCCTCCTCCTCCTCCTCCTCCTCCTCCTCCTCCTCCTCTCTCCTATCAGGCACCCACGTTGAGTCAGTGACCTCATCATCCCCTCCCTCCTCATCACTGGAGCAAACCTGGCAGTATGCTGCAGCAGGGGGAGCATGACTGCCAGATTGCTGTCCTTCTTGGGCACCCCCTCTGTCCGTGCTCATGTTACTGCCTTCATTGAGCTCAGTATCATCATCAGAGCCTTCCAAACGCTGGGCATCCTCCTGGAGCATGTACCCAACACTGTGGTCAAACAGTTCGAGGGAATCCTCAGGAGGACATGGTGGGGCTAGGGAAGGAGTCACTGATGACATTGAGCTGAGGGAAGAGGCCGCTGCTTTGCCAGACAAAGCACCCTGGGCATGGGTGAGAGAGGATGAGGAGGATGAGGACGGCTTGGTCATCCACTCGACCAAGTCTTCCGCATGTTGCGGCTCAACACGGCCAGCTGCCGAAAAAAAGGCCAAGCGTGTCCCATGGCCACGTGCTGATGAGGATGCACCGTCTCCACGACCAGCACTAGACACAGAGCCTGCTTGCCCTCTCTTATTGGCTTGTGACTGTCTGCCTCTCCTTCTTGGCCTTCCAGACATACTAATGGCCTGTAGCTGCACTAAGCTGGGATAGAACACCTGTAATTTTCTTCAGGTAGCTTTATATACTGTAACCAGACAAGCCTGCCTGTCAGTAGGAAGATAACAGGAACGGATCTAGCTGAACACTGTGAGCAGGACGTACTGCACTAAATGTATATAGCAGGAACGGATCTAGCTGAACACTGTGAGCAGCACGCACTGCACTGAATGTAAATAGCAGGAACGGATCTAGCTGAACACTGTGAGCAGGACGCACTGCACTGAATGTAAATAGCAGGAACGGATCTAGCTGAACACTGTGAGCAGCACGCACTGCACTGAATGTAAATAGCAGGAACGGATCTATCTGAACACTGTGAGCAGGACGTACTGCACTAAATGTATATAGCAGGAACGGATCTAGCTGAACACTGTGAGCAGCACGCACTGCACTGAATGTAAATAGCAGGAACGGATCTAGCTGAACACTGTGAGCAGCACGCACTGCACTGAATGTAAATAGCAGGAACGGATCTAGCTGAACACTGTGAGCAGCACGCACTGCACTGAATGTAAATAGCAGGAACGGATCTAGCTGAACACTGTGAGCAGGACGCACTGCACCGAATGTAAATAGCAGGAACGGATCTAGCTGAACACTGTGAGCAGGACGCACTGCACTGAATGTAAATAGCAGGAACGGATCTAGCTGAACACTGTGAGCAGGAAGCACTGTACTGAATGTAAATAGCAGGAACGGATCTAGCTGAACACTGTGAGCAGGACACACTGCACTGAATGTAAATAACAGGAACGGATCTAGCTGAACACTGTGAGCAGGACACACTGTACTAAATGTAAATAGTCTAGCTGCCTGACCGTGGTACTAATAGGATCAAAAAGAACACCTGTAATTTTCTTTAGGTAGCTTTATATACTGTAACCAGACAAGCCTGCCTGTCAGTAGAAAGATAACAGGAACGGATCTAGCTGAACACTGTGAGCAGGACGCACTGCACTGAATGTAAATAGCAGGAACGGATCTAGCTGAACACTGTGAGCAGCACGCACTGCACTGAATGTAAATAGCAGGAACGGATCTAGCTGAACACTGTGAGCAGGAAGCACTGTACTGAATGTAAATAGCAGGAACGGATCTAGCTGAACACTGTGAGCAGGACACACTGCACTGAATGTAAATAACAGGAACGGATCTAGCTGAACACTGTGAGCAGGACACACTGTACTAAATGTAAATAGTCTAGCTGCCTGACCGTGGTACTAATAGGATCAAAAAGAACACCTGTAATTTTCTTTAGGTAGCTTTATATACTGTAACCAGACAAGCCTGCCTGTCAGTAGAAAGATAACAGGAACGGATCTAGCTGAACACTGTGAGCAGGACGCACTGCACTGAATGTAAATAGCAGGAACGGATCTAGCTGAACACTGTGAGCAGCACGCACTGCACTGAATGTAAATAGCAGGAACGGATCTAGCTGAACACTGTGAGCAGGACGCACTGCACTGAATGTAAATAGCAGGAACGGATCTAGCTGAACACTGTGAGCAGGACGCACTGCACTGAATGTAAATAACAGGAACGGATCTAGCTGAACACTGTGAGCAGGACACACTGTACTAAATGTAAATAGTCTAGCTGCCTGACCGTGGTACTAATAGGATCAAAAAGAACACCTGTAATTTTCTTCAGGTAGCTTTATATACTGTAACCAGACAAGCCTGCCTGTCAGTAGGAAGATAACAGGAACGGATCTAGCTGAACACTGTGAGCAGGACGTACTGCACTAAATGTATATAGCAGGAACGGATCTAGCTGAACACTGTGAGCAGCACGCACTGCACTGAATGTAAATAGCAGGAACGGATCTAGCTGAACACTGTGAGCAGCACGCACTGCACTGAATGTAAATAGCAGGAACGGATCTAGCTGAACACTGTGAGCAGCACGCACTGCACTGAATGTAAATAGCAGGAACGGATCTAGCTGAACACTGTGAGCAGGACGCACTGCACTGAATGTAAATAGCAGGAACGGATCTAGCTGAACACTGTGAGCAGGACGCACTGCACTGAATGTAAATAGCAGGAACGGATCTAGCTGAACACTGTGAGCAGCACGCACTGCACTGAATGTAAATAGCAGGAACGGATCTAGCTGAACACTGTGAGCAGCACGCACTGCACTGAATGTAAATAGCAGGAACGGATCTAGCTGAACACTGTGAGCAGGAAGCACTGTACTGAATGTAAATAGCAGGAACGGATCTAGCTGAACACTGTGAGCAGGACACACTGCACTGAATGTAAATAGTCTAGATAGAAGATAACAGGAACGGATCTAGCTAAACTGAATACAGTGTATATATATATATGCAACACCTGGGATGCATATATATACACAATACACTGTAAGTGCAGCTAACTGACTGACTGTTCTGCCTAATCTATCTAACTCAAATCAAACACTGTCTCTCTGTCTATCTCTTTCAACGCCGGAACACACACTACACAGGGCCGCCGTGCAGGCGGCCTTATATAGTGTGGGGCGTGTACTAAATCCCCTGAGCCATAATTGGCCAAAGCCTCCTTGGCTTTGGCCAATTACGGCTCTCTGTTCAGGCGGCGCTGTGATTGGCCAAGCATGCGGGTCATAGTGCATGCTTGGCCAATCATCAGCCAGCAATGCACTGCGATGCCGCAGTGAATTATGGGCCGTGACGCGCCACACGAATTTGGCGCGAACGGCCCATATCGTTCGCAATTCGGCGAACGACCGAACAGCCGATGTTCGAGTCGAACATGGGTTCGACTCGAACACGAAGCTCATCCCTACTCCCAAGTGATATAATCACAAAATTTCATTATTACAGAACGAAAGAACAAATACTAATTGCTGCAAGAGAAAAAAAGGAACTTAATTTTCAAGGACACAATTATCAAATTTTTGCTGACCTATCCCAACTTACTATTACTAAAAGACGATCCATGAAACCCCAACTAATGGAACTGCAACGCCACAACATTATGTATCAATGGGGCTTCCCCTTTTCAGTCAGATTTAACTACCAAGGTACAATTTACAGAAGCAGATCAGCAGATGAACTACAACAAACCCTTTTAAAATTAAATCTGACAGAACCCACAAGCAGCAACTCTCCCACACGCAGAAGAATGGCATCATCTTCACCTTCAGGCAGCACTCAGAAAATTTCAGAACAAAATGGGAATCATCATTCTCACAAAAGAGGCCGTTATGCCACATCATCCATGGACCAAGAAGATTCAATGGACTGACATCCTAATTCCTGATATCTCTTCATTTATTATACTAAGAGATGGTTCTCTATAAAAAACCTGTATTTATAACTGAATGTAACTGCATTCTGATAGTCACACACTGTGTGGGATCATGTTACATTCCAGTTATATTTCTTATTACTTCTGATTCATACAGCCTTAGAATATATAAGTGAAATAAGGAAATTCTTGTTCAGTTATATATTATCAGGTAATAACAATAGATTTATTACTTTTTAGGACAAATATGTTCAATAATCCAGAAGTAATGGAAGCTTTTTCTTTACTTTTTTTTTATTACCTAACTAGTTCCTAGAATTATGTTTTTGTTTATTCTAATCTGAAGCAATACAACCTCAATTTTATGAGTTAACATATCTAAACAGTTACATATGAATAAAATATGTAATTGTTTACTCTAAAAGGGTTAAAACCCCAAAATAATTCAAACTATCTTCATCAATACCAAAGTTATTTACAGTACCTTTCTAACTGAATTATTTAGCCTAGGGCAAGACTAACCATATACAACCACCCTGGAATAAATAATTTCAACAAAAACTATATTCTGCACTCCAATTAATGAAACATCATTTTGATGTCTTTTGACATAGCACTTCTCTCCTGTAAGCGGAAGATCCGTGTACCCCCATTAGCCCTCCTCATTCTCCCAACCATATTATGTGGGAGTGTGACGAAGGCACTTATTCCCCTAAGAGAGATATTTATTCTCTTTCACGGGTAAATTGTGATTACTTGCAAAAAATAATTTATACAATGTATCATCTAATCTCATATGTTTTTTGTTTACTCTTTACTCCAGAATTCACTGGTTTCTTTTCTATCTTTTCATCTCTTCAGTCCACACAGGTTGATCTGCGCAGTCAGCTCTGCATAACAAAAAGTAAGTCAAAACTATTTGATCTGTTGCCATGGCACCACTGAATATACTTTCCCTGAATGTTCAGGGAATAAATGTCCCTCAAAAAAGGACCAAAGCCTTCCGTACTTTCCATAGCAAGAAGGCTCACATAGTATGCCTCCAAGAAACACACTTTACCAAAGATTCTACTCCAAAATATATTTCTCCTTTTTATCAACAAATTTACACGGCTTCTGCCTGTACCAAGCAAAGGGGAACTCTAATTGCATTTCACCGATCCACACCATTCACCTTATCATCAGAAATTAAAGACCCAGAAGGTAGATACCTGATACTCATGGGTTATATAATGGATACAGCAATCACAGTGATTTCCTACTACGCTCCTAACAAACAACCTACACCATTCCTCTCACATATATTACAAGTGATTAATACACACAAAATAGGAACAGTGATAATGTGTGGGGATTCGAACCAGGTCCTCCTCCCATTTCTAGATAAATCACCTTTTACACCATCCAAAATAACCTCTAGATTACCTTTTTCTCAACTTCTTTCCAAATACAATCTGGTAGATTCGTGGAGAGAAAGTAACCCAATGAAAAAGAAATTCACTTATTTCTCGCACCCTCATCAAACCTTCACCAGAATAGATCATATTTTTCTAACAATAGGAATGATACCAGAAATTATTGCATCAGATATAATTCTGATTCCGTGGTCTGACCATAATGCAGTATACACTACTATAGCCTCAGCCATACCAAAAGCGCATGACCCAACGTGGTACTTAACGGACATAATGCTCAAACACCCACTACATCAGATGGCCATTGAACAAGCTTTAAAGGAATACATATCAATTAATAATACAACAGACATCTCCCCAATAACACTGTGGGAAGCTCATAAGCCTGTCTTGCGTGGTACAATACAAAGACAAATGGCACTATTTAAACGGGAAAGCAAAAATCTAGCAAAAAAACTAGAACCCAATTTTAATGCAGCCTACATATCATTTCAAGATAATCCATCTCAGAGTACAAAATCTCATCTGGAAAAATCTAGATTGGAATACAATCTATTTCTCACTGAGTCAGTTGATAAATCCCTCAAACGCTCCAAACACAATTTCTACATGAATACAAACAAACCAGGTACATATTTGGCTCGGGCATTAAATTCAACTAACAAATCTTTCAAACCAATACGTTTGAAATTATCAAAAAATGTTTACACTTGTAATCCAGTTAAAATAGTCCATAAATTTCACTCACATCTCGCAACTTTATACAAGACAAACAATGAATTTAATCCTACAGAGGCTGAATCCTTCTTCTCAAAATAACCTTACCTGAGTTATCTCAGAATCAAAAAAGCAGTTTGGATGAGCCTATAACTATAGATGAAGTTGCTAACACCATAAAAGACTTAAAACTTAACAAAAGACCAGGCCCAGACGGCTACTCGGCTTTATACTATAAAACATTCTCAGAAATACTCTCTCCCATTCTCACTGAAACTTTTAACAAACTTCTAGATGGACATTCTTTTCGGCAAGAAACACTAATGGCAATTGTTTGTATGATCCCAAAACCCCTTTCTGATGATACTTCCTGTGTGAATTATCGGCCTATCTCTCTGTTAAACCTCGATATTAAATTATTAGCAAAAATAATAGCAAAACGCCTCAATAGAATTATAGGTAAATTAATACATAGAGATCAAGTAGGCTTCATGCCAAATAGACAGGCAGGCGATAATATACGCAGGGCAGTGTTATTGGCACATATTGCTAAAAAACGGAAAATCCCTTTATGTTTTCTATCTCTCGATATTAAGAGGGCATTTGACACAGTATCCTGGCAATATATGCAATATTCATTACAAAAATGGGGTTTTGGACCCCACTTTTTAACATGGATCAAAGCATTATATAATAAACCCAAAGCCTATATAAAATATGCTGGATACAAATCTGAAGCCTTTAATATCGAAAGAGGTACCCGACAGGGTTGCCCATTATCTCCCTTATTATTTGCCCTTATACTCGAACCCATGGCCCAATACATCAGAACAAACCAAACTATAACTGGCATTGAAGTATTACACACAAATTATGTATATTTGCAGATGATATATTACTTTTTCTATCATCACCACAGGTCTCTGGTCCTAACTTAATACCAGCTCTTGATGGATTTGCAGCCCTATCCGGCCTTATGATTAATCCTAAGAAATGCCTAGTGCTTAATATTTCACTCACAAACATGGAATTGATCCCAGCTAGGGCTGCACTCCCATTCACATGGGCAGAAAAATCAATCCCATATCTTGGAATTCATTTAACAGTATCTCATTCTGACTTATTCTCAACCAATTATCCTCCTGTATTAAGACAGATCACAAATCTAATAAAACAATGGTCGCAACTTCCTTTATCCTGGATAGGGAAAATTAATGCAATCAAAATGACTATTCTACCCAAATTGCTTTATCTATTCAGAGTCCTCCCTATTCCAATTCCTTCCTATTTTTTGAGAATAGTACAAAAAAGAGCAACATCGTTTATATGGGGCTCTTTTAAACCACGTATACCTATACACACACTACATCTT
This sequence comes from Lithobates clamitans, assembly GCA_037952925.1. Lineage (NCBI taxonomy): Eukaryota > Metazoa > Chordata > Amphibia > Anura > Ranidae > Lithobates > Lithobates clamitans. The sequence continues at coordinate 648,787 of JBBGZY010000075.1, read as the reverse complement.
CCCAAAAATAAAGGAGGCCTGGGATACCCTAATTTTACTAACTACTACAGAGTAGCACATTTGGCCAGTCTGTCCAAATACCATGCAAAACAGGAAATCCCATTATGGGTATTTATAGAGGCTTCAGAAAATGACCCTCTATTAATATCAAATTTATTATGGCTTGATCCTAAAGACCGCTTTAAAATTCACAATCCCATAACTAAACACTTCTTATCTCTCTGGGATAAACTAAAAACCAAATATCAGTTACAATCTCCACACAATCCTCTCCTTTCTTTTATCAGAAATCCGGCCTTTTATCCGGCATGGATCTACCCAAATTCTTTCAAAGCTTGGACAACATCAGGCATTCAGACACTAAATGACTTCATAGCATCTAAATCATTCCTTTCATTCCCATTGCTTAGAGAAAAATATGATCTACCAAACTCTGAGATATTTAGATATCTCCAAATCAAAAATTTCTATACACCATTCCTAAAGGGGGATACACCATTATCCCAATTATCCATTTTTGAATCAATCTGTACAAAAGATCCATTTGCTAAAGGTACAATTTCATCACTGTATAATCAATTATATGGAGTAGCAAATCTTAATAGACCCTCTTACGTTCAGAGGTGGGAGGAGGACCTGGGACGAACTTTAGAAGACACGGACTGGTCTAACATATGGCTCACATCTAAGTCATCTTCACCCAACATCTTAGCACTGGAGACAAATTATAAAGTCCTAACTCGCTGGTACTTTGTACCCGCTAGAGTGGCAAAATATTCACCTAATACCTCAGCTCTTTGTTTTCGAGGATGCCAAGAAATAGGCACATATTTACACATATGGTGGACGTGCCCAGTAATCCAAACCTTCTGGAAGGAAGTCTTCGTGATTGCATCTAAAATATTTAAAAAAATAATACAACCAGATCCATATTTAACTTTACTTAATCTAAAACCGGAATGGTTAACACTCTCTCAATTCAAACTTATGATCCAACTAATAACGGCTGCAAAACAAACAGTGGCCAAGGCATGGAAATCTCGTACATTGGTACTAGCAGAAACAATTCACAGAATGAATAATACAATGTCCCATGCTAAGATGGTAGCCATCGATCAAAATCAAATTCCAAAATTTGAAAAACTTTGGCATCCTTGGATAAAACAACAGTTCCTGTCAAACTTCAATGACTCTGTCCTGTTGCCATGGTAACAGATTAAATGACTTACAGAGAAACCCATTCTAAGGCTTCAAAGAGAACTAAAAAGAATAATAAACTGACGAGCGGGACAACCTTGTGGACCATACCTCTACCTTTCAACCCTTTTTCTTCTTTCTCTTTCCTTTTCTCCACCTTACGATTAAAGCTCATTATCAGAATTTATTTGACCTATATACACTCTACTTGTAAACAATATGTATAGTAGGTATAAATCATTTAAATACATACAAAAGTAACTAAGGAAATGATATATATCTTTAATTTAGGTTTACGTGAACCCAATGTTTAATATTTGAAATTTCATGATATTTACCTATATAAACCCTACTGTAAAACAATGAGCTTACTTTATAGATCCTTGTACACTTACTTTATGTATCTTTATAACATTGTATACTCAATAAACTTCTTTTGACAAGGAAAAAAAGGAAAGAAAAAATTGAAATATATGTGTGGAATTCCTATACTCCTGTGGTATATATGGGGCTCTATAGAACCATGATGTGTTCAATCGTGAGTGAAAAAAGAAATTGTTGCTCCAAGATAAATGCCAGATAATGCAGGTGAGCCCAAACGAAAAACGAAAAAAAAATATTTTGAAAAAAATTGAAATAATAAATAAAGTATAAAATATACCATTGTAAAAAATAAAATTGTACTGCCAGGCTGTTCAAAATATTGCTACCTTGTGTAAATTAATGTATTCCACTATGATACAAGTAAGGCATGGCAAACATAAGTAAATATAAGCAAAATCAGCGTGAACAAAAAAGAGAAAAAGGGAGTGAGGGAGGGACAAGGGAGGTGGGGATGGTGTATGGCTATACCTAATAGACAGTGGTATTTATAGATGGTCCAAATAGAGTGCACACATGCCTATTGCTTAATAAACCAAAAATATTATTAGAAAGTCCAGATGAAGTGCACTCGTGACTGAAAAGTGCTGATAACTTGATTATTTTAAAGTGCAGGTGTGTTCAATGCAATCCTCCAATTCTTTTTCTTGGTGACAGCGTTTTAAATCCGGTGCTCCTAATGTACACACACTCACCAACTTTTTTAAGCCCTGCGGGGGTATTAGGCAGTCACAGTCTGTGCTACTGTGCAGCAATTACCGGCCCTCTCAGGATCGAATTGATGTTTACCATAGAAGAGAAGGAATATTCATAGCATAATACAGTTTAAAAAGTCAAAAGTAATCCTATCTTCCCTGGGAGATACTGCAACGTAGGTTTAGGCCATGCCCTATGCGTTTTCGTCATTGGACGTCTACGGGAGCGTGACCTATGCTGTACCTCCCCCCTACTTAATAGTGTGCGGCGTTCGTTCTGCGCTTGCGCCTGTAAAACATTGGTGGCCATTTTTCCTGTGTTTATTGCGGACCGAAGTCCGGCGGCCATTTTGCCCATGTTTATTGCCGGCTAAAGTCCTTCTGTGGGCCCTATGGATGCGGTTACCACGTAAGCCCATAAGTGGGAAAGGGAATTGGGACTTTAATTGAAATTGCGCCAGGTAGGGTCGCACATTTCCATCCCTATGACTACAATATATAAAAAAAACCACAAGCAGGAGCGAGCGAGTGAGGGAAGCGGAAGTGGGACTTTGAATGAAGCCAATGGTTTGCAAGCCGACACATAACGGTGGGTCAATAAACTTTATTGCATATTCATACAGACAATGGTATCAAACAATGTCAAATTAACACTTGGTAAAATGTTAGCAATGATAACCAAAGATCAACGTAAAGATTATTAGCATAGTTATCAAGGATATAACAGGTAACATGAGTAATAACATAGGTATGAGCAATATTACTAAATAAAAACAAGGGATCACCAGGTGTCAGAATGCGTAGATAGTTAAAACAAGGTAATGCCTGCCTGATAGCTGGCCTCAAAATCCTGTTAAAGGGTAATAGCCTGTATAGCATGGATTGGAACAATGAAGGGGAACTGGTAGCTCGATGCATTTCGTGGTTCAGGACCACTCATCAGGAGCAGACATGTCATGTTTCTGGAATTTAAAGATAATAATATCATGGGTCAAAAATTGAAGTGGGTACATGAGGGCAGGTAATCCCCCAAAAATAGTGGTACTCACAGCAGGCATGGGTAGAGGGTGAATGGCCAGGTGCTGCAAGTCGTCCAGAAATAATGCCAGACCGGGAGCTGAGGCGGGCATCCCCGCCGCGGCAACCAAAACAGGCACCCCCCCGAGGCGATGCAGAGCCACGAGGCACCCTAGAGTTGAGAGTGGCAGATGAGTAATAATGCAAGGGGGTATGAGTGCAGGAGGGGAGGTAAGGAGGGTGAAAGTAGGGGGGGTGTAGGGGGGTGGTGGGGGTGGTGTGAAGATCCGTGATGGAGGAGGTGAAGTGAGGAAAAGAGTGAGGGGGAGAGAGGTGAGTAGGGCTCTGGAGATACAGCAAGTGAACAACCAAATCAAAAGAGGGAATAGGAAAAATGAGTGGAGTGGCATTACCTGTGTGACATAGGTGGTGTGGAGAGAGAACCACCACCACACAGTAGTGTACCTCAAGCGCCGCACCGCCCCAGGTCAGCAAGAGCGCCCATATATAGGCGCCGCCGCGGGGAAGCCCGCCAACGTCACGCACGCAGGGCCAGGAGTGGGAGGAACTCCAGCGGGAGGCCGACTAATGATCGGCAGCTGCCGGGACCAAACCATTAAGCCCGCGAGCATAGAAACAGCAGCGCAGAGGGCGCGGTGGCGCCGTGAGGCGCCGCACACGTCTGCCGCAGGTGGGGTGACGTCGATGGGCAGTGGCGGCAAGCCCCGCCCCCACACACGCCCACCAGCACGGACGGGCGGGGGGAGGGGGGAAAAGGAGGCCGACAGTGCCCATCGCAGCTCCCGGGTAGGCAAAGTTCGGACGGCCCACCGGCCAGCCACAGCCGTCAACCCAGGATAAAGCTTGGCTTGTAATTGGGAGAAAGGTTAAACATTAAATTGAAGATCAAAGCCTAACCACAGGATTGGAGATATGACATGTCAAAAATAGAACTGGTAAAAGTGAAGCAAAGATAAACACAGGTGAGGCTACCAAGGAATCAATAAAGGCAGAAAAATAACAATTATTGATGAAGTCAAGATAGAGCAGTAGAGCAAACCATGGACTTCCATCCCTATTAATATGAACAACAAAAGGGGGAAAGGGAATTGGGACTTTAATTGAAATTGCGCCGGGTAGGGTCGCACATTTCCATCCCTATGACTACAATATATAAAAAAACCCACAAGCAGGAGCGAGCGAGTGAGGGAAGAGGAAGTGGGACTTTGAATGAAGCCAATGGTTTGCAAGCCGACACATAACGGTGGGTCAATAAACTTTATTGCATATTCATACAGACATTGGTATCAAACAAAGTCAAATTAACACTTGGTAAAATGTTAGCAATGATAACCAAAGATCAACGTAAAGATCATTAGCATAGTTATCAAGGATATAACAGGTAACATGAGTAATAACATAGGTATGAGCAATATTACTAAATAAAAACAAGGGATCACCAGGTGTCAGAATGCGTAGATAGTTAAAACAAGGTAATGCCTGCCTGATAGCTGGCCTCAAAATCCTGTTAAAGGTTAATAGCCTGTATAGCATGGATTGGAACAATGAAGGGGAACTGGTAGCTCGACGCGTTTCGTGGTTCAGGACCACTCATCAGGAGCAGACATGTCATGTTTCTGGAATTTAAAGATAATAATATCATGGGTCAAAAATTGAAGTGGGTACATGAGGGCAGGTAATCCCCCAAAAATAGTGGTACTCACAGCAGGCATGGGTAGATGGTGAATGGCCAGGTGTGGCAAGTCGTCCAGAAATAATGCCAGACCGGGAGCTGAGGCGGGCATCCCCGCCGCGGCGACCAAAACAAGCACCCCCCCGAGGCGATGCAGAGCCACGAGGCACCCTAGAGTTGAGAGTGTGAGAGTGGCAGATGAGTAATAATACAAGTGAACAACCAAATCAAAAGAGGGAATAGGAAAAATGAGTGGAGTGGCATTATCTGTGTGACATAGGTGGTGTAGAGAGAGAACCACCACCACACTGTAGTGTACCTCGAGCGCCGCACCGCCCCAGGTCAGCAAGAGCGCCCATATATAGGCGGCGCCGCGGGGAAGCCCGCCAACGTCACGCACACAGGGCCAGGAGTGGGAGGAGCTCCAGTGGGAGGCCGACCAATGATCGGCAGCCTACCCATTAAGCCCGCGATCATAGAAACAGCAGCGCAGAGGGCGCGGTGGCACCGTGAGGCGCGCGCACACGTCCGCCGCGGGTGACGTGACGTCGATGGGCAGTGGCGGCAAGCCCCGCCCCAACACACGCCCAGAAGCACGGGCGGGCGGGGAGGAGGGGGGAAAAGGAGGCCGACAGTGCCCATTGCAGCTCCCGGGTAGGCAAAGATTGGACGGCCCACCGGACAGCCACAGTAGTCCCCCCAGGATAAAGCTTGGCTTGTAATTGGGAGAAAGGTTAAACATGTGTCGGCTTGCAAACCATTGGCTTCATTCAAAGTCCCACTTCCTCTTCCCTCACTCGCTCGCTCCTGCTTGTGGGTTTTTTTATAGATTGTAAGCCCATAAGTGGTGACACTGCAGGGCTTATTCTTGATAATCGGATTGGTGTCACCGCTGTTACAATAGTTTTTTAATGTAATAATACTTGTGGTTAAACAAGGAAATGAAAGCCATTACAGTCCCGCACACTATAACCAGGTACTTGCAATTTTCGATGGTGATACATGACAATATATATAGCCATATAATAACAAATGAAATATAAAATTAAGAAATATACAAATCTAATAAAGTTTTAAAAACTTTAAACGAAAAGCCAACTAAAAATATACATCATGTGTATATAAATTTTAAATAAAATTTAAAAAAATAAAAAATTGAAAATTAAAAAATATATATGCCTACATAAGGAAGTTCATGCCCTCATACATACATACATACATACATACATACACGTGGAGGTGGAGGTAGGGGCCTTAGGTTAAAAATTCAATAGGAATTTAATAATAAGCAGACCTATCGGATCATTTCGGGGAAAAATCTCAAATAATGCGATCTGGTCTCCTCTGTGTAGTTGGATGCTACACCTCAGATTATGAATATGACTTCTTAGGGGGAAAAATGTAGTTAGTTACTAGCTTATTCTACAGATGGGCAATGGGGACTAGGTGGACCAGAATAAAATATTTAAACGTGCGATGGATGTAAGGTGTCCTGATGCATGGAGAAAAAGGAGAAGGCCCGGAGAAGTGATAGAACATATAAAATAAAATGTAAAAGATGGTGTCCTGGTGCTCCGCTAGAGGGGGGAATAAAGGTTAGGAGGGATTGTACACCCCTTAGAATATGAGTGTAGTTCCAGCTTTCCCCTCCAGACCATTTACCTAAAATTTGTGAAGGACAGAATTGTGAGGAATTTGTAGAAAATTTACGGGCATAGAGATATCTTGTTGTCTTTTATGGTTGGACGAATGGTTGAAAGAGGTGAGTGTTATTTGTGTTCCATAGGAAGCAGGGTAAGTGATGGTGTTCCTTGAATTGTGTCTGTTATGATGCATTTTTAATGGCAATGCTGCTGTCCTCGGTTACGGTGTTCTTACCACCTCTAAAATTCAACCAGCACATAGTGTTCCATCTCATATACATGTGGGATGGAGGACCTCATATTATTTTATTTTGTAAAATAGAAAGAAGGTGAAGGCAATATAGTTTCTATATGCAGAAATAGGAGGCCTAGATGCAATTTGGACTATCCCTGGCCTGGATAAAATGGTCTGTGGGTTAGATCTTGAACTGTCCAAGTAGACCAGATGTAGTAGTATGTGGGTGAAGTCACCCACTCGTTGATACATATTGAACTGTATTGTGCCCCAAAGGGTCGAAATATTGGACAAAGTCATTTGAGGGGTCATATAGTACATATATTTACCACATTGAAACGGGGTTGGGTGTGCAACATTGTGGGTCCCCCCGTATTTAAGGGATCATTTAGTACATATATGCACCATATTGAAAACAGAGTTGGATGTTTGCAACTTTGTAGTTTCGTACTGCTAAAAATTTGTACTGTTAAAAATTGGTAAGGAAGCAGTTCAGGTCAACATCTATGTTCATCCCCATTGGTTGGAGAGTGTCCAACTGGAAGATCCATCTAGTTTCATTTTGCAAAATCTTGATTTTTTTTTATTGTCGCCCCTCCAGTGCCCTTCTTAGATTTTATCAATAGCGTAGAAGACCATACACGTTGGATCTTTGTTGTGGTAGTCCCTGAAGTGTCTAGAGACACTGTGTTTATTAAAACCATTTTTTATGTTCGTAATGTATTCTCTAATTCTTACATGTAACTGGGTTTCTTTGGCAATATTGAGTTGAGAACTTTGTCTGATTGTAAAATAGGCCAAAGTCTTCTGATTATGGATTCCATGGCCTTATATTGTCTGTTGTATCCAGTTAGGAAAGCAAGGCCCAAATTCTTATCCTTTTCTTTTTTGTGGTGATTTAATGTTCCTTCAATTAACATTTTTCTATCCTTGTTCTTCACCTTTTTCTTTTACTGGTATAAGGTCCTTCCTTTTGTATCCCTTTTCTACAAACCTGTTAATTAAAACATCCGCCTGTTCCTCAAACTCGTTTTCCTTACTACAATTTCTGCATATACGCATGAGTTGTCCCTTAGGAATGTTGCCAATCCATTGTGGATGGTGGCAGCTGCTGGTTGGAATGTACCCATTCCTATCCGTTTATCTTGGAGCAACAATTTCTTTTTTCACTCACGATTGAGCACGTCATGGTTCTATAGAGCCCCAGATATACCACAGGAGTATAGGAATTCCACACATATATTTACATTTTTTCTTTCCCTCTTTTTTAATTAGAACAGCGCCACACCCACATTTAAATCTTCTCTTATCCAGCGTCTGCCACTTTGGTGGCGATCGCATCTGTGGAGGTAGCAGTTTAAATTTAATTTTTAACTATCTCCCTCGCGGGTTCACCACTGTCTTCTCCATTTACACTGTTTGGTTTTCACTGAACCAAATAAGAACCTGCAGCAATGGATATTTTCAGGTACCTTAACAACAGGAACATTAATCTAACAGAGGTATTTAATCAGGAACAAGTAGTCAATAAAAAAGATATGGATAGCCTCTTTAAACAACTTAAATACACCATTGAGAAGCAAATTAGAGTGTGGTGGGATGTAGCAACAATAGAAATGTATATCACAGAAAAAATTACTCCAAGAAGGCTTAGATGGGACATCTCACCAAATGAGACAAGGACAAAGGACTGATGGAAGAATGGTACAAGTTCTTTAACGATAGCGAAACCGCACTTCTACGCAAAATAGTGGTGCGAAGACAATATAAACTAAAAAAACATAGAATCAGAAATTCTACAGATAAGAGATCAACTAATACCATTTCTAGAAACGAGAGAGTACAAAAAAAAAGAAAATAATCTACAAGAAGCAGTCACAAAATATGACAAGGAGATACAACAAAAAAAACAAAAATTCAAAAGAGATGTGCTGGACTACAAGAACCAGCAGGTTTACAAATGGCAAACAGATGAACAGATGAAAGCTACATGGAAGAAGACCATAACATCTCAATGATTGCTGATTCTAGAGAAAGCTCAATGGAAGGAGAAACAACAATGTGGCAGGAAACGAGACCTGCACTAATTAGAACACCAAGAGAGCCACCTGAACAAATACCAATATATGAGAATAGAGGAGGAGGCCATAGCCTTGACCATAGGAACCATAGACAGCAAGAAAGAATGAAAAATGAAAAAAGAACACAACAATATAACAATGGCCCATTCACACCGAGAACACCAAGATATAGGAATAGATATTCTCCTTTAAGAAATGAACAGCAATATACTCCCTATGAAGATCCACAGTACAGGAGGGATTTTTTTCCCAGGGAATACAGAGTAAGACCTCCGGCATTCAGAAGAAAGACGTCACTATTCAGAGGAGGCAACGGTCCCCAGAGAATACAAAGAGAATGGAGGCCTTTCAGATTCCCTACCAGAAATCGAAACGACAGAGATCCTCATCAAGAGTGGAATCCAAGGGTAACCAGAAACACAGGTATGAGAACAAGGAACAGAATACAAGAGACTCTATGGGAAGAGAGAACGGATCAAACATACAGACCCCCAAGATGGGGAAGAGGAAACGAGCAAGAGGGAAGAGAGGAGAGACAAAGAAAAAGAAGAAGAAAATACTAGGAGGAGGCATATTTAACCTTAGCGAGGAGACCTTCAATGAAGAGGAAATGAAGGTGCTAGACCTGGGCCTTAAATATGCCCCTGACAAAAATCTAGACCCATTCAAAGCATTTATAGAGTTACAAAAATTCGTAAGGAAATTAAAAACATTTATAAAGTTTTTTGCATTGAAAGGGGAAAACAAGGCACATATGGAGAAGGACACCTCTATCTTTCAACATTCAAAACTAAGGAATAATTCTATATTCAACACCAATACACAGCAAAACGGGAGCCTCACAGTTTTTAAAAAAATGCTAGAACAAGATCTAAGAAAATTGAAACCAAAGAAAGTAAAATTGAAAATTTGGAAGTCTATTAAGGAAATAGAGAAGAAAAAGAATATAGTTATCCGCCCGGCTGACAAGGGCGGAGGCCTAGTGATATTAAACAAGAAGGACTACGAATCAGAAATGAATAACCTATTAAGGACACCAAACATATACAAGAAACTAAGGGGTAACCCGAAAGTTGAATATGGAAAGAAATTGAAGGCCTATATACAAAAGGGTGAGAAAAGGGGATCCTAACCAAAAAGGAAGCCAAATATCTAGTCCCCGAAGCGGCTAAAACTCCAGTCATCTATTACGTCCCTAAAATTCACAAAAATCAAGCAAAGACCTATAATAAGTGGCATTGATGGAATATTTTCTAGATTAGGAGCATACCTAGACGGGTACTTACACCATTGGTGGTTAAAGGGAAATCCTACCTGAAGGACAGCAAGCAACTGATTGCGGAGTTGAGCAATTTCAAAATAAATGAAGAAGATATCCTTGTAACTATTGATATAAATTTCTTATATACGAATATCATAAAAAAGGATGGCCTAAGTGGTGTAGAGTGGGCATTACACCTACAAACTGACTTGAGAGAAGAACAAATTAAGTACCCTTTTAGAAGGCCTAGAATTAGGAATGGGCCATAACTATTTTTGGCACAAAGGAGATTTCTACACCCAGGTAAAAGGAGTAGCCATGGGGGCGAAGTATGCCCCTAGTGTGGCCAATTTGTTCCTTAATAAATGGGAAGAAGAACAAATCTATAGTATCAGCAGGAAGAACCTGAAGTTATATCGACGATACATAGATGATATTGTTATAGTGTGAGGCGGCACTGAAGAGGAGCTGCAAATCTTCTTTAAATAAATAAATCATAACATCTACGGACTCACCTTCTCTGGCAACTGGAGCAAACATAACATAGATTATCTAGACTTACAGATATATAAAAATAATGGATATCTCAACACCAGAACATTCTTTAAGATCACGGATAGGAATGGGTACATTTCAACCAGCAGCTGCCACCATCCACAATGGATTGACAACATTCCTAAGGGACAACTCATGCGTATACGCAGAAATTGCAGTAAGGAAAACGAGTTTGGGGAACAGGCGGATGTTTTAATTAACAGGTTTTTAGAAAAGGGATACAAAAGGAAGGACCTTATACCAGTAAAAGAAAAGGTGAAGAATATGGATAGAAAAATGTTAATTGAAGGAACATTAAATCACCACAAAAAAGAAAAGAATACGAATTTGGGCCTTGCTTTCTTAGCTGGATACAACAGACAATATAAGGCCATGAAATCCATAATCATAATTGGCCTATTTTACAATCAGACAAAGTTTTCAACTCAATATTGCCAAAGAAACCCATCTTTATTTATAGGAGGGCTCCTACTTTGAGGAACAAACTAATACATCACGCCCTTGACCCCCTGAAACAGATTAAAATAGGAAATAGCTTAAAAGGGTTTTACAAATGTGGGAAGTGTTTGCCATGTAGGGTCAGTAAAAAGACAAATAAGAAGATAACTAGTTTCAGGTCAACATCAAATGGAAACGAATACAACATCAGGGAACTAATAACTTGTAACAATACCCATGTCACTTACATACTAGAGTGCCTGTGCCGTAAACAGTACATAGCAAGAACAACCAGGCAGTTACATGTAAGAATTAGAGAATACATTACAAACATAAAAAATGGTTTTAATAAACACAGTGTCTCTAGACACTTCAGGGACTACCACAACAAAGATCCAACGTGTATGGTCTTCTACACTATTGATAAAATCAAAGGGCACTGGAGGGGTGACAATAAAAAAAATCAAGATTTCGCAAAACGAAACTAGATGGATCTTCCAGTTGGACACTCTCCAACCAATGGGGATGAACATAGATGTTGACCTGAACTGCTTCCTTACCAATTTTTAACAGTACAAATTTTTAGCAGTACGAAACTACTAAGTTGCAAACATCCAACTCTGTTTTCAATATGGTGCATATATGTACTAAATGATCCCTTAAATACGGGGGGACCCACAATGTTGCACACCTAACCCCATTTCAATGTGGTAAATATATGTACTATTCGACCCCTCAAATGACTTTGTCCAACATTCCGACCCTTTGGGGCACAATACAGTTCAATATGCATCAACGAGTGGGTGACTTCACCCACATACTACTACATCTGGTCTACTTGGACAGTTCAAGATCTAACCCACAGACCATTATATCCATGCCAGGGATAGTCCAAATTGCATCTAGGCCTCCTATTTCTGCATATAGAAACTATATTGCCTTCACCTTCTTTCTATTTTACAAAATAAAATAATATGAGGTCCTCCATACCACATGTATATGAGATGGAACACTATGTGCTGGTTGAATTTTAGAGATGGTAAGAACACCGTAACCGAGGACAGCGGCATTGCCATTAAAAATACATCATAACAGACACAATTTAAGGAACACCATCACTTACCCTGCTTCCTATGGAACACAAATAACACTCCCCTCTTTCAACCATTCGTCCAACCATAAAAGACAACAAGATATCTCTATGCCCGTAAATTTTCTACAAATTCTCCACAATTCTGTCCTTCACAAATTTTAGGTAAATGGTCTGGAGGGGAAAGCTGGAACTACACTCATATTCTAAGGGGTGTACAATCCCTCCTAACCTTTTTCCCCCTCCTCTAGCGGAGCACCAGGACACCCTCTTTTACATTTTATTTTATATGTCCTATCACTTCTCCGGGCCTTCTCCTTTTTCTCCATGCATCAGGACACCTTACATCCATCGCACGTTTAAATATTTTATTCTGGTCCACCTAGTCCCCATTGCCCATCTGTAGAATAAGCTAGTAACTAACTACATTTTCCCCCTAAGAAGTAATATTCATAATCTGAGGTGTAGCATCCAACTACACAGAGGAGACCAGATATCGCATTATTTGAGATTTTTCCCCAAAATGATCCAATAGGTCTGCTTATTATTAAATTCCTATTGAATTTTTAACCTAAGGCCCCTACCTCCAACTCCACATATATGTATGTATGTATGTATGTATGAGGGCATGCACTTCTTCATGTAGGCATATATATTTTTTAATTTTTTATTTTCAATTTTTTATTTTTTATTTTATTTAAAATTTATATACACATGATGTATATTTTTAGTTGGCTTTTCGTTTAAAGTTTTTAAAACTATATTAGATTTGTATACTTCTTAATTTTATATTTCATTTGTTATTATATGGCTATATATATTGTCATGTATCACCATCGAAAATTGCAAGTACCCGGTTATAGTGTGCGGGACTGTAATGGCTTTCATTTCCTTGTTTAACCACAAGTATTATTACATTAAAAAACTATTGTTTTTTTTTTTTTAAACAAGATTTTTATTGAGCATATTAACATGTTACATCACATTTTGTAAACAATGGGTCATTGTACATCTCATTAAACAATAACATGTTACCTCTACACATATGGCTCATCCAGTTACACATGCTTTGTAGTTGTTGCTTTCAATATGAAGACCATCTTTTACCTCAGTCAGCCTAATTATTTTGCTCTTTTTTTTTTTTTTTTTTTTTTTTTTTTTTTTAATATAATAAACAGCTCTTTATTTATATGCATATCCTATTTTACTAGAAAATCGCTCAGAAGAAGAGCACCTGGACAATCAACATAGATATTGAAACTTTGGCTTCAACCAGAGAGAAAACAGACTCTCAAAAGCCCTCTTCCATGTACAAACTCCCTCCCCTCCCTTCCCATCCCCCCTCATTATTTTTCTACCTCTAATGTTGTATGCATCCATTCTTTTAATACTACACTGTCCACCCTCCTCATCACCTAAAGATTCTCTGCGCCACCGCTCTTCTCCTCTCCTACCGATAAGGTATTTTTGGATTCAGTCCACCTCCACCACACTTTCCTAAATTTTTTGGGGGCTTCTCTCGCTTCATATGTCATTTTATACATAAGTACATCATCATTTATTATTTTTATCCACATTCCCAGGTTGAGTTGTTCACCATGAATCCATCGTCGAGCGATCAGTTTTCTCACCCCAAAGTAGAGAAGTCTAAGGAATAATTTAGTATTTGTATTTATCTCTTCCTGATCAAAAATTCCCAACAGGCACCTCATGGGAGAGCATATGTTAGGAAGGCCAAAGTGGTCAGATATGAACTCAGTCACCTGAGACCACAAAGGCCTTACCTTAGGGCAATCCCATACCATATGAAGGAAAGTTCCCTCCTCTCCCTTACATTTATGACATTCCGGGTTATCTTTTTTGTGCATTTTAAATAGTCTAGTCGGAGTGTAGTACATTTGGTGTAGATATCTAAGCTGTATCATTCTATCCGTGGAGGAAATCACCGACACAAGATATGTATCGAGTACCTCCTGCCACAGTTCCTCAGTCAGTTCCGGAATGAAAGTCGTCCACCTACTTCTGGTCCTAGCGGTCAAGTCAGGTCCCCCCAATCTAATCTCCTTATAGTATCTAGATATACGCTTGGTCGGCTCGGGATCTATCAGGACTTTTTCCAGGGTTGTGTTTTGTACCTTTACCTCCCCTCTCCCGAACTGGGCTGTCGCTGCATGTTGCAATTGGGTATATCTGAACTGCCATGTCCTAGGTACACCAAACTGCTCCCTCAGTTGTGTGAAGGTTAATAGTCTACCATCCTGATAAATGTGATGTAAATATTTTATCCCAAATTTGGCCCATCCATGTCCATCTTCCAATTTGCAGAACTCTTGTAGAGATTTATTGTACCAGAGGGGACAATTAGGTGATAACCATAACGGGTCATCCATTATTTTCTGCGCACAGAGATGGAACACCTTACCAGGTAGTGCCATAACTGATCCCATCTCTCTCCCTGGTATCTCTTTTCTAAACAAGATGTTCAGCAATGTCTCCTGAGATGTGGCAACAGCTGCCTCTAGTAGAGTAGTGGCATTAGGTATCTGTGGAAAACATCGCCAGTGCAAAAATGTCATTTGGGATGCAAAGAAATAGGATCTCATGTCCGGCATAGCCAGTCCCCCCCGGGTTGTTGGTAGTTTCAGGATTGCTAGGGATAACCTGGGTGCCTTGGTTCCCCACAAGAAATCAATCACAATGGAGTCTATGCGTTTAAAAGTTTTCACCGAGACATATACAGGTGAGTTCGATAGAACGTACAACAGCTTTGGCAGGACAATCATTTTAAATAGGTTTATACGACCCATCACTGTCAATGGCATATTCCTCCACCGTTGTACCTTCTCACGAAGAACCTCCACTACCGGTCTCAAGTTAAAATCTAAATATCCTGCAATGGGAAATTGAATCACCACTCCCAGATATTTAAAGGACTGGGATAATTGAATGGGGGATTCCGCCGGGACCCTCACTGTGTCATCTATAGCAAACAGGGATGATTTGCTCCAGTTGATACGGAACCCAGAGTAGTCTCCGAATTCCTGTATCAGCCGGAAGGCCGTGGATAATGAAGGGCCCGGGTCTTGGAGATACAAAAGCATGTCATCCGCATAAAGGGAGACTCGCTCCTCAATCCCCCCCACCCGAAGTCCATTCAGATGGGGAGTATCCCTTATTTTTGCCGCGAGTGGCTCTATGGCCAAAGCAAAAAGAAGGGGGGACAGTGGGCACCCCTGTCTGGTTCCCCGGAAAACAGAGAAGGGCTCGGATATGATACCATTCACCCTCACCCTGATCAGTGGGTCAGCGTACAACAGCCTCACCCAGGATATAAATATAGGCCCGAATCCCAATATCTCCAGGAGACCAAACAGATAGGCCCACTCGACCGAATCAAAGGCCTTCTTGGTGTCCAAGGAGGCCACTACCCTCTCCCCGGAATTTTCATGATCCGTCTGTAGGTTAATAAATAACCTTCTAACATTCATTTGTGCACAACGCCCTTGTATAAAGCCTGTCTGATCCGGGTTGACTAATTTTAACACCACCGACTGCAGTCTCCCCGCCAATACTTTTGCTAGTATCTTGGTGTCGACATTCATCAATGAGATGGGTCTATAGGATTCACATTCTTTAGGATCTTTACCCCCTTTATGTATCAGAACTACCAAGGCCTCTCTCATAGAGGGGGGAAGTTTCCCCTCCCGCCGTGCATTCAGGAACACTTGCAATAATCGGGGCGCCAGCCCACCCCTAAAAGTTTTATAGCACTCCGAGGGTATACCATCTAGTCCTGGAGATTTCCTAGGGGCAAAAGAAGCTATCGCCCCCGCCACCTCTTCCACAGATATGTCAGCCTCCAGTTCTGCACGATCTAAATTTGTTAACTTAGGGAGATCAATATCGCTTAGATAAGTTTTTAAGGTGTCCCCGCCCGGTGGGATACATGACTTATAGAGTTCGTTATAAAATTGAACAAAGACCTGTAGCATACCCTCGGAGTCACTCACCTCTACCCCACCCTTACCATAAATACTCGTTATACAGATGGGTGTGTATTCTGGTCGCGCCAGATATGCCAATAGTCTACTATTCTTATCCCCAAATTCAAAGATACGTCTACGTTGCGCAAGTCCAAGTTTGGTAGTCTGGTCAGTAAATATTTCCTTGTATGCCCGTGTCTTATCCTGGAGAGTACACAAACCCTCTCTAGTTGGTCTCCTAACGTATTCTGCCTCAGCTAGAGATACCTCCCGTTCCCTGTCCATTATTGAAGATGCCAGTTGCTTCTTGAAGCTAGCCACCTCCGTCATGAACACCCCTCTTAGAGTAGCTTTGAATGCCTCCCACTTTATTAGTTCAGAGCCAACTTCCTTATTCTCGTTCCAGAATCGCTGAATAGTCTCATTACATTTAATTTTAATATATTCCTCCTGCAACCAACTAGCCTCCATCCTCCAATGTCTGATACCTTGCCTCTGACCCAATATAATATCTACTAGTAGGGGTGAATGGTCCGAGTGCACTCTAGGTAAGTACCTCGCCCCAGCCACCAATTGCAGTCCCTCAGACTCAACTAATGCCATGTCTATCCTAGATAGTGTTTTATGTGTCTCAGAATAGCAAGAGTATTCCCTGATCTCTGGGTGTCTCGCTCGCCATGCATCATAGAAGCCATGTGTTGACATCCACTTTGCAAGCGGTGTTGGGGTTCTCGGCGGTGCATCCAACCTGTCCATTGTCGGATCCACCACCGCATTCAAATCCCCCAAGATAAAAATCCTCCCTTCCGCTATCTCAAAAGTCGCTTGAAGCACATCATCCAAATGAGACAGGGAGAAGGGAGGTGGGACATACAAGTTCACAAAGGTCATGAATCTGTTATGCACCTTTATCACGGTAACAACATATCTACCCTTGATATCCGTTTTTATTGCATGAATACATATAGGTAGAGATTTAGCCACCAGCGTGGACACTCCCCTAGCAAATGAAGAGTAACTTGCATGATAAGCCCCAGCAATATGCGCCCTTTTTAAGGAGAGAGTCCTGGAGCCCTGCAGATGCGTCTCCTGCAACAGTATCAAATGCGGTTTATATTTTTTTAGATAATCAAAGACCAGTGATCTTTTAAATTTGGAGTTGAGACCTCTAACGTTCCAGGAGATCACCCTAAGGTTCACAGCCATAGTGGATAAAGCAAGAGTCTCCCCCCCTCCCCTTCCTTCCCACTCCCATCTGTCAGGTATGGCACCCCCCAGGGCTCCAGCACCCCCCCTCCCCATCCTGGTGAGCAGCAGCATAGAAGGCAGACAGTAGATAGCAAAAGTGAACTTAAAATATTAAAAAACTATTGTAACAGCGGTGACACCAATCCGATTATCAAGAATAAGCCCTGCAGTGTCACCACTTATGGGCTTACGTGGTAACCGCATCCATAGGGCCCACACATGGACTTCGGTCGGCAATAAACATAGGCAAAATGGCCGCCGGACTTCAGTCCGCAATAAACACAGGAAAAATGGCCGTCAAATGTTTTACAGGCGCAAGCGCAGAACAAACACTGCACACTATAAAATAGGGGGGAGGTACAGCATAGGTCACGCTCCCGTAGACGTCCAATGATGAAACGCATAGGGCGTGGCCTAAACCTACATTGCAGTATCTCCCAGGGAAGATAGGATTACTTTTGACTGTTCGAATGAGATCTTTTCTTGCTTTATATGAGCTACTAATGTGTGACGTTTTAGGGGGCGTGGTCACTGGGTGATCACGCCCCCTAAAACGTCACAGTCCCAGCATGCCCAGGGACTGTGACATCATAAGGGGGCGGGGTCTCCGCCTATATAAGTCACAACACAGCCCTTAGAGAACAGTTTAGCCGGAGAGAGCGTCGTGTCAACATCTGGAGAAGAGAAGAGAAGAGAAGACAAGAAGCCCAGAAGTCCGGACCTCTGCTGGCAAGAGAGCTACCTGAAGACAGCGGAGGAGCCAGCCGAAGGACTGGAACACCGGGAGAAGAGAGCGGAGAAGAACCAACTGGACTCCGGGAGAAGATGAACCGGAGGGACCCCCGAAGCCGGAAGAAGACCCCTGAAGACGGAGGAAGACCCCCCCCGAGCTGTTTAATAAAATATTTTAAAAACCTGTGTAGTGTTTTATTATTTACACTTTTTCCCTAGGTGAATGGGTAGGGGTACCATGTACCCCATACTCATTCACATACAGTGGGGGGCCGGGATCTGGGGGCCCTCTTAACATGGGGACAAGGTGCTTTGGGGTGGGGGGCCCGCAGGGCGCCCCCCTCCCCCAAAGCACCCACCCCCCATGTTGAGGGCATGCGGCCTGGTACGGTTCAGGAGGGGGGGCGCTCGCTCGTCCCCACCCCCTTTCCTGAACGGCCAGGCTGCGTGCTCGGATCGGGGTCTGGTATGGATTTCAGGGGGGACCCCACGCCATTTTTTCGGCGTAGGGGGGTTCCCCTTTATAATCCATACCAGACCTAAGGGCCTGGCATGCCCCGCGACGGGGCTCGCAAGGTGTCAATCTCACCGATAAAAGCGGCAAGATTGACATCCTTTTCTAGTCCCGTCGCAATTGAGTCACGTTCAAAATGAACGGACTTGTCCATGTGTGGGAAAGGTTGGTTCATTCTGAAAGTCCGCCGTAACTCCGGCGAAAGTCCGTCGGAAAGACGGGCGGACTTAGCCCGCCGCAAAGTCCGGTCGTGTGTGGGCAAGTCCGTCCGTTTTAAAGTCCGGCGCACCTGGCGGACAAAGTCCGTCAGAAAGTGTGCCGGACCAAGTAGGACAGAAAGTCCGACCGTGTGTATGCGGCATAAGGCTCTGTGCACTCTATCCATTTCTAACCTCTCAACAGGAATGCCCGGCTGTAGTTCCTGAAAGAGAGCTAACATGGTGGCCTGTACATCCACAATAGTTTCTGTCCGATTATCTCCTACTCTGATTTTAAACGATCCCTGAAAACCCCCCTCTTCAGAAAAAATTATCCTGCCCACACCGAACAACTGTACTTTTATTTTTCTCCATCAGCTCATTCCCCACAGTTATCACCTTTTGTATCATTTGACCCTCCCTCCTAGATTGTAAGCTCTAACGAGCAGGGCCCTCTGATCCCTCCTGTATTGAATTGTTTTGTAACTGTACTGTCTGCCCTCATGTTGTAAAGCACTGCACAAACTGTTGATGCTATATAAATCCTGTATTATAATTATAATAATAATAATATGTATGTAATCTTTTTAACTCTTTAGCTCTGAAAGAAGATACACATTTTTTGATTCTACATACAGGTATTCCCTTATAATGGCTTCAAAGGTGTGCTGCAAATTTGTGCAATACAGGCTTAACCACTTCAAAACCGGGCACTTTCCCCCCTTCCTGCCCAGGACAATTTTTAGCTTTCAGAACTGTCACACTTTGAATGACAATTGTGTGGTCATGCAACACTGCATAGTGGTATTTGATCACTTCTGGGGTTTTTATTTTTTGCTAAACGAAAAAAGACCGACATTTTTGGAAAAAAGTTTTTCTTTGTTTCTGTCACTAACGGGCACTGATGAGGCTGCACTGACGAAGCGGCACTGATGATTTGGCACTGATAAGGTGGCACTGATGGGAACATTAATATGTAGTACTAATGGGCACTGATAGGCAGCACTGAAGGGCACTAATAGATGGCACTTATGGGCAGCACAGATGATGTACTGACAGCCTTTACTGATGGGCACTGATTGGCATCTGTGAAGGGCACTGATTGGCACTTTGGGCACTGATTGGCACTTTGGGCACTGACTGGCAGTTGATGGGCAGTGATTGGCAGATGTGGTGGGCACCTCTGATGAGGGCTGAGCTGATAATCAATGCGCTGATTATCAGCGCAGACCCCCCCCCCGACAGGAGAGCTGCCGATCGGCTCTCCCTGTCAGAGCGAACCGAGGAAAGCCGCTTACTGGCAATTCCTGGTTACACGCTGTGATTGGTCAAAGCTGATCATGTGGTAAAGAGCCTCCATCAGAGGCTCTTTACCTAGATCAGTGTTGCGGTGTGTCAGAGTGACACACAAGATATTTGGGGGGCACACCCTAAAAGATGCATTAAAGATGGTGCAGCCATAAGACCATACAACAGAACAAAAATATTACAGCGCACACATGCAAAAAAGACATTTACCTCCAGCAAGGCTAATTTAAAACGCCTAAACATTTTCAAAAAACATTATCAACTCCCTCATTAAGTACCTCTCATTAGTGTCCACTTGTGTCATGGGTGGAGACCTCAAGTTCTCCCATATAGAAGAGTGTATTGCTCTAATGGTTCAGAGAAGCAGGATCTCCCAATCTATGGATAGTGTAGGACCCACTAGTCATGGGGTACTTTGTCACAGTAAGTGTGCTTAGCACCATATAGCAATATGGTGTGACCAAATCCCCATATTTTTTGATAATGTTTTTTGAAAATGTTTAGGTGTTTTAAATTCAGAGTGACACACCACACCACCGATCGCTGCGCTGCATATATTCATAATATAGCTACCCCTGAAAGAGGCCTTGGTCAGGGCTTGAGTGTACAAACATACAATATCACAGGAAATCACCAAAAGTAATACTTAGTGCCAATAGTAGTTCTATGTGAAATAAAACAGGCACCAAACCAGGTAGTGAAGGCAAACTTAACATGTTATCACCCAATAGGGTTGTCAACTAGGCAAGCATAAAATGGATTGACAGTGGTTATAACACAATGTATCATACAAAGTGATTAACAATAGGAACTAGGCATAACATGACATTTGGAATCTGGATTAGCATAAACCGTAGCAAGGCCACCTCAAGTGCAGAAGTGAGCAATAGTAAAGTTTTTCTACCGAGTGCTAGAACTATACTGCGAGAACACATTTATGGAGACTATGCTAGTGCTTGACTGAGTGTGTATTCACTGTTCAAAAGAAAAGGATGATGGTAGGAGAAGGGCAACAAAAGGCACAATATTACGGAAGTGGCAATCTTTTGAGATGTTCTTCTGTCAGCTATGGTTGGGGCTCTTTAACAGCGTCAGTGCACTCAATGACAGTCCCAGTTAACCTGCATGCAGTACACCTCATTGTGTACTTAAAAGTGGGGTATGCCTGTATAGGCATCGTATAGCCTTGGCACAGGTGCAAGGTACAAGTGGTAAGTATTGGGTGAACGGTTCGGCCCGAGCATGAATTCAGTCTGAACATTGGCTATTCGCCTCTTCAATAAACTCCCAAATTGTTGTAGTGTTCAACCATTTGTTCGGCCCGCTGAACACCCCACAATGCACTGCGTGCTGCACAGTGTAGCCCTGATTGGCTGAAGCAATGAAGGATTTTCCCAATCCGAGAAAACTGTCAGAGCTATGATTGGGCAAAGTAATCCTTACTTTCTCCAATCGGGGCTCATTGCTAATAAGCCCACCCCCCATTAGTGCACGATTACTGCAGTATATTGAACTGCGTTAGTGCACGTGTATTGCAGTATATTGAGGTGCGTTAGTGCACTTTTACTGCAATATATTGACGTGCGTTCATGCACGTTTACTGCAGTATATTGAGGTGCGTTAGTGCACCTTTACTGCAGTATATTGTGGTGCATTCATGCATGTTTACTGCAGTATATTGAGGTGCATTAGTGCACGTTTCCTACAGTATATTGATATGTGTTAGTGTACCTTTACTGCAGCATATTGACTTCCATTAGTGCACGTTTACTGCACTACATTGAACTGCATTAGTGCACGTTTACTGCAGTATGTTCATGTGTGTTAGTGCACATTTACTGCAGTATGTCCGTGTGCATTAGTACACATGAACAGCCGATTGCACTGTTTCAATTTGCAAAACAGATCAGGGGTTACAAAAACACTGGCCATTTGGGTACCACATGCTTGACAACCTCCCACCACTCAGCCCATTGGCAAGAACACCTGAGAGGCACACAAAAGGGACGCAATTCTGTTCCTCCTCACTCCTCACCTTTCAGGTCTACCGCCACTATATCTCAAAACCTCTCAGCAGCCTCCACTGACAGGGATGATGTTATAGTGAAAGGTGTCACAGGTCCTTGCAGCACATCTGCCAGCAGAACAACACCATCTGTAGACTATAGCAGGCAAATTTCTGTTCCAGCTGTTGCAGTGAAAAAAAATACAGTCTCTGCCACCCACATACCCAGCTTCTAAATTCAAGCTTGCCAAATCTGCTGACTTTACAACTGCGGCCTTTCCATCTGGTGGATGCTGCCCCTTTCTGTGATTTTGCAGGACATGCAGTACCACAGTGGCAGGTTCCCAGTTGCTATTTCTTTGGATGTAAGGCCATTCCTGCTCTGTAATATCACATGAAAAGCAATGTTGTGGCATCACTTGGCAAGGAAGTCACCTGCAAGGTCCAGCAAGCATAGTCAAGGATGCTATATTTCATTCACAGCACACTGGATAACTCTGCTTGCAACTCAGAAGGATGCAGGACAGGGCTCAGTGCTGCATCTGGTTTTGCCACCATGTCTCCATACAGCTGGTGGTGATGATGCAAGATTTGCCAGCTCCACCCCCTCCTCCTCCTCCCCCATGCCCTCCTCTGCTGAATTGTCCGATGAACCACCAATACCCCCTAAGTATTCAAGGGGCTAGTTAACAAGTCAAGCTAAAAAATACCATGCAGTGTTTCAACTGGTCTGTCTGGGGGACAGGAGCCACACCACAGCAGAGATTCTTGCAGCTCTACAGGGGCAGGCCCAGAAGTGGTTCACGGCATGCCAGCTGGAGCCAGGAATGATGGTGTGCAATAATGGCACTAACCTCCTGTCCGCTCTTAGACACGTAAAGTTGACACATATGCCATGCCTGGCACATGTCCTCAGTTTGGTGATGCAGTATTTCTTAAGCAAGTAACCAGGGTTGGAAGACCTGCTAAAGCAGGCCATAAGAGTCTGTAGCCATTTCAGGCGGTCATACTCAGCCAGTGCTTGGTTGGATAAAATTCAGTGGGAATTATACACACACAAACCGCTTGATTTGTGACATGCCTACCAGGTGTTAATCAACTGTGGCATTGCTGCAGTGGCTGCACATGCAGCTGAGGGCCGTCAATGAGTATCTGTGTGAGTATGGCACATAGACAGGCTCAGGCCAGCTCATCTTTTTTCCCATGCCAATGGCTGCTGATAAAGGATGCATGCACTGTATTGTCACCACTCGAGGAGGCGACAAGAATGGTGAGCCGTGACAATGCATGCATCAGTGACACAATCCCTGTTGTGTTCCTGCTGGAGCAGACTCTGCATGGCATTATGGACAAGGCATTCATGGCAGTGCAGCAGGAGGAAGAAGAGGACATCCTTTTCTTTCATGGCCCACCTTATGCAGACACAATTCTCGCAACACCACAGAACACAAAAGAGGAGGAGGAAGATGACCGTTTTGGAGGCATTGAAGCAGAGGAAGACATACATCAAACCTTAAGAAATGGTAGTACATGGCTGGGAGGAGGCAGTTCCAGATAGTGTAATCCTTAGTGACCCTTAGGACTCTGCAAACTTGCAGTACATGGGCTCCCTCATTCTTAAAAGTCTGCGAAAGGACCCGAGAATTTGTGGCAGCAAGGAGAAGAATTACTATTGGTTGGCAACCCTCCTCGACCCCTGTTACAAGAGGAAAGTTCATCCTGTCCTCACAGGGGGAGCAAAGATATCTTGAGGACACCTTAAAGAGGAGTTTATGTAATGCCTTTCCAGGCTCTGCTAGGTTAGCCTCATGGAAAGGCTAGTTTTGAGTCTTCTGTTGGTCAAGAGAGGAACAGTGGAGAAGGGGGTAGCCCCAGTGATGCATTTCAACATTTTTTTTTTTTTTTTTAGTCCTCATCGCCCAGGGCTGTCAGCTTCCACATCCCATCTGCAAGGTCTGCATCATATGGTGGGAGATTATCTAGGGGGAAAACAAGCATGGAGAGCTTTCCAGTTGAAGATCCACTGGGTTACTGGGCCATGAGAATAGACCACTGGCCAGAACTTGCCTAGTATGCAAATGAGCTGCTGGGTTGCCCTGCATCCTGCATGCTTTTTGAATGGACATTCAGTGCTACTGGAGGTTTTGTGACAGATAAAAGAGTGCGTCTGTCCACAGACACCATTGACTGGCTGACATTTATCAAAATGAATCATTCCTGTATTAGCAACAGCTATCAGGCCCCTGATGCCGATGTTGCCAATTGAAGTGTTTTTGGAATGTGGAATCTTTGCAAGACTGTCTCGGCTGCCTGGGTGTTGATTTTATTTCAAAGAAAATTTTTGGTTTAGATTTCATGGGCACAATTAACACCCAAGGACCAATTTTTCGCACCTGTTTGACGGGTGCATATACTGTATGATTTAAATTTTTGACAGCAGGGCCAATTCTTGCTTTCATCAAGAGTACCTCTATAGGGTTACGGTGGGAAGGCACCACCAACACCCAAAAGCCCAATTTTACCACACCTGTTTGACCGGGGCATATCATTTCAATATTTGACAGCAAGGCCAATTTTTGCTTTCATCAAGAGTACCTCTATACTCTATATGGTTACGGTATGAAGGGACCACCAATGTACCCAAAAACATCTCTAATCTTGTTCTGAGTGCACTAAATTGTGGCCTCACCATACAGACTGGCTCCACAAGCTGTTTAAAAAAAAAGAAAGCTTGCAGGGAAAATGTCTTTTTTTTGGCTTTTATAAATGTCATTTTTGCTGCAGCAGGTTTTATACAGTGTGCCACTTTACAGGCATACTAAGGGGGCCCCCCAGGCAAAAGGAAAGGAATTTTTAATTGTTCTTATTTCACTTTAAGCACCAGTAAATCACTTTTCATTTAAAAATAATGTTTTTTACAAACTTTTTTTTTCCTTAATACATGTCCCCCAGGGCAGTACCCAGACCCCATACCCTTTGTGTGTCCAATAACTTGCATCTAAGCCCTCAAAATGGCAAAGTTTGATTTTTCCAGTTTGGGTCCCATATACCTTAATGGGGTTCGTTATTCATCTCCAAATTTTCACATTGTTCGAGAGTTCTGGTGCTAACCAAACGGCGCAATTCGGCCCATCTCTACATATGGTTCAGTAAATGTTTGGTATAATGCGGCATAGGGTTTTTATAGGTACAGCTAGTTTTGGAACTAGTGAGGTATAGAGTGCCTTATTGGTGTGGTATGGACTGGGTACATTTGGCGTCTTGCTCTCAGTGGCTCAGTCTTTGCTAACTGTGTCAAAAAAAATGGATAAGCCCTCTCTCCAGTTCCCAGCATGCTGCTCTAGATGCTTGTTGTAGAAGCGGGGCCCCACAGTCATTTCCTGAAAGTTGTATTCCCACGGTGTCAACAAATGAACTAAGCCGTAGCTGCTGCAATCACCTATTGGACCAATCCCTGACCAATATGTAACGTGTAAAGTGACTGGTGCTGTGCTGCTACAAATAACATCAATTAAATAAGTAGATAAAGTTACATAAATATACATCAAAATAGATGGTGATGACCAATAAAATATATATAAAGACTTTAGTGATAATAGTGATAAGATATAAAAGGGAGTGAATAAAGTGATAGGTTCATTCTAAGTCACTTGTGCAAAATAAAATATAATGAGAACATAGAAGGTTGGTGTCTTTTCTTTCTTGTACAGTGACACCTTAGTGCAGGGTGGCCTCTCACCCTACAGCTGTAAGGTAACAGCGTGCAGAAAAACAATGAAGGTTCTGGATGATGTAATCAATCTTGTTATAAACCTCTATGGGTAGATACCAGCGGTTTCCTCTAGGGGGCGTTTGATCGATAATCCCCGCCAATGTAGGTGTGAGGATATACTTAGATTGAATATGTATGTTGGATACCCCTCCTGGGTTCACACATTTGGATATGTTGAAGAAAAGGTAGTTCCAGATAGTGTAATAATGTAAAACCAAATGTACTTTATTCAGCTAACAGCTGTGGAACTCACATGAACAAAACAAGATGAAAGCATATATGCTATGAGCTGCAAACTCATATGCAAACATCACTTCCGGTGTGCCTGTCTGTCCTAAAACACAGCGTCACGCCCACGTGACTTCATCAGGAGTTTAAATTA
Organism: Lithobates clamitans; assembly: GCA_037952925.1. Classification (NCBI taxonomy): domain Eukaryota; kingdom Metazoa; phylum Chordata; class Amphibia; order Anura; family Ranidae; genus Lithobates; species Lithobates clamitans. Next base: position 622,360 of record JBBGZY010000075.1, on the reverse strand, counting down.
TACTGTAGTCATCACATGTTGCCAAATCAGCTGATGACAAGGCATGTGCTTGTAACCACACTGGAAAAGATTGCTTTCCACTTCCCCTCCAGAGTTCTTCAATAATATCATAGCGCTATGAATAAGCACTGTTAAGTGTGAAAAGCGTCAGTTCGTTTGTCCCATTTTCTGCTGGGGCTTGTATTTTTGATATTTTACAATAAAGGCTATATTTCGGAGTGCGGCTGTTCAGAACCTTTCCTTACCTTAATGCCTTGCTGATGTTAGAGGTCAGAGGGGAATGGGAAGAATGGTTAGAGATGATAGAAGGGCAACAGTAACTCAAATTACCACTTGATCAAACCAGTCTCGATTTCAACTGCGACATTCAGATGGTAGAGTCAGAATTTGGCATAAACAACATGAAAGTATGAATCCATCCTGACTTGTATTAATGGCTCAGGCTGGTAGTGGTGGTATAATGGTGTGGGGGATATTTATTTATGACTCTTTGGGCCCCTTAGTACCAACTGAACTTAGTTTAAACCCCACGGCCTACCTGAGTATTGTTGCTGACCATGTCCATCCCTTTATGACTACAGTGTACCCATCTTCTGATGGCAACTTCCAGCAGGATAATATACCATGTCACAAAGCTCAAATCATCTCAAACTGGTTTCTTGAACATGACTGTGATTGAACCGCCCAGCACCCAGCTTTGGTGCTTTCGTCAAGATATAGCTTCCTCCAGTCTGGAACCAGGAACCAGATATTATAGCTGACCATGCAAGACTAGCCAACAATAGCTTAGATGTGCACTGGAACTCTTTGTTGAAAACTCACACAGAATGTATAGCACACCAGATCAGTTGTGGGCCTGATCAAATTATCGCATGCAAAGGAAACTGTGTACAGGAATATTAACATAACTAAGGAACAGCCAACACAAACATTAGTCCAATTAACATGAACTAATTAAACAACTAGACAAATAAACCCAAGTGCCCAGTCGATTTGGCGCCCAGCTTACCACTATAGATACAAAGTACATTACACATTACCATAAGCATAAACATCCCACATTGGTTCAATAACAAGGTACAATGGTCACAATATTAATCACCTGTTCAAGAGATGTGCAAACTGACAGAAACAATAGGTGACTTAATTAACACAATTAACAGTGGGACTTGCAACCTAGGAGGCACACAATGGGAAAGACACACATTTGTGTTTTCTGTTCACTAGACAAGTCATCAGAAGACAAACCATCTCCCAGCAGTCTGATAAAGTGGAATTTAATTATCTTCATAGATTTCTTAATGGTTATGGATATGGTTGATATTAACTTCTGTCTGTCCCATGTGGAGGGGCTCCTCCAACCCAGTTTGCAAGGGGGCCACCATATTTCCTCTGAGCATTAACCTGTACAAGATTAATATGATCTCTTTCCATCCACTCCAGAAGGGAAGCTTTATTGTCCATATTGAGAGTTATCCAAACCACGCTCTTAGTGTCCATTATGTTGTTGTCCATCATTATGGAATGATCTGCTCTCTTCATGGATCATAATCTGTAGGTAGGAGGCTTGTTCCTAGCCCTCTCCAAAAGCCCCTGTACCAATTGGGTCTGTCACAATGACAATGAACTCGCTGTACTCCAATAGCCTCCACATTCACCAGATTTCAATCCAATAGAGCACCTTTGGGATTTGGTGGAATGTGAGATTTGCATCATGGATGTGTAGCAGACAAATCTGCAGCAACTGCATGATGCTATCATGTCAATATGGACCAAAATCTCTAAGAAATGTTTCCAACGCCTTGTTGAATCTATCCCACAAAGAATTAAGGCAGTTCTGGAGGCAAAAGGGGGTGCAACTTGCTACTAGCAAGGTGTACATAATAAAGTGGCCAGTGAGTGTATATTGCTCTGGTCACAGTGTGTTAAAAAAAATTGTAAAAAAAAAAAGTTGTGTTCGTACTGTCACCAGTCAGTGTCCCTGATCACTGCCAAACACGTGATATATTTTAACGCTGTACTGCACTGATGACCTTATGTTAAAAAAAAAATGTGAAAAATTTTTGTTAAAATGTCTTTATTTGACAAAAAAATTACCATAAAAAATTACAACTTCAAATACCCGCCATGCCTCTTACTAAACGTTGGACGAATCTACTTTCCAAAAATTGGGCATTTGGAAGATATTTGTACTTTCCTGACATTTTTGGGCCTCAAGAAATGAGATTTTAGAAATGTAGCAGAATAAATTTTGGCCTAAATTTATGAAGAACAATTATTTATTTGCAAAATTTTATAACAGAAACAAATAAAAAAATTTCTTTTTCATTTATTTAGCAAAAAATTAAAAAACCCAGTGACGATTAAATACCACCATAAGAAATCCTTAGTTGTGTGAACAAAATGCTAAAAATTTAGTTTGGGTACAGTGTTGCATGACCACGCAATTGTTATTCAAAATGCAACAGCACTGAAAGCTGAAAATTGGCCTGGGCAGGAAGGGGGTAAAAGTGTCCGGTGTTGAAGTGGATAAAAACATACTCCTTTCAAGACAATGTAGACCACATATATTGTATCAATTCACAAATATCTTTTCTGACATATCACAAGAGGTTGACGCGTTTCACATCAGTTAGCTTTTTTAGGACCTATAAATCTTGGCAAAGAGAAATGACCTAACTGAAAAAACATATGAAATAATCATACATCGCTGTTAACATGACATCATTTTCAACATCATGAACTATCTGGGGAACTTTTTTCGGCCCAGCTTACGTCAACTTGTACCTGGGGGGTATGAGCAAGATCTTTTTTCTTATGAATCTTTTTTGGTCTACCTGTCCAACATTTTATGTTGGCACAGGTGTATCAATGACATTTTTATGGTATGGGGTTCAGATGTGAATACCCTGCATGAATGTACAGTATCTCACAAAAGTGAGTACACCCCTCACATTTTTGCAAATATTTTATTATATCTTTTCATGCGACAACACTGAAGAAATGACACTTTGCTACAATGTAAAGTAGTGAGTGTACAGCTTGTATAACAGTGTAAATTTGCTGCCCCCTCAAAATAACAACACACAGCCATTAATGTCTAAACCGCTGGCAACAAAAGTGAGTACACCCCAAGGGAAAATTTCCAAATTGGGCCAAATTAGCCATTTTTCCTATCCCCGGTGTTATATGACTCATTAGTGTTACAAGGTCTCAGGTGTGAATGGGAAGCAGGTGTGTTAAATTTGGTGTTATTGCTCTCACTCTCTCATACTGGTCACTGGAAGTTTAACATTGCACCTCATGCCAAAGAACTCTCTGAGGATCTGAAAAAAAACTGCTGCTCTACATAAAGATGGCCTAGGCTATAAGAAGATTGTCAAGACTCGTCAAGACTGATACTGAGCAGCAGCACGGTGGCCAAGACCATACAGCTGTTTACCAGGACAGGTTCCACTCAGAACAGGCCTCGCCATGGTCGAACAAGGAAGTTGAGTGCACGTGCTCAGCATCATATCCAGAGGTTGTCTTTGGGAAATAGAGATGAGTGCTGCCAGCATTGCTGCAGAGGTTGAAGGGGTGGGGGGGTCAGCCTGTCAGTGCTCAGACCATACGCCACACACTGCATCAAATTGGTGTGCATAGCTTTAATCCCAGAAGGAAACCTCTTCTAAAAGATGATGCACAAGAAAGCCCTCAAACAGTTTGCTGCAGACAAAGGACATGGATTACTGGAACCATGTCCTGTGTTCTGATGAGACCAAGATAAACGTATTTGTGCCAAGTGTGTGTGGCGGAAACCAGATGGGGAGTACAAAGACAAGCGTGTCTTGCTTACAGTCAAGCATGGTGTTGGGAGTGTCATGGTCTGGGGCTGCATGAGTGCTGCCAGCACTGTAGAGCTACAGTTCATTAAGGGAACCATAAATGCCAACATGTAATGTGACATTCTGAAGCAGAGCATGATCTCATCCCTTCGGAGACTGGGCCACAGGGCAGTATTCCGACATAACGACCCCAAACATGCCTCCAAGATGACCACTGCCTTACTAAAGAAGCTGAGGGTAAAGGTGATGGACTGACCAAGCATGTCTCCAGACCTAAACCCTATTGAGCATCTGTGGGGCATCCTCAAATGGAAGGTTGAGGAGAGCAAGGTCTCTAACATTCACCAGCTCCGTGATGTCATCATGGAGGAGTGGAAGAGGACTCCAGTGGCAACCTGTGAAGCTCTGGTGAACTCCATGCCGAAGAGGGTTAAGGCAGTGTTGGAAAATAATGGTGGCCACACAAAATATTGGCACTTTGGGCCCATATTGTACATTTTCCCTTAGGGGTGTTCTCACTTTTGTTGCCAGCGGTTTAAACAATAATGGCTGTGTGTTGAGTTATTTTGAGGGGACAGAAAATTTACACTGCTATACAAGCTGTACACTCCCTACTTTACATTGTAGCAAAGTTTCATTTCTTCAGTGTCGTCACAAGAAAAGATGTAATGAAATAATTGCAAAAATGTGAGGGGTGTACTCACTTTTGTGAGATACTGTATGTCCTTGATGGCTGTTAAAAGGGTTAATCCAAAATTTACCATGCAATATGATCCGTTAATGTTGCCATTCTTGGACATTTATTTATTTATACAGGAAGATGGTCTATTGGGCACATTCCAGCCACTGCTGGAAACACAATCCTCTGCAGGCAGTGCCCACCCTCAGCCATTAATTAGGAGCATACCTTACTCCTAATATTTAAGCATTAACCGAATTGTTTGAGAAAGAGGCAGAAAAGTTAAGATCTTGACTACTTAAAGGAGGTTACACCAAGACAACCTTAAAGAAGACCTACAATGGAGCTAAATGCCAAGATAGGTATAGTTTACTGTTTGATAGGAAAAGGCTAAACAAATGAACACAGTTAAGATTGTTATCACCTTCTCAGGCCAACATCAGCTAGTAAGAAATTCCATACAAAAAAATTGCCATTTACTAACTGGTGATCCGATTCCCTCCAACCACTTTGTATATTATTTTATATATATATATATATATATATATATATATATATATATATATATATATATATATATACTGTGATTCTGTTCTTGCCAAATATGCTGCAGAAATCTCCATCCACTGAGTCTGGCTGCAACCGTTTTAACTGTGGGCAGCTGATGCTGCTGCCTGTTCACTTTCTGGATTTACACACAGAGGCACACCTCAAGCCCTGCAGCTCTCATTGGCTCTCTTATGACTCATCCCCTCTTTTTTTACTTTCAATATGTTTTTATTTTCAATGATGTCATACAAATTATGCATTAACATATTTAGATTGCACAGGAGGGAACGCCTCCTCGAACATGAGACAAAGAGGTTACAATTCGAGTGCAAACAAAGAAGAAAAAAAAAAAAAAAGAAAAGAACAGATAATATACGGTTTCTATGCCTCAAGGGCTGGTGGAGAGGACAGCCTGATATATAACCTTGACTAAGCTTTAAGTAAGCAGACTCCATGTTTTGCCCCCCACACAGCACGGGATCTTTCCCCATCCCCGGCACCCCTGACGGGATCTAGCTGTGCCAGGTGGGGAAATCTCCTTACTTCTCCTTTGCCCATTTGGTCTGGGCCATCAGGAGTGTGTAGGGGTTATGAGTCCCCGTAAGCTAGGTACTATACCGTATGGTAGCTTTCCATTGAATTGCAACCAGATAGTAAATTTAAAGTGAGATAGAAGACAGGAAGAAGAGGAGAAAGAGAAGAAGAGAAGAGTGAGGCGGGAAGAGGGGTGGGGGGGATCTTTAAGGTGGGTGGGGAGGGAAAAGGGGTGCCTTTGTGTACCTCTATTAATACTGAGGAATAAAGCAGTCTAGTTGTGGGTTAGGTGGTGATGCGCACCTGAACCCCTGGTATGAGGGAGGTTCCCATAAATTGGGCCCAAGGTTCCCATATTGTTTGGAATCTCTTGGAGGTGTTTGACGTGATGCTATAGAGTTTTTCTTGGGCCATGATCCATGAAACCTTCCTTTTTACTGCGTTAAACGAGGGCCTCGGCTGTTTCCAGGCTTTGGCAATGGAGATTTTAGTGCCCAGCAATATAAAATTGATCAGTGTTTGTTTAGCCTTTGAGATTCCAGGAAGGTTAGCATTAAGAATAGCCACCTCTGGGGACCTAGGGATCTGGCAAGCCGTCACCTTGTAAATCATAGAGAAAACTTTCCTCCAAAAAGTGCGCAGTTTGGGGCATTCCCACCAAATGTGGGCCATTGTGCCCCAGTGTTGACATCCTCTGTAACACAGGGGGTTCGCTGAGGGATAGATTGCTGCTAACCTGGTAGGGGTCATGTACCATCTGGTTATCAGTTTGATGCTTGCCTCCATCAAAGAGATGTTCTGGATCCCCTTAAAGGATTTAGTTAGAGCTGCTTGCCAAATCTCTATGTCCCTGCTGCATTGGAAGTCAGCCTCCCAGGCCTGCATGTATGTGGTTTTGTTCGTTGGGTAAGTGAGGGCCGAATATATCACAGATATGCCTCCCCTCTGCTCCATGGCTTGTCCGCACCATTGTTCATATGTAGTGAATTTAGGGGGGAGCGGTTTCTCCTGCCAAATTGAGTGTAGATAGTGAGAGATTTGGTGAAAACGGAATCTTTCCGAATCCGGGAGGTCTAGGTGTTTGATACAGAAATTGAGGGTGATTGGTCCATTGGGGGTGAAGAAGTGCCCTATCCGGTATAGCCCTTTGTCCAGCCACCATTTGAATGCTGAGATGTCCAGTCCAGGTGGAAAATCAGGGTTGTGGAATAAGTGTGCTAGGGGACGACCTGTGGAGACCAGGGCAGTGGAGTGTCGGAGGGAGTCCCAAAGGGCGCAGGAGTGGGATAAAGTGGGTGACAGGATGGGCGGCCTAGATTTAGTCGGGCACCAAAGTATGTAGTCCAGTGTGTGTTTGGGGGTGGCCTGTCTTTCAATAGTTACCCAATCTGGTTTTTCATACCGCGAGTAGATTGAGGATAGTTGGGCTAATCTAGCCGCTAAGTAGTATTTATGTAGATTTGGGAGACCCAGCCCTCCCTTGCGTCTGTGAAGGAATAGGGTGTTCTGAGGGATACGATATCCTTTCTTACCCCAGATAAACTGGAGAATTTTACTCTGTAAAGCGTTTAGGTGATTTTTCCTTATTGGGATAGGGAGGGAACGGAAGAAGTAGAGGAGCCTGGGGAGTAAGGTCATCTTAATGGAGTTTATCCGACCCAGCCAGGATAATTCATGTTTTGACCATGTAGTAAGGTCAGCCTCCAGTTTCCTAAAGAGAGAAGGGTAATTTTGTGCATAGAGAGTTTCCGTCTTGGCCGTCAATGTGATACCTAGGTAGCAAATGGAGGTGTCGCCCCATTTGAAGTGGAAGGATTGTTTTAGAGAGTCAACTGTTCGTGGTGGTAGCGAAATAATAAGGGCTTGAGATTTGGCGAAATTGACTTCGAGTCCAGAGATTTTAGCAAAGTTCCTTAACAATAGGCAGAGGTTAGGTAGTGTAGTGAGGGGGGATGTCAGGAAAAGGAGGATGTCGTCGGCAAAAAGCCCACATTTGTGCGTCTGGTCTCCACAGGTCACCCCCTTTATGTCCGGGTTCTGTCGGATTGCGATCGCCAAGGTTTCTATGGCTATTGCGAAGATTAGGGGGGATAGAGGACACCCTTGTCTAGTGCCACGTAAAATGTCTATTGAGTCGGAGTAATGTCCCTGGAGTCGTATGTGGGCCTTTGGTTGTGAGTAGAGAGCATGTAGAATTCCCAGGAAACGGTCGCCAAATCCCCATCTCTCCAGTACGGTAAAGATGTATTTCCAAGAGACCGTGTCAAAGGCCTTCTGCAGATCTAATGATAGAAGGAATCCCGATTGATTTGGCCCCCCTTCCCAATTTGTTTGAAGAATCGAGGTGATGTCTATTGCTCTCCTTATTTGGTCAGGACCCTGTCTCCCGGGTATGAATCCTACCTGGTCCTTATGTATATATTGACTAATAAAGGATGACAGCCTGTTGGCCATTATTTTGGTGAGTATTTTTAGGTCGTTGTTGATGAGTGATATTGGTCTGTAATTGCTAACGTCTTCGTGGTTTTTGTCAGGTTTAGGTATGACTGTGATTAAGGCGGTATTGAGGTGGATGTCAAGGGGGGTTCCATTGGTTTTGGAATTAAAGAAGGAGGTGAGGTGAGGTGCTAGTATGGCTGTAAAAGATTTGTAGTATGCTACCGAAAGACCATCAGGACCTGGAGCTGACCCCCCTCTTAGATCTTTTATGACCCCCAAAACCTCCTCCTCTGTGATGGGTATTTCCATCTTTTGTTTATGGGTATCTGTTAGGGAAGGTAGGGAGATACCCTCCAGGAACTGAGGGATTAAGTTCGCGTGTGGTGTATTTTTTTGGCTATATAATTTAGAGTAGAAATCTTTGAAGGGTTGGTCGTGGGGGGTTGACCATTTATTCTGAGTTTGGGAAAGGCGAGGGTCCTAATGCGGGGGGAGAGTTTTTTAGCTAGGAGGGGACCTATCTTGTTTGCCTGAGTGTAAAATTTTTGTCCATTCCAGCGGACGGCCTTTTCGGCTTTGGATGTCAGTGCTAAATTAAGGTCTAGTCTAGCTTTGTCGATAAGGTGAATAGGGGTCTTGGAGGGGTCCTTTTTATGGGCAGCCTTCAGTGAGGTATATTCCCTGTCCAACCGGATTATGTCTGCTTTCTGTGCATGTTTGGTTTGAGTGGCAATCTGGATGAGTTTACCCCGTATAAAAGCTTTATGTGCGGCCCATAACGTTTCTGGAGAAATATCCTCCGATTTATTGAGTTTAAAGTATTCTTGTAGGGCTTTTTCGAGTTCAGTGACCCTGATGGGGTCAGATAATAGTGACTCATTCAGTCTCCAATGTCTCCTGGGTACGCCCAGGGGGCCAGTTTTGAGAGATATGGTGACTATGGAGTGGTCCGAGAGGGTCGACTCTCTGATTTGAGCTCTGTGAATCAGGGGAAGAAGGGTGGAAGGGGTTAAAATGTGGTCAATCCTCGCATAGGTGTTATGAGGTGACGAGTAATGGGTATAGTCCCTTTTGTTGGGATTCAGTTCCCTCCAAGTGTCAGCTAAACCGTGGGCGTGGATTATTTTTGCGATCCTGAGGCTCTCCTTGGTGGGTCGTGTTAGTTGGGTCGATAGGGGTTTAGACTTGTCCAAACCCTGATCGAACGCTGCGTTTGAGTCTCCACCAAAGATGACTGTTCCCTCCAGTTTCTGAGCGAGGCTGCGCAGTAGGGTGTCAAAAAATTTCGCTTGACCTCTATTTGGGGCATAGTAGGAGACCAGGGAATACAGGTGGTCCGCCACTGTGCCTTTGACCAGGATGAACCTGCCCTCTGGGTCGGCGAATTCAGAGATCTTTACAAATTTAAGATGTTTGGAAACGATGATTGCAACACCCTTAGTTTTGTTATTCGCGCTCGCTAAGAAGAACTGTGAGAAGTGTGGGTGTAGATACTTAGGGCTATACCGGGAGGGGAAGTGCGTTTCTTGCAGCATAACGATGTCTAGCTTGAGGTGTTTGTAGTAGTCGAGTACTTTTCTTCTCTTAATCTGGGAGTTGATTCCCTGGACATTGTGTGAGGCTATGCGGAGTTCATCTGTGGTGTTATTAGCCATGGAGCAGGTGGAGTGCAGTGCAACGGTCCTCACTTACCCTTTGATGTGGGGAAACCCGGGTCTGAGGATGATGGTCATTCCGTCTTCTTGGTGGAGAGATATCAGGAACTTCCGTGGGGGTGTGTGTGGTATCTGAAACACAAATTGTGATTAGGTACATTGATGTGCACATGGAGGAGGGGAGGGGGAGAAGGATAGCAGAGAAAAGGTCTCCTTGAAAGGAAAGGAAAGACGCAGGGAAGGAGAAGTCCCTTATGTCTTTTAAGAAAAAAATGGAGTGTGTCTGGCCCATCTGGGCTCAAACAACCTAGCCCCCAGAGACCTACGGGTGTCTAAGGGTTAGGTGGGTGTGCATGTGTTTCCTCACGAAACCGAACGCCCAACATGAAACTTAAAAGAAAAGAGCAAGTAAAAACAAAGAAAATTTTAAGCTATTACCGGTGACTATCAGGTTTTCACAACAGTTTGGCCAACTAGTGGCCCTAAGCCTATGCTCAGTGCAGTAACCTTCTAGGTCTTCATTAAATTGCTATCTCAGCAGAGCGTCCAAAGTCTAGACCTATATAATTCCCTAGAACTTGGGGTGAAAATCCCACTCCCCCCCCATAACTAGGCTTAAGGGTACCGCCCCTCTCAATCCGGAGAGGTGCAGCTCCCCTGTGCCCAGTCTAAAAGGCCGTGGGCCAGTAAAAAGCAGAAAAAACTAAAGAGGGAAAAATTGAACAAAAATCTAAAACTAAAAAAACAAAAAAAAAAGTCCCTCCTTGGAACCAGCAAAAGCAACAAAAAATTCTGATAAGTCAGAAAACGTAGCCCGGTAGACACGGGGGGATCCCCTATAATCATGGGGATGTTCAATCCAATCCCCACGTCACATTCGGGATAGAAGCGATGCAGTTCTCATCATCACTGGCTTCAGGTTTGGTTGTTGTCTTTGGCCTTCTTTGCTTTTCCTGTTGACCACAGGGGAGATTGAGGGCTGGTGGGGGTCTGACGTTTGTTAGAGTTGGTCCCGGCATTGGTTGTGTCCATTTCGGCTTCCTGGGAGATGATTTTCAGGCGCAGGAGAAGTTTTTCACCTTCTGTGAGGGAGGAGAAGGCATATTGTTTCCCTTTGATGGAGAATTTAACCGCGAAGGGGAAGGCCCACTTGTATCTCACGTCTCTTTGGGTGAGAGCGAGAAGCAGTGGCTTCAATGATCTCCTCTTCTGGATCGTAGAGGGTGAGAGATCAGCGAAGATCTGCACTGGGTGTCCCATACACTGCACGGAGTGAGAGGACCTGGCCTGTCTCATCACTTCCTCTTTAACTGTGTAGTGGTGCGGCTTAGCGATAACATCTCTTGGGGTGCCGTCTTTTCTGGGGGGCCCTAAGGCTCTGTGTGCCCTGTCCAATTCAAGGCGTTGAGAGGAGATATTAGGGATTAGCTGTTTAATCAGGTCTTGGACTGCTTCTGGGACATTGAGAATTGTTTCCGGTAGGCCGCGGATTCTGATGTTATATCTTCTTGACCTGTTCTCGAGTTCGTCAATTGCCATTGCTAGGTCCAGTTGATCTTGCACAGTGCTGATGTGCTGCGATTGTTGGTTAGTGATGGCTATAGTGTCCTCCATTTTGTGTTCGATTGCATCGATTCGGGCCCCTAAGTTAATAAAGTCTGCCTTCAGGTCCCCTGTAATTTTGGCTGCTGTTTGAGCCAGGCCTCTGTCCAAAAGTTCAGAGAATCTGTGAAAGAGGGAGTCCATGTGAGAAGCAGAGTCACTGGCAGGGAAGGCATATGGTGTGAGGCCTGTGTGATCTGAGGCAGATCCCTGGGGGGATAGAGGGCCTTCACAGTGGGGGCGATCCTGCAGGGATCCTGTAGAGGCTGGGGAGGGGGTCAGCAGAGGTGGGTATCCCTGCTGTCTCCCTGGAGTGAAGTGAGGGGGAGTGAGGGGTTGCTCTGACCTGTAGTCCGCCGGGCCTGTGGAGCAGAGAATCTGAGGCAGAGGCTGTGCCTGTGTAGCGGCGGCCATCTTGGGCGTCTCAGCCGTTTGTGTTCGCTCCTGTTGTGGCCACAGGTTCCGTTTTACCTGGGCCCCGGGCATATGGGGGTGTAGCCTGGACCTTGGGGAGTACCCCCGGGTGTTTTGGTTGTGCGGTGGGGCGCTGTGGTCCGTGCTGTGAGCGCCGGTTGTTCGTGAGGGAGCGGAGCTCTAGGCTTTAGCGGCCATCTTGCGAGCTCCGCGCATGCGCACTCTCATCCCCTCTTTTTTGTACCCTTCTCTTTGGTCTTCATCATTCTCCTAATCAACCGATATTAAAGCCTTCTTACAAAAGAAAATAAATAGATTTAAATTGAAATTACAAAATACAAAAAAAAAAATAGATTTCATGCTAATCATTATTTTATGCTCCTGGGCCAATAGCACTTCCGTTATGAAGTCACGTGAGGTGTGACATCACGCGTAGGGACAGGACAGCCATCGATGCTGATTGAGGCTCATGAGCTCGCCGCTCGACGGAGATGAGCTACTGTGTTACTGTTTTTTTTTTTGTGAGTACTCATATTTTATCAATAAAAGCCGTATTTAGCCATACTGTATTACACTATTTGGGTCCGGGACTAGGACCGTGAGGTTAGAGGAGGAATCTAAAGGATGGTACTCCCAATATTGGTCATATGCGTTTACCCTATTACCTTAAGATAAGGGGCCATTATCTACCAGTGTGTGTGTGAACACGAAGAGGAGCACTATGTTTACATCTGTGCACTGCACTGCAATTCATGCATGTTAGAAAGCTGGTGTCACTTTATGAAGGAAGATTTTATACGCTGAAGCACTTTGATTGATTGGACATTTCCCTTTGCTGTACTATTACGTTTATTCACCGCTGCACATAGTCACTTTGTGTGTTGCATGTATTCTACAAGTTGCAACTCACCCATATATTTTATTCTTTGCACTTTATTAGGAGTTGGCACTCCCACATTTGCTGCTATCAATTTGTTTATTTTATAGTGATATTTTGGTATGTAGAGTCACTGATACCCATTAATATTTCACACTCTGAGTGCACTCGTAACATGTTTTTTCTGTTGTTTGAGTGATCAGTCTTTCACGGTTTAGTGAGCACTCAATTTATTTCAGATATCTGTAATAATTTTTTTATACCTCAGTGCACATTATTAAATTCAATAGGATTACATCCTTATTATTACTATTATTATTATTATTACTTGCACTTTTGCTAGGATTAGCGCAGCACCACTTATTCCAATTATTTATTTACCCACAGGGTCTGGTTGTACCCTATTCGGTGCAGGCAGCTTTTCCCATCAGCTCTGTTTACACACATGATAGCGCAGGAATAATTATATATAAACAATGAGAAGGGAGTTGCAGTAGTCAAGGCGAGAGATGACCAGCGAGTGAATTAAGAGCTTTGTTGTGTCATTGGTTAGAAAGAGGCGTATTTTGGAGCTGTTGCAGAGGTTGAGGTGGCAGGTTTTGGACAGTGATTGGACGTGGTGCTTAAAGGAAAGTTCAGAGTCCAGGACTACACCTAGAACCTTGGCATGTGGGGATGGGCTTATAGTTGTGCCATTGATTTTGACAGAGAGATCAGGGGAAGGGGCATATGGGGGAGGAAAAATTATAAGTTCAGTTTTGGATAGATTGAGTTTGAGGAAGTGGTGTGACATCCAGACTGATATATCTGATAGTAAATTGGTGATACGTGAGGAGACTAGATACGAGAGGGAGTGAGCTGAGGGGTAGAGAAATAGATTTAGGTGTTTTTAGCGTAGAGGTAGTATTGGAAGCCATGGGAGGCTATCAGCTGACCCAGGGAGGAGGTGTAGATTGAAAATAGGAAAGGTCCAAGAACAGAACCTTGAGGGACCCCAACCTTCAAAGGAAGAGGAGAGGAGGAAGTTAAGTTGTAAGAAGGTGCCGTTGGATAAGTAGGAAGAGAACCAGCAAAGAGTACAGTCACAGGGGCCAAAGGCGTGGAGTTTTTTGAGGAAGGGGTGGTCAACCATATCAAAAGCAGCAGAGAGGTCCAGGAGTAGGAATACAGAATAGTGTTGATTGGTTTTGGCCATTAGTAGATCGTTTGTTAGTTTTAGGAGAGCAGTTTCTGTGGAGTGTTGAGGACAAAATCCAGACTGAAGGGGATCAAGAAGGCTATTATCAGCGAGGTGGACGCTCAGTTGGTTGTAGACCAGATGTTCAAGGAGTTTGGATAAGAAGGGGAGCAAGGAGATGCATATCATTTTTTTTTAAATACTGGGATCCTTAAGCCGCATTTTAGTGATAAGAAGCTGGGACAAACACATTGGGGGAAATTTATTAAAACTGGTGCACTTAGAATCTGGTGCAGCTGTGCATGGTAGCCAATCAGCTTCTAACTTCAGTTTGTTCAATTATGCTTTGGCAATAAAACCTGGAAGCTGATTGGTTTCTTTGCAGTGCTGAACCAAATTTTGCATTTACCGGCTTTAGTAAAAATTCCCACTAGGATTAGGTTTCTTTATTCGGTAGGCAAGAAGAGTTGCAAACCTGAAAACATTTTGTTTTTAAAACTGTGATAGATCTGCACACATTAGATGCGTGTTGACTATTCTAAGGGCTGTCTTTAATATTGATTGGACCCTGGGCAAACATTTTCTTGCCCGCCCCCATGCAAGTTTGCTCTCCATTCCAACATTCCAAAAAGCAAACCTACACTATAGATTCTATGCATAGGCTTATGTATTGAATTGTATTGTAACTGTACTTTCTGCCCTCTTTTTTGTTAAACGCTGCACAAACTGTTGGAGCTATATAAATCCTGTATAATAATAATGATGATGATGATGATGATGGGGGTGATTTGGGGGGGTAGAGGAGTCCAGGATGATGGGGGGTAGAGATAAGAGAGTCCAGGATGACTGGGGGGGTAGGGGAGTCCAGGATGATTGGGGGGGGGTAGGGAGTCCAGGATCATTGGGTGAGGGGAGAGATAGGGGAGTCCAGGATCATTGGGGTGAGATGGAGGAGTCCAAGATGATGGGGGGGATAGAGGAGTCCAGGATGATGCAAGGGAGGGGAGAGATAGAGGAGTCCAGGATGATGGGGAGGGGGGATATAGAGGAGTCCAGGATGATGGGGGGAGATAGAGGAGTCCAGAACAACACACATGGCTTGGGAGTACTGTGCAGTGCTAGGGTGTTTGTATCATACAGGGCACAGAAAACATCAGCACAAGGGGCAGTACTTGCATGTCCCCCCACTAACCATTTATTGGTCTCCTCTGCACAAATCTTTGCTTACCTCAACACCCTAATCCACAGTTTACCTCTGTACCACTCCACATCCACATTTCATCTCTGTATCCCCTCATCCACCTCTGTACCACCCATTCACAGCTCACATCTGTACCCCCATCCACATTCACAGCTTACCTCTGTATTCCCCGTCCACAGCTCACCTATGTATCCCCCGTCCACATTCACCTCTGTACCCCCAATTCACAGCTCACCTCTGCATCTCCCATCTACCTCTGTAACCCCAATCCACAGCTCACCTCTGTATCCCCCCATCCATGGCTCACCTCTGTATCCCCTGTCCACGTTCAACTCTGTACCCCTCATCCACAGTTCACCTCTGTATCCCCCATCCGTGCTCACCTCTGTACCTAAAATCCACAGTTCACTTCTGTATCCTTCGTCCACATTAACCTCTGTATGACCCCATCCACAGCTCACCTCTGTATCCCCCATCCACAGCTCACCTCTGTACCCCCAATCCACAGCTCACCTCTGTACCCCCAATCCACAATTCACCTCTGTATTCCTTGTCCACAGCTCACCTCTGTATCCCCCATCCACTGTTCACCTCTGTACCCCCAATCCACACTGTACCTCTGTAGCCCCTCATCCACAGCTCACCTCTGTATCCCTCATCCACCTTCACCTCTGTATCTCCCGTCCACCTCTGTACCCCCATCCACAGCTCATCTCTATATCCCTCATCTACCTCTGTACCCCCCTATCTACAACTCACCTTTGTATCCCCATCCACCTCTGTAACCCCAATCCACAGCTCACCTCTGTATCCCCCCTATCCACCTCTGTACCCCCAATCCACAGCTTACCTCTATATCCCCCGTCCATCCTCACCTCTGTACCCCCCATCCACAGCTCACATCTATACTCCATGCCCATGTTCACCTCTGTACCCTGCATCCACAGCTCACCTCTGTACGCCCCATCCACAGCTCACCTCTGTATCCCCCTTCCACCTCTTTACTCGCCTATCCACAGCTCACCTCTGTATCCCCCATTCACCTCTGTACCCCCGATTCACAGCTCACCGCTGTACCGCCCATCCACAGCTCCCCTCTGTATCCCCCCTTCCACCTCTGTACTCCCCCATCCATAGATCACCTCTGAATCCCCCATCCACCTCTGTACCCTCCCATCCACCTCTGTACCCCCATCCACAGCTCACCTCTGTATCCCCCATCCACCTCTGTACCCCCATCCACAGCTCACCTCTGTACCCCTCCATCCACAGCTTACCTTTGTACCCCCCATCCACCTCTGTACCTCCCATCCACAGCTCACCTCTGTACCCCCCATCCACCTCTCACCTCTGTACCAGCTTACACAACCTGCCCCCTACACAACTCTCACCTCTTTTCACAAATTTACCCCCTTTCCTGTACTACACCTCCAACCTCATTACAGCTGATTCTCTGCACATGCAAATCCCCCTCTCCCCCTTCTCTCCACTGTTCCTTCTCACCCGATGTTAGAAGCTTCATGTCGGTGCAGCAGTGCAGTCTCCGCCTATCAGACCTGTAGCACACAGCCAGAACACTTCACTCGGCTGTGTGCCACACATGTCTTTCAGGAGGGGGTGGGGTCGGGAGGAACACGGAGCGCCGCTCTTCATTCCCTGTCACTCTGGTCCTGAAGCTCCTGACAGAAGAGAAGAGGGAATAGTGGGCTTTAGCACATACAGCCTGCAGCTGTGCCTCTCTCCTGTGATAATATGGCCACTTGGGAGAGCAGGGGGGGGGTTCAGCTGCACCCGCTGCACCCACTACTCAGGGCAAACTGCCAGCAATACAGGGCTCAAGGGGCGGCTGCTTTGGGCCCCACAACAATGACAGGGCCCAGGGCAGCTGCCCCCTTTGCCCCGTGTTAAAGACAGCCCTGACTATTCTGCTAATATGTTATGTTCTTTTTCTAAAGATTTTGTTGTACTTTTCCACATGCTTTGCAGGATCTATAGAATGTATGGATTCCGGTCAATAAGGGAAAATATGAGAAACTAGACTTGGAGTTAATGCTTTTAACCTTTGCTGAAGGCATTGGAACATCAGCATCATGCACAAAATCAAATGTATTTTTTGCAAATTCTGGTCCTAACTATAAAATATACAATATTGTTATATTAGATTGAATGATAAAATGCTGTCTTAAATGTAAATTGGTAGTGTAGTAAAATACATTGATATGTGTCAGATATTCCGGCAACCTAACCTAAAGTATATTTGTTGCAGATCTTTCAAACATTAAGCATTGAAAAATGTGATGTGAAAATGTATATTGACAGCTGGTAAGACATTAAAACAAAAAAAAAAAAGTAATTGAAATGTGTCAAGCAAGGACTGGTTTTACTTTTCTACTTTAAAGCTCAGAAGAAAACTTTTATCAACAGTATATTCAAAAGAAAGAAAGATAATTCTCCTGTAAAAGTGTTTACTTGCAGTCTTGTCAGAATCTTTAAAAAAAGGAATAGACTCTGAAGAAAACATTTCACTGAGCCATTATTAATAACTCTGGTATTCTTCATAGTTTCTTTAAATGTGCATCTTTGGTCTTCATTTAAATTGAATTCACTAGAGATCATATTATGTAGTCTTCATTAAGGGTATATTCTGTTCTTTACAATTTTGGCAAGTCTGAAAAAACGCATACGATTTGATTAAATCTTAAACTCAAAAGCTCAAAAGCTCTGATTACCTCAGGGATGTTAATGTTCACGACAGTTTGTCAGATTTTTATTTGTAAGTTATTATTGTGTAGTAACTTATGTAGGTAAAATGAATAACAGTATTTTAATTAAAAATTAGGACTCTTGAAAACTAATAATTTTTTTCAAAAAAAGAAGCATGTGCCCAAAAAAGAAACATTTTACATATACAAAGATATTGTGCAATAAGCTCCAACCAAACAATAATTATAAGTGTGCTATCCTTGTGCTAGGTATAGATTAATAAATCACATAAGAGACACAAAAAAGTGCATTAAACATATGATCAACTCCTCCTAAATTGACATATCTGTGCAAATAAAGTCCATTAAAAATGTGCAAGCACTGTCCAAAAAAAAATATTATATATTCAAAAAGGTGTTCAGATTTTCTAAACATCAATATTTCCTCTTTCTTTGCCGTGAAGGAATAATAACGTGCACCACTGCACTGCAATAGTGCTCCCAAAAAGAAATCACCAAAAATGATTAAATGAGCTCCTTACCAGCTGCTCTGATCCCACAAGGAGGCCTTGCTGCATAGTAGCTATATACACCACGATCTTGTATGCAAAGGTTCCACAATCTCCTAAGCCAAGATACACTTCATGGAGGAAGTTAATGTACAGAGGAGCCTCATATCCCCAAGGGATGCTGGGTACAGAGAAGTGCGTTGGGATGGGCCTCACACGTGACGTTATTTCGCAAGTCGGATTGATGTATACTGTAATTCCTTTAAAATTGTAAGTGTGGTTTTATAATTTTATTAAAATCTTGGTGAAATACTACCTCCATAGAGTCTATCTTGGCTTAGAATATTGTGGAACCCTTGAATGCAAGATCATGGTGTATATGGCTACTATGTAGCAAGGCACCTGATGGTCTCCTTGTAGGATCAGAGCAGCTGGTAAGATGCTCATTTAATCAATTGTGGCAATTTGGGAGCACTTTTGCAGTGCAACCGTGCACGTTATCATCATTCTTCATTCACGGTAAAGAAAGAGGAATTATTGATGTTTAGAAAATCTAAACACCTTTTTGCAATATATTTACAGGGTGTGTGTGTGTGTGTACATGTGTGTGTGTATATGTGTAATGCTATGATTTTTGGTGATGTCACTACTGTAAATGTTGCTAAAGAGGAAAGCTGTACCTAAGATACTAAGAAATTATATATATATATATATATATATATATATATATATATATATAGTATCTCACAAAAATGAGTACACCCTTCACATTTTTGAAAACATTTTATTATATCTTTTCATGTGACAACACTGAAGAAATGACAATTTGCTACAATGTAAAATAGTGCGTGTACAGCTTGTATAACAGTGTAAATTTGCTGTCCCCTCAAAATAACTCAAAACACAGCCATTAATGTCTAAACAATTAAAGTGAGTACACCCCTAAGTGAAAATGTACAAATCAGGTTTAGGTCTGGAGACATGTTTGGCCAGTCCATCACCTTTAGCAAGGCAGTGGTCATCTTGGAGGTGTGTTTGGGGTCGTTATCATATTGGAATACTGCCCTGTGGCCCAGTCCCTGAAGGGAGGGAATCCTGCTCTGCTTCAGTATGTCACAGTACATGTTGGCATTCATGGGTCCCTCAATGAACTGTAGCTTCCCAGTGCTGGCAGCACTCATGCAGCCCCAGACCATGACACTGCCACCACCATGCTTGACTGTAGGCAAGACACACTTGTCTTTGTACTCCTCACCTGGTTGCTGCCACACACGCTTGGCACCATCTGAACCAAATAAGTTTATCTTGGTCTCATTAGACCACAGGGCATGGATCCAATAATCCATGTCCTTAGTCTGCTTGTCTTCAGCAAACTGTTTGCTAGCTTTCTTGTGCATCATTTTTAGAAGAGGCTTCCTTATGGGATGACAGCCATGCAGACCAATTTGATGCAGTGTGTGGTGTAAGGTCTGAGCATTGACAAGCTGACCCCCCTACCCCTTCAACTTCGGCAGCAATGCTGGCAACACTCATATGTCTATTTCCCAAACACAACCTCTGGATATGACGCTGAGCACATGCACTCAACGTCTCTCTGTCCTGTTAAACAGCTGTACGGTCTTGGCCATCATGCTGCAGCTCAGTTTAAGGGTCTTGGCAATCTTCTTATAGCCTAGGCCATCTTTATGTAGAGCAACAATTCTTTTTTTCAGATCCTCACAGAGTTCTTTGCCATGAGGTGCCATGTTGAACTTCAAGTGACCAGTATGAAAAAGTGAGAGCGATAACACCAAATTTAACACACCTGCTCCTCATTCACACCTGAGACCTTGTAACACTAATGAGTCACATGACACCAGGGAGGGAAAATGGCAAATTGGGCCCAATTTGAACATTTTCACTTAGGGGTGTACTCATTTTTGTTGCCAGTGGTTTGAACATTAATGGCTGTGTTGAGTTATTTTGAGTGGACAGCAAATTTACACTGCTATACAAGCTGTACACTCAGTACTTTACATTGTACCAAAGTGTAATTTATTCAGTGTTGTCATGAGAAAAGATATAATAAAATATTTACAAAAATGTGAGGGGTGTACTCACTTTTGTGAGATAGTGTGTGTGTGTGTGTGTATGTGTGTATATATGTGTGTGTGTGTGTGTGTGTATATATATATATATACACACACACAGTGCCTTGCAAAAGTATTTACCCCCCTTGGCTTTTTACCTATTTTGTTACATTACATGTTTTTTTTAATCTGAATTACATGTGATGGATCAGAATACAATAGTCTTAAATTGGTGAAGTAAAATTAGAAAAATATATACATAAAACTATTTTTCAGAAATAAAAAACTGCTAATTGGCATGTGCGTATGTATTCACCCCCTTTGTTATGAAGCCCATAAAAAGCTCTGGTGCAACCAATTACCTTCAGAAGTCACATAATTAGTGAAATGATGTCCACCTGTGTGCAATCTAAGTGTCACGTGATCTGTCATTACATATACACACCTTTTTGAAAGTCCCCAGAGGCTGCAATATCTAAGCAAGAGGCACCACTAACCAAACACTGCCATGAAGACCAAGGAACTCTCCAAACAAGTAAGGGACAATGTTGTTGAGAAGTACAAGTCAGGGTTAGGTTATAAAATATATCCAAATCATTGATGATCCCTAGGAGCACCATCAAATCTATCATAACCAAATGGAAAGAACATGGCACAACAGCAAACCTGCCAAGAGACGGCCACAGACCAAAACTCACGGGCCGGGCAAGGAGGGCAGTAATCAGAGAGGCATCACAGAGATCTAAGGTAACCCTGGAGGAGCTGCAGATTTCCACAGCAGAGACTGGAGTATCTGTACATAGGACGACAATAAGCCGTACGCTCCATAGAGTTGGGCTTTATGGGAGAGTGGCCAGAAGAAAGCTGTTACTTTCAGCAAAAAAACAAAATGGCACGTTTTGAGTTTGCGAAAAGGCATGTGGGAGACTCCCAAAATGTATGGAGGAAGGTGGCAGCATCATGCTGTGGGGATGTTTTTCAGAAGTCGGGACTGGGAAACTGGTCAGGGTTGAGGGAAAGATGGATGGTGCTAAATACAGGGATATTCTTCAGCAAAACTTGTACCACTCTGTGTGTGATTTGAGGCTAGGATGGAGGTTCACCTTCCAGAAGGACAATGACCCCAAACACACTGCTAAAGCAACACTTGAGTGGTTTAAGCAGAAACATGTAAATGTGCTGGAATGGTCTAGTCAAAGCCCAGACCTCAATGCAATAGAAAATCTGTGGTTAGACTTAAAGATTGCTGTTCACAAGCGCAAACCATCCAACTTGAAGGAGCTGGAGCAGTTTTGCAAGGGGGAATGGGCAAAAATCCCTGTGGTAAGCTGTGGCAAGCTCATAGAGACTTATCCAAAGCAACTTGGAGCTGTGATAGCTGCAAAAGGTGGCTCTACAAAGTATTGACTTTAGGGGGGGTGAAAAGTTATGCACATTGATTTTTTTTTTTTTGTTATTTTGTCCTATTTGTTGTTTGCTTCACAATAGACATGTGCACACTGAAATATTTCCTTTCAGAATTTCGTTTTCTTCTGAAAAATAAATTTATTTAGTTACTCCCGAAATCCGTTTTTATTTATTTCGTTTTTCGTTAAAAATTGCATTCGTCCGAAAATCCAAATTAAGGTTGAATCTGTCATTGAAGGCTTATGGTGTCTGTCAAATGTTCAAAGATTTGACGGAGCAGCTAAACTGTACGACGCCATATAGTTTACCTGCTCCATCTTCTTAGAGCTTTCAATAGACACCATAAGCCAAAGTACGTGTGTACTTAGTTCTAGCTATTTTACTGCTCCTCCTCTTTGGTTACAATCAGCCAATAACATTCATCATCATAATTTTCTTTATCTTTTCTCCCCTACGTCAACTCTTTTCTCCCCTACATCGAATCTTTTCTCTCTATGTAGAATAATCTTGGACTAATAGAGTTAAGGTTAGGCACATTCGACTACAGGTTTGATGGACACAGATTGTTATAGTCATCATCATGTCGAATCTCCTATCTATATCGAACTGTTGTAGCAACGAAAACTAAAATAAAGTATGTGTTTATGTCGGATCTTTCGTTTTTAGGATTCTGCACTTTCGTTATCGTTTGTTAAAACGATAAAGAAAATACCTGAAATTCGGACGAAAATGCATTCGGACGAAAACGAATGCACATGTCTACTTCACAATAAAAAAAAAATCTTCAAAGTTGTGGGCATGTTCTGTAAATTAAATGATGCAAATCCTCAAACAATCCATGTTAATTTCGATTGTATGGCAACAAAACACGAAAAATGCCAAGAGGGTGAATACTTTTGGAGGGCACTGTATATCTTGGGGGATTATTAGCTCAGCAGCAGCAGCAGCAGCAGCAGCAGCAACTTTAATGAGATCCTGCCAGTCTGAAGTTAATTTAAGGGCTTGTCAGCCCACTTTTATTAAACACAAAAGTGAAAAGTTCAACAACTTCTCCATGCAGGGGTTTCCATCATCAAAATAAGTAGCATAAAAATGCCAAGCCACCTGGCTACTTTTTCAGCAATGCCAATGCTCATTTCACTTATCCCTCAGACTGTCTCACCCAGTTGTCCTTCCTCTCTGGGCTCTCCTTGTTCACTCAGCCTGTCCTGGCCTCTCAATAGGTGATCTCCTGGCACTACAGGCTCTTTAAGTTCTCCAACACCTCTAGATTTCTGCAGTTCCCTGGACTCGCTTAGTCGTCCTGGTTTTCCCAGTCTCCTAGACCCACTTAGCCTCCTCAACCCTCCCAGTCCTGTGGATAAGGAATCTCTCCCCCAGCATTGATTGATGTATCTCAAGTGGGGCACCTCTCCTAACTGGAACCCACTCCTGTCCCCTGACTGGAGTATGCCTGTATACTGTGTGTGTGTATATGTGTATATATATATATATATATATATATATAAAATAAAGAGAGAGAGCTATATATATATATATATATATATATATATATATATATATATACACACATCTTAAAAAACTTTTATCTATAATCAAAAGAAATAAAATAAATTGCTTATTAAAAGTGTTTACTTCAAAACTTGTCAGAAGCTTTAAAGAATGAACTCTAACAAAAGAATTTAACTGAGCCATTATTATTAACTATGTTATTCTTGATAACTTTGAAGAGATTTTTCCTCACTTTAGTTGACGACTTGTGAAGGCTAAGCTCAATTTGTTCCCATGTGAATGGAGTGGTTTTTTTTTGTTTTGTTTTTTTTGTTTTTGTTTTTTTTTGTTTGTTTTTTACTGATAATGAGGTAGTGCAGTCAGTGGTTATCTCATACCTCTTCTTGCTGCTAATGTGATGATAAAAACTCTTTCTAAGCTATAATGTCAGGTTCTTAACATGACTTATTATGCCTGCAGGTGCCTGGTTACAAGTTTTGTAACAGGACTTTTTTACTTCTTGCAACATTTCACTGCTGCTAATACTATCCAGGCCCAGTTTTTTTTTTTCTTAGTTTTGGATAGAGTAGGAAAGGTTTAGAGCCCCAATCAGATTTTACTTATATATAGGGCACTATTAGAGGGATTTCCCTGCATTGGAGACAACGGTGTAACAGACAGGAAGTAGGGGGAAATCTGAAACAGAAAAATGCACAATTAAAAGCTTACAGGGATTCTATCCCTCTCTTAAGTAACTTTTTTTTTTTTAATCAAACATTTTACTTCTGTCTTGGAGAGCTACCTTCACTTCCTGACTGGTAAAAAGTTGCCCCTGGTCCAGGAAACAAAAGGAAAAAAAGTTCTTTGAGTCCCAGACAACAAATAAAATCCCAACAGAAGGTATAGAGTAATTCTTTCCCATCCTATCCAAACAAAAAAAATGTTTTGGTTATAAATGCATTCTAATATACAGTAGGTTGGTTCTGGGCAAGATCACAAAAAAAAGTAAGCAAAGAAACAGGAAGGCGCAAGCATCTAGTGCATTACCAAAAATGTATTTGAGCAAATAAAATGGATGAAGATTGAATACTTACAAAAGTGCAACTGTTAAAAGCGCATGGGCCACAAGATGCCATACAGTGTAGGATATGTATACTCCAATTATATCACGCTATATAGCCAAGCTGATGAGTTTCAGGGGTGCACCTTCTTCCTCAGAGCTAAAGAGCTATAAGTATTCAATCTTCATCCATTTTATTTGCTCAAATACATTTTGCTGCTTGCTGGAGAGGAAAGCTACATGGAGAGGACCTACATGACATGCATCTCCCAACTACCTCTTTATTCATTCTGTAGATCTGTGCTTTCTGCACCACCTCTATTTATCACATCACCAACCATCAGGGGCAGCTCTGATATGGAGCTCATCTCATCTACCAAGATTAAAACCCCCACACATACAGGTGCATCTCATAAAATTGAAATATCATCAACAAATGTATTTATTTCAGTAATTCAATTCAAAAAGTGAAACTCATGTTTTATGTAGATGCGTTTCACACAGAGTGAATATATGAGTTTCACTTTATGAAATGAATTACTGAAATTAATTATCATTTGTGATATCCTAATTTTATAAGATACACTTGTACCATGGAACAAGGCACGGTAAATCAGTAGTGTAAAAAGACCAGGTGCAGGGAGACACAAGCAATACTAGTGACTAGTTATTTGCCTTCTGCTTGCCTTTTTGGACACAGCTTCAAGAGTTTAGCCATTTTTTTAGGTCAAACCAGCTGCCCAACTATGTTTTTAACACCCCTCTTGATGTAGTTAATGCTAAAGAACTTAAACATGTAGCAGTGAGCTTGCATGCTCATGTCTGTCTTGGGGGTTGCTTGGATGATATGATGGGCTGAGTGGAGCAGTCTTTTTTTCATTAAGACAAAACACAAAATAACAAAAAGGAAATTATTGGTAAAGCCAAACCGCCAAAGTGGTTTAGACGACCTGCTGGTAAAGTAGATTTTCAGCTTTTATCTTAACGTTTCTAACCTTGTGCAGGGTAGCGTTTTAAAATATCCCCAATCATTGTTTATGTCAAGATAACACAGATTTAAAAAATGTTGCTTTGCTCTTTAAAAAAATGGGTCACCCTATTCCCATGGCTTAGAGTATATTTCCACCAATGCAGCCAAATTGGGATAACAGCTACTTCAGATTTGTTACCAAATCACCTAGCATAACTTAAAGCTGAGTTCTACCCAAAAGTGGAACTTCCGCTAATTTGTCTCCTCCCCCCTCTCATGCCACATTTGACACCTTTTGGGGGGAGCGAAGACAGGTATCCTGTTCCCACTTCCGGGAGTCCGGGCCGAGGCCCATGACATCACCGCTCGGCTCCCTCCTCCTCCCCCTGCCGCGGGGCAAGTAGGAGAGAGGAGCGGAGCCTCGTGCATGCACAGTACGGTTCCCAGCATGAAGCCATAATGGAATGGAAACATCAGCTGCAGTGCTGACATCGCTGGACTCCAGGACAGGGAAGTGTCCTATTATTAAAAGCCAGCTGCTGCAGTACGTGTAGCTGCTGGCTTTTAATTTTTGCAGCGTTGTGCAGAACACAGCTTTAAGAAAAATAAAATGTAGCTTACCTTTTTCAGATGCTCTATTCTGGCCCCCCTAGCAAGGAAAAATCCTAGGCAGGGGGCTGGGTAGCTGTGTTTGCCATAATTAATCCTATATCTACTGTGCAGACAGATCTTCATTATCAATTGTAACTAGATTTGCACACTGTCTGTCTTAGCAAAGAATAAAGGTGTAGAGGCTGTGTTTTTTTATTTGCACTGTATATTCATGAAGGTAGACTTGGGCAGGCTCACTCTAACATTGTTAAAGAAAAAACCTGCAGTTAGCCATGGCACCTCTTCCTGAGAAACATCTAAAAGGCTAAGAATAGAGTTGGATGAACAGTTCAAGCCATCCATCTCCTGTTTCCCCGTTCAGTAAATACTCAAATTTGCGGGGAGGCGCTCAGCGGGATGTTCACCTGCCGAATGCCCCACAATGCACAGTGCATTCTAGGGCCATAATTGGATGAAGTGGACTGGTGCAATGCTTTGCCAAATAAGGACACAGAGTACAGTCAGCCATGATTGGACAAAGTCATGAGGACTTTGACCAATCATGGCTCAGTGCTCATAGTTCCTTCCCACGGGAACCTTTAGCAGTGCGTTGTTGGAGAGGAGATAGATAGAGCAGCGCTCTGTTTGCTACTAACAATAACAAGTTAGCATGTTATTGTGACTATTGTGTGTTAGCCCACGTTCACATTGGGCCGACATGTCAAATCGCATGCAAAATCGGCTGCTATTGCCGGCAATAGCACCGTCCGAATCGGTACAGTGCTGACTTTGCGGCACCGCACCGATTCCCAAAAGTAGTTCCTGTACTACTTTTGATGACTTTGGGGGCGATTTTAATAGACAGCTGTGCACGAACCTGCACAGATGTCTGTAAAATCGCCCGAAGATGGAGTGCATTGCCGGTTTGAAATCGTGCGAGTTTAGCTGAACTTCCATGATTTCAAACCCGCAGCAGAGTGAACCTGGGCTTATTGTGTGTTAGAGTGTCTGTGTAGTGTTGGTGTAGCATTACATACTTTACAGCATTACATAACATTTAGTGCTGTATACAGTGCTAAATACCCCCCTTTTTTTCCATAAAGTTTTTATTAAAGTTAGATATACATATATGTAACAAATCTCACAATTTCTCACATTAATACAACATGACCTTGACAAGAAGTTGATTGAATCACATGAGTTTAGAGGATTAGAAAAGAGCATATATTAAAGAACATTTTAAAAAACAAGCATATATTAAAGAACAATATTCTCAACTCAGAAATAACCACAAAATAGGGTTGGTTTGTTAATGTCAATATAACATCTAGGGCTATATCTTTTTTTTTTAAAGGTATTGTTGTTTGAAAAAAAATAGTTAATGAGTTTGTTTTTTGTTTTTTAATAAAGCAAGGAGGAAGAGGTAAAAATGTAGAAGACAGAGTAGGGGGAAAGGGAGGAGGAGAGGGAGGGAGGTGGAAGGGAAGGGGGTTACAGAATCCCCTCTCTCTCCACTAGAGCATGTACAGGTCAATTAAAGCATTTTGGGGTTAAAAATTTATTACTAGGTGAAATTATTGGTCCCTCAATTCAATGTAGGGACTGTGAGGAGAATTATCGGAAGAGGTGTTGATTTAGTATCTATTTCAATTGCAAGATTATGCTGAGAAGGAATCAACAGTCACTCTCAGAATATGCAGGTGTTGTCTTAAAGTGTTGCCAACTGTACCATGTTGATGTGCTCTTGGATATCTTTTCTTGTGAAATATTGATCAGCTCTTCAATTCTTTCTATATTATTGAGTCTGTAATACCATTCTTTCATCGTTGGGATGGAAGGAGTGGCAGGGTATGCAATGTTTAGCTGCGTTTATCATGAACATTGGAAGTGATTTGAGGTAACGCCTCTTTGGGATCACAGTATGATGAAGCAGGCATTGGGCCAGGGAGAATTCAATATTTTCTGAGGTGACCAAAAGAATAGTGTCATGTACTAGTTTCCAAAATGTTTGGATTATCAGGCATGACCACCATATGTGTAGCATTGATCCATCCTCGGCATCGCATCGCCAACATCTATTAGGAATTGAATTGGAAAATTTGTTAAGCAGCGCCGGGGTTCTGTACCGTCTCGAGAGGACTTTAAAACCACATTCTTGAGTGTCTACATTAAGGGAGCCCTTGTGTATGTGAAAGCAGGCAGATTCCCATTCAAGATTGGGAACAAGATCTTAACGTAAAATTCACTGATCTAAACATGAGTTGCTAGAAAACGCTGAGTAGTCTTGGAAAAGTGAGGAATACAATTCTGAAATGAGGTGTCTTTGGGGGATTTTTTGGGTACATAATACTTCCAAGGTTGTTAGATTTTTTTGTCCAGTGTTGAGAAGTTGCCGGACTGGTCAAGAAGTGTTTTATTTGCATGTATGTCCACCTTGGGATAAGATGAGGATCTAGTTTGGTGTTGAGGTCTTCCAGTGTTATGAAGGAGCCTCTGTGAAAAAGGTGACTTGCCAAGACATCTCTATGTGGCCAATATTCACCCAGGAAGTTTTCATTTGTGCCTGAAGGGAAGTCTGGATTGGCCCTTGAGTTGGGTAAAGAGGCCCAACTACGGGGTTGGATTAGACATTTTTGATGAGGTGCGAAAGACTTCCAGTGTGGGACCAATTAAGGGATGAGTTTTAGTCTGGAAAGGAACATATTGTTGGTGTATCCATGGTAGGCATCTCAGGCATTGAGGGGTGTCTTTGTGTTCTAGAGTAACCCAGTCCTTAACCGTGTGATGTATGTTCGAATCTACTACTCGGGCTAAATGGGTTGCCCTGTAGTATCGGCGTAAGTCTGGGAGGCCAATTCCTCCTTTGTTTTTCGGAAGAGTAAGACAGTCATATTTAATTCTAGGTGCTTTGCCTCTCCAAATAAACGATGAGCATGTTTGACGAAAGAGGGAGAAAGAGGAAGTAGGTATATGTATGGGAATGGTTTGTAGTATGTAGAGAACGTGAGGGAGGATAGTCATTTTGAGTAGAAAAGCTCTACAAAACCACAAGATATTGGGAGCGTTATATCATTTTAAATCTTCCCTCGTTTCCTTTAGAATTGGGGCATAGTTGGATTGGACATTATATCTGTTGTTTAATAGTAACACCTCTGATATCAGGGCTCAGGCGAATTTTGTTTAGTAGAGGTTCAAGGGTAAGGACAAAAAGTAATGGGGATAGGGGACCACCCTGTCTGGTACCATTGTGGAGATGGAAGGTGTCCAACAGGTGGCCATTGACATGAACTCTCGCTGTGGGAGAAGAATATAGTGCTCTTATGTATGACAACATTAGGCTTGGCAAACCGATGTATTTGAGAACTGTATCTATATAATCCCAAGCCACCCTGCATCGAGTGTAGTTAAGCCAATGATGAATATTTAGGGCCTTGATTGTGTTATCCCTTCCTTCTCTGTCGGGAATAAAGCCTACTTGATTGAGGGAGATTAAGGAGGGGAGTAGTGGTAATAAGCGCTTAGCTAGGATCTTGGCATATATTTTAACATCAACATTAATGAGTGATATTGGGCAGTAATTTGTAACAAGCGAGATGTCTTTTCCTTTATTTGGGATGACCGCTATGTGTACTTCTAGAAGTTGTGGGGTGGGGTTTGGCTTTGGATTTAAATGATCAGAAGGCTGACAGGAAGCGAGGTTTTAGGACATCTTTAAAAGTTTTGTAATATTGTAGCGGGGGGCCATCCGGACTGGGTGCTTTACTGACTTTGATGTCTTTTGAGAGCTTTTTCAAATTCCTCTTCTGAAAGGGGGACTAAGTTTACAAGAGGCATCCATAGAGACCTGTGAGGAACGGTATTTTTTAAGGAAGTCTTGGATGGTGCGGGTTCTTGTTTCAGTGTTGTAGGGGCATTTGAGATTGGAAGGGATATTGTATAGCGATTGGTAGTATTCGAATTGGTGTGCTATATCCTCATTGGAATAGTGTAGATTTCCCTGATTGTCTTTTATATGGTGAACTGTGGCACTACTCTTTTTATTTTGTACTGCTTTGGCAAGGAGTCTACCACTTTTATTACCTTGCTCATAGATTTTGTGTCATAGTTACTGTCAGAGAACTCGCACAGCAAGCACCCGTCTCCATGCAGCAGCTGCCAGTCCTCGTTCTGCTAATGCCAAGGTGCATGCACGGAACCATAGCCAGAGACAAATGAGATCCAGGGTGAGCATGCACAATGGCACCTCTATGCAAATGTGCACGTGCGCTAACGCGTGCCCACGAGTGCCAAAGTGCTAATGTGCTAACGCACATGCGCCAATTGCCAAGGTGCTAATGTGCTAACGCGTACGCAGGTACACTGGCGCGAATCCTGGCACACAGCACCCTATATAAACAGAGAGTCTGCCTAGCATCAGTGCTGGATTGTCTTCAGCTTGTTCCTGTTGTTACTCTGCCTGATTGACCTTGTTCCTGAAAACCCGGCTATCTTCTGACCATTCTCTTGGATCTCCCCTGCCTGCTGAACCTGCCTCTACCTGCAATACTGACCTTGGCTTGAACTTATGATTACGGCTCTGCCTCCTGATTCTGTACCCTGCTGCCCGTCTGTTGCCAACCCCTGCCTGTTTATGACTACGGTTTTGCCTTCTGACTTGCCAGCCTGTTGCCGACTCCTGCCTGTTCCTGATTCCGCAGTTGATCCTGATCTGGCTCCCGCTAAACAAGTTTGGTGATCAGTTTCCACATCTCCTCAGCAGAGGTTCCTATATCTCCAAGTTCCAGCCTCCTGCCTGCAGGCACCTGCACCCTTTCGTTGCCCTTGCACTCCCTGTACCCACCACCAGGGGTGCTTGGCCTGGAACCGTGCAAGAGGCCACCCTCATCATTTCAGGCTCCCCTGTAAGGTAAGTGACAATACAATCCAGCCACATGGAGCCCGAAAGGGGGGCCTCACCCATGGATGCACTGTGCCAACAGATCGCAACCCTTACCCAGGCAGTCCAGGGCCTACAAGATGGCTATTGTCAACTTGAACAAAGAGTAGAGTCGCTATCTCCAGGCACCTCAGCACATCTGACAGCCACAGCACCTCCACCCTCTGCTCCTGCAACATCAGCATCGGTCCCCACAGTAGTGGTGCCACCTCCAGAACCTCAGGTCCCTACTCCTGAGAGATTCTCGGGAGATCGCAGCAAGTTCCGTGCCTTCAAGAATACGTGCCAGTTATACTTCCTGCTACAACCACGCACCTTCCCTTTGGAAAGCACTAAGGTGGGGTTCATCGTCTCACTACTCCAGGGTGAACCCCAAACATGGGCTCACCGCTTGATGGAACAAGCCAGCCCTCTTTTGAATTCCATGGTCTCTTTCCTGGATGAAATGGCTAAGTTGTATGATGACCCCCAGCGTACCACAACAGCGGAAGCCAGCCTTCACGCCCTCCAGCAGGGGCTCAGGCCGGTAGAGGACTATGTAACTGACTTTAAGTGGTGGAGTTCTGATACACAATGGAATGATTCCGCTCTCCGCTACCAGTTCCGTCTAGGACTCTCTGAAGCACTTAAGGATGAGTTGGCTCGAGTTGGGGTCCCCAGTGCTTTAGAAGATTTGATCCAATTATCCATTCAGATCGATCGTCGCTTAAGGGAGCGAAGATCTGAGAGGACCAGCCAATTTCGTCCCATATGGATGCTGCCCAAAGTACCTAGCAGTCCATCTGTTCCTGCTTCTTCACTACCTACCACCACTACTGAAGCCCCAGAGCCAATGCAGATAGGCCTGCTTCACTCACCGCTGTCACCAGAGGAGAAGCAGCGTCGTTATCAGAATAACCTCTGTCTGTATTGTGGGGGAGCTGGCCACTATGCAAGCATGTGCCCCAACAAGACGTGTAAGTGTGACTCCCCTCCTTACGATTCTTTTGTATTGACTTTGACCAGATCTGCTCACATTGCTGTTCCTGTCTCACTACAGCTTCCAGAAGGGGCACTCCGGGTCCAGGCTATAATTGACTTAGGCGCCTGCAACTGCTTCATCCACCATGCCTTCGTCCAGCAGCACAACATTCCTCTGCAACCCAAACAGCGACTCTCCATACAGCTAGCTGATGGGTCAGGCATCAAATCAGGACCTATTACTCATGAAACACAACCTTTGTCCGCGGACATTTTGCCAGATCACCAAGAACTGTTATGCCTTGATGTCATCTCCTCCCCATTATTCCCGATCATTCTGGGAATGCCCTGGCTGCAAGCCCATAACCCCCAAATTAATTGGGTTACCGACCAGGTGATTTTCCAGTCCTCCTACTGCCTCCAGAACTGTCTCAAGTCCTCCCACCATGTAGTTCCAGTCATCGGCTGCTTGAAATCCGTATCTGAAACCCGGAAACTCGTCCCATCTGTATACCATGACTTCCTGGACGTGTTCGACAAACAGAAGGCAGATACCCTTCCCCCTCACTGGGTTTATGATTGCCCAATTGAACTGTTGCCTGGGGCAGAAATCCCTTTTGGAAGGATCTTCCCTCTTTCAGAGCCTGAGCTCCTGGTACTTAAAAAATACATCAACGAGAATCTTAGGAAAGGGTTCATCCGACACTCCTCTTCTCCAGCTGGTGCAGGAATATTTTTCGCCGAAAAAAAAGATCATTCCCTTCGCCCATGCGTAGACTACAGGGAATTGAATAGAATAACATTCAAAAATCGCTATCCTCTTCCTCTGATCCCAGAGCTTTTTCAGAGACTCTGTTCTGCAAAAATATTTACAAAACTAGACTTACGAGGTGCCTACAACTTAATCAGAATCCGTGAGGGGGATGAATGGAAGACGGCTTTTCGGACACGTTTTGGTCACTTCGAATATCTTGTTATGCCATTCGGACTTTGTAATGCACCAGACACTTTTCAGCATTTTGTTAATAACATCTTCAGGGACTTTATAGACTTATTCATGATTGTTTATCTGGATGACATTCTGATATTTTCAATTTCTCTAGAATTACACCGTAGCCATGTGAAGCAAGTTCTCCACAGACAGAGACAGAACGGATTGTACGTTAAAGCCGAGAAATGTGAATTTGAACGTCAGACCATTCATTTTCTCGGCTTGGTAATATCAACTGGGGGTGTGGCAATGGACCCTCAGAAAGTCTCGGCTATAATGTCCTGGCCACCTCCAACCGACAAGAAAGGGGTACAACGTTTTATCGGGTTTTCCAATTTCTACAGAAAATGTATCCAAAATTTTTCAGCCTTGGAGGCGTGGCGGTACCTCTTTGAGGGAGCAGCACACCCAATATTGATCTTCACGGATCATAAAAATTTAGAATATCTCAGAACTGCCAAACGCCTCAGACCCAAACAAGCGAGATGAGCTCTTTTTTTTCATGCTTTAACTTCCATATCACTTACCGGCCAGGGTCCAAAAATGTCAAACCCGATGCGTTATCCCGCATGTTCACAGAGACCGAAGTTTCATCAGCTCCAGATACTATCCTGCAAGCTGGAAATTTTCTGTTAACCCAATCCGATTTTGTATCGCAGATCCGTCAGGCATCCCTGAGAACTTCCTTACCTCCAGGCAGGAACCTGCAAGAAAGAGATGGGCTTTACTGGCAGGGAAATAAAATATTTGTACCACAGGACCTGCGCACTACCATCCTACAGGCCTGCCATGACTATCCTTTGGCGGGTCATTTCGGGGGACACAAGACTATGGACTTAGTTCAAAGACATTTCTGGTGGCCCAATCTAGCAAAGGATTGCAGGGATTATGTTAGTTCTTGTTTAACCTGCCTCAAGAATAAAAACAGTAAAAACAAGGCTTGGGGGTTACTAAGACCGCTGCCCATTCCTGAAAGACCATGGGATAGGATCGCAATGGATTTCATTGTTGAGCTTCCTCCTTCTGAAGGATTTTCATCCATCTTTGTGGTGGTTGATCGTCTTTCTAAGATGGCACATTTTATCCCCTTGAAGGGGACTCCATCAGCAACAGAGACGGCCGGGGTGTTCATTAAAGAAATTGTTAGGCTTCACGGAATTCCTGGTGACATTGTTTCTGATCGTGGGGTACAGTTCACGTCAAAGTTTTGGAAAGCATTGTGTGAAGCCCTGGGTATCAAACTCAGTTTCTCCTCAGCCTACCACCCCCAGACCAATGGGCAGACTGAACGTACCAACCAAACGTTGGAGCAATATCTACGTTGTTTTTCCTCCTTCACCCAGGACGATTGGGCCTCACTACTGCCTCTGGCAGAATTTGAATTCAATAATTCCACCCATTCTACCACAGACCAGTCACCCTTCTTTTCCAATTATGGGTTCCACCCCTCTTTTTTGCCAACACTAGTGCCGGACTCTCCTTTGCCAGCTGTCCAGGATAGACTAAACTTCCTTGTTACCAACAATCAGGTGTTGAGAGAAACCATCTCCAAGGCACAGGAAAATAGTAAAAGATTCTTTGATAAAAGAAGAAGGGGGGAATTGGACCTGAAAACTGGTGACCGTGTGTGGCTTTCAACAGCAAACCTGAAACTGGCATGCCCTTCCAGGAAACTGGGACCCAGATACTGGGGCCCCTTACCAGTTAAGAGAAAGATTAATCTGGTAGCATTTGAAATCGAACTTCCTGACTCATTTAGGATCCACCCTGTGTTTCATGCTTCGCTACTGAAGCCTGACGTAGCGAATCCCTTTCCGGATCGTGAAGTGGGACCCCCAGAAGCTATAATGGTGGATGGAGAAGAAGAGTTTGAGATTGAAGCCATCTTGGATTGTAGGAAACGACAGGGGCAGAACCAATACCTGATCAAGTGGAAAGGTTTTGGCCCAGAGGAAAATTCCTGGGAACCTGAGACCAATCTCCATGCTCAGAGACTGATACAGGCCTTTCATCGTTCCCACCCAGAGAAGATGGCTGAAATGGGCATCCGGAGGCTGCCCCTAAGGAGGGGGCAATGTCAGAGAACTCACACAGCAAGCACCCGTCTCCATGCAGCAGCTGCCAATCCTCGTTCTGCTAATACTAAGGTGCATGCACGGAACCATAGCCAGAGACAAATGAGATCCAGGGTGAGCATGCACAATGGCATCTCTATGCGAATGCGCACACGCGCTAACACGCGCCTGCGAGTGCCAAATCGCTAATGTGCTAACGCGCATGCACCAATGTGCCAAGGTGCTAATGTGCTAACGCGTACAGTACCTGACCGCGAGATTGTGTTTCCAGCGCGATGGTTCTCGGCGACAGGGTACTGTGAATGTCGCGCTGGCTCGCTCATCGGGAAAGGAAAACTTTGTTTTCCTTCCGCGATGAGTGACGGGCAGCGCTGACAGCTGTCTGGTATGAATCCTGAGGCGGGAACACCGCGCCAAATTTTAAATGAAAAAACCGGCGTGGGGGTCCCCCCCAATCCATACCAGACCCTTATCCGTGCACGCAGCCCGGCCGGCCAGGAAGGGGGGTGAGGACGAGCGAGCGCCCCCCCCCTCCTGAGCCGTACCAGGCCGCATGCCCTCAACATGGGGGGGTGGGTGCCTTGGGGGAGGGGGCGCCCTGCGGCCCCCCACCCCAAAGCACCTTGTCCCCATGTTGATGAGGACAAGGGCCTCTTCCCGACAACCCTGGCCGTTGGTTGTCGGGGTCTGCGGGCGGGGGGCTTATCGGAATCTGGGAGCCCCCCTTAATAAGGGGGCCCCCAGATCCCAGCCCCCCACCCTGTGTGAATGAGTTTGGGGTACATGGTACCCCTACCCATTCACCTAGGGAAGTGTCAATATAAAAAAAACACACTACACAGGTTTTAAGAGTAATTTATTAGTCAGCTCCGGGGTCTTCTTCCGACTTCGGGGGGTCTCCTTCCGACTTCTCCCGGTGTTCGGCCTCTTCTCCCGGTGTTCGGCCTCTTCTCCCAGGCCCCGCCGCTATCTTCTTCCAGCTCTATTGCCAGCAAGGGGCCCGGTCTGCTGCCGCTGTCTTGTCGCCACTGTCTCGCCGCCGCTGTCTTGTCGCCGCTGTCTCTCCGCTTCTTCTCTTCTTTTCTTCTTCCCCGATGTTGACACGATGCTCTCTCCGGCTCGAATGCTGTGTGCGAGCTGCGGAGCCATTTATATAGGCGGGTAACCCCGCCCCCTTACAACGTCATGGTCCCAGCATGCGCAGGGACTCTGGGGCCACGCCCTCTTATGACGCCGGTTTTTTCATTTAAAATTTGGTGCGGTGTTCCCGCCTCAGTATTCATACCAGACAGCTGTCAGCGCTGCCCGTCACTCATTGCGGAAGGAAAACAAAGTTTTCCTTTCTCGATGAGTGAGCCATCTCGGCGCTGGCTCCTGCGACGGGGCTCGTAGGTGTCAAATCTCGCCGAGAAGTGCGGCGAGATTGACACAATATCGCGGTCACCTACTGTACGCATGTACGCTGGCGCGAATCCTGGCACACAGCACCCTATATAAACAGAGAGTCTGCCTAGCATCAGTGCTGGATTGTCTTCAGCTTGTTCCTGTTGTTACTTTGCCTGATTGACCTTGCTCCTGAAAACCCGGATATCTTCTGACCATTCTCTTGGATCTCCCCTGCCTGCTGAACCTGCCTCTACCTGCAATACTGACCTTGACTTGAACTTATGATTACGGCTCTGCCTCCTGATTCTGTACCCTGCTGCCCGTCTGTTGCCAACCCCTGCCTGTTTATAACTACGGTTTTGCCTTCTGACTTGATACCCTGCTGCCAGCCTGTTGCCGACTCCTGCCTGTTCCTGATTCCACAGTTGATCCTGATCTGGCTCCCGCTGAACAAGTTTGGTGATCAGTTTCCACATCTCCTCAGCAGAGATTCCTATATCTCCAAGTTCCAGCCTCCTGCCTGCAGGCACCTGTACCCTTTCGTTGCCCTTGCACTCCCTGTACCCCCCACCAGGGGTGCTTGGACCGGAACCATGCAAGAGGCCACACTCATCATTTCGGGCTCCGCTGTAAGGTACGTGACAGTTACATAGTAGGTGAAGTTGAAAAAAGACACAAGTCCATCAAGTCCAACCTATGTGTGTGATTATGTCATAGAATATATTGTCTTTTGGTTTTCATATTGAGTTCCTCAAGCAGAAGTCTTGTTTGGACGCTATATTTAGTTTATTAGTCGCTTCTAGTGTACGTATGTGAGTTATAAGGGACAAAATTTTAGCCTGGCATTCTTTCTTAATTTTGTAAGCAACTTTTATAAATTCACCACGGATGACACATTTGTGTGCTTCCCATTGAGCAAGATGCGAAGTCTCTGTGGATTAATTTAAAGAGAAGTATTCTCTAAGACTTGTAGTGAATTTTTGTGTATCTACTGGATCTTTGAGTAGGAAGTTATTAAGTCTCCAGGTTTTCGTTCTGGAGATAGTTTCCAAGAAGACTAGTTGAATGGTGATCAGGTGATGATCTGAGATTGTCATGGTTTCTATTGTAACTTTTTGTAAAAAGAGAATGTCAGCTTGGGATATGAAAAAGTAATCAATTCGTGAGTATTTCTGGTGTAGGGATGAAAAAAAGTATAGTCTTTGTCTTGTGGATATAATGTTCTCCAAGTATCATGTAGCATGAGATTTTGGAATTGCAGTTTAATCTGTTTAAGCGCTCTGTAGGGCATGGCTGAGGATCCTGAGGATGTGTCTAGGAGTGGGTTAAGAGGGGTATTAAAATCTCCCCCGAAAATAAGAATCCCAGCTGAGAATGAGGACAGCAAGTCCCCAACTTGGCAAAAAAATGCGACTTGTTTAGTATTAGGAGCATAGATGTTGGCGATTGTGATAGGCCGTGAACCGATATTTCCCTTAAGGAAAATATATCTACCTTACTGATCATACATCAAATCTATTAGTGTTTGTTTTGAGATAAGAATGGAAACACCTTTTGTTTTAGAGTCTTTACTTGTAGCATGGAATAAAAGTGGAAATTGTCTGAGAGTTTTAGGGGTTTTGTCTGCCAAACATGTGTTTCCTGGATGCAAACAATATTGGCTCTAAGTTTATTAAACTCTCTGAGAAAGTGAGAATGTTTTTCAGGAATGTTTACGCTTTTGGCGTTAACGGATACCATTTTCTATGAGAAAGGAGAGCATTGAAGGTTGTGTGAAGACATGACGAGGATTGGTAAGTTGGTTAGCTTATAGTGTCAATTAAGAATTCAGGTGTGGGTTTTTCCTAGATTAGGAGAATGTGTTTGTTAAATATATTCTTATTTTGCGGAGAGAGAGGGGTATCAGGAGGGAGGGGGAGAGAAAAAGAGAGAAGAGAAAAAAAAAGTGAGGGGGTGTGAGAGGAAGAACGAGAGAGGCGAAAGGGTAGAAAAGAAGGTGCTTACTAGGAGAATAGAGAGGGCAGGGGAGTCTAAACCAGAGGCAGAGATAGGCCAGCTATTCTGCCTAGTGTATGAAGATGGGTGGGTTTGGGTTCTAGTTGAGTCCGATGAAGAACAGATTCCTGCAACATTGGACCTGGTCAAATGGATAAGAGTAAAAAGGGTAATCGGGTGTTAGCAAGTAGAAGTAGTAAGTTGGGTTAGTATTTACAAGGTATGAATGATGAGTCAGTGGATTGGTAAGTTTTGTTAACCTGTTGTCAGCGGTGTACTTTGAAAAAAGGCAGAATATTTAAGCAGTTTTGCTGAAGAGACCTTTATAGATATATATAATCATCCATATTATAGTCATATGGAAGGTAATTTAGTTTTACCTAAACACCCTTTAGCAAGTTCTTGGAGTGGGTTCTGTTAGAGAACGTGAGATTTTGACCCCTAGGGCGGTGTCTATTGAATAGTACTCTAGATTTAAAAAGTAAACAACAAACTGATAACATATTTAATACTTAGATAAGAGAAGAGGGATGGTTTGAGTGAGGACTGCTCCCTTGTAAATGCCATGGGGTGACAAAATATAAAGAAAACTAGTACAATCCTGAATCTAAAACAGACCTCTTAATAATCAGAGTTGTGAGGTTTTATTATGGGCATCGCAAAACCTAATGAGGAGTATGCCTTCTATTGATAAAAATTTTGTGTTGTACCGAGTACATACAATGTGATCTTGATAATTGGGGTCTAGGGTTTGTTTCATTACGACAGCATTGTCAATATTGAACAGTATAGCTGGCAGTCATTTATCTAATCATACATAGAGTTTGAGGAAAGGAAATGGGTAGACAAAATATATTTGCTGTGCATAGTTTGCATTCCCTGCGGACTATTTAGTGAATTGCAAAATCACTCCAGTGGGTCCTAAAGGGCTTCAGAGTTCTTCTGGGGTAAGTCATCTTCATGCTTTGCTAGAAAGAAATATAACTGGAAGTATAAGTTAGTGTCTGGTGTTAGCATATTACCTTGGAACGGTCATAGGCTATACCAGTTAAGAGATCTTTGTTAACTGTATATGGAGGGGTGAAAGGTGGAAGTCCTTTCCCAATACAAGTAGGGTGGATTAAGATTCACAATTACAAGGAGGATCTAGAATGAACTTCAGGTGTCCATGCGATCCCTTCTATGAGGTGGGGATAAGCCTGGGCTGCTGGTACCTCATCTCTGTGATTTGGGGTATGCACAGAAGAAATTAGAGTGGTTTCTGTGTCGTTGGTCTCTGTGTCTTTGTGCTCTTGGGGTGCAGTTGTTGGATACCTCGATCCAAGTTTTAGAGATAAAAAATAAACTGTACCAATCCGGTACTTTGATTAGGGGAATGCCCAGCGAGTTGCAGAATGCTTGTAGGTCATCAGGCATATGGAGGTTAGCTGTGTGACCCCTCCATGTGGCTGACAGACAAAAGGGGAACTTCCATCTGTATGGAATTCTTCTTATGCGGAGTTGATCCAGCAGGGGGAGTAAGGCTCTTCTGTGTTGGAGAGTAATGGTGGATAGGTCCTGAAATAATTTAATTTCAGACCCATTTAGGAGAACACGGTTATGCTCTCTAGCTTTTCTAAGTATTGCTTCTTTTAGTGGAAAATTCATTGGGCAGCAGATTATGTCCATAGGTGGGTCATTTTCGCGTCGGCCGGGTCTTAGGGCTCTGTGTATTCTCTCCATCCCAATAGGGGAGTCTGCTGGAATGTCCATTAAATCATTGAAGATACCTGTGACAGTTTTCTCAATATGTTGCTACCGTCTCTGGGACCCCTCTGATGCAAATGTTGTGATGGCGACCTCTATTATCAAGGTCTTCCAGGTGCCTGTGAATTTCTAGAATGTGTGAGAGGTTTGTGTCTGAGGACCTTTGTACTTGCCTGATGGCGTCAGCATGGCGTGTAGCAGTCTGCTTGATTGTTCCCATCCGAGCTGTAATAGAATGAATATCTGGTCTTAAATCAGTAATTGCCACCGATAAGGTTGCATTGATGTCCGCTGCTACAGCCTGTAAGTCTGTAAAGCATAAAGACTGTGACTGAGGTAGCTGTGCTTCCGATTTCCCACTGAGCTGGTGCGGGTTTGCTTGCTATGCAAGAATGCTCCATCCCTGAGACCGCATGGCCTCCTGAGGCCATGCAGAACATCGCTGGTATCTGATCCTTCTTCCCCATGTTTTTAAATTGTCATCTGCAGTTTTTCTGCCTGCCATGCTGTTGTACACCCTCTTTTATTTTTTGATGGTTTTTACATTTCTGTCCTCAATTTAAAGTGCGCTAAACACCACTTTTCATTGAATAAAGTGCACCTAATTACACATTTCCCAGTATCTATTAAATTTGAATAATAAGCCTTCCCCATCATGTCTGGGAGGCCAGCAAGGAGAGGCAGACATTCCCATGTAACTTTGAGGGGCCATCAGTGTCTGTGGACACAGGCAAGGCTGGATGTGGTCCGTCCTCAGGCAGGGCACTATTAGTTTAGTGATGTTGCCTGTGCTATCCAGCCACAGCATGCAGAGGAGGTGGTGGTCTGG
This sequence comes from Lithobates clamitans, assembly GCA_037952925.1. Taxonomy (NCBI): domain Eukaryota; kingdom Metazoa; phylum Chordata; class Amphibia; order Anura; family Ranidae; genus Lithobates; species Lithobates clamitans. The sequence goes on along the minus strand of JBBGZY010000075.1, from coordinate 581,689 downwards.
CTTACCAAACCCCCCTCATCCTTTGTCACCCAAGCAGAGACTAGTGCGCAGTCCACCGCAGTTGCCAGATCGGCTTATTCTGCCTCCTTGTCCACGACTATTCCTGCCATAGCCCCAGCATCATGCGTGGAGGAGTCAGCTGAATTATTTGAACACAACATCAGCCACTTGCACCTTGAAGATGCACAGAAATTACTTGATTCTGATGTTGGTTCTGAGGTTGAGGAAAGGAGTAACATGAGCCTACAGAGAGGGGAGAACACTGATAAACAACAAATTGGCAGTCATGTTCCCCCAGCCACAGTGTATTGCCAAGTTGGCTCCAGTGATGATGAGGATGGAGGGGATAATGAGGTCACTGACTTTATCTAAAAAAAAAAAATGTTAATCTTAGCTTGAGTGTACTACAACTTAAGTTCTTCACAAAAGGCTTGCTCACCGTAGTGCAAACATTTGTTATTTCCATCCAAAGTCTGCCAAAGAGAAACCAGAATTTATCTTAGTTACATAGTTACATAGTAGGTGAGGTTGAAAAAAGACACAAGTCCATCAAGTCCAACCTATGTGTGTGATTATGTGTCAGTATTACATTACATATCCCTGTATATTGCGGTCATTCAGGTGATTATCTAATAGTTTCTTGAAGCTATCAATGCTCCGCGCTGAGACCACCGCCTGTGGAAGGGAATTCCACATCCTTGCCGCTCTTACAGTAAAGAACCCTCTACGTAGTTTAAGGTTAAACCTCTTTTCTTCTAATTTTAATGAGTGGCCACGAGTCTTATTAAACTCTCTTCTGCGAAAAAGTTTTATCCCTATTGTGGGGTCACCAGTACAGTATTTGTAAATTGAAATCATATCCCCTCTCAAGCGTCTCTTCTCCAGAGAGAATAAGTTCAGTGCTCGCAACCTTTCCTCATAACTAAGATCCTCCAGACCCTCTATTAGCTTTGTTGCCCTTCTTTGTACTCGCTCCATTTCCAGTACGTCCCTCCTGAGGACTGGTGCCCAGAACTGGACAGCATACTCCAGGTGCGGGCGGACCAGAGTCTTGTAGAGCGGGAGAATTATCATTTTATCTCTGCAGTTGATCCCCCTTTTAATGCATGCCAATATTCTGTTTGCTTTATTAGCAGCAGCTTGGCATTGCATGCCATTGCTGAGCCTATCATCCACTAGGACCCCCAAGTCCTTTTCCATCCTAGATTCCCCCAGAGGTTCTCCCCCCAGTGTATAGATTGCATTCATATTTTTGACACCCAAATGCATTATTTTACATTTTTCTACATTGAACCTCATTTGCCATGTAGTCGCCCACCCCATTAATTTGTTCAGGTCTTTTTGCAAGATTTCCACATCCTGCGGAGAAGTTATTGCCCTGCTTAGCTTAGTATCGTCTGCAAATACAGAGATTGAACTGTTTATCCCATCCTCCAGGTCGTTTATGAACAAATTAAATAGGATTGGTCCCAGCACAGAACCCTGGGGGACCCCACTACCCACCCCTGACCATTCTGAGTACTCCCCATTTATCACCACCCTCTGAACACGCCCTTGTAGCCAGTTTTCAATCCATGTACTCACCCTATGGTCCATGCCAACGCACCTTATTTTGTACAGTAAACGTTTATGGGGAACTGTGTCAAATGCTTTTGCAAAATCCAGATACACCACGTCTACGGGCCTTCCTTTATCTAGATGGCAACTCACCTCCTCATAGAAGGCTAATAGATTGGTTTGGCAAGAACGATTCTTCATGAATCCATGCTGATTACTGCTAATGATATCATTCTTATTACTAAAATCTTGTATATAGTCCCTTATCATCCCCTCCAAGAGTTTACATACTATTGGTGTTAGGCTAACTGGTCTGTAATTCCCAGGGATGTTTTTTGGGCCCTTTTTAAATATTGGTGCTACATTGGCTTTTCTCCAATCAGCTGGTACCATTCCAGTCAATAGACTTGTTCCGAGTGCACTAAATTTTGGCCTCATCATACAGACTGGCTCCCTAAGCCCTTGTTTACAAAATAAAGAAAGCTTGCAGGGAAAATCTATTTAGGTTCAATAAGTTTTTATTGCATATAAAATAATTTTCCAAACGGAAGATGAATACATTAACATGACCAGATGCTCGACATCGGGCAAACTGGCTTAATAGGAAAGGAACATACATAAGCAGAAAGGTGCAATATTATACATTCTGTCGTCAATATGTAGATAACTTGGTGTCTCAACAGCTTTCAGAGCTTTTACTGTTAAATTTATTAACAAAAATTCCCGAGATCTGGGCGCCCCAAGGGGATCATGCTGCGCCCAGATGTCAAGGATCTCAAAATAAACAGACAGGTAATATAAAAGCCTACAGCATATATACATTGACGTGTTGTCTAGTATGCTGGGTGTTTTCAGAAAATTAATACTGAAGATCAGAATACTTTGGGTTGCAAATCGTGGCTATAGATAGCCAAAGGGCTAGTATAAGAAAAAAGAAAAGAGATAGTATGAAGGGAAAAAAAAAGGGGGGGTGAGGGAAGGGAGACTGGTAGGGTAGATAAGAGAGGGGGGGAGAGGGGAGGAGGGGGGAAAGGGAGACAGCGAGCCTCATCCCAAATTGGAACCTATATTTCTAGGGTGTTTGATTTGGGTTGAGTGGTCCTGTACCCTGACCAGATGCACTTGTGTCTGTGAGTCTGCATTTTAGTTTATCTGAAGTAGAGTAATGCCTCCAGATACTCCAGATGAAGGAGAATTTTGCATATTTGTCTATGGTTCTGGCTTGCATTTCCTCCATAAGCATGGTATTGTTTATCTCACTCACCCACTCTATGAGAGATGGGGGAGTGGTGGATTTCCAGTGTCTAGAGATTAATTGCCTTCCAGTACTGAGAGAGAATTTTAGGAGGATGTGTTTTTGTGACTTCATTTTGCCAGGTAGTATGGAGAGGAGAGCAATAAAAGGAGAGGGGGAGAGCGGTTTATCATAAATTTCAGTATAGGTCAGGAAGATTTGAGTCCAAAACGGACGGATCACATTGCATTCCCACCATATGTGGCTATACGTACCCTTCGCTGAGTTACATCTCCAACAGATGTCGGTGGTTGATGGAAACATGATCCTGAGATTCGTTGGCACTCGATACCATCTGGATAATACTTTATAATTTTTTTCCTTGGTATAGCACGAGATGGCTGATTTGTGGCTAAAGAAAAAGGCTTTACCCCATTCAGCAACAGTTATTTCCCTCCCGAGTTCCTCTGACCACGCTTTGGTATAGTTGGGTATGGTATCATAAGTGTGTTCTATGATCAGTTTGTAGATCAGTGAAAGGGTGTGATGGGGAGTCTCCGATAATGTGCATAGTTGTTCGAAGCCAGTCAAAGGTCTGTGAATCTGGAGTCGTATAATTTTTTGCAGTAGGCTGTCAGGTGTAAACGCGTTAACCACGTCACATTGGAGGATGTGATGTTTAACTCTGACATGAAAGTACCATGTGTGCTATTAACAAATTGTTGTGCTGTGGGCCAAGCAGCTCTGTTATAGTTATCTATGATTTGAGTTGAACAGCCCTCAGGAAGGGCCGGGTTGTCAAATAGGGTAGTAAGGGGACGTGGTTCAGAGGAGAACAAATAGCTTTCCTTTCTACGGTACCAGGTTATCAGGGCATCTCTGATCAGAGGGGACAGCTTAGTAAGAGATCTATGGGTCCGTTCATAACCCCATGGCAAAGCCCAGAGGTCAATTGAAGATAAGTCTTGTTCCATCAGGGTGAAGGCTTTAAGTAGTGGGCGGGGGAACCATTCCAGGATACGGGAGACCACTGCCGCGGTGTGATAGAGTTCAAAATCTGGGAGGCTTGTCCCACCTCTAGAGGTGGGGGCGCATAAGACTTTGTGTTTCAGTCTGGGATGGTCTCCCCTCCATACGAATCGAATCGCCATAGAACGGAGAGTGCGGAAGAAAGCGGATGGTAGAGCAATCGGGAGGGCTTGAAATAAATATAGTAGTTTAGGGAGTATGTCCATTTTCAGTACATTCATGCGACCAAACCAGGATATTGGCAAATCCCCTCGGCTTTCTGTGAGGCATCTGAGTTTTGTGAGAAGTGGACTGTAATTTAGGGCGTATATTTCCGATGCGTGATTTGGAATAGTCGTACCCAGGTATGAAATTGATTTTGTTTGCCATTGAAATGAGAAGTTGGCCTTAAGAGATGAAAGAGTCGCCTGTGTTAAGGAAATATTCAGTGCTTCCGTTTTGGAGATATTCCACTTATAATTACTGAAACCTCCGAACCGGTTGATTTCAGTAAGTATGGATGATATACTAATATGGGGGTGAGTCACATAGAGAAGCAGGTCGTCTGCGTAAAGGGAAAGTTTGCAAGTTTGCATTGTGAGGATGGGGTCTGTATCCCTCGTATGTCAGGATTTGCTCTAATAGCTTGGGCCAGCTTTGTCTTGTGCCATTTGAGATAGTGAGTTCCTCTGATTGGGTCCCATTAACTAAAATTTAGCTGAGGGTCTGGAATATAGGGACATGATGCGTGAAAGCATTCTAGTTCTTAGTCTATTTGGGAGAGGGTGGTTTGGAGAAAGGGCCAGCTGACCCTGTCAAAAGCCTTCTCTGCATCACAGGAGAGAAGGCAGGTCGGTATGTGGTTACGTTGGGCAAAAGTCAGGAGGTGGATGGTTTTGGTGGTATTGTCCCTGGCTTCACGTCCAGGGACAAAACCCACTTGATCTCTATGTATTAGATTTGGCAAAATTGGTGAGATACGGTTCGCTAGGATCTTAGCATATAATTTAAGATCTATATTTAATAGGGATATCGGTCTATAATTAGAACATAGGGAGGTGTCCTTGCCTGGTTTCGGGATGACTACTATTTGGGCTTGGAGTAAAGTGGGGGAGGGAGATAAGTTCTCATCTATTACATTGAATGCTTTGGCCACCAGGGGAGATAGCAAAGGAGCAAACGTCTTATAAAAGCGTGAGGAGAACCCATCTGGTCCTGGGCTTTTACCATTCTTTAGGTTTTTTATGGCAAATTGGAGATCAGAGTCAGTCAGAGGGGATTCCAAGTCCCCTGCATCAGAGGCTGGAATAGTTGGGAGTGCAGTTTCCTGAATGTATGAGGACAGGTCTTGTGTCAGGGGACCTGTTTGGGGCTTGGATGGCGGTGCTTGGGGAGTGAGATTATATAGGGTGGCATAATATTGACGGAATTCTTTGGCTATGGACGAGTTATTTATTATTTTACCATTGTTGGGAGAGTTAATACAGGGGATAGACTTCTGGATCTGTTTGGGCTGAAGAGTCTGTGCAAGATGTCTACCACACTGGTTGGCTTGTGAGTAATGGGTGAATCGCCCTCTATCTCTCGCTACCAGTGAGCGTTCTGCAAAAATTTGCAAGAGGTCTCTTCTGGCGTTAGTGAGTTCTAGTTGTAGTTTGCCATCGGGGGATCGTTTATGTGCCTCCTCTAAGGTGGCTATTAAGGACAGGAGACGTGTGATGTTTGCTGTTCGTGCACGTTTAAGTCTGGAGCCGTGTTGGATAAGTTTACCCCTAAGGACACATTTGAGGGCTTCCCATTTCATGAGTGGGTTGGTGTAGTCAAGGTCATGGTCTGAAACGAAGTGTTTAATGGTTTGTGTGATGTCCTGGGTACATACCAAGTCCGAGAGCAAATTGTCGTTTAATCTCCATGTGGCTCTCTTCCTTTGTGTGGGTATACTTCCCAAGCTCATATGTATGGGGGCATGGTCAGACCACAAAGTGAGGCCTATAGAAGTTTTGGGGGAAAAATCTAGTAAAGATTGGGAGATGAAGATGTAATTTAGTCTACTGTAGTTGGAGTGTGCCGGGGAGTAATATGTGAAATCTTTAGTGGTGGGGTGTAGCATCCTCCAGACGTCCACTAGGGATAAGTCTGAAAGGAGTGTACGTATTTTGGTCAGGGAAGCCGGGAAAATTGAGGACTTACCCGTTGAGGTGTCAAGGCGCGGTATCACGGCGGTATTGAGGTCTCCTCCCAGGATCATGTTGGTCGTGCTAAATCTTTTCAGGCGAGCAGTCATCGCAGAGAGGAATTGCAGCTGATCCTGGTTTGGAGAGTAAACATTGATTCTAGTATAGATCATATTCATATATGAAAGTTTTAGAAAAACATGTCTCCCTAGTGGATCAATAAGGGTGTCTAGCACATCTGGTGTGAATGAAACATGGAATGCGATAGAAACCCCCTTGGATTTTGCCGAGGGGTTGGTACTATGAAACCAGGTGGGATATTGCTAGTGGAGGAGATGCGGAATTCTGTCAGACCTAAAATGAGTTTCCTGGAGAAGTAAAATTTGGGTACATATTTTGTGAAAATGGTATAGTATTTGCCTCCTTTTCTCTGGGGTGTTAAAGCCCCTACAATTTAAAGAGGAGACTTTCAGGGAGGTTTGTACTGCCATGGGGAAGGGGATTTGGTATTTAGGCATAATTTAACATGGGGGAGGCTCGCTGTCTCAAGTAAGGGGGGGGAGGGTGACGAGGTATTAGAGCAACCTCTGGTGTTGAGTTGTAAGATAAGTGTAAGTGAAAAAGAAAAAAGAAAAACAGATAGAACAGAAAAGTAGAAGAACCAAGGCCTCAGAGGCCGCATTAAGAACATTGTGTTCAAATTTCATCTAATGCCACTACGGGCGCTGAAAACCCTATGTGGGGGGTAGTGGTCAGTCCACAGAGGGGCCCGCACACAGCGGGCAACTAAAAAAAAAAAGAGAAATAATTAAATTCTTCTATAACTTTAGCAACTCAGGACCCTGCGTAGCTGTATGCATTTTGCTATACTATAGTGAGTTGTCCAGCCGGACAAGACCTAAAACTGAAATCCAATAACCTGACTGCCTGCAGGGTCAACAATTTAGACTGTAAAAATAACATTACAACATGAAGAGGTGAGGGGAGGGGTGGGGGGGGTCCGGAGGGGACCCGAAACAAAGTAGGTAATCACAGCATCAGGTAGGGATCTCGATCAAATGAGAAAGGTCCATTTTACTAAGATCTCAAGTCAAAACCTGTGTGTGGAAAGAACACATAAAAGCATAATGTCCCAAAGATACTGTAACTACAAAACCGGGACTGCTTCACTGGTGAGGTGCCTGTGAAGGAAAAAATGGTTAATCAGATAATCTGCGGCAAGGATTCATCCATCTGTTGTTTTGGGGAAATCCGACTTTGAGCGTTTGTTCTTCCTAGATTGCTTTTGCCAGTTAGATGTGGCTGGAAATCCAGGAGTCGCTGCGTGGATTGGCCAATCCGGGATGGGGATCTGGGGTAGTTCAAAAGTCCCGAGGAACTTTGGGAGGTCACCCAGAGTGCAAAATGTCGCCGACCGCCCCTCATGGGATGCAAAGAGGTTGAATGGGATACCCCAGCGGTATTATGTTTTGCATGAAGAGCTCCTGTAAGGGGTTTCAAAGCACGTCACATATCCAGGGTCAGCTTAGAGATATCTGGTAATAGAGTCACAGCGGCTTCATTAAAGTATATGGCATCTTGGGTGCGTGCTGCACGCATAATAGCATCTTTAACCGCATAAAAGTGGATTCTGCAGATCACGTCCCTGGGGTGTTCCAGGTTTGGATTTTTATGGCCGAGGGCTCTGTGTACACGATCAAGTTCCATGGGAGTTTCTTTATTTTTTTGGAGCAGATTATTAAATATGGCGATGACTGCAGGGGCCAGGTCTTTAGTTTCCACAGACTCCGGGAGGCTGCGTATACATATATTGTTACGTCTGGCTCTGTTTTCTTGGTCATCTTGGTGATACATCAATTGCTGTATCTGTAATGTGTGCTCCTGCAAGATGATTTCATGTGTCTGTAGTGTAGAGACAGTTTCTCTTACAGTTTGTTCTACATCTTCCAGCCTGTGACATCTCAGCTCAGAGATCTCCTGCTTGTAAGAGCGTTCAAGACTCTGAACACATGCCTCAAAATCATGTCTGGTGGGGAGAGCCTTGATGTAAGCTTCCATGTCCCATCCACTAAAAGACCGATGTGATGTTGGGGAGTGACATGCAGAGCGCACAGATTTATTTTCTGAGTCTGGAGGGGATCTAGCACGCTGCCTGGTTGTCATATGTGGTGTGGAGCATTGTGAAGTGGCTCCTTGTGAGGCCGCATGTGTGCCTGAGGAGCGGGTCGGCGCTATCTTGGATTTGGGGGGGCCGTGCTGATTTTGTCCTAAATGTATAAAGAATCCGTCAATTTCCCCCTCGGTTTGTGTGTCGGGGTATGGCGTCCTTCTCCCCCACCCCTCTTCCCCATTACCGACCTGTCAGCAGAGTTCTGGAAGTGCTGAGAGCCTCTTTTAGCCCGGTGTGTGCGGGAGCTCCTGAGAGACACGTCTCACTCCTCCATGAGCTTGGCCACGCCCCCCCGGGAAAATCTATTTAAATGTAATTTTTTTCTTTATATATGTCAGTTTTGCTGCAGCAGATTCTATACATGGTACAGGTGGGCCACTTTACGGGCAGACTAAGGGGACCCCCCAGGCACTATATTTATTTAAAGACATTTTTCATTTTTATTGTTTCACTGTAAGCACCATTAAAATCACTGCTCCTTTAAAAATGATCTTTTTAAAAAAAAAGTTTGCATTGATACATGTCTCCCAGGGCAGTACTCGGGCCCCCATACCCTTTTTTGGCCAATAGCTTGCATATAAACCTTCAAAATGGGCACTTTTGATTTTTCAAGTTTGGGTCCCATAGACTTCAATAGGGTTCGGAACTCAGGTCTGAACTTTTGTGATGTTCGAGAGTTCTGGCACAAAACAAACCAGGGGGTGTTCGGCCCAACTCTAGAAAAACAAAAACAGACATGCTGTGTGAATTGGAACACATACTGTAACAAGCATGAAGCAGAGCTTTCTCAAATTTGACTGCAAAAGTGGAAATATGCTTTAAATAAGGAGCACTTTTATTGTATATCCTTACCTGTTTCCTTTGATTCCTTTGGTTCCTTTGGTTTCAGGCAGCACAGTGCCCAAGTGGTTAGCCTTTTGCCTAGCAGCACTATGGTCCTCGGTTCAAATCCCAACCACTGCACCACCTGCCTGGAGTTTGCATGTTCCCCTGTGCCTACATAAGTTTCCTCTGGGTACTCCAATTTTCTCCCACACTCCAAAGACACGCTGGTAGGTTAATTGGCTGCTGTCCAAATTCGCCCTAGTATGTGTATTTATGAATGTTTGTTTAGGGACCTTAGATTGTAAGCTCCTTGAGGGCAGGTATTGATGTGAATGTGCAATATATTTGTAAAGCGCTGCATAAATTGACAGCACAATAAGTACCTGTAACCAATAAAATATTATCAGTCTGACACACTGCAACACTGATCTCGGTAAAGAGCCTCTGACGGAGGCTCTTTAGCACATGATCAACTGTGTCCAATTACAGCTGATCATGATGTAAACAGGAAAAGCCATGTTTCAGCTTTTCCTCACTTGCTTCTGACAGACGCGAGTAGAGTAGAGCTGAATGGCGGCTCTCCTGACAGAGGGGGGGTCTGCTCTTATTGATTATCAGCGCAGCCCCCCAGAGGATGCCCACCCAGGACCACCAGGGATGCCCACCACTGACCAACAGATATGCCACCCATGGCCATCAGGGCTGCCAATCATTGCCCACACATGATGCCAATCAGTGCCCATCAGCAATGCCTGCCAGTGCCTCCATATCAGTGATGCCCATCAGTGCCATCTATCAGTATCCATTAGTGTCCCCCATCAGTGTCCATCAGTGCCACGTATCTGTGCCCATCTATGCCCATCAGTGCCACCTATCAGCACCCATCAGTGCCTCCTATCATTGCCCATCAGTGCCACCCATAAATACCCATCAGTGCAGCCTTTCAGTGCCCATCAGTGCCACCTATCTGTGCCCATCAGTGCCGCCTATCAGTGCCACCTCATTGGTGCTACCTCATCAGTGCCACCTTATCAGTGCCCATCAGTGCAGCCTCATCAGTGCCCATCAGTGAAGGAGAAAACGTACTTATTTACAAAATACAAAAGTTTTTTTAAAATTTGTTTAGCAAAAATAAAAACCCTCAGTGGCGATCAAATACCACCAAAAGAAATCTCTATTTGTGGGAACAAAATAATAAAAATGATGTTTGGGTACAGTGTAGCATGACCGCGCAATTTTCACTTAAATAGCGGCAGTGCTGAAAATTGGCTCGGGCAGGAAGGAGGGAAAGTGCCCTGTATTGAAGTGGTTAATTATGTACTGTACAGGAATCTATGAGAAAATGATCATTGGCAGTTAAATAGTGCCTGCATTATTGACTGTCTGCCAAAGCCTAAAGCTACTTTAACATCCCATTTTTTAAAACAAATTGATATTGTTCAGACAGTGCACTGAATGATAAAGGATCAATTGTATCTCTCCTTCACAGTAAATAATGTTGATAAAAGAGTTTTAATTTCCAGTTGTTGTGTTAGGCAGCCACAGTTCTGCAGATAATATTCTATTCGGCTCAGTCAAAAAAAAAAAAAATTGACTATTGTTAACCTGGGTGTTGATTGCAGAAACACTCATGGCTTAAATTCCAGCCAGTTGAGCAGGAATCAACCAAATTCAAGCTTTTCCTCCTGATGCTTAAGCACATTGTTGATCGTTCAGGCTCCAGTCTCATTTCACTACTTGCCTGCAATGACTTGGTCACATGACACATAAAGGACAGTTCCTCTCTGTGTGGTCAGCCCCATCAGCCCATACTCTTTAAAGAACACTAAGACCTCCACTGTGCCACATCAAAAGTTACAAGGACAAAAGGTTGTATAGGAACTAATGCTAACAAAATGTTGGACTTTTATGGCACCCATATGAGACAAAACACTTTCTATTTTTTTTATAAACTTTATTTACAATTCACAATAAAAACATTTGTACATGCACACATATTTCAACCAGAGTCACCACGCATGCTCAAGGTGGCGCCCAGCACAGCAGAGACATTCCCAAGGGGACCCAGCAGCCATGCCCTTCCAAACTGTGGGAACCACATCTGCACAGGAACCCCAGGTGCAGCATGGGACAAGTACCTCTGGCCCCAAATGGGACAAGGACCCATCCCTCTGAGCTCAAGGAGACAAAACATCACACCCCACCTCCAATGGAAGAAAAGAGTGTGTGTATAGGGAGCATATGTCCACCCATAGACCGCTGCATGGAGTCCAAACTGCCATTTTGAGGTTCTAGACCCCTATGTCCGCCCAATAGACTTGTTGTGTGTGTTGACACCCTGCCATTTTGAATGTAAGCATATTGTCTATTTATCCCCTTTATTGCTAGTAAATTGTTGTATATCTAGATAAAAAAAGTAATGTTTCTCTATTTATCTGCCAAAGCATGTTACCCCATTTGGCACAGTCCTGAGGAAGCTACACATTATGTGAAACGCGTTGACATGTGAATTCAGACCTACACACCTTATTCTACTCTGCTTAGGTCATTGTATATAAGGGATTTTGTTCCAGTCCTTCTGGGGTATAATTTGTACAAGATCCTAATATGAATTGTAAATAGAGATTCTTTTTTTTTTTATACAAGTGTTTTGTCTCATGTGGGAGCCATTAAAGTCCAACATTTTGTTAGTATTAGTTAATATACATCCCATCAGCCCATACTCCTCCACTGATGACAGAATCAATTTCTTGGTAGTCCCACAAGGGACCAACATCTGCAACATAGATCGTGGGACTCCTACTACTATAGGGTTAGCCTCATTGGAGACTTATACTTCTTTGTATTTAAAAGAATTTGAGATCGCTTGCTGCAACTGATTGGGTGACTGATTCCCTACCCAGGATTTTGGAGTTTTACAGTTTAATATTATTCTAAATGATAAAAGTCTCTGGAAATATATATATAAATGTCATACTGTGATGAGATTCATTTTGAAAGTTACTTCTATATGCCTTTATCAAGGACAGATCAGCCATTTTGCTATGCATGTATTTCTATTTTGAAACTTTCTGTCAGCATGTTGGGAGGAGTTATGTGTTTTACTATAGATTCGTAACCCTATATGCAAGAATGGGTGTTACATTTATATCTAGTTTACTACTACTCTAGAAAAATATGTAAGGGTATTGCACCATGTTAAAGTATAAAAAAGAGTGCCAGAATGGACAGTTCCAGAGAGAAATTTTACACTCTGAAAGCACGTACCAGTCAATATCTCTCTCCTTCTGAATACTTGAACATTCCTTGTATGCTGCTTAGCTGCTTAGGTAAAATAGGTAAAATAGACCCTATTTGCAAACAGAAACAACAGTCAATGTATAATCTAAAATATACACATCAGTGTATTAATTCTGGGAATGAGGAATATGTTGATCTTCAACATTGCTTTTTATTAAAATTTATTTACTGTTGCCATTTTAAACAAGAACACAGATACAAAAGTACAAACATGCTTTTAAGCTCTCATGCTTCAAAGTAAAGAGAAAAAAGAAAAGAATACCACAATAAAAATAATAATAATAAAGGAAGCCCTAAATGGGCATACTGCTTCAGTAACTAACATTACGTGGGCATTGAAGTGCAAATTACAACATCCAATCCATTACTGAATTATCAATGGCCATGCTAACTGAGAGAGCAATTTTTTTTAATTTTTTTGTTTTTTGAAGGAATACATAAACATATGATGAAAAAAGAGGAAATAGAGTAAAGAAGGATTCAAAACAAAATTGAGGGAAGAGAAAGAAAAGAATAGATGCACTACGGCTGATTCCAGACCAGGGGTACATATGAGATAGTAATAGACATTTAATAACAACAATTATAAGATGGTATGTTATTGTCAGGGGTATATAATAGTATCATAATATAATGGAGTAGTTTTAAACTCGAACCAGCAGGCCCATATCTTAGAGTATTTGTACACAGAGCCCTTAGCATAATGCATAAGTTCTTCCTTGAGACACATATCAATAACTTTATGAAGCCACTGAGTTAAGGTAGGTACAGACCATTGCCTCTAATTCATAGGGATTAAGGATTTAACAGCATTTAATAAATGCAAGATAATCGACCAATAATGGGTGAAGCGCCATGGCTTCGGTTGAAGGAATAAACATATTAAGTATCTCAGATTTTTACATATTGATTTTAAAATTAGAAAGAGCTTGAAAAACCCGTAGAGAGGCCATTATGTTTGGTAAAGTAACGCTAGGTTGCTGAACATAAAATAAAATATCATCCACGTACGCGGCCAACTTATGTTCAACTCCCTAAACTGTCACACTGTCGATATCTGGATTAAGTCTAACCATCGAAAGAAAAGGTTCCAATGAAATGGCAAATAACAGCAGTGAAAGGGGGCAACTCTATCATGTGCCATTATTAAGTGTAAACAAGTCGCTAAGCGAACCATTTACCCGTAATCTTCAACTTTACTTATTGGTAGACTGCATATCTCAAGAAACTGAAAAGCTTTCCATCTCTACCAGTTAATTTTGATTGCTTTCCTGTGCATTCTTCTTATGTAAATTATGTTGGTATGGGCTTTGAAAGACTAAGAAAAAGAAATTGCAAAACACCATCTATTCCAAGTATTTGACTGGCTTCACCCTGAATCGTTTCTGTAACACTAATGGCTGAATTCCATTAACAAAAAAATGACATCGACAAGTCACCATTATTTACAATTTTATTTACAATTTTACATTATGCATATCAAATGTTTATTATAAATATAATTTGCAAAGTTAACAGAGCTTTTAGTAGATTAAAAAATGGAAATAACATAAAGAATATGTTATAAAATATGACTAAATGTAGCAAAATAACTGCTAAATTTCATAAATATAAGCCCTGAAAAAAAAATCTAAATACAATTAAATAGTACTACTATAATTAAATTGTTTATGGTATTGCATTTTTGTGCAATTCACAAATTGTAATAAATTAAACAAAGGGGTTTATTTACTAAAGGCAAATCCACTTTGCACTACAAGTGCACTTGAAACTGCATGGAAAGTGCACTTGGAAGTACAGTCACTGTAGATCTGAGGGGGGCATGCAAGGAAAAAAAAACAGCATTTTAGCTTGCAGATGCTTGGCTGATAAAATCAGCAATGCTTCCCCTCATTTCAGATCTTCCCCTCAGATCCACAGCGACTGCAATTCCAAGTACACTTTCAGTGCACTTGCAGCGCACTTGTAGTGCAAAGTGGATTTTCCTTTAGTAAATCAACCCCAAAATGTCTCATTAAAAAAAATTAACATGACACCAAGCTGCTATAATCAAGCTTTCAATTCCACACTCATTTTTTCCACGATGAATTCTGAAATATCCATTTTCACCCCAAGAGTTTCCCCAAGAATTGGCAATGATCTGAAACAGAAAATAATAATAATAATAATAATAATAATAATAATAATAAAAACAAATATTTACTTTTCTAAAGCTTAGCATTTTTAAATTAAAACTTGTTTTGCAATTTAAGAGCATGTCATATTCACAGTAGCCTACTGACATGCTCAACATATGCATTACTACATACTGTATGCAACAATTCCCAGTCCTGCTTTCAAGATAACTGCCTGGATGTAATGTTGACCACTTAGCTTCATTACTTATGGTGTTAGTAGCATAGAATAAGAGTACAGTCATTGAAGCCAGAACTTATGACCGGTTTACTTGATCTAGGTCCATGATTGAATACGTGAATAAACTACACAAGCAGCATGGCAGCCAGACAACTGCAGACTGCAAACTAACATACTGGGTCAGGGATTCAAGAGTTAAAATCTCCTTGCCCTAATAAATATTTTCAGTATCCTCTTTTTCAAAGATAAACGTTGTGTAAACAACTTCCAGAACAGGGATGGCCTTTAGGCAAAGCATTTTTTGCTTGGTGTAAGTGCCATAGCCTGTGTTCAATTAGCATGACATGTCTCTAGTTTTTGGCACCAAGACACTGTTAGATCTCTGCTCAAGATTGCTAATATTTTGCACTAATTGTTTTCATTGCCATAATCTCATTTAAAATCTGGGCCCATTCCAGGAGATGGGGCAAGGAAGTAGATTAGCAATGTCGGGATATAGCCACCTGGGCTGCTAGTAGGCAATGCCATAGAATGCCTCTTTTAATTTTGGAGATGGACCCAGGGATCATCAACAACAGGGCTGGGGAAGACTGAACATTGGAGATGTACATGGTGTTGAATGAAAGAAATACATTCTGCCAAGATGGCGAGCTCAAACAACAGTCCCACCAGATGCGTAGGTTAAAGTCCTCCTGGCATCTCCAGCAACTGTTAAGAGGGGCAAGGTATATGCAATTGAGGTCAACTGGGTCCAGTGCTATAAAGACACAATTTCATATTTCCCCTCCGGCAGTCCCCTTCTTCAAGGTTCCATATAACTGGGATACGTTGTGGTCTGGAGGTGCGTCACAGGAGAGAAAGTCTTCCAGTGTCATGAGAGTGTGCACTGCATGGGATTCCCTCTTAAAGTGGATGTAAACCCTCACCGATACCCAATGAAGTGAACAGCCTCAGATGATACACAGGGATGAAATAAATGTCCTTATATAAGTTTTACATGTATATCTGCTGTCTTTATATACAGCTTTATATACTGTTTAGAAAGTGCACATCGTGTTAGGAGATTTTCTCTTCCTATTCAACACTACAGTGAAGCCTGGGCATACAGCCAAGACAGCTGATTGGAGGAAAGGCACACACCCCCTCTCCTCATAGGTAGAGACTTTCAGCTCTGATCATTGAATGGTTCAGGGCTCTGTTAATCGCTTTATAGCATCCTCCCCAACACAAAACTCCAGCTGTTTTTATCACAGTTGATGGAGAACTTGTCAGGAGTTATCAGGTTGATAACAAAAAACTGGGCAGGAGACAGCTACAGGACATAGTGCTTTGAAGAGAGATAAGAAAAGAGATGAGAATAGAGATGAGAAAAGAGATGAGAAAAGAGGTAGAGAGATATGAGAGAAAGAGATGAGAGAGAGAGATAGAGATAGATAGAGAGAGAGAGAGAGAGAGAGAGAGAGAGAGAGAGAGAGAGAGAGAGAGAGAGAGAGAGAGAGAGAGAGAGGTATTGAAGAATTACTGATGGTAGTGATTATATACCAAAACAGGTAAAGTGAAAAAACAGTCTCCAATAACTAGAAAAGGTGTCCATAGCGGAGTAAAAGTTCATCAATAAATGGAACGCAATATTTTTTATAAGAAAAAGAGGAATATATGCGGATGGTGCCTTTAATTCAATAGGTAAACAGAACAGTGGTCTTCATGTATTCAGGGTCCACACATAAAGGGCAATGGCAGAAGAAGTGAATACGCTTACCAGAAAGGGTGGACACATCAGGCTTATGGATCAATCAATCCCGAGGGTGCTTGATAGATGGCAATGGTGGTGTGTTCCAATGGCCTCATCTAGAGCAACCGTGGATGGATGGTGATGCTCGGATCCCCAGCGGATGGATGGGTTCACATTCACAGAGAGCAGACAGCTGGAGCATGCAGACTCCACCACACAGGATATCAGATCATATGGAGAAAGAAAAAGATCTCCACATGCATGAATCCAGTATAAAAGGTTTCAAAACATGTTTTATGAACATGTTGGATCACTAGGGGCCATATAGCAGGCATTATATATGTAATTTTATCCTCCCATATATCTAGGGCTTTGGCTCTCTAGATGATCTATTTGTCAGTTACTATACTTGTTATGATATGAGGGGTCCATTTTTCATATTTACAATTTTTTTGTAATTTTTTTGTATTTTTATTCTTTCCTATATGGGATGCCTATATAGTCCTTTTGGTCTATCTCTGGCTCTATATATACATTTGTAGTCTAATGTCATAAGTGTATTTAGTGTATTTATATGTGCAATATATGGTTAAAAGTTGTTTTACATCTACAGTTCTATAGACACTAGTGCGGGATGTCTTGTATGCTCACATTCCGCTCGATGTCCAAATACACCTTTTTTGTTTTGTTTTTTTTCTTCTCACCACTGCTTTAGTAGCATTGTATATACACTTCCGTAGACACAGGAAGTTGCTAGGATACGAGTGCTTCGTTCCGGCATGCAATGACGCCTATTCATGGCGAGTGGGTGGGGTTATCTCACCCCTGGCCGTACAATCATACTGGCTCCTTCCTGTAATGGAAATGAGGCTTGGAGTGCATATGCCAGTGCGCGATGACATCATCCACAACAACGCTAGCATGTGACTTTATTTTAGGTATTTTGATTGGGTGATGTTATCACATGCCCCATTGATGCTGTCTGTGAGCACACTGACTGTCCCTGATTGGCTGTTGTGTCCGCCTAGCGGTTGCACACACAGCTGATTGTTGTTTTCTTTAATTTTAATGTGTTTTTATGTAGCGTGGTGCCAAACACAAGGCTGTATGCCCCAGTTGAAGGACCATCGTCCGAAACATGTCGGGTTGCTGAGCTGTTTGTGCCCTGTCACCACGCGATTTTATATACCCATTTGTGATCACTACCATTACTCACCAAACCTGGTGTTTGTATATCCTTTTTCTTGGCGTTTTTTTAATAACCTTTTATACTGGATTCATGCACTATGTGGAGATCTTTTTCTTTCTCCATATGATCTGATATCCTGTGTAGTGGATTCTGCATGCTCCAGCTGTCTGCTCTCCGTGAATGTGAACTCATCCATCCGCTGGGGATCCGAGCATCACCATCCATCCACGGTTGCTCTAGATGAGGCCATTGGAACACACCACCTTTGCCTTCTATCAAGCACCCTCGGGATTGATTGATCCATAAGCCTGATTAACATACCTTTCTGGTAAGCGTATTCACTTCTTCTGCCATTGCCATTTATGTGTGGACCCTGAATACATGAAGACCACTGTTCCGTTTACCTATTGAATTAAAGGCACCATCTGCATATATTCCTCTTTTCCTTATGAAAAATATTGCGTTCCATTTATTGATGAACTTTTACTCCACTATGGACACCTTTTCTAGTTATTGGAGACTGTTTTTTCACTTTAACTGTTTTGGTATATAATCCTTACCATCAGTAATTCTTCAATAAATATAGGGTGATATGTTGTCACCCCGTTCTTTGTATCACTTAGCGCTGCATTCATATTTATTTGTATTTCATTGCACGATTTGCTACACTGTTGATGCTGGCTGCTATCACCTACATAATTTTTGTTTATAGTAGCGCAACTTTATTTTTTATTTTTTTGTTTGCACAGTTCTAAATAATACATTTCATCTCTATCATTTATTAGGTAAGATAATAGGTAATCAATTTTATGACAGATTAAACTTACCCAGAACTTATCCTTTTCTGAGTTTCCTAGAGCCCCCCACCTGGAAGGAGCACAGAGAGACAAGTTACAGTTATACAATTATAAACATTAAAAAACAAAAACTTGCTTTATGGGTATCTCTTTGCTTTTATCTGCTTTCCTTATGATGGATTTTGCTTGGCTATATACAAGAGGGTCAATCATCTAGTTTTTCTTCATAGTCCCATTTCATAAGTACTATATACTGTATGTTTTAAAGAGCATCTAAAGGCAATTTCTTTTAGTTTGGAACAGTTGTGAAGGCGGTTAGAACCTCTGTCAGGTTTTTATTGCTGTCATTTTCATAGCTCTCTCACTGGGACTGAAAATTAGTAAAAATCTGAAATCGTGAGTTTTCACTCAAAAATGAATAGAAGGGAAATCTTCCAGTGATGCTACTTGCTCCAGTGACAACTGTGAAAGAGCATTTTCCTCACTTTGGAGAGATTTGTTGTATCAATAGGACAGGAAATGAGGGGACATGTCCTCAAAGTGACACAGACAGCAAAAAAAATAAAAAATGACAGGGAGTTTGACCTTTTTTCCACTACTGTTCATAAGGGATGGGCGAACGGTTCGGCTCGAGCATAAGTTCGGGCCGAACCTTCGTTGTTCGGGCGTTCGGTGAACAGCTGAATTAACGGGCCGTTCAACTGTTTGTTCGGGCCCCCCAAACTGATCACAATGCATTGCGGTGCTGAACAGTGCTTTGCAAGCCCTGATTGGCTGAAGCAATGAAAGCTTCAGCCAATCAGGGCACAGAGCACTGTCAGAGTCATGATTGGACACTGTCATCATGACTTTATCCAATCATGGCTCATTCCCGCCCCACAGTATAAAAGTATTCTTTCAGTGGCAGCCATTTTAAGTGTGATTTCGGCATGGAGAGAGATAGAACAGGGCTCTGTTCAGTGCTATTAGTTAGTTAGTGTGCTATACATTAGTTAGTGTGCTATACTGTGCTATTTTATTTCAATTATCAGTGTAGAATATTAGTGTCAGTCTAGGGATAGTGTGAGGAGGACCATAATTCAGCTTTGCATAGTGTGCAGCTAGAATAGGGACAGCTCAGATAGTTTCACTGTAGTGTAGTGAGACCGTGTTATTCATACATGCATTAGTGTAGAGTAGAGATAGCTCATATAGTTTCAGTACAGTGTAGTGAGATCGTGTCAGTAATCTTGACATTAGTGTATAGCTAGTGTAGGTACAGTTCAGATAGTGTCAGTGTAGTGATGGTTGAACACTGTCTATTTTATTGTGTTACTGCCAGTTTAACGCTATATTGTTTTGTGTGCGTTACTGCAAGTTTAACGCCATTTACTCCTATGTGCATTACTGCCAGTTTAACGCTATATAGTTTTGCGTGTGTTACTGCCAGTTTAACGCCATATAGTTCTGTGTGCATTACTGCCAGTTTAACGCCATATAGTTCTGTGTGCATTACTGCCAGTTTAACGCCATATAGTTCTGTGTGCGTTACTGCCAGTTTAACGCCTTATAGTTCTGTGCGTCACTGTACATTTGACACATTATATTGCAGTATATTATATTGTATCCATGGAGTGTGTCTGTGTAGTGTAAGTACTCAAATAAAAGTGCACCAAACACCTCCTTACATTGATTAAAGTGCAAATACGTACAGATTTCAACTTCTTCTTTACATTTGCTTATAAGCACCGCCCCCTCCCTCCCAATACTGTCAAACGTTCCCTTGGCACTGTAATGCCCTGTACACAAGACCAGCTTTGCCGTCAGAATAAACTCCGAATGTTTCTCCGATGGAACTCCAACGGAATTCCGCTCAAGCGGTCTTGCCTACACACGGTCACACCAAAGTCCGACCGTCCAGAACGCGGGGACGTACAACACATACGACGGGACTAGAAAAAGGAAGTGCAATAGCCAGTAACCAATAGCTTCAGTCTCGTACTTGCTTCAGAGCATGTGTCGTTTGTGGTATGTTGGAACAGCATACAGACGAGTGGTTTTCCCGAAAGGAATTGGTTCAGTCGGAAATATTTAGAACATGTTCCATTTCTAGGTCCGTCAGAATTTTTGAAAAAAAAAAGTCTGATGAGGCATACACACGATCGGAATAGACTATGAAAAGCTTCCGTCTGACTTTTTCTGTTGGACATTCCACTTGTGTGTATGCGACATTAGGTGGCCAGCAACAAATGGGTCCACAGGCAAAGGTGGACGTGGTGGTCATTCATCAAGCAGGGCATCATTTCCTCTGTTTAGTAAGTTTGCTCATGCTATCCAGCCACAGCATGCAGGGGAGGTGGTGGACTGGCTTACTAAACCTTCCTCATCCTCCTCATCCTCTGTCACTCAATCAGAGACAAGTGTGCAGACCCCTGCAGTTGCCAGAGTGGATAAACCTGCCTCTTTGTCCACATCTATTCCTGCCACAGCCCCAACATCAGCCATTGAGGAGTCAGCTGAGTTATTTGACCATATCATCAGCCACTTTCTCCTTGATGATGCCCAGCCATTACTGGATTCAGATGTTGGTTCTGAGGTTGGAGGATGACAGGAACATGAGTCTAGAGAGAGGGAGGAACACTGGTAGACAAATTGACATTCATGTTCCCCAAGCCGCAATGTATTGCCAAGTTCTCTCCAGCGGTAATGATGAAGATAGAGGAGAAGGAGATGATAATGATGATGATGAGTATCTGATGCAACTTGGGTGCCAGATAGAGCAGAGGAGAAAACTGAAGGAGGCCGACATCAAGAAAGAGTAGAGAGCAGCCACCCTATTCCATCACATTCTGCAGCTGTTATCTCCTGGCCCACTCCCCACAGCTCACCTGTCTGGGCCTTTTTCAGCACATCTAAAGCAGATCACACTGTTGCTATCTGTAAACTGTGTCTCATCAAACGTGGCAAAAACACTAACCATTTGGGTACCACATGCTTAACAAGGCACTTAGCGTCCAACCACTCAGCTCGTTGGCAAGAGCACCTAAAAGCCACACAAAAGGGGCAAAAATCTGTCCCTCCTCCTTACCCACTTCAGTCTGCCCCTATGATACAGTCATTACCTTTAAGCAGCCTCCACTGACAGGGATGATGGTATAGCACACGGTGTCCCAGGTCCTAGCAGCACATCTGCCAGCAGCACACCACCAGCTGTAGACTGTAACCGGCAAATTTCTCTGCCCCATCTGCTGCAGGGGAAGAAAAATACAGTCCCTGCCACCCACATGCCTAGCATCTGAATGCAAGCTTATCAAAGCTGTTGGCTCTCCAACTTCTGCCTTTCAGCCTGGTGAATTCTGCCCCCTTCCGTGAATTTGCACAATGTGCTGTACCACAATGGCAGTCACTACTATTTTTCACGTAAGGCCGTTCCATCCCTCTACCATCACGTGGAAGGGAATGTTCTGGCATTGTTGGGCAAGGCAGTCAGCCATAAAATCCACCTTACTGCTGACACATGGTCCAGCAAGCATGGGCAGAGATGATATATCTAGTTAACAGCACACTGGGTAACGCTGCTTGAAATTTGAAAGGATGCAAAGCAGGGCTTGGTGCTGCAGCTTGTTGTGCCCCCATGTCTACATACAGCAGGTGGTGATGATGCCAGACCTGTGAGCTCTATGCTATCCTTCTCCTCCTCCACCACCTCCATGCCCTCCTCTGCAGAATTGTCCTATGAACATCAGGTACCCCCTAAGCATTCAAATGGCTATTCCCAGAGTCAGGCTAAAAGGTACCATGCAGTGCCTCAACCGGTGTGTTTAGGGGACAGGAACCACTCTGGAGCAGAGATTCTTGCAGCTCTGCAGGGACAGGCTCCGAGGTGGTTCACACCATGCCAGCAGGAGCCAGGAATGGTGGTGTCCTATAATGGCTCAAACCTCCTGTCCATACTTAGACAGGGAAAGTTGACACGTGTGCCATGCCTGGCACTTGTCCTCAATTTGGTGGTGCAGCATTTCCTAAGTACGTGCCCAGGGTTGCAAGATGTACTAAAGCAGGCCAGAAGAGTCTGTAGCCATTTCAGGCAGTCATACACAGCCAGTGCTTGGTTGGCTGAAATTCAGCGGGAATTCCACCTGTCCATAAACCGCTTGATTTGGGACATGCCCACCAGGTGGAACTTAACTTTGGGAATTCTGCAGTGGATATACATGCAGCAGAGGGCCGTCAATGAGTACCTGTGCCAGTACGGCACGATGACAGGCTCAGGCCACCTCTGCTTTTTTTCCCAACACCAATGGCTGATCATTAAGGATGCATGCACTGTATTGTCACCATTTGAGGATACCACAAGTATGGTGAGCAGTGACAGTGCATGCATCAGTGACACAATCCTTGTTGTGTTCCTGCTGGAGCAGTCTCTGCATGGCATTATGAACAGGGCACTGGAGGCAGAGCATTAGGAGGAAGAGGAGGACTTCCTTTCCTCTCAAGGCCCACTTTATCCAGACACCATCATTCCTATGTCACAGAACACACAGGAGGAGAGAGGGGAGGAGGATAAGGGGGAGGATTCTGGCACTTTCATAGGCTTTTAAGAAAGGAAGACATGCGTCAATCTGTAAGCGATGGGTTTTCAACCCCAGGGAGTAGTACGTGGCTGGGAGGAGGAAGTTCGAGATGCTGTCATCCTGAGTGACCCAGAGGAGTCTGCTTCTCGAGCCTCGGCAAATTTGAGGTGCATAGGCAACCTCCTGCTTCAAAGCCTGTGAAAAGACCCAAGAATACGTGGCATAAAGGGGAAGGATGATTACTGGTTGGCTACCCTCCTTGACCACCGTTATAAGGGGAAGGTCTCAGAACTCATCCCGTCCCCACAGAGAGTGCAGAAGATAAAATCTCTTGAGGACACGTTAAAGAGGATTTTATTGAATGTTTTTCCTGACTCCAGTAGGTTACACTGTCGTGGAAAACATAGTTTTGAGTCTTCTGTTGGTCAAGAGAGGAGCGAGCGTTGTAGAAGGCGTTCGCCTAAGTGAAGCATTTCGGAATTTTTTTAGTCCTCGCCGCTCAGGGCTGTCAGCTTCCACATCCCATCGGCAGCGTCTGCATCACATGGTGGACGATTACCTCGGTACCTCTCCAGAGATGGAGAGCTTTCCAGCTGATGATCCACTGACTTATTGGGTAATGAGAATAGACCACTGGCCAGAACTTGCTCAGTATGCTATTGAGTTGTTGGGCTGCCCTGCATTCAGCATGCTTTCAGAACGTGCATTCAGTGCTGCAGAAGGTTTCGTTACTGATCATAGAACGCGTCTGTCCACAGACTCCATGGACCTTTTGACTTTTATAAAAAAGAATCAGTCCTGGATTATCAGCTATGAAGCCCCTGATGCCGATGTCACTGATTAAGTCTTTTTAGGATGTGGAATCTCTGCAGAACTTCGAGGCTGCCTAGCTTTGAGGGTGTTCAATCATTTCATCTGAAAGAATGTTTTTGGTATAGGTTTCATGGGCACAATTAACACCCAAAGACCAATTTTTCAGCACCTGTTTGAGTGCATATCTTTGCAATTTTTTACAGGGTGGGAAGGTGTCCCCGAC
This sequence comes from Lithobates clamitans, assembly GCA_037952925.1. Classification (NCBI taxonomy): domain Eukaryota; kingdom Metazoa; phylum Chordata; class Amphibia; order Anura; family Ranidae; genus Lithobates; species Lithobates clamitans. Next base: position 557,759 of record JBBGZY010000075.1, on the reverse strand, counting down.
ACCCAAAAAGTAATTTTCCTGCACCTGTTTGACAGGTGCATATCATTGCAATTTTTTACAGCAAAGCCAATTCTTGCTTTCATCAAGGGTACCTCTATAGGGCTACAGTGGGAAGGCACCACCGACACCCAAAGACCAATTTTTACGCACCCGTTCCTTCTATCCAAAGTCAAAGTGACACCAGAATATATCCAAAAAATCCCTAATCTTGTTCTCATTGCACTACATTGTGGCCTCATCATACACACTTGCTCCCCAGCTGTTGCTGAGCAAAATAAAGGCAGCTTGCAGGGAAAATTTCATTTTTTTTTGCTTTATAAATGCAATTATTGCTGCAGCAAATTCTAGACATGGTACAGATCTGCCCCTTTACAGGTAGACTAAGGGGAACCCCCCCAGACACTATATTGGAAGGATTTTTTCATTTTTAAGCTTTCACTATAAAAATCAAAAAATCACTGCTCATTTAAAAATTACATTTTTCACAAACTTTTTTTTTATTGATACATGTCCCCCAGGGCAGGACCCGGACCCCTGTAACCATTGTATGCCCAATTACTTGCATATAAGCCTTAAAAATGGGCACTTTGGATTTTTGACGTTCGGGTCCCATTGACTTTAATGGGGTTCGTTATTCTGGTCCAAACTTTTGCGGTGTTCGAAAGTTCTGGTGCAAACCGAACAGAGGTCTGTTCAGTCCATCCCTACTGTTCATCCAAATTAATAAAAATTATGTTTGGATTTATATTTACTATTATGAAACATCTCAAGACATGATATCCCAGTTTCCAGGCAAATTTTTTGGCTTCTCTATTTAGTAAAACACGTTCACTTACTCTATTTAAAACTATATCACTGAAACATTCAAGTTGCATATCTGTTCTAAGTCTGTATTGCAGCATAGTAACCAATATGTAGTAAAGGGCATTAGGAATAATAACACAGTATTTCTCCCATAAAAGGTTCATTTTAAAGCAAGAGACCAACATGTGGGCACCTTATATTCAAGATACCAGCCCATATGCCTTTCAGATTATGATTCACTACTAGAGGTAGAGAAGATGAATTAATAAAATGACTTTGCCAGACTGCTTAATGGCCATGCAGAGAATTCATTGTTTTAAATCAGCCAGCCAACACATAGACTTGCATTGTGAGAAAGAGAAGGAAAAAAGTGAAGGATGACAAAGCAGGAAGCAGAGCCTGCATATATAGTAAACAAATATGGTTGCTCCATATACGTGTGTAGCAGGTATTGCAGCCAAAGACTTACATTATCACAGATGACTGCATGTACACAGGCTTTCCAGCCTGAAAGAGGGGAAGAGAGCTGGCTGTCATGTCTGCATGGGCTTTTTCACCCCCCCTCCTTCTTCTTCCTGTTTTCACTGACTGAGTTTACTGTAATGTGAGCTGACACACACAGAGCTGTGCATTCAGTAGCCTCTCTTGTGCCCTTTTTGGCAGAAAGAAGAAAGCCAATTAAAAGCATGGTTACAGCAGTCAATGGGAGAGACTGTACTGAACTGCAGGAAGAGATGAAATGGACTCTGGGACATGCAGTTCCCTCACAAAACTGTCCCATAGACTGGTATACAGGGGGAAACTACAAATCCCAGAGGGGTTTGCAAAACAGAGGCCTGGCTAAAGACTCCATTTTGTGTTCTGAGGAGATTCTTAGTTGATGAGACAGAGAGAGAGACACAGACCTGATCTGAGGGCTGCTCTTACCCACGGAGGGGATCCATCCAGCCATAGTTCCAGAGGTCGGTGTGTTGATCCTGCCACAGCTCCAGAGGTTGGTGTGCTCATCCTGCCATAGCTCCAGGAGTCGGACAGCGACAGACATCCAACCTGAGAGGGATCCCGGCTATGTCTCCAGGTGTTTCTGAGGGCGTGGGTCGATCCGGGTACAAGGTGGTCAGTCGTACCTTTCGGGGAACTGGTCGCTTGATCCTTTGGTCGCAGAATGGGTGAGCGGGCGTTTGCCCATCTTTAAAGACACAGTAGTCAAGCAACATTGCCTCAATATTGCCCACATTGAACAGTCACTACTTTCTACTTTGCCTATTAGGATACTGCTAGCATCCCACTTTGCCTATCAGGATACTTTGAAGTACCCCTTTGTTTATCCTGCTCAACAGGACACCAACTGCACCAACGCCAGGCTAGCTGAAGATTCTGGATATCTGCATTGTGAGGACCCTTTCTGTTACTCTTTCTTCCATATCAGTAATTTAGTGATTCTAGTGACTACCTTTAAAGGGGAACTCTTAATCTCTACAAAGTTCTGAGGAGTTCCAGGTTTGATAACACTACCTGCGGAGCATCACGGCAGAGCGTCATGTTTTCCCCTTGTTGGAGACTGCTTTGCTCCTCCACATGTCCTCTGGCTGTGGCAGAGGATTCCTAAATGCGGATGCTTCTCAGGCCTACACCTGATGTTTGTACGTTTTTGTATTTTTTAGGCCATACGGATCTTCTTGTTACTACGCAGCAATTTACCTTTAGGTTCCTTTTTTGGACTTCCTTTTGAATTTTTTTTTGTTGTTTTCCTTTTTCTTTTTTTTTCCTTCATTAATGTTGATCTGCTTTTTTTTTCTCTATGTTGCATGATAGATTATCATCTGTTATAAGGCTATATACGTGTTACTGTACCAATGGGCTATCGCCCACTATTCTGAATGTTCAGACAGGAAAACCCTGCACCAGGTGTCTGATCCACAAAATCTCCTCCCCCGTCAGGTGCAGGTGCTGGCTCAGTATGCAAGTGGCATACAAAGAAAAATTGAATCCGGATGGTTGCACTCCAACAATAATATCTTTATTGGTAGAAATCCATACAGCAAACGATGGAGTAGATCGCTAACATGTTTCACACGTAACTACTGGTGCTTACTCATAGCTAAATCTTTGAACAAATGACATTGGTTTAAATATACATGCCAATACATACAAAGTGGGCTTAATTGAAAAATTGAACAATTGAAAGATTGAGAAACTAACAGACTCATGTTACAAATCACAACTTGACTCTGTTTAACACTGAGGTAGATCTACTGAAATAGATATGCTGAAACCAAGGTCTCCATGGATGTCATAACGATTTCTTTTGTTGAAACAATTTGGACAAAAAAGCCAAGATTATTACTTAAATGTATACATTTTATGATGTTTGGAATTGCCGGTGAAAGAATATGTACTTAGACAGCTAAAAACATAATTTAAAAGTAAAACCATTAAAAAACAGATCACATACATTGACATATGTACATAAATCCATTGATGCTGGAGGAAAATTAATTTGTAAGAATCTCTGCAGGAAATGGTATCAACATCAAAAATTAATGAATAAATGTGTATATCTTTGATGTAATATCTCATACGTTAAGAAACTATTTTTTAAAAACACAAATTCCTCCAGCAAGAAAAGGAACATTCATTAACCCATTGTTGAATATAAAGATTCTCCCGTAGAATTACCATTTTTATTATTATTATTTGCCTTCTAAGCTTCAATACGTTAAATTATTTGGTTACATGAGGGAAAAAAAATATATATATGCATGCAGGGACATGAGAGGAGAAAAAGGAAGGAAAGGATATAAATGTGATGGAAAAAGAATACCAGCATAAAATATGGTGTAAATTGTGTGGATTCTATGTGTATATATATATATATATATATATATATATATATATATATATATATATATATATATGCAATGTGCCAGGTGTTTTAGGATGATCTAACTGATGTAGTGATATAGAAAGTCACTGACACTAACAAAAGTACGAACAGGAGCTCGACCTCCATAAATTTAGATGTCAGTTTGGGAGGAGAAAATGGCAGAGTGACAACAAGCATCTTTAGAAAATCCACGGCAGGTAATACGCTTTTAGGGGCCGATTCAAGCCACCCTAAGCACACCTCAAGAGGAATTCCTGTGGAACAATTCCTGAGACTAAAACGGATTTGTAGCAATGGCAGGGATTACACACGTGAGGCAGAAAACATGTTTAAATGCTTTGAGGATAGAGGTTATCCCAGAACAATCCTACATAGAGCTATGAATATTGCTGATAACACCCCACGGGAGCACCTACTAAGAGATAGTACAAGTAACAAAATTAGAAATAGATCTTATGCAAATCCATCTTTTAAAACCCCTGTCTTTTCCACACCTTACAGCACTGAGTACAACAAAATTAAAAACATTGTTCTAAAATATTTGCCGGTTTTATCACATGACCCTATTTATGCTGAAATTCTTTCCAAAGGAGTAAAAAACCTGTCACGCAGAGCCCCCACTCTAGGCAGAACCCTGTCACCCCGTTTATACACGAGTAAACAACCATGACAACATTGGCTACAATGTAAAGGTACCTTCTGTTGTGGGTCCAATGGGTGCTCGTGTTGTAAACACGTTCTAAATGGAGATACCATCCAAGTTACCGCCATTAAAAAATTGTCAAGAATTACATCTTTAACTGCAATACTAGATACCTGGTGTATGTCATCACATGTAAATTATGTCATATACAGTTGATACAGTGGGGACGGAAAGTATTCAGACCCCCTTAAATTTTTCACTTTGTTATATTGCAGCCATTTTCTAAAATCACTTAAGTTCATTTTTGTCCTCATTAATGTACACACAGCACCCCATATTGACAGAAAAACACAGAATAGTTGACATTTTTGCAGATTTATTAAAAAAGAAAAACTGAAATATCACATGGTCCTAAGTATTCAGACCCTTTGCTGTGACACTCATATATTTAACTCAGGTGCTGTCCTTTTCTTCTGATCATCCTTGAGATGGTTCTACACCTTAATTTGAGTCCAGCTGTGTTTGATTATACTGATTGGACTTGATTAGGAAAGCCACATACCTGTCTATATAAGACCTTACAGCTCACAGTGCATGTCAGAGCAAATGAGAATCATGAGGTCAAAGGAACTGCCTGAAGAGCTCAGAGACAGAATTGTGGCAAGGCACAGATCTGGCCAAGGTTACAAAAAATTTCTGCTGCACTTAAGGTTCCTAAGAGCACAGTGGCCTCCATAACCCTTAAATGGAAGATGTTTGGGATGACCAGAACCCTTCCTAGAGCTGGCCGTCCGGCCAAACTGAGCTATCGGGGGAGAAGAGCCTTGGTGAGCGAGGTAAAGAAGAACCCAAAGATCACTGTGGCTGAGCTCCAGAGATGCAGTCGGGAGATGGGAGAAAGTTGTAGAAAGTCAACCATCACTGCAGCCCTCCACCAGTCCAGGCTTTATGGCAGAGTGGCCCGACGGAAGCCTCTCCTCAGTGCAAGACACATGAAAGCCCGCATGGAGTTTGCAAAAAAAAACACCTGAAGCACTCCAAGATGGTGAGAAATAAGATTCTCTGGTCTGATGAGACCAAGCTAGAACTTTTTGGCCTTAATTCTAAGCGGTATGTGTGGAGAAAACCAGGCACTACTCATCACCTGTCCAATACAGTCTCAACAGTGAAGCATGGTGGTGGCAGCATCAAGCTGTGGGGGTGTTTTTCAGCTACAGGGACAGTACGACTGGTTGCAATCAAGGGAAAGATGAATGCGACCAAGCATAAGGATATCCTGGACGAAAACCTTCTCCAGAGTGCTCAGGACCTCAGACTGGGCCGAAGGTTCACCTTCCAACAAGACAATGACCCTAAGCACACAGCTAAAATAACGAAGGAGTGGCAACTCTGTGACTGTTCTTGAATAGCCCAGCCAGAACCCTGACTTAAACCCAATTGAGCATCTCTGGAGAGACCTAAAAATGGCTGTCCACCAACGTTTACCATCCAACCTGACAGAACTGGAGAGGATCTGCAAGGAGGAATGGCAGAGGATCCCCAAATCCAGATGTGAAAAACTTGTTGCATCTTTCCAAAAAAGACTCATAGCTGTATTAGATCAAAATGGTGCTTCTACTAAATACTGAGCAAAGGGCCTGAATACTTAGGACCATGTGATATTTCAGTTTTTCTTTTTTAATAAATCTGCAAAAATGTCAACAATTCTGTGTTTTCTGTCAATATGGGGTGCTGTGTGTACATTAATGAGGAAAAAAATGAACTTAAATGATTTTTAGCAAATGGCTGCAATATAACAAAGAGTGAAAAATGTAAGGGGGTCCGAATACTTTCCGTCCCCACTGTGGGTCAAGCGACACGCAGGCTGCGTGATCGGCTTCAAGACCATTTATATGACATACAAAAGGACCACAATACAAATGTGGCCAGACACTGGAATGACATAAACCAGAAAGATGTCTCCAGTTTAGTCATTCAGGCTGTTGAAAAAATAGTGTTACCAATTAGGGGAGGAGACAAAGTTAAAGTGGATGTAAACCCAAATTTATTTTTTTTTTTTTCATACTGTAGAGTATACGATTTCCTATCATTTGAGCCCAGTCTTGCCACACAGAGTTAATCCATCTCTGAGCAATCTGCTTTTATTGTTCAGTGAGAAAAATCTTGACAAACTGAGAAAAACTTTGTCAAATACTCCCCCTTGCTGTGAGTGACAGCCTAAGACACAGGCATTATTTTTTAATTCCCTCCCCCACTCCTTTCTTCAGCAGCACTGCAAGGATTGGCTGTTCCACACCTCAGCATGATTTGGCATGCTGAAGTCATGTGGTTACTTTCCTGTCTTTTCACTGGATGTTAGAGATCATAGCAGAAGTTCAGCAGAAGTTCAGTGTTAGAAATACACAGGAGAAAATGCATATTGACAAGGGGAGTGTAGAGGTGGGTGGGGAGTCTACTGACATCACGACTCCACCCACCGAGCTCCAGACAACAGACCCACCCACAGAATATGCAGTTTTTCGGGTCTAATAACAGACAGAGGTGAGACATTTGACAGGTAAAGATACATGCATGTATATCCTTATAGATAACCACTATGGCTGTAGTTTGGAAAGGATGACATTGGGTTTACATCCACTTTAAGATTCTATGTAAATGTGAGGTCTACTGCATCTTTTTCCTCAACACTAGAATACCGGCAGGTATGAATTTTGAGTGGGATGTCACTCATTATTATGAGTAACACACCCCCAAGTAGACCCTTTTGGGTATTTATACGGTTGAGCTTTCTAACAAAGCCCCAAAGATGACACAAACAATTGCTTTAAGACATCAGCGATCGATTTTCACAATCCTGTTCATACTTTTTGTTAGTGTCAGTGGCTTTCTATATCACTACATCAGTTAGATCATCCTCAAACACCCAGCACATTGCATGTACATGTATGTATATACATAGAATCCACACAATATACACCATATTCTATGTTGGTATTCTTTTTCCATCACATTAAATCCTTTCCTTCCTTTTCCTCCTCTCATGTCCCCGCATACATATATATATATATATATATATATATATATATATATATATATATATATATATATATATATATATACTTTGTTGTCATGGTTGTTTACTTGTGTATAAACGGGGTGACAGGGTTCTGCTAGAGTGGGGGCTCTGCGTGACACGTTTTTTACTCCTTTGGAAAGAATTTCAGCATAAATAGGGTCATGTGATAAAACCGGCAAATATTTTAGAACAATGTTTTTAATTTTGTTGTACTCAGTGCTGAAAGGTGTGGAAAAGACAGGGGTATTATATATATATATATATATATATATATATACACACATAGAATCCACACAATTTACACCATATTTTATGCTGGTATTCTTTTTCCATCACATTTATATCCTTTCCTTCCTTTTTCTCCTCTCATGTCCCTGCATACATATATATATTTTTTCTCCCTCATGTAACCAAATGATTTAATGTATTAAAGCTTAGAAGGCAAATAATAATAATAAAAATGGTAATTCTACGGGAGAATCTTTATATTCAACAATGGGTTAATAAGTGTCCCCCTTCTTACCCATTTCACCCATTTTATTTACCCATTCATTATAAATTACAAAGACATACTACACTACTGCATTGTTGGATCATATGATCATTAAATCTTGTTGATTATATTTATGGGACGTAAATAATATTTTAACATATTTACACAGTAACAAATCCAATCCAACGTCAGTCTCTACATAGACAAATAGAAATATTTAGTACACTACTAAGCTAACTATCAAACTTCCTCTAACTAATACACGGCTATTCTTGGGTTTCTGTTGCAGGTGTAAGCTCCTCCCCTTCTTTCCCCTTTCCCCCCCCCCACCGGGGGCGCGCAAAGTGTGACTCCTTGTAAGTTCCTTGGGGCTGGCTCTCCTGGGAATTGAGGGTGGCCCCCTGAGCCCTCCGGTGTCCTTATTGGCCCTCAGTACCTATCCTCGATTATAGAACACCCATTCCACCGTTGAGCGGTAAAAACATATTATGTTGGTTAAATCCAAGTGATGCACAATAATATATATATTTATGTGTTTTAATTCTATTTATGTAATTATTCTTTAGATCCAATTGTCCCCCTGAAGAGACCGCATATAGGTCAAAACGCGTCGGGGCTTGCTATCTATGTAACATTATGTAATTCAACAATGTGTATTAATATGTGTTTGTTACTGCACTGGGGAATATGATTTGTGTTACTGTACCAGATGATGTTCTATATACTGTACTTCAATAAACCATGATATTGGACAAAATATTCTATACATCTATTAAGAACTTCCTTTTTATCTTGCACATTGCTGTTTTAAAGCCCCATGGGGAATACAATTCTTTTTTAATATCTGTAATAGTAATCACATTAAGCTGATCACTTATACAAGCTGGTCTAAAAAAATATAACTTACCTGAAAGGTTTATTCTGATCTCATTAAGGGGAATCATAAACAGCGTCTATGCAATGTTTTAGAATTATGTTGTAAATGACACAAAAAATGTTGGTGTTTGCCCCAAATTCATGTACTTGTTGGGAACAGGTACATGAATCTGAGGCAAACACCAACATTTGTCATGCGGAGGCCCACTGAGGCCGATTATCCATAAACAGCATAGAAGCCAGGGAGTTTTGTAGCAGGGTGGAAGGAGCCACTAGTTCCCAATCAGGTCCACTCCCTTTGTGATTGACAGCAGACAGTGAGGGGTGTCAATCACTAGATGAGAGTGGAGATGATAGCGAATTAGTCCCACAGTTTTCCCATAAGACTTCAGCCACTCTCTGCATCACTGGTGCTAGGAGCCTGTCAGCTATGAAACCAACAGCATCCTTGACAACCAGTAACAGGCGGACAAGGGAAGGGGTAGCAGTGGCAAAGAAGTTTAGTTATCTATGAACTGGAGGAATTTCCTTTTGAATTTGGTAAAGCCATAGTGAAACTTTGTCAAAGTGGCACTACTAAAATTTACCTAAATCTGCCACATGCTTTGGCAAAGTTACCAAAACTAGCAGCAGGGCTTTTTGAATCCTGCATAGGACCTTTTAACGGGCCATACTGACAGAAACTTGGCACAAATTCCTCACATTAAACATTAGATAACTTTTCATGAGATATTTCAAGAACTTTAATATTAGAAAATTTAGATAACTAAGCCTTTAACTGACATCTGTCAGGAGCTTTACTGAAGTTTTGCAATCTTATTTTGAGTTACCCATGAGGAAATTACTGTATAGTATTTTCTCAATGTTCTGAAAATGAGCAAATACTGTAAGTTATACTTAGAGATAAAAATAAAATCAGTTATAATCAGTTAATTGTGTAATGCTGTAAATAGCAAATCTAATTAAAATAATTATAATTAACCTATTTGATTATAACAATGTCAATTTAGTGTTTTTTGGAAATGCTAAATTAAAAAAAATCTCTAAACAATCCAAGTGCCATGAAAGAAAATAGTTTACTCTGTAAATCTGTAAAATATGAAGCAAGATTACAATGTTATAGAGCAAAGAGGAACATGCAAGATTTGTTTCCATGTTTTTATAATCATGTTGGCACTTCCTCTTAAAATGCAGTAGAAAAGCAGGAGTTTGGGTTCAGACACCTTTCTAGAAGTCTGCATGGAATCTACATGCAATTGAAACCTTTTAAAACTGTTCTAAGTCACAATAATGCATTTAGCATGCTCACAACTACATCAAATTCATTATTATATTGCAAAAAAAAAAAAAAAAGCCACACTCATTATATTTTGTCTAAATATTGAACAGATTTACCTACAGCTTGGCTTGCTACCTGTTTCTGACATTTTATGCAGATGCTACTATTCATACATGAATTTCAAATATTCTGCTTATGTACCAATAAACTAAACAATGCTAAAGAATTTTCAACATGTTACAAATATTTTTAATTTAGAATGCAGTTGAGCTTCTTGTTAGAACATTAGGTGACAACTTGGTTTGCTCTTTGTTATTAAAGAATAAATGCAGAAAAGTCAAATTTATTTTATAGGTGAGTTTAGAAAAGGGTTGTAACCTTTCTCAGGTTTTACAGCTGTGCAGTCTGTGTTCCTATTGGAGAAATGTCCTCTGAGTTCTTGTCCCAGTGACAGGTTATCATTGGGACAGAAACTTATGGGCAATCTCTCAGTGGGTTGGGGCAGCAACTAAAACATGTTATAGTACAAGCAAAAAAGATGGAAATGTTTGTGGCATTTTTACTGCTGTATGCATCTTTCTGTTTCAGGGACACCTTTGCCTTTGCTTTGTTAAGCTGGCATCACACATGGTCATTGAGTTACATAGTAAGGAGGAATCTGAGATTCTAATCCTTCCCCAACCTTTTAAAAAAAATCTGTATGGCTTTGGGCCTTAATAAAAATATATCAAATATTACAACGCCAAATATCACTCCTAAATTTCACCCTATAATTTTGTCTAAAGTTCTTAGACACCAAATTGATGTCACCTGCTACTATGCTTAGCTGTCAACCCTCTATTTGCCTGAAACTCTCTCAATAGGAAAGTGACTGATGATCATAATAGAACTGCTCAGTTGTTTGCTAGTGTCCTGTGACAAAAGGATGACTTTTTTCTATTGAGAAAGAATTAACTGTTATTTATAGCCATTTTTTCTTTTTTCAAGTTTTTTTTTTTTTTTCATTCAGGACTTCTCTACTTTCTCTTTGCTGTTTGATCTGGTCTCTTCATGCAGCTATCCAGATCAGTGTATCCTCAGCAATATCTTTGGATGTTGTATCCAGACCCCATTGGACTGGACAATTGCAGAATTTGTCTTTGGGTGCTGTGCTCTGCATTGTGATACTTCCCAGATCTTTTTGTACTTTGTTAGTTAGAAGTGGAGCACTTTGGAGGGGGTGTGGTCTGAAGATGGCAGAGTAGATGGACACATGCTCACTCGGCTCCGTCCACCTCCCCTGGCTATCCAGCTTTTAGTGCAGTCTCTGATGCAGTTATAGCCGGGAGTAGCCTAGCTGTTTCTCCCTGATATTCTAACTGGAATGAAAAAGAAGGAAGAGAAAATACACAGGACGCTGGTTCAGCCAGAGATTCCACAGTACTTTCCTCTCACAAGAGCAGCTGTGCCCCAGGGCCATGTATAGACAAGACAGGCAGTGACGGACAGGGAGTTCAGAGAGTCGGTGAGCTCCGCCCTGCTTACACTGCCAGCTATGCCGAGTACGGAAGCCGGAGCGCACATTCAGGCAGAGGAATGACCACAGAGACTCCAGGAGCGGCAGGAAGCACTGCCTAAGGTACTGGGAGATGCAGACTTTAGAACTCTCCTGCAAGCACTCCCAACACATGCAGACTTGGAAGCAATGGTTACTCGCTTGGAGGAGGTACATTGTAGGGATCTGGAGGGGGTTTGGCTAGAGGTGCAGCATTTGGCTGAGAGGCTGAATCAGGATGAGACATCCTGGATTGCGCTGGCGGACCGTGTCACCCGGCTGGAACAGGTACAATTATTACAAAACTCTTATGTCCCCTCTCTGCAGCTCCGGTTAGAAGAGCATGAGGACTGTAGCCAATGTAAAAACCTGAGGTTCAGAGGGGTCCCGGAGGCAATAGGAAGAGAGGCATTGCATCCCACGATTATGGCAATATGCCAACAGCTGGACATCTCTATTCCCCCACAAGACTTAGAATTCGAGTTTCGAAGAATGGGATTTGGGGATGAGGGGTCTGCCCTAAGGTTGAGTCCTCACCCTCTTCTCCCCAGAATAGGCGGAAATCCATAAACTGGCACAGGAACTACAACAATGGCTCTGGCCATCCCATAAGTTTGACGAGACTTTAGGCAGGTGGTTACACCTGTAATGATTTAGTTTTGCAACAATATTGTAATTTGCGCCTTTTGGATTTCTATGTTAAGAAAGCTGTCTATAATGTATGCTGGGAGTACCTCAGGTGACATGCCATTATTGTACATTATGTAGCGGTACTCCACCTGGAGCCACAGTTTTGTCTTTTGACCATGCGTTTGTTCTTCTTTTACCTGTCAACGTCTCTGTAAGATCTGTTGGAATATTCAATTAAATCTTTATGGATAAAAAAAAGAATTTGAGAGGCTACATAGATCCCTGGGACCTTCCTCAGTGAACATAGACAAATTCAGAGATGTGATATGTTGCTTTCACCGTTATGCCCATAAAGAGCTAATGAGCCGCAAGGCTTGGGACGCAGGAGAAGTTGTGTATGAGGGATCCCAGGTAAAAATCTTGCCAGACCTATCTTGAGCTACCCTACAGCGAAGAGCCATGTTGCGCCCTCTCCTGGACAAAATTAAGAGGTCAGGAGGTATCTATCGGTGGGGCTCTCATTAATAATTAAGAAAGATTAATTGACATTTGTCTTGCGGCACCCCACCGACCTCCCAGAGTTATTTCCTTTCTTGGGAATAGAAGGGGAATTTTGGATATACCAAATTGGTTACAACACATTTCTGGGCCGATAAGACGAACAGTAACCCCATTGGGAAATGGAAGACCCATTACTCCAGACAAGAGGAGAGGGTGGGGTTCAGGTTACCACCTCCCAAAGAGACGGACATGAGATCTAGATGAACCCGCTTTGGAGGGTACCGTTTGGAGAAGAGAGAGATGTGCTTCCCCCCCTTCTTGCTCTCTGTTTTTTTTTTTCCCTTTTCCCTCTCTCCACTTTTTTTTTTAGATAACTCCCCCTTTTTTTTTTTTAGGGGGGGGATTTTGCCCTTTTTTTTTGTTTTTTGTGTGTTTTGTCACATTTTATTATTTTAAGGTACATGAGGTGGGCGGGAGGGCAGAAGACTCTCCAGGTAGATAGCCCCTTATGGGGGGCGATAATGAAGGTGGGGGTTGAATGAATGGATGGGCAAACAGGGGGGAGTTAATATAAAAAATTTTATGTACCCCATGACCCCATGAACCCTAGGTTCCCTCCATAAAGAGTAGGAGATTGTAAATTGTAAATACCTACCCGTAACTATAATAGAACCCTATATTTTTAGGATTTCCTCTGATATATAGAATAGGAGATTTAGGTAGGAGGTAAAGCCCATTTAGACGATATACTTGGGTATATACATTTAGTGTATATACTACCCCACATACCGCGGTGAGAGTGAATGGAGTATTCTCAAAACCCTTCAAAATTTCAAACGGAATGAATCAGGGATGTCCCCTTTCACCTTTGCTGTTCTCCCTTTCAATAAAGCCCTTACTGAATAAAATTAGACAAAATCCTGACATTCAGGGACTATGATTAGGAGATGGCAACTATAAAGTTTCCGCGTATGTAGATGACTACTTGTTCTCCATGTCTAATCCACATTTCTCACTGCCCAACCTTATGAAGGAGTTTGAAATCTATGGAACCCTATCAAATTTGAAAATAAATTATACCAAATCAGATGTAATGGGAGTTGCACTGCACCCTACGTCGCAGAACACAATACAACCGAATTTTAACTTTAAATCGGTGTCTGCGGCGCTCAACTACCTGGGTACACATATACCATTAAATGTAGGAAATACTGTCAAGGTCTGTACTGTCTTATTAGATAAATGGCACCACAGTTTACACTCATGGTTTGGCCGATGTAATATCATTAAAATGAGTATCCTACCAAAATGTTTATATCTGTTTCAAGCATTACCGATCATTATTCCAGCAGTCTTTCTGCGCCAAATTTTCTCCCTTGTTACTAAATTTATATGGGTAAAGAAACGACCAAGGATAAGGAGAGTTCTGATGATGTTACCCAGGTGCTTTGGCGGAGTAGCTGTCCCAGACGTATTTAAATACTATCAAGCAGTCCATTTGGGAAGGGTGGTGGACTGGTGTAGACATGAAAAATTTAAGTTATGGGTAGACATGGAACAAAAGTTCAGCTTGATACCCCTGCGTAGAGCACCTTGGTGCTATGAAACACTACCGATCTCTTTTAGAAAGCATTCCACTATAGGACCCACATTCCGAATTAGTGCTAGGATTTGTCATGATCTCAAATATTCGTTGAGACAATCGCCTTTGTTTCCTATTTTGGGAAACCCTAATTTCTTGCCAGGTACGGAGGCAGGAGCATTCAATAATCTTCTAGAGAAGGGCTGCTTTCAGGCATCACATTTCTTGCAGCTGGAGACTTGGCCTACAATTGCTTCCTTGACACAACCGGGGGGCTCTTTGAAATAAATATTTGGCAGGAAATACAGCTACAGCATTTTTTAAAGACCCTTGGGACCACCAACAAACTACCAACGTCAATTAACTACATTTGAACTATATTGTGAAAAACAAGAACCTCTCCCCCGGTTGATTTTAAAGATGTATGCACTTTTAATACTCCTCCAGAGGATTTTGTGATGCCAAGCATTAATAAGTGGGAAATGGATCTTAACAAGATCTTTACCCCAGCTCAGCGTAAGAATATTATCCACCTTTCGCTGAACTCATCGATCTGTACACGAATTCAAGAATCCAACTACAAACTATTGACGCAATGGTATTATACTCCATCAAAGCTCCGTCAATTTTAATGCGGAGGCCTTGTATCGTTGCTGGCAATGTGGGGAGGAGTTACATAGTTACATAGTAGGTGAGGTTGAAAAAAGACACAAGTCCATCAAGTCCAACCTATGTGTGTGATTATGTGTCAGTATTACCTTACATATCCCTGTATATTGCGGTTATTCAGGTGATTATCTAATAGTTTCTTGAAGCTATCAATGCTCCCCGCTGAGACGACCGCCTGTGGAAGGGAATTCCACATCCTTGTCGCTCTTACAGTAAAGAACCCTCTACGTAGTTTAAGGTTAAACCTCTTTTCTTCTAATTGTAATGAGTGGCCACGAGTCTTATTAAACTCTCTTCTGCGAAAAAGTTTTATCCCTATTGTGGGGTCACCAGTACAGTATTTGTAAATTGAAATCATATCCCCTCTCAAGCGTCTCTTCTCCAGAGAGAATAAGTTCAGTGCTCGCAACCTTTCCTCATTTGCTTTATTAGCAGCAGCTTGGCATTGCATGCCATTGCTGAGCCTATCATCTACTAGGACCCCCAGGTCCTTTTCCATCCTAGATTCCCCCAGAGGTTCTCCCCCCAGTGTATAGATTGTATTCATATTTTTGCCACCCAAATGCATTATTTTACATTTTTCTACATTGAACCTCATTTGCCATGTAGTCGCCCACCCCATTAATTTGTTCAGGTCTTTTTGCAAGATTTCCACATCCTGCGGAGAAGTTATTGCCCTGCTTAGCTTAGTATCGTCTGCAAATACAGAGATTGAACTGTTTATCCCATCCTCCAGGTCGTTTATGAACAAATTAAATAGGGTCCCTGGGGAACCCTGGGGAACCCCACTACTCACCCCTGACCATTCTGAGTACTCCCCATTTATCACCACCCTCTGAACACGCCCTTGTAGCCAGTTTTCAATCCATGTACTCACCCTATGGTCCATGCCAACGCACCTTATTTTGTACAGTAAACGTTTATGGGGAACTGTGTCAAATGCTTTTGCAAAATCCAGATACACCACATCTACGGGCCTTCCTTTATCTAGATGGCAACTCACCTCCTCATAGAAGGTTAATAGATTGGTTTGGCAAAAACAATTCTTCATGAATCCATGCTGATTACTGCTAATGATATCATTCTTATTACTAAAATCTTGTATATAGTCCCTTATCATCCCCTCCAAGAGTTTACATACTATTGATGTTAGGCTAACTGGTCTGTAATTCCCAGGGATGTTTTTGGGCCCTTTTTAAATATTGGTGCTACATTGGCTTTTCTCCAATTAGCTGGTACCATTCCAGTCAATAGACTGTCTGTAAAAATTAGGAACAACGGTCTGGCAATCACCTGACTGAGTTCCCTAAATACCCTCGGATGCAAGCCATCTAGTCCCGGTGATTTATTAATGTTAAGTTTCTCAAGTCTAATTTTAATTCCGTCCTCTTTTAACCATGTAGGTGCTTCCTGTGTTGTGTCATGAGGATAAACACTGCAGTTTTGGTTACTGAAGCCCCCCGATTCACTCGTGAAGACTGAGGAGAAGAATAAATTCAATACCTTTGCCATCTCCCCATCCTTTGTAACCAGATGTCCTTCCTCATTCTTTATGGGGCCATACTTAAAGAATTTCTTTGGATTTTTTTTGCTCTCCTCCGCTATGTGTCTTTCATGTTCTATCTTAGCCATCCTAATTGCACCCTTACATTTCTTATTGCATTCTTTATAAATTCTGAATGCTGAGGATGATCCCTCATGATCCCTCATCCCTTGTATTTTTTGAAGGCATTCTCCTTTGCTTTTATATGCATTTTTACATTGGAGTTAAGCCATCCAGGATGTTTGTTCGCTCTTTTAAATTTATTACCCAATGGGATACATTGGCTAATGCCCTTATTTAATATGCTCTTAAAGCAAACCCATCTCTCCTCCGTATTCTTTGTTCCTAATATTTTATCCCAATTCATGCCTTTTAGCAAGGTTTGTAGTTTAGGGAAGTTGGCTCTTTTGAAATTCAGTGTCTTTGTGTTCCCTTCATGTTTCCTATTTGTGTGATTTATACTGAAACTAATTGACCTGTGATCGCTGTTTCCTAAATTGCCCCGTATTTCCACATCTGTTATCAGGTCTGTATTGTTGGTAATCAGTAGATCTAGTAATGTTTTATTTCTAGTTGGTGCATCTACCATCTGACCCATAAAATTGTCCTGCAAGACACTAAGGAACTGGCAAACCTTAAATGAATGCGCGGTTCCCTCCGCCCAGTCTATGTCTGGATAATTAAAATCCCCCATTATGACAACACTTCCCATTCTTGCTGCTAATCCAATTTGTGATAGGAGATCCGCCTCCACTTCCTCCCTCAGGTTAGGGAGCCTATAGCATACTCCCAGTATTATTTTCCCCTTAGCTTCATCCCTTTGGAGCTCTACCCATAAAGATTCCACCTCCTCCCTAGCCCCCTCAGTGATGTCATCTCTCACATTCACTTGTACATTATTCTTTATATATAGGCATACCCCTCCCCCTTTTTTACCCTCTCTATCCTTGCAGTATAGGGTATACCCTTGAATGTTTGCCAGCCAATCATGAGAGCTGTTGAACCAGGTCTCTGAAATTGCCACAAAATCCAAATCCTCCTTGTACAGCAGTATCTCTAGTTCACCCATCTTGTCCGCCATGCTCCTGGCATTGGTGAACATGCCACATAGTTTAGACCGGTCGCATATTGTCCTCGTATTGGGTGTTTCAAGATTGCAACTAGGACTTGCTACTATACTCATACCCTCTGGAATATCTTCCGCACTGGCTATCACTGTCTCTGGACCCTCCCCCCTATCCTATTCCATATATTCTGCTCTTGCTCAAAGATCAGACAGTATTGGATAGAGGTCCAGAAGATTTCCCAAAAATTTACAGAATTTTTAATACCAGGTGACCCCACCTTTTTTCTGTTTCATTGCTCACAAATCCCGGTGCAGACGTATAAAAAGTTGGTTCTGTGTTATCTGATTAACACTGCTAAGACCTGTGTGACCTTGTGTTGGAAGGACTCTAGGCCACCCTCTATTGCAAGGTGGCTTAATAGAGTAAGAGAGATTGGGGTCATAGAGGATTTAGTCCTCTCGGCTCAAAACAGGAAAGAGCAGTACAATAAAACATTGTCAACATGGAATCGGTGTATGTACTCTGAGGGGGGGAAGAGAATGATGGAAGTGGTTTCTTAGGGGTAAGGTTCGCTCGCCTGGATATATTATAAATCTGGAATTCCTCCATCTTGCTGTGAATGGGGTGGGGGGTGGGGGGGTTTGGTTAGGGGGCATCTTGTACAAGATAAAATAATGAGGAGGGGTGAAGAATTCAGGAGGAAAAGGTGAGGTACTGGTGATCTCAAGTACCTCAAGTCCCTCAAAGACGGTGTAAGTAGAAGATAATAGGTAAAAGATTATTTATAGGTGTATACACTGTGCAATATGAAATTAACCTGAATGTTGTTAAAAGGATATGTTTGTAACTGATGGAATGTGGAGCACTTTTTAATCCATAGCCATGGTTCACCTTTTGATTGATCTTGTCTCTAAAGATTAATTTGTGAGTAGGCCATGTGGGCTGAGTATTTGGAGCTACTTCTTATATTAGAATGATTGGGCACCGATATTATCCCTATTTTCTGTTGGTTCTCACAGAAATGGTTGAAATGAGTGCTGAATGCTGCATTACCAGCTGTGAGTTGCGCTTGTTCACTCTACACTCTGTTCCTAGTGCCGTGTACACACGAGCGGACTTTTGACAGACTAAACTCCGAAGGACTTTTTGATGGACTTTCGAGGCAACAGACTTGCCTACACACGATGACACCAAAGTCCGACTGATTCAAATGTGATGATGTACGACCAGACTAGAATAAGGAAGTTCATAGCCAGTAGCCAACAGCTGCCCTTGTGTCATTGTTCGTCCGTCGGGCTAGCATTCAGACGAACGGATTTTTCGACCGGACTCGAGTCCGTCGGAAAGATTTGAAACATGTTCTATTTCTAAAGTCCATCTGATTTTTCTACAGCAAAGGTCTGATGAAGCCCACACACGATCGAATTGTCTGACGGATTCGTGCCGTCGGACCTTTTGCTGTCAAAAAGTCCGGTCGTGTGTACACGGCATTACATTCATTGTGGGGTAACACCTTCTCGCTACTGCTCCTAATCACAAGAAACACATGATGGAAACCTTGGTTAGTCCTTGCTGCCACTTAGAGAGATCTGGTCACCTCAGTTTGTGAGTACCCATAGTTTTACCTTGTATTTTGAGCTAGTTGTCTCTGCAAAGCAGCATAATATGTCAGATTCCAAACACATAGAAAGAAGCCCCTCCAACTCATGATCCATCAATAGTTCTGGGGCAGCCTGCAGTGATCCCACTCAAGCCTTCAGCCCAGAACATTGTCCCTAGCTTGGATTTCTACATTACTCTGATGCCTTGTACACACGACCGGTTTTGCCGTCGGAATAAACTCTGAAGGTTTTTCTGACGGAGTTCCGACAGAATTCCGCTCAAGCTGTCTTAGATACACACGGTCACATCAAAGTCCGACCATTAGGAAATCAGTGACATACAACACGTACAACGGGACTAGAAAACAGAAGTTCAATAGCCAGTAGCCAATAGCTTCCATCTCGTACTTGCTTTAGAGCATGCGTCATTTTTGGTGCGTCGGAACAGCATACAGACGATAGTAATTTTTTCTGTCTAAAAAATATAGAACTTTTTCTCTATCTAAGTCTGTCTGAATTTTCAACGGAAAAAGTCCAATGGGGCATACACAAGGTCGGAATATACGATGAAAAGCTCCCATGGGACTCTTTCTGTCAGAAATTCCACTCGTGTGTACGCGGCATGAGTCTTGCTTAGATATCCTGGTTGTGGTCCCTTGGCTTTATCCTGGGTGAATGTCCTCACAGTTATGCAGGAATTTGTGGGTCAAATTGCAACTTTGATTGCTGACTCTGACCACAAAGGTCATAAGTATATGTCAATATGTTCACTTCCAGAATCATTATTTAACCTGCCTGCAGCTTCATTAGCCTTTCCACCTTCTGCTGTAGAGGCTCTAAGTGATAAGAGTCCTAAAAATCTTTGCTGGATGATGCTGTCCCTGAGGAGTCACAGGCAGCTGCCATAGCACCCTGACTTAAAGATACTATTTGAGCTCTTGCTGATACAGTGCATGATACCATAAAAATGGGATCGCAGACTGTAGCTTTTACTAGTGCTGTAACATGGCTACTGGGATCCTTTAGATGCCCTGAGACTTAAAAAAAACTTTTCCAATGCATGCACTACTCTCAGACATCTTGCATGGTTTCTTGAAAACTCCTAATAAACTGTTCACACCCCCATAGAGGGTCTGACAGTGTCCCATATTAAAAAAGCACTGAACGTTCCTGTAGAGCAGGGATATGCAATTAGCGGACCTCATGCTGTTGCAAAACTACAAGTCCCATCATGCCTCTGCCTCTGGGTGTCATGCTTGTGGCTGTCAGAGTCTTGCTATGCCTCATGAGACTTGTAGTTCTGCAACAGTTGGAGGTCCGCTAATTGCATATCCCTGCTGTAGAGGATGTGCCATTCTTTAAGGATTCCTAAGATAATCAACCTTTGCAGCCTACAATGATGGAATGGACTATGTTAGTGGAATGGACTACATTAGTGGGATAGACTAAACTTTGGAAAAAATATCCAGCTTTCCTCCACACTGATCCACAATTTATAGAACACTTATGCCCCGTACACACGGTCGGATTTTCCGATGGAAAATGTGCGATTGGAGCGTGTTGTCGGTAATTCCGACCGTGTGTGGGCTCCATCGGACTTTTTCCATCGGATTTTCCGACACACAAAGTTTGAGAGCAGGCTATAAAATTTTCCGACAACAAAATCCGTTGTCGGAATTTCCGATCGTGTGTACACAAATCCGACGCACAAAGTGCCACGCATGCTCAGAATAAATAAAGAGATGAAAGCTATTGGCTACTGCCCCGTTTATAGTCCCAACGTATGTGTTTTAGGTCACCGCGTTCAGAATGATCGGATTTTCCGACAACTTTGTGTGACCGTGTGTATGCAAGACAAGTTTGAGCCAACATCCGTCTGAAAAAATCCCAGGATTTTGTTGTCAGAATGTCTGATCAATGTCCGACCGTGTGTATGGGGCATTAGAGCTCATGCTGGCAACCCTACACTACTGTGCAGACAGGTTAGTGGAAATATCCCACCCTATGTCCCTAATTTCCTATTAGTGAACATGAGACAAACCCTTTAGTTAAAATGATGGTCTACAGAGCAGACATGTAAAAAGTGTATGTTGCATATGTCCTAAAAGGGACAGTGGGCTCCATTCACAAAGCTGTATTTTCCTCTTTAAAATTTGCAGTAAAATAGCTAATAGTGTTTTTGTTTTTGTTTTAAATCACAAAAAAAGCTACTAAAAACTGCATGTGGTATTTAATCGAAATATGCAGTATTTATCTTATGAAACCATGCAGTATTTTATCTCATGCGATATCCAGTGGGATGGATACAATGGAGAAGAATTAGAATCCCAATCAGGTTTTTTTTGGCCATCTGTGTCTCAGTGGAAAACTTTCCCTCTATTCTCTCTATCACTTTTCTGAGGACAACCCAAAATTTGGGATTTTCTTTTACTTTTGCTTTCAATGATAATAGTAAACAGGACAAATATAGAGAGGTGAAAAATTTAAACAGGTGATGCTGCTGTGCTGTCACTTTAAATAGTGTAACGTAACACCAGCAAACACTGATTAGCAAATCCCTGGCTAAAAAGGTGCAAAGAATGATAAAGTGATGGTGTTGCGCTGTCAAGTATCAATGTATCAACAAAGGTGATCAAAATGAATATGTGTTAATATATACATCCAATAGCATATATTATACATACAAAGAAAAATAAATAAGTGCAAAGAAAAAAATTATAATAATAATAGCAACAATGTGCAAAGTGACCACACTCGTGCCAACCATATAAGTGTGCAGTAGCTGATATATATCAAAATACAGTCCAAGTGCACACACAGCAGTGTAAAATGAGGCGAAGGGGTAGGTAGATATACCATCTCTTCCAACCAAAGAATAAGGTGACTGGTGTCTATTTCCTTACTACTGTAAGGTAACAGCATTAGAAAAAATGGGTCTTTCTCTAGGGGTCCAAGTATCTTCGCCCACCTCCAAGGATGTTTTCAGTAGTAAAAACAGCATGTGGATCTCTGGGACCGGAAAAACCTCCTCTATAAAAATCCTAGGGGCCTTGCCTGATAATCTCCTCAATATTGATATGCAACGAAGAAATCTCCAATAGTATAGTATGTTTATACTTGATTTGATTGTAGCCGTATTAGTGCAATTGTGACAGAGAAAAAAAATTTATTAAGAAACGGCTAATATATTACTCACATTTGAATCAGCAATCTCCCTAATAGGGTCACAGACAACAATAAAAACCTGACAGGTGTTCTAATCCAACTCCATTCTATCCAAAACGAATAAAAAGTTTT
Source organism: Lithobates clamitans (assembly GCA_037952925.1). NCBI lineage: Eukaryota > Metazoa > Chordata > Amphibia > Anura > Ranidae > Lithobates > Lithobates clamitans. Next base: position 535,277 of record JBBGZY010000075.1, on the reverse strand, counting down.
CCCTTTAGAAATCAACCCCAATGATTTCCATTTTTTGGTTTCTATGTATTACTGTTGAGAGAACTAATACAAAAAGGTAGAGACTACTCAAAATTGGCTATTATATTTTTACATTTCTTAACCACTTCAGCCCTGGAAGAATTTGCCCCTTAATGACCAGGCCATTCTTTGCAATACGGCACTACGTCGCATTAACCCAAACAGAATTGATGTCCTTTTTTCCCACAAATAGAGCTTTCTTTTGGTAATGTTTGACCACCTCTGCGTTTTTTATTTTTTGCGCTATAAACAAACAAAGAGAGTCAATTTTAGAAAAAAAAAACAGTTTTTTTTAACTTTTTGCTATAATACATATAAAAAAAAATATATATAGAAAATCAAATGTATTCATCAGTTTAGGCTGATGTATATTGTTCTACATATTTTTGTTAAAAAAAAAAATCGCAATAGGCATATATTGATTGGTTTGCGAAAAAATTTTATTGCGTCTACAAACTATGGAATAGATTTTAGAATAGACTTTTATTTTTTTTTTAATTGTTTTTACTAATGGCGGTGATCTGCAATTTTTAGCAGGACTGCGACATTGCTGTGGACAAATCTGATCCCAAATGAAACTTTTTGGGGACCAGTGACATTATTACATTGATCAGTGCTATAACAATGCACTGATCAATGTAAAAATGACACTGGCAAGGAAGGGGTTCCGATCAAGGGGTTAACGGTGTTCCCTAGGTGTGTTCTAACTGTACGGGGATGAGCTGCCAGGGACATGACAGAGATCGCTGTTCCCGATGACTGGGAACAGAAGATCTCTGACATGTCATCTGTCAGAATGGGGATCCGCTTGTTTACAAAGGCAGATCCCCGTTCTGCCTCTGTACTAGGCAATTGCGGGCCACAGTGGACATTGAGTCCGCCCGACCTGAGGGCCCGCTCCCACAGCTTGTATAGCTACGGTGATTCGCGCAGGAGAGCCAACCTGCCTCCGTATATGGCAGCTGGTCGGCAAGTAGTTAAATACCGCATGCCTGGACCACTACTTAATTACCGCATGCATTTAATTATTTACTTACTTCTGTCAATTGGTTTTAACCCCTATTTCATGCGGTATTTACTGACAGTTTTGAGCATTTTACGGTAAATACCACAAATGGCATAGTGAATTGACAGTTGCAGGATCGCATGTGATATTTAGGGAAAATATGTCCGGACACCTACATACTGCATGTGATATGGTTCTGTGAATGGAGCCCAGAGTCTCTTTGGAGCTGCATTGGACAACATTATCTAGGCCTCAAGCTGTAAAGAGTTACCCACTTTTTGAGGCCAAGAAAAGTTCTTTTCATTACTCTGAGGCATCAACATCTAAGGCCAGACTTAAGCTAAAAGCTCAGTTCAGACACAAATCCTGGACCTGTAAATCCCCCATACCTGCAGACAACTCCTCTTCAGCATGAAGGGATGCCTTTGTGGACACTTGGTCAGAAAGAATCTCAGATGTCTGGGAACAGGAGGTAGATTCCAGGGGCTACAAACTATCTTTCTGCTCTCAGCCCCCCTTCCATGTATTTCAACCTTCCTGTGTCACCAACCAGCCCCTGTAAGTCTTCGGGATCAAGAGGTTATTGCTGCAGTTTCTGTGGCAGGAAGTTTACAAGGATTTTATTCCAATTTTTTCAAAGTTCCCAAACCAAAAAGGTATGAGATCTTCCTTTAAAAGCACCCTCTACTGGAACTGGAAGTGCTTCTTTGGCTTTTCAGCAGCAGGCAACTGTTTCCCAGATTTGCAAGGTTGTTACCTGGTCTTATGTTAATACATTGTCAAGTCAGTAAAGGTTTTCAACTTTTATCCGGTGTATGTTCAAACCTCATATAACAGTTTTAGGCATAAGATCTTTTTTGGAGGCAGTTGTTTGAGCTGAAAACAGTCCCCAGTTTATTCTGTTTTTAGTGGGGATGTTAGCATTTTAATTGCTGTGTTGTTCACCCCTCACTTGAACTGCTTTTAGACATACCAAATGTCTCTGAATCCTGTGCCCCTCAATAAACAGAAATAAAAATTGTATTCACTATCAAATCCTTTTCTTGGACTTCATTGAGGGTGCAGGTCCTCTGTATTTATGGTCTTGCTCTCAGCTTCGCTTTGCTCCAAAACTGAGGCTTGCTGCAAGTGTAAGTGATAGTATCAGGTTGGTCACCATTTTATTTTATGCTTGCCAGTGTCCAAATTGTCCAAACGTGTCCCACAATTTACCCCAAGAAAATGATTTTATGGTGAGTACAACAATTCTATTTTTTTTTTAATGCCGTCATACTTTAATTGCAGTCAGTAAGACTCTTGTACACCTTTTATGCAGTTTTTTTTTTACCCATAGGATCAGTTTGGGAGGGTTCGAAATATATATAGGACGTGGGGTAGAAGGAACATTTTAGCAAGGGCGATTCTGCCTGCCCAGTTGTGTGTTTGAGGTCTTGTACGTTTTTTTGTAGTTTGGTAGTAAGATTAATAAGGTTGAGAGAATGTAGGTTTGGTGAGGGTTGTTTTGAGTTGTATGCCCAGGTATGTAAGGGTGGAGTTAGGCACCCACGAGAAGGAGGTGCAGTTGGTAATAGCTTGTTTGACATGTCGGTCCAGTCCTATGCCCAACATGCTGGATTTGGAAAAGTTGATTTTGTAGAGAGAAACTTTGCTGAATATATCCAGGGTGTCGTGTAGTGCGGGCAAAGAGGTGACTGGGTCAGTTAGGGAGATGATGACATCATCCGCGTATAGGCCAATTTTGTGCGTTTCTCATGCTACCGCTATTCCTGAGATAAGCAGGTTGTCTCTGATTGGGCAAGGGGTTCCATGATAAGGGCGAATATCAGGGGTGAAAGTGGACACCCCTGACGTGTCCCATTGGAGATATGGAAGGGGTCTGAAAGTAGCCCGGAAGTCATTACTCTGGCACTGGGGGAGGAGTAGAGGGTGAGTATTGCCTGCAGGATGGTCCCAGTAAAGCCAAATTTACGAAGGACAGCCATTAGGTAGGACCAATCCACCCTGTCAAACGCCTTCTCTGCGTGAAGGAAGATGAGCAGAGAAGGCGTTTGGTGTTCCACCCATTGTATCAGGTCGATGAACCTGCGAGTGCTGTCTGAGGTTTGCCTGCCAGCCACAAAACCCACCTGATCGATATGAATTAGTTGTGGTATAATATCACATAGTCGCGTGGCCAGGAGTTTGGCAAATAGTTTGGTATCCGTGTTTAGTAGGGAAATGGGTCTGTAGCTGGCAGGCTGGTCAGTCGGTTTACCTGGTTTTGGGATGGTAACAATGGTAGTTTGGATGGATTCTGGTGGAATAAAGCCTGTGTGTGCTATAGAATTGAGAGAGTGGCATAGGTAGGGAGTAAGGAGAGAAGAGAATGTTTTGTAATATTCATTATTAAACCCATCAGGACCCGGTGCTTTATGCAGTGGTAGGGCGTTCATAGCTGCAGCAACTTCCAATGGTGAGAACGGGGAGGAAAGTTGGAGAATTTGTTCTTGTGAGAGTGTGGGGAGGTGAAGGTTGGTGAGGAAATCATTGATAGCAGGGGATGAGGGAGGTAAGGCCAAGCCAGTGCTAGTGAGATTATATAGGTTGGAGTAATAAGAGCTAAATTGGTCCGCAATGTCCATAGTACGGTAGGATTATCCACCGATCCTTCATTAGTGGTGAAAAAGTGTTGTAACTCGGATAGAATCTGTTTTTGGTAGAGCTGGCGTGCAATAACAGAGGTGTTAAGCCTCCAGATGGTATTATTTTTGTTTGGGAGTGCTGGGAACAGCTGCATTGAAATGGGCGCGTGGTCGGACCACATAATGAGTCCGATTTTATTATCCTGGATCAGTTGCAGGGTATGCTTGTCAGTCAAAAAGAGATCTATCCAAGAATATGTTTGCTGCGTTTGGGAGAAAAGGGTGTAATCTCTTTCGGTGTCATGATGGCACCTCCAGGGATCATAAAGGTCTTCCAAATGGAGCAGGGAGGCGAGAGATGTGGAGCGTTTGCGAGAAGGGTTAGAGGTGACCAGTGAGACATCAACAATTTGGTTGAAGTCTCTGCAAATGATCAGGGGTCCTTGTTTGAAGGGTTCCAGCTTTTTCAATTGTGATTGTAAAAGCGGTGTTGATTTGTATTGGGGGAGTAGATGTTAACAATGGTGATGGTGTGATTATTGATAGCGGCATTCAAGATTATGTATCTGCCATCTGGGTCTATGTCTGTGTGTATTGGTTGGAATGAGACTGTGGAGCGTACGGCAAGCATAACACCTGCTTTTTTCTTGGTGGCGTTGGCAAAAGAGCAGTGAGGGTATTATTTGTGGGAACAGAAAGGAGGCTTGATGGATGCAAAATGGGTTTCCTGTACACATAATATGTCAGAGGTGTGTGCTAAGGTTTCTTTCCATAATAAACTTCTTTTGTAGGGGGAGTTTAGGCCCTTTGCATTAATGGACGTGAAGGGGATTTAAATATTGGGAGGTGAATAGTCAGCGGGGGTTGCATCCTGTTGGTAGGTATGTATGGGAGAGGTTATGAGGTGGTAAACCTGTAATAGAGAGTTACAATAGGCAAACTGAGTTTATACTCTAATGGTAGTCAAATATACCTATGATGCAGCCGATAAAACCTGTAAGAAATGATGGTAAGTTACGAACTTAGTGCGGTACACAAAAAGAGAAAAAAAAAGTGAGAAAAAAAGAAAACAGGAGGAAAAAATAAAAAGACGCAGCAAAGTGCCTTTCAAGTGCTTGGCACTTTTCTTTCTCCGGGGGAAAAGAGTACGGAATGTATATATTGGTACACTCATCAAGGACAGAAATAAGGTGAGGTATTGCAGGGTCAATGACAAAAATTGTCCAGAGGGCACTTGCTGGAATAAAGTAGGTAGTCTTCACCTGTGGGCGGAGGCAGGAGTATGGCGCCTGGACCTGAAGTGGATGATGATGGTGGGGGTCACTGAGGCATTGGTTCAGGTGGTGGGGTGGTGATTAGGCCCCAGTTGAGCATGTGCTTGATGCCATCTTTGGGAGTGAAAATGGTGGCGCTCTGGTTCTGGTCCGTGACTACCAGCTTGGTAGGGAAGCCCCATTTGTATGGGATGTTGTTTTTCCTGAGGGTTGCGGTGGTTTGCGAGAACTGTCTTCTTTTTTGAGCATTGACGGCTGAGATGTCAGCATACAGGGACACAGAGGAGTAAGGATCAGGAAGTGGAGAGGTGGATCTGGCAGCCGCCATGATCTTTTCTTTCACTTGGAAAAAATGGATGCGTGCAAGGACATCCCTAGGCACAGATGCAGGGAGGTGGTTGGGTTTGACAAGTCGGTGTGCGCGGTCAGTGATCATGTCACTTTGGCGTAGTTGAGGTATAAGTGCAAGGAATAGTTGTTGTATGTAGGGGATCAGTTCTGGGGGTTTAACCGTTTAACCGATTCTGGTACCCCTCTAAATTTAATGTTATTTCTCCTCGAACGATCTTCTAAATCTGCGACTTTGGCTTGCAGATATTGAATTTCCTCAGCGTGATGATCATGGACATCCGCCATTTCATTATAGGCCGCAGTATGCTCAGTGAGCTGTTTTTCAATATCATCCGTGCGATCTTCTACTTGATCAATTCTAGAGTGAAGTGTGGAGATCGATGATCTTAATTTGTTATTTTGTAATGATAACAGCATGAGCTTGAGTGTATGCTCAGAGGCTGGCTGGTCAGATGCAGGGAGTGCAGCTAATGAGTCAGCGTGTGGCAGTTCAGGGCCTGCAGTGGCTAAGGTGTCCCAATGCCGCTTCTTAAGCTGGGGTTGCTTTGGTGGGTGAGAGGGCTGGAGATTGTGCAGCTCTCTTACCTCTGTCAGCGGGTGAGGGATGAGAGGATTCATCTGCTGGGGATGAGCTGTCCATCTCGGCGGTGCTGTGTTCAAGAGAGCTCCCTGTCTCAGTCAGTGAGCTGTGCAGCGTCGCGCCGGCGCCATCTTGGGTCATCATCATGTCAGCTCTTTTGAAGTAGTCCGTGAGGTGGCGGGGCTGATGGAGGCCGGTTTGTCCGTTCCTGGACATACCGATCGGGTGCCTGATGTTTCCGCTCCTCTTCTGTGGAACAGAGATGGGGAATGAGCCAATAGGTCGTGCGGAGTGTTGCTTTCTGTCCTTCGGCTGAGCGGAGCTGAGGGATCAAGCGGCCATCTCAGTTTGCGGATAGCCACGCCCCCAACCTTTTATGCAGTTTTTAAGAACACCTCTCCATGGAAAACATGATATGAAGCTGCAACATAAATTAAAATCAGTTGAGAAACAGTTAAAACGATGTACACTGTGATTGTATTGTGCCTGGTTTTCATTGTGGCTGATTTACTGAACAATGAAAGCTTGTTCTCTTTTGCAACGCAAATTTTCACTTAGCAATGGGAATTTTATTTAGCTTAGCAGATTAGGTGAGCTGGCAAAAATCCTTTTTTCATATTTCTTGCATATGATTTTAAATTCTTTGTTAAGTGAATTTTCATCACATTAACGAAGGAACAGTTAAAAAGATGTACACTGTGATTGTATTGTGCCTGGTTTTCATTGTGGCTGATTTACTGAACAATGAAAGCTTGTTCTCTTTTGCAAAGCAAATTTTCACTTAGCAATGGGAATTTTATTTAGCTTAGCACATTAGGTGAGCTAGCAAAAGTCCTTTTTTCATATTTCTTACACATGATCCTTTGTTAAGTGAATTTTCATCACATTAACGAAGGAATGCAAAAACTCCCTTGTAAAGTGAAAATTCACTTTTCAAAATCAAACAAGCCTTACTCCTTTAACAAACACATTTAGTAAACATAAACACACCGGGGGTCATTTACTGTAGCGCTGCGTGCGATCGAGGTAATTAGCGCCCGAACGGAATTCACAATAGCGCTGGGGCAAAAATACTCTCAAAACCAAATTTACTATAGCTCCCAGACATCAGATAGCGCCCAAACCCTTATGCCCCGTACACACGATCGGAAATTCCGTCAGCAAAAGTCTGATGAGAGCTTTTGGTCGGAAAATGCGACCGTGTGTATGCTCCATCGGAATTCCCCCCAGCAAAAGATTGAGAGCAGGTTCTCTATTTTTCGTCGGAAAAAGTTCCTATTCGAAAATGCGTTCGTCTGTATGCAATTTGAACGTGCAAAAAATCACGCATGCTTAGAATCAAGTACGAGACGGAAGCGCTCGGTCTGGTAAAACTAACGTTCGTAATGGAGATAGCATATTCATCACGCTGGAAATTTTTGGATCTTTTAATGCAGCGCATTCTTTTGTTCTTTTAGAATGTTAGAAGAATGAAGTTGTTTTGCTGCTCATATTCACACAGAGTTCTGACAAACTTATTTCTATATTATTTCTCGTGATCTCCTGAATAATCTTTTTTTTCTTTTTTTAATGAAGAACTCCTTTTTTTTTTTTTTTTTAATTATTTTCTAGTGATCTCCATAATTTTTTTTTTCGTGTCAAGTTTCCACAACAACATTATTATCTTGTATTTTTTAACCTCAAGGAGGTTGGTTGGTGTCCCTTGTTAATTAGACATTGTAATTTTTAAATGTTCCTGCCTACTCACAAACAAACTGTCCTATTTGAAGAAAAACACATAGGCAAGTATTTTCATATAAAAAAAATCTCCATTTATTCTGGCTCATAACAAAAAAAAGAGGAAGGTAAAGCTGGAGAAACTGCATGAATTTGCAAAGCCTTTGTACCCCAGGGCACACATCAACACTTTGTAACTAAAAATTTGTAGCCTGAGAAATCCATATAATAGGGAGCACAATTTGGTCCAGGACTCCCAGAGATCAGGAACAGCAGCAGATGACATATATGTCCCCCAGACTGTGGTACTACAACAGCCTGCATCTTCTGTCGGACCAGACTGAACCAAGGCCATCACTTTCTTGTCTTCCCTGCAGCCTTCCCTGCAGCCTTCCTTGAAGGCTGTGGCTCTGGAGGTGGACTTGTGGCAGGAGGAGGAGGAGGAGGATGGGCGAGCGCATGTAAGTGCATGTTATCAGTCATTTGGCCCCTCAACCCCTTATGAAGGGCCTGAAAAATAATCTCCTCACAGATGAGATGTTGGCTCTCCTCCATTTGCTGCAATTTTGCAGCTACATAGCAGCCATAGGCCTCTTCAACATCGGGGGGTGTTTTCAGGGCCGCATTAGCGTCCTTAATGAGGCCCAGTGCTGCCTCCTCTACGTTAATCCCCTTCCTGGCCCTTTTTGTTGTAAGGTGGAGGGGAGGCACCTGGGATTGGGTGAGGCTACTGGGCCTGGCCACCTCTTGGCTGACACTTACCCCCGCCTCCTCCTGTCTGCCACATTTCAGAGCCTTGTCCTGGCTGAGGTCTTCCTGTGTATGAAAAAGGGACATAGTTTTAGTTTTTGGTTCATCAATCACACACAATTTTCAGCTCATGACTGTTGCAAATTGAATGTTAATAAATAGAAACGACTATCATTCTGAGCCCAGCATTTTTCATTCTTGTCACAAACATTTTTTGCCCCTACTGTCTATTGATATGTAAAACACTTTTTGGTAAATCATTCATTTTTTATCAATAATAACATCTAGTTAACAACAATAATTTTTGGACAATAAATATGTTAAAAAATACTATACCTGGCTCCAGCTGGGCTCCTCAACTACTTCCAGGATGGAAGGCCCAGGTTGGTCCTCAGAACCTTTAGCTGGGGTTGAGGGAAGGGTGGATGGAAGTGTAGAAAGTGATTCCCTGGCTTTAATCTGGTCTTCCAGAAACCGCATCCTGTTGTAGTACCACAGACTGGGCACATACTGTCAGGGCTGGGCTCAGCCCTTCCTTCTCTGAGCTGGCCGCTCAGCTGTCAGCTAAATGCTAGCTCCCATCTCTCTCCACAGTTACCCAGCTGTTGTTGATTCTGCTTGTCAGTCCTGCCTACTTAAAGCCGTCCAGCTCACTTGATCTCTGCCTTCGCCTTTGTCAACATCACAGAGACTTTCTCCTGCGTTTCTGTAGAAGACTTGCTTGGCTGACGTTCCTTCTGGCTCCTGATCCTGCTTGTACTACTACGTTTATCTCTGGCTCTCAGACATTTGCTTGGCTGACTACCCGATCCGGTTACTGAACTCTGGCTTGTTTTGACTATGCTTACTCTGTTTACCTTATTATTATTATTATTATTATTATTATTAATAAACAAGTGTGATTTAACTTTACTTCTGTCTCGGACCTTATTAAGCTCCTTCCTATACGTGCTTCTCAAGCTACCAATTTTCTTATCCACAAACACGATGACTGCATCGGGGACCTGCGTCTTCACAAATTGCAGCAGTTTCTCCAGCGATGCCTTTCTAGCTGGTTTATTTCAATATAAGGGGTTTTTACCTCCCACATATTTCTCAAGATCCCTGTATCTGTCTATGAACTGTTCCATGAATTCCGGGTCTTTGAATTGTTTCATATTTGCTGCAAGACAAAACACAAGACAAAAACACTAATATCAGGCTAAACTCTCCTAATCTTATCCCAATATAGGCCTCAATATTAAATCAGTATAGGCTACTGATGTCCCAGTTAAGATGTTACATTCGTTCTCACGATCAGCACTTCCTCCACTCACAGATCGTACGTACGACACACGCATGTTAGCTTTATTTACACTGCGCATGCGTGAAACTCCCCCTGATGTTCTTTCTAGAATATTCCCCGCCCCTTCTCTTTCGTTGCAGTGGGAGAGAAACATGGCGGAGACACAGCAGGTGAGTAATAGCAGTAACAAGGAGGAAAACCCGGAGGCAGAAACGTCACAATCCCACAGGAGATTTAAGGCCTCAAATATGGCCTTTGGAGAGATGGTGGAGATGGTGGACATCTTGAAGAGGGCCGACTATGACGGGAAGTATGGACCTTACCTAAACCCAAATGTGAAAAAGGCCAAGATCATGTCTAAAGTTGTGAAGAGTCTGCACAGGAATTTTGGGGTACGACGATTCAAGGAGCAATTGAGGAAACGCTGGTCAGACCTGATATTGAGGGAGCAGGATCACTACAGAAGGATCAAGAAAGTGCTTCTAAAAAGTATGTACTTGTCGTGTGTTCCAAATATTATTACTACTTGCATGCTGCTCCATGTGCTTTTCTTTACTGATGTACAATTTTAAACGGTTACTTTCATGTGCGTGGGCACAGTAATCGGTCCCAGTAAACATTGTTAATTTGCCAACTAAATACGATGTTTTTGGCAGATACAGGGTTAACTACATTTGGTAATGCTAATTTGTATTAAAAGAAGTTTAGGACATTGTTGTCTAGATGTGTTTGAAACTAGAAAGAATTGCAAACTTGTTTCAGTGTAATGTAAGGAGAAGACACTCAGCAGCTCACTCAGTTTACACATCTGGACTCAGGAGCACTAGCATTGGACACCAGAACAAACTTTTTAGGGTGTCAGACACAGATACTCCAGTGGATACTTGGGGTGTCTCCATGTGTGAAACTTGTCCAAAAAAGGTAAGTATTCCAGCTTTGGTAAGGGAAAAAATCATGTCTTCCGCTTGGTACTCTGCCAAAACAGACAATTGTATGACACTTCCAAGCAATGTTTCATATTCCTATTTCTGGCCTCAAATATCTGTGTGCTAAGTATACCTTTTGTTTCATTCTCATAGGGGAGAAAAGACTTGGGACATCTGAAGACACCAGGAACCTCCTCATTTCACCAGTGACAGTGTACAAAGACTAATCCAGGACATAATGTGGTTTAGTTGGGATTTAGACATCATAAAGCAAAAAACAAATGAGGTTGAACAAAAACTGAAGAACATGATTGATGTACTAGGAAGAATATAAATAACCACAAAATGACACCATTTTATATTTTTTTTGGACCAAGTTTTCTACATTTTTGACACATTTTAAAAGCCAAATTTTGAAGATGCACACAGTGTGTCAACATGTGCTATCTGCCATCAGGGGATATCAATGCACGCCTTTTGTGGGTGCAACCCCTTCCTTGCAACTCAAGTAGGTGAGAAGAAGTGGTTGCACCCCCAAAACACGTACATTAATCCCCCATGATGGGAGATAGATGTTGACATTAGGCATGGGATCAGGAGGGAAATCCCCAGTTTGACTCCCAATTTGTGTGCATCTTCAAAATTTGGCTTTTACAGGGGTGACATCACTCCATCTGATGAAGGAAAGATCAACACATTTTTGACACTATAATGTCTGATATTGCCTTCGGTTTTTCAATGTTGAACTTTGTAAGTTCCTGAGTTGTGTATGTTATGTTTTGAAACATGCCTGTTTATGTACTAAAAAACAATTTTCAAGGTAAAACTTTATAAAACCAAGATGTTGTTTTTTTACCCAAAAATGTTTTACGACGCACATGTGAATGTGCATGGAGTAAAAGGTTTTATACTCAACAATATGTGGCTTCTTTCAATGCTCAATACCAGTTTTTGTATTAAGTTGGTGTTTACAGTGACAATGGATGTTATTTAATAATGGAAAAACCACTTGGCACTACAAGTGCACTAGGAGAACCTAGGAGACAGCTAAAAGAAACACAAGCAGTAAATCAAAATCAGGATTGTATCAGATAATTTTTTTTTATATAAAATAGAAAATAATTACAAATTTGCTGGCATAGCAATGGCCCCCCTACTTGTAAAATAATCTACATATTTTTGACGCACTTCACGGGCGATTTGGGGGGGCAAGCCAGGACAGCCAGCTTCCAGGGCTGTCATTGTATTGTCTGAAAGTCTGGCCTCAGGCCCAACTGAGGCAACATAATTTGGAGCATTTCTCTTTAAAAAGTTGTGAAGTATGCAGCATGCTAGAACTATGTGGTTCAGTTTGTACTCCATACTAATAGCCGTAAGAAATAGGCAGAACTGGCTGGCCATTATCCCAAAGGCATTCTCCACGACTCTTCTGGCTCTGGCCAGCCGGTAATTAAAAACCCTCTTCTCCGGGGTGAGGGTCCTCTGGGGAAATGGCCTCATCAGGTGATCACCCAGACCAGACCAGGCCCAACTGAGGCAACATAATTTGGAGCATTTCTCTTTAAAATGTTGTGAAGTATGCAGCATGCTAGAACTATGTGGTTCAGTTTGTACTCCATACTAACAGCCGTAAGAAATAGGCGGAACTGGCTGGCCATTATCTCAAAGGCATTCTCCATGACTCTTCTGGCTCTGGCCAGCCGGTAATTAAAAACCCTCTTCTCCGGGGTGAGGGTCCTCTGGGGAAATGGCCTCATCAGGTGATCACCCAGACCAAATGCTCCATCAGCGATAAAAACAAATGGGAGTCCTTCAACGTTCTCTTCTGCAGGTGGCAATCCCAAGCCACCACTCTGGAGACGTTGGTAGAACTCAGTCTGGGCAAAGACTCCACCATCTGAAATCTGGCCATTCTTCTCCACGTCCACATAGAGAAACTCATATGTCAGCCATCAACACAATACTATTGAAACCCTTATAATTAAAATAGTATGACCCCAAGTGGGGTGGTGGGACGATGTGGACATGTTTCCCATCGATTGCCCCTCCGCAGTTAGGAAAGTCCCAACGCTGGGCAAACTGGGATGACACAGTCTGCCATTCCTGTGGAGTCAAAAAAGAAAAAAAAATATTATTAATTTTGCACATAACATTGCAAGCAGATAGACACAAACATTTTTGGCCAACATCAGTATAACATTTATTTTAAGGAGTATTTAAAGACAAAAGTATAAGGTCCACTTATCATATTCTTCACCCCCTCTGATGGCCCATTGGAAAAATTTTAGGGGGCTTCTTGTGAAAAAAAATTTTTTTTAAGGGGATTATAAATAAGTTTTGGACCCCAAAAAAAGCCTCTGGCGCTCTGCCTGAATTTAAGGACAACAATAACATTTGGACACATTTTAGGGGGTGTTTTTAATGTAAAGCATGACAATGGAGCTGACAAAATACATTGTTAAGTGACTAGGCTAGGTGTATATGGGCCCAGGATAGCATACTGGGGAGGTTAGTAAGGGCAAATATGCATGAAGGACAAAAAGGATCATTAAAAACTTACAGCATGCATGGGCACAAAGGGGACATTCACAGCATATTACAATCATGGTAATTAGAGAATGATGAAAGAAATCCAAAATATTAGCATACATTAAATACACAGAATGTGATGTTAAAGGAGAAAACTTACCCTAATATAGTCCTTCTGCAGGACCTGTATGATGGCAGAACAGGTCTCTGAAATAATGATCCCCAGAGCCTGGGGGGAGATGCCTCTAGAGAACTTGAGGTCCTGTAGACTTCTCCCTGTGGCCAAGTACCGCAAGGTGGCGACTAGCCTCTGCTCCGGAGTGATGACTTGCCGCATGCAGGTGTCCTGCTTCATAATATAAGGGGACAGCAAAGCCAACAGGCGGTGAAAAATGGGGTCCGTCATCCGGAGAAAATTCCTGAAATAATTAGGGTTATTCTCCTGGATCTCCCGCAGCAAAGGCATGTGAAAGATTTGGTCATTCTGGAGTAACCAATTCTTGGTCCGTTAACTCCTCCCCACCCTATTTATGGACTGGGCTTGGGTCAAAGCAAGAACCCCAACACCAAGCCCCCGTATAGCATGAACTCTACGATGAGCACGTACCCGCAACATGGCTTCAAAACGGTCGGCTAATCAGAACGAACTACCAGAACGCACTGAAGAACAGAAAGGCCTGTGCAGAGCGAGCTGAAAATTAGAAATGAGCGGACAAGAACACACTGAAAAACAGATACGAACTGACTACACGCACTGAAAACCAAATACAAACCCACAAGCACAAACTGAAGAGCAGTAACGATCTGAAAAACACGAGGCTGAAAAGCGTGAATTGTCTCTCACCAAACTTTTACTAACACGACATAAACACGAGATTAGCAAAAGGAGCCTAAAGGGTGGCACACTGGCTATTGAACTTCCCTTTTCTAGTGTCATCGTACGTGTTGTACGTCACCACGTTCTTGATGGTCGGAATTTGGTGTGACCGTGTGTATGCAAGACAAGCTTGAGCGGAATCCTGTTGGTAAAACCATCCAAGCCTTTTCCGTCAAATGCTGATCGTGTGTACGCGGCATTACTCTTGTTAGAACCTGGAATATTGCACATGGAAATAATGTTTGGAGCATGATATGATCACCTAAATGGTACTGAAATATGTGGTATATTGTTTAAAAGAAAATCTGCTTTTAAACTGCTTGAAAAAGTGTTATATACACTGAAATATTTTTAATAGTTTAATGCCCTGTACACACTGTAGGATTTTCTGACAACAAAATCCATGTTTTTTTTCCAACGGATGTTGGCTCAAACCTGTCTTGCATACACACGGTCACACAAATCTTGTCGGAAATTCAGAACGTCAAGAATGTGGTGACGTACAGCACGTACGAAGAGCCAAGAAAAATGAAGTTCAATAGCCAGTGCAGCTCTTCTGCTTGATTCCGAGTATGCATGGAACTTTGTGCGTTGGAATAGTGTACACACGATTGGAATTTACGACAACAGATTTTGTTGTCAGAAGATTTGAGAACCAGCTCTCAAATTTTGTGACGGAAATTCCGATGGAAAATGTTCAATGGAGCCTTGAGACGGTTGGAATTTCTGACAGCAAGCTCCCATAGAACATTTTCCATCGGGAAGTCTCTTTACAACTAGGTGCCAGCACAACTGAGCATGCTTAGACATGCAAACTACTCTCATTTTAACTCCCATGAGTTATAGTTAATAACAAAATGAGCGTTGGGTAAAAAAGCGTTTTTTGTGGGTGAAAATTAGAGTTATGTACACCAATGCAAGTTTCAGCCATTGATGCTAATGGTGCAATTGTAACTTCCCCACATAAATACTTTTCATATTGAGATGAAATGTATCTTTCTCTCAAAGAAATTGTCCTTGCAACAATGTTGTTTCTTCATCTATTTTCTTTTTAAGAATGCTAGAATGCAATGGCGTCACTAGGGAATGGCTATTGAGGCTAGAGCCCTAAATCTGGGGCCCATAGCCCAAGTCCAGGGCTGGCCCTCCCATGAGAGTGTCCCGGGGTGCCGACACAGCACTTCCCACACAGCCGTGGCACTCTCACTCAGTCTTCACTCCATCCATGCTTCAGTAACAGTCAGAGAAGGGAGATGAGTGTGAGAGCGAGTCTCCTTCTTGCTCCACCCACATCATAGTGTCGGGAGAAACTTTCTCACACTGAGCTCCTGAGCAGGCGAGTGAAGACCATGGGGGAGGGGGAAAATTCTGTACTACTCTAGCCTATCTTCTGTATACCCAGCCTCTCTATATATACCCAGCATCTCTGTGTAAATACATAGCATTTCTGTATATACCTAGCATCTCTGTATACAACCAGCCTCTCTGCATATACCCAGCATCTCTGTATACCCGTCATCTCTGTATATACCCATCATCTCTGTATATACCCAGCCTCTCTGTATATACCCAGCATCTCTGTATATACCCAGCCTCTCTGTATACCCAGCCTCTCTGTATATACCCAGCATCTCTGTATATACCCAGCCTCTCTGTATATACCCAGCATTTCTGTATATACCTAGCATCGCTGTATATACCCAGTATCTCTGTATATACCCATCATCTCTGTATATATCCAGCATCTCTGTATTTACCCAGCCTCTCTGTGTATACCCAGCATCTCTGTATATACCCAGCTTCTCTGTATATACCCAGCCTCTCTGTATATACCCAGCCTCTCTATATATACACTAGCCTCTCTGTATATACCCAACCTCTCTGTATACCCTGCCTCTCTGTATACCCAACATCTCTGTGTATAGCTAGCCTTTCTGTATGTACCCAGCCTCTCTGTGTATACACTAGCCTATCTGTATACCCAGCCTCTCTGTGTATAGCTAGTCTTTCTGTATATACCCAGCATCTCTGTATATACCTAGGATCTCTGTAAATACCCAGGATTTCTGTATATACCAAGCATCTCTGTATATACCCAGCCTCTCTGTATATACCCAGCATCTCTGTATATACCCAGTATCTCTCTATATACCCAGCCTCTCTATATACCCAGCCTCTCTGTATATACCCAGCCTCTCCGTTTATACATAGCCTCTCTATATACCCAGCCTCTCTATATACCCAGCCTCTCTGTATATACCCAGCATCTCTGTATATACCCAGCCTCTCTGTTTATACCTAGCCTCTCTATATACCCAGTATCTCTCTATATACCCAGCCTCTCTGTATATACCCAGCCTCTCTGTATATACCCAGCTTCTCTGTATATACCCAGCATCTCTCTATATACCCAGCCTCTCTATATATCCAGCCTCTCTGTATATACCCAGCCTCTCTGTTTATACCTAGCCTCTCTATATACCCAGCCTCTCTATATACCCAGCCTCTCTGTATATACCCAGCATCTCTGTATATACCCAGGATCTCTGTATATACCCAGCCTCTCTGTATATACCCAGCTTCTCTGTATATACCCAGCATCTCTCTATATACCCAGCCTCTGTATATACCCAGCCTCTCTGTATATACCCAGCATCTCTGTATATACTCAGCATTTCTGTATATACCTAGCATCTCTGTATTTACCCAGGATCTCTGTATATACCCAGCATCTCTGTATATACCCAGCATTTCTGTGTATACCCAGCCTCTCTGTATATGCCCAGCATATCTCTATATATCCAGCATCTCTGTATATACCCAGCATCTCTGTATATACCCAGCCTCTCTGGATATACCCAGCATCTCTGTATACCCAGCATCTCTGTATATACCCAGCATCTCTGTATATACCCAGCATCTCTGTATATACCCAGCATTTCTGTATATACCTAGGATCTCTGTGTATACCCAGCCTCTCTGTATATGCCCAGCATATCTCTATATATCCAGCATCTCTGTATATACCCAGCATCTCTGTATATACCCAGCATTTCTGTATATACCTAGCCTCTCTATATACCCAGCCTCTCTATATACCCAGCCTCTCTGTATATACCCAGCATCTCTGTATATACCCAGCATCTCTGTATATACACAGCCTCTCTGTATATACCCAGCCTCTCTGGATATACCCAGCATCTCTGTATACCCATCATCTCTGTATATACCCAGCATTTCTGTATATACCTAGAATCTCTGCATATACCCAGCATCTCTGTATTTACCCAGCCTCTCTGTATATACCCAGCATCTCATCTCTGTATATACCCAGCACCTCTGTATATACCCAGCCTCTCTATATATACACTAGCCTCTCTGTATATACCCAGCCTCTCCGTTTATACATAGCCTCTCTATATACCCAGCCTTTCTATATACCCAGCCTCTCTGTATATACCCAGCATCTCTGTATACCCGTCATCTCTGTATATACCCATCATCTCTGTATATACCCAGCCTCTCTGTATATACCCAGCATCTCTGTATATACCCAGCCTCTCTGTATACCCAGCCTCTCTGTATATACCCAGCATCTCTGTATATACCCAGCCTCTCTGTATATACCCAGCATTTCTGTATATACCTAGCATCGCTGTATATACCCAGTATCTCTGTATATACCCATCATCTCTGTATATATCCAGCATCTCTGTATTTACCCAGCCTCTCTGTGTATACCCAGCATCTCTGTATATACCCAGCTTCTCTGTATATACCCAGCCTCTCTGTATATACCCAACCTCTCTGTATACCCTGCCTCTCTGTATACCCAACATCTCTGTGTATAGCTAGCCTTTCTGTATGTACCCAGCCTCTCTGTATATACACTAGCCTATCTGTATACCCAGCCTCTCTGTGTATAGCTAGTCTTTCTGTATATACCCAGCATCTCTGTATATACCTAGGATCTCTGTAAATACCCAGGATTTCTGTATATACCAAGCATCTCTGTATATACCCAGCCTCTCTGTATATACCCAGCATCTCTGTATATACCCAGTATCTCTCTATATACCCAGCCTCTCTATATACCCAGCCTCTCTGTATATACCCAGCCTCTCCGTTTATACATAGCCTCTCTATATACCCAGCCTCTCTATATACCCAGCCTCTCTGTATATACCCAGCATCTCTGTATATACCCAGCCTCTCTGTTTATACCTAGCCTCTCTATATACCCAGTATCTCTCTATATACCCAGCCTCTCTGTATATACCCAGCCTCTCTGTATATACCCAGCTTCTCTGTATATACCCAGCATCTCTCTATATACCAAGCCTCTCTATATATCCAGCCTCTCTGTATATACCCAGCCTCTCTGTTTATACCTAGCCTCTCTATATACCCAGCCTCTCTATATACCCAGCCTCTCTGTATATACCCAGCATCTCTGTATATACCCAGGATCTCTGTATATACCCAGCCTCTCTGTATATACCCAGCTTCTCTGTATATACCCAGCATCTCTCTATATACCCAGCCTCTGTATATACCCAGCCTCTCTGTATATACCCAGCATCTCTGTATATACTCAGCATTTCTGTATATACCTAGCATCTCTGTATTTACCCAGGATCTCTGTATATACCCAGCATCTCTGTATATACCCAGCATTTCTGTGTATACCCAGCCTCTCTGTATATGCCCAGCATATCTCTATATATCCAGCATCTCTGTATATACCCAGCATCTCTGTATATACCCAGCCTCTCTGGATATACCCAGCATCTCTGTATACCCAGCATCTCTGTATATACCCAGCATCTCTGTATATACCCAGCATTTCTGTATATACCTAGGATCTCTGTGTATACCCAGCCTCTCTGTATATGCCCAGCATATCTCTGTATATCCAGCATCTCTGTATATACCCAGCATCTCTGTATATACCCAGCATTTCTGTATATACCTAGCCTCTCTATATACCCAGCCTCTCTATATACCCAGCCTCTCTGTATATACCCAGCATCTCTGTATATACCCAGCATCTCTGTATATACACAGCCTCTCTGTATATACCCAGCCTCTCTGGATATACCCAGCATCTCTGTATACCCATCATCTCTGTATATACCCAGCATTTCTGTATATACCTAGAATCTCTGCATATACCCAGCATCTCTGTATTTACCCAGCCTCTCTGTATATACCCAGCATCTCATCTCTGTATATACCCAGCACCTCTGTATATACCCAGCCTCTCTATATATACACTAGCCTCTCTTTATACCCAGCCTCTCTATATATACACTAGCCTCTCTGTATACCCAGCCTCTCTGTATACCTAGCCTCTTTGTATACCCAGCCTCTCTGTATACCCTGCCTCTCTGTATACCCAGCCTCTCTATGTATAGCTAGCCTTTCTGTATATACCATAGCCTCTCTGTATGTAACAATCCACATCTGGTGGTGGGTGATGTGGCAAGTAACAATCTGCATCTTGTGGCTGGTAATGTGGCAAGCTCTCTGGTGACCCCAATGTAAGGGGGTGGCTCTCTGGGGACCCTGATGTAATGATAATATATAATGTTATACATGTGTATGCCCGCCCAAGCGTATAACTCTCTTTACTTGGCTGCTATGGGCTCTAGCCCCAGATCTTTTGTACACCCAACAACGCCCTTGCTAGAATGTGTAATGTTTTCATGTTTTTGTAAAATATATTTTTCTCTGCATCTCTCACTTGTTTCTGTCCATCTCACAAAAATCTTTACCCGAAACCACACAGGTGTCTTTACAAACCACAAACAATACCATTGCTGATTCAAATTTAAAATGTCACAATTTTGTGTGTGTTTTATTATTTCCAAATGATCATAATTTGAGCCCAAAAAATTTGATGTGTACCAACATAGTTACATAGTTGGTAAGGTTGAAAAAAGTCCAAGTCCAACCCATGTGTGTGTGCTTTTATGTCAATATTACATTGTATATCCCTTTATGTTGAGAACTCCACATTCTTACCACTTTTACCATAAAGAACCCTTTACACAGTTTCCAGTTAAATCACTTTTCCTCTAATTTTAGAGAATGGGCGCGAGTCTTTTTAATGTCCTTACACGGAAAAGTTGTGGGGTCACCAGTATGGTATTTGTACATTGAAATCATATCCCCTCTCAAGCATCTCTTCTCCAGAGAGAATAAGTTCAGTGCGTGTAATTTTTCCTCATAACTAAGATCCTCCAGTCCCTTTATCAGCTTTGTTGCCCTTCCCTATACTCGCTCCATTTCCAGCACATCCTTCCTGAGGACTGGAGCCCAGAACGGCATACTCCAGATGCAGCCAGACCAGAGTCTTGTAGAGTGGAAGCATTATCATTTTATCTCTGGAGGTAATTCCTTTTTTTTCCCACAAAAAGTTTTTATTAAGAAATTTTCATAGGCATTACATAAAGCACAATAACAAACGTGTGAACAAATATACTTGGTTTCAAGGAAATATCAAAGATCAATCACTCATAGAAAAAACAAACCAACAGGCAGTGCCCAATACTCCTACACCATAATAGGTCTAGACAGAAAATTCCTAGGGTTCCCTAAAGAAGTTTTCAAGACATAATTAAGTGGAGTAGGATAGCGGCCGTGCATTATAAACCTATTAATGCTTTTAGGGGATCGGGCCAGAGCAAAAAAGCATAAGGTAGCATAAAGTTGTACTATAAGTCGTGTAAAGAAGATGGGTAGCGTCTTACCCCAGTTCGGCACACTACACCAACTCTTTCCTTATATAGAATCGATATGGGGAGACAAGGAGGGAAGTAAGGGAGGGGATGAGGGAGAGAGGAAAGCACAGAGTAAGGGGGAGAGAAAGAGAAGAGGAGGATACAGAAAAAAAGAGAAGAGGGGGAGTGTGGGAGGAGGGCTCCCAGAGGGTTGCGTGAAGAAGGGGTGGGGGAACCACCAGCTACCCTCCCCAGCTGCCCCTGGGCAATGTACTGGATATAGAGGGTCTATTGCACCCTTGGGTCTGATGTATCCAAAGGGCCTAGACCCATCTTGCTCAGGTCAAGTAGTCTCCAGTAGTAGTTCTTGGTATCGTTGTGAATTCCGGTATTCATACCAGTAATTCCCTTTTTAATGCATGCCAATATTCTATTGGCTTTGCTTGCAACGGCTTGGCATTGCATGCCGTTGCTGAGCCTGTCATCTACTAGGACCCCCAGGTCCTTTTCCACCCTAGATTCCCCCAGAGGTTCTCCCTAGTGAGTAGATTCCATTCATGTTTTTGCCACCTAAATGCATTATTTTACATTTTTCTACATTAAACCTCATTTTCCATGTAGTTGCCCACCACATCAGTTTTGGTCACTGAAGCCTCCCGTTTCCCTTGTGAAGACTGAGGAGAAGAATACATTCAAAACCTTTGCCATCCCACCATCCTTTGTAAGCAGAATCCCTTCATAATTCTTTATGGGGCCAATGTGATCTGTCCTCCTTCTTTTAGTATTTATGTACTTAAAGAATTTCTTGGGATCTTTCTTACTCTCCTCCGCTATGTGCTTTACGTAATCTATCTTAGCCACCCTGATTACACCCTTACATTTCTTGTTGCATTCTTTATACAGTTGGAATGCTGATGATGATCCCTTATTTTTGAAGGCCTTCTCCTTTGCTTTTATATGCATTTTTATATTGGCGTTAAGCCACCCAGGGCTTTTATTAGCTCTTTTAAATTTATTACCCTTTGGGATGCACTGGCTAATACCCTTTTTTAATATGCTCCTAAAGAACACCCATTTTTCCCCTGTGTTCTTTGTTCTTAGGATTTTATCAAGGAGCGTGGTTTCTGGAAGTTGGCTCTTTTGAAATTCAGTGTCTTTGTATTCCCCTTATGTTTCCTATTTGTGTTATGCTGAAACTAATTACACAGAAAACATCAGAAATCAAAATGTCATTCCCAAAAATGAGAGGGTAACAGCACTATTCTACACTCACACACCAAGAACCACCAAATATCACAGAATAAATCAAGAAGAATAACTCCTGACTAATGTAATTAAACCACCTATATGTCCAAAGAAATGCTGTATTTTTGTATATTCATGAGTAGGAGGGTTTCACATGTGGCAGCACAGTAGCTAACAGGTTAGCACTTCTGCCTACCAGCACTGAGGCTTCCAGATTCCGATAAGCACCCACCCACAGACCCTGACAAGCACATCCCAGGGTTTCCGGGAAGAGGCTTTTGTCCCCATCAACATGGGGGGACACTTTGGGGTAGAGGGTGCGCAAGCCCCCCTGCCCCAATGCACCCACATCCCCATGTTGAGGGCATGCGGCTTGGTATGGTTCAAGATGGGGGGTGCTCACTCACTCATCCCCTCCCTTTCCTGACCTCCAGGCTGCATGCCTGCATAAGGGTCTGGTATGGACCTGGAAGGGATCCCACGCCATTTTTTTCAGGTTTTTGTTTTTTTGTTTTTTGCTGCCAATTTTTACTTTTTTTACATTCAGCTGTCAGTGGGGAATCTCACTGACAACTGATGACTCGTCGGTTGTTAAGGATGTGGCAGCCGGCCTCCCGGCCTTTTGTTTAGCAACCAGCCAAAGCATATATCTTAATTAGCAGCATATGCTGACAATAGGCGAAAGCCTAATAGCCAATACCACATAAGCATGGTTGTTACCATAATATTAATGCATCAAATACAAAACATTATTGCATAGAATTAAAAGAATCAAACATTAGTACATGTATTTTCTATGTATGATTGTGGTCGATGGTATCACCTGCTGAAAACTTGCATTGTACTCAGCAGCATGTTCCAAACATCACACACTAGTTAACATGCAGGGTGTAAGTTTACTTGTTTTGTTTTTTTGGGTTTAATTTGCTTGTGCACTGGAGAAATCATCACGGCTACTTTAGGTGGGTGGTAAGGTGGCTGGGATTTGAATTCATAACCTGGGTGCTTTGTAGACATCAGTGCACACCACTAAGCCATTGTGCTAAGTACACTGAGACCTGAATAATAGTGTGGTGTAATATAGTGTGGTGGTTACAATTGCCAGCACCCCGCTATTAAAAAGTCCAGACCAAAAACGGTGTGCAGTCCCCCTCCCCCCAGTCCATAACAGGCCCTTTGGGTCTGGATTTTAAGGGGAACCCCACGGCAAAATTAGAAAAAAAAATAGTGTGGGGTCCCCCCCAAAATCTAGACCAGACCCTTATCTGAGCATGCAGCCTGGCAGGTCAGGAAAGAGGCGGCGAGTGAGCGCCCCCCCTCCTGAACCATTCCAGGCTGCATGCCCTCAACATGGGGTGAGGGGAGCTTTGAGGCAGGGGGGCTCTGCCCCCCGCCCCAAAGCACCTTTAACAAGGGTGCCCCAGATCCTGCCCCCCCATGTGAATGAGTACCCCTACCCATTCACCAAAAAAGTAGTATAGTGTGACAAAAGACAATAGCCAGTTTTTGACAAGTCCTCTTCTTTCCCCGCTTCTTCCTTCGGTCTTCTCCTTCTTCCTCCGGTCTTCCTCCGGCTTCTTCTTCCCCAGTTCTTTCTTCGGTCTCCTCCTTCCCCTGCTTCTTCCTCCGGTCTTCTTCTCCTTCCACTGCCACCTCTGACCTGCTGAAGATACAAAAACGCTGCGGCCTGCTGATCTGTCCGCTTCCATGGCACACATATCATATATAACTATTGAGTGTGGCCACCAGATGGCATCATCCAGAGACTCCGCCCCCTTGTGACATCACGGATCCATCATGCCCCAGCAGTGAAGTCACAAAGGGCCCTGAATGGTCCCTGAATGACATCCACCCCATCGCAGCAAGTTCTTTTTTTAAATTTTCAGCTGGAGAAGCGGTGGAGGAAGAAGAAGACCAGAGGAGGAAGCGGGTGAAGAATAAGCCAGAGGGAGGACGAAGGAGAAGGCCGGAGGAAGAAGGGCAAGGTGCATGGGGGGACCCCAAAGCACCCTCCCATTGTTGAGGGCATGCAGCCTGGTACAGTTCAGGAGGGGGGGCGCTCACTTGTCCCCCTCCTTTCCTGACCTCCAGGCTGCATGCTCAGTTAAAAACCTGGTATGGACTGGGGGGACCCAATGCCGTTTTTTCTTTATTTTTTGATAGCCGGGTCCCGGCAATTGTAGTCGCGAGTCATTTTAAATGAGATTTTTTTTCTTTAGAAATATCATTTTTTCTGTAGCATGTTCTGTATATGCTACAAATGCACCACACTTTGAATGACAATTACTCAGTCATGCTACACTGTATCTAAACAAAATGTTTATCTTTTTCTTCTAACAAATAGAGCTTTATTTTGGTGGTATTTAATCACCACTGGGTTTTTTTATTTTTTGCGATATAAGCGGAAAAAACAGTAAAAAAATTGAAAAAAAACACACTTTTTTTAGTTTCTATTGTAAAATTTTGCAAATAAGTCATTTTTCCTCATAAATTTGTGCCACAATTTATACTGCTGCATATCTTTGGTAAAAATAACCCAAATTAGTGTATATTATTTGGTCTTTGTGAAAGTTATAGAGTCTACAAACTATGGTGCCAATCACTGAAAATTGATCACATCTGATCACACCTGATGTACTGAAGACATATCTCATTTCTTGAGACACTAACAAGCCAGGAAAGTACAAATACCCCCCCAAATGACCCCTTTTTGGAAAGTAGACAGTTCAAGGTATTTACTAAGAAGCATGGTGAGTTTTTTGAAGTTGTAATTTTTTCCCACAATTCTTGGGAAAATTAAGATTTTTTTTTACACAAACTGGTCATATTAACATGTTATTTCTCTCACACAGCATATGCATAATTGCAACTACACCCCAAAATACATTCTGCTACTCCTCCTGAGTATGGAAATACCATATGTGTGAGACTTTTACACAGCCTGGCCACATACAAAGGCCCAACATTGAAGTAGCACTTTCAGGCGTTCTACGCCTGAAAGTGCACATATCCTTTGTTAACCACCTATTACACTTTTGAAGGCCCTGGAGCACCAGGACAATGGAATTGTCCACAAAATGACCCCATTTTGGAAAGCACACACCCCAACATATAATCTATGAAGCAATATGAGTCTTTTGAACGGTTCATTTTTTTACAGAAGGTTTTGGAAAATGTGGAAAAAAAAATTTAAAATGCATTTTTTTCACACAAAGTTGTCCATTTATAAGATATTTCTAATGCCGTGTACACACGGGCGGACTTTCCGACCGGACTGGTCCGACAGACCGAATCCGGTGGACAATCCGACCGTGTGTGGTCTGCATCGGACTTCTGACAGACCGTTTCGGTAAGAAATCCAACGGACTTTAGATTTGAAGCCTGCTTCAAATCTTTCCGTCGTAACTCCACCAGACTCAGTTCCTAAAGGAAAGCCCGTTCGTCTGTATGCTGGTCCGACGGACCAGATACGATGCAAGGGCAAGGTACTACATCTTGCGCTCGCTGCAATAGGAAAAACAAATTCTCCTATTGCGGCGAGCACGAGGCGATGATGTCCCTTGGCATGGATTTTAAGGGGAACCCCCTATGCCGAAAAACTGGCGTGGGGTCCCCCAAAATCTGTACCAGACCCCTATCCAAGCATGCGGTCAGGAAAGGGGGTGGGGACGAGCTAGTGCCCCCCCTCCTGAACCGTACCAGACCACATGCCCTCAACATGTTGATGAGGACAAGGACCTCTTCCCGACAACCCTGGCTGTTGGTTGTTGGGGTCTGCGGGCCGGGGGCTTATCGGAATCCAGGAGCCCCCTTTAATAAGGCGGCCCCCAGATCCCGGCCCCCACCCTATGTGAATGAGTATGGGGTACATCGTACCCCTACCCATCCACCTAGGGAAAAAGTGTCAATAAAAAAACACACTAGACAGGTTTTTAAAGTAATTTATTAGACAGCTCCGGGGGGTCTTCTTCTGACTTCGGGGGTCTCTCCGGCCTCTTTTCCCGATGTCCGGTTCTTCTCTGCTCTCTCCGGCGTCTTCTCCCGTTGTCCGGTTCTTCTCTGCTCTCTCCAGCCTCTTCTCCCGATGTTCGGTTCTTTTCCTGGTGTTTGGCCTCTTCTCCCGCCCTCCGGTTCTTCTGCCGGGCTTTCTATGGGGGCACTGGACAGAGGGGAGGGGCCAGGAGTGCCAGTGGGGGGGCCCAAAAAGAGGAGGTTTGCGGCCACTCTGATTAGGTATAGGAATGTTTGTTATTTATTTTATTTTTTTACCTTTACAATCACTTTAATGGTTGGGATTGGAAAGAACAAACAAGCTGCCACTTGGAGGGTAAGCGGTTGCACTTGAGGACATCACTCTATAACTCGTCCCCGGGATGGGACTTCTTCAGAGGGCATATAAAAAGAGCTAAAATGGTAGCTATAAAACTGCTAGTTTTCTGGCTGTTATGCTGATTCTGCGGCAGAATGACACAGCTGGGCGAAACAACGTTATGTAACCACTTAAGGACCAGCCTCGTTTTGAAATTTAGGTGTTTACATGTTTGAAACAGTTTTTTTTGCTAGAAAATTACTTAAAACCCCCAAACATTATATATTTCTTTTTCTAACACCCTAGAGAATAAAATGGCGGTCATTGCAATACTTTTTTTCACACCGTATTTGTGCAGTGGTCTTACAAGTGTGCTTTTTTTGGAAAAAATTCACTTTTTTGAATAAAAAAATAAGGCAACAGTACAGTTAGCCCAATTTTTTTTTATAGTGTGAAAGATAATGTTACATCCAGTAAATTGATACCCAACATGTCACGCTTAAAAATTGCGCCGCTCATGGAATGGCGTCAGACATTTACCCTCAAAAATCTCCATAGGCGATTAAAAAATTCTACAGGTTGCATATTTTGCATTACAGAGGAGGTCTAGGGCTAGAATTATTGCTCTCACTCTAACGTTTGCGGTGATACCTCACATGTGTGGTTTGACCACCGTTTTCATATGCGGGCGCTACTCACGTATGCGTTCACTTCTGCGCGTGAACTCGTTGGGACGGGGGTTTTAAAAAAAAAAAAAATTTTTAAATTTATTTTACATGATTTTATTTATTTTTACACTGTTTTAAAAAAAAAAATTGTGCCACTTTTATTCCATTTACAAGGAATGTAAACATCCCTTGTAATAGAAAAAAGCATGACAGGACCTCTTAAATATGAGATCTGGGGTCAAAAAGACCTCAGATCTCATATTTACATTAAATGCAATTAAAAAAAAAGTAATTTAAAAAAATTACATTGGAAAAAATGTGCCTTTAAGACGTATGGGCGGAAGTGATGTTTTGACGTCGCTTCCGCTCTGCAGCTTCCTATGGGGGCACTCGTGCATGCTCGTACCCGAGCCCCACTGCTGCGTCCATTGACACAGACAGCGGGACTCAGCCCCGTCCTCCGCTTCCTCGTCATTGGCTTTGTTTGACACCACTGCCCCAGCAAAGCCAGAGAGACCCGAAAAGTGAGGGAAGAGAAGAGCTGCAGATGTGCAGGGCACTGGATCGAATGAGGGCTCAGGTAAGTAAAGGGGGGGTGAGTGGGCATGTGACACATAAAAATGTTTTACCTTAGGCTTTACAACTACTTTAAGGATGCGGATCCAGGTTTTAAGGACTTTTAAGGACTAAGGATTATTTTGCTGGCTCACAAGTGTTTTTTTTTGCGAGTATGAATATTTGTTTTTTATGAGCAAAAAAGATCTTTACAAAGAGCAGTAGATGTGATAACATTGCTATTGGGATCTTTTACCATGTATTGGAATGAACTTTATGGAGATTAAGCTGTGAAGGATTCCCTTGCCAATATTGAGAGGGTATATCTCTGATGCTGGTGTTCAGATCTTTAGTGAAATTAAACTTCTTTGTTTTTGGAAATTATTAAATTAATTTTGGAAATTACAATTAAAGTGAACAGACTTACAAGCATGTTTGCAGTGTTGGGGGAGGTTCACAATGGGCCACTGATAAGAAGCAGTGGTTTCAAGTACACTACTGTATTGGAGATTGGATTTTTATTTCACTATATAATCACTTTATCCTACTTTATTCAATGTATGGGTATTTGTTTATCACAGTATTTATGCTATGCAAATTAGGGTTTAGCGCTGCTCAATCTGATATATTTGTTTAGTTTATATGTTGATCAGTGAGTGATACACAGTATCTGGGTGTCTTTACACATGTATTTTTCATTTTTTTATTGCGTAAACACCTGTTTATATATTTTATAGGATAAGTCAGCAATGATGGCCTCAATACATTTCTAATGAATGACACTGTTACTGTAAGGTGTTTTGCAATCTACCTAGCAAAAAAGACACCAATGTCCTAGGTAGAGGAAATTGATTTACCTTTAGAAGTGACTTTTGTAGAACATGTTATTCTTACAGTCAAAAGAAGTAAGACAGATCTGAAAGAGATCATCTAAGAACAGTTCAAAACAGATATTAATGCAGATGCATTAAAATTGCATCAACATTGATGCAGATATTAAAGTGGTTCTAAAGGCAGGAGGTTTTTTTATTTTAATGCATTCTATGCATTAAGATAAAAAAACCTTACTTACCTGAACCCCATCTTGATCCAGTGATGTTGCACAAGAGCCCCAGCTGTCCAGGACTCTTCATCCTGGTTGGCTGGAACACAGCAGTGGGCATCATTCAGGGAGCCAATGAGGAGAGAGGGGGGGCGAGCCGCAGCTCCGTGTCTGAATGCACACACAGAGCAGCGGCTCAGCTCAGCTCAAGATGCTTGCTGTGGGGGCACTCGGTAGGAGGGAGGGGCCAAAAGTTCTGGCGGGGACCTGAGAAGAGGAGGATCTGGGCTGCTCTGGGCAAAACCATTGCACAGAACAGGTAAGTATGACATGTTTATTATTTTTAAACAAAAAATAAAAACAAGACTTTAATATCATTTTAAGAGCCCTTTCACGCCGGGCCGCCCATAGCGTCGGCGGTAAAACGCTATTTTTAGCGGCGTTTTACCGTCGGATTTGCGGTGCATTTCGGCCACTAGCAGGGCGCTTTTACCCCCCACTAGCGGCTGAGAAAGGGTTAAAACTGCCCGCAATAGCTGCGTTTTGCCGGCAGTATCCCAGCGCTGCCCCACTGATTTCAATGGGGAGCAGTGGTGGAGGAGCGGTAAACACTCCGCTCCTTCACTGCTCCAAAGAAGCTGCTGGCAGGTCCTGCCAGCGCAGCGCTCCAGTGTGAAAGCCCTCGGGCTTTCACACTGGAGACAATGCTGCAGCTGTTTGAGGGTGGATTGCAGGCGCTATTTTTAACGCTATAGCGTCTGCAAAATGCCCTCGGTGTGAAAGGGGTCTTATATTAATGGATCGCTGCCATTTAGTTCATAATCCTTAATGATCTGTAATATTAAAGACATCAAATAATTGTATATGCAGATAAGTATGAAATTTTGTTTAATTTGATTCATGAGAAACTGTCTCAGGAGAAAGGCATTTTTACAGTTGGAGTGCCATGAAAATAATATGTGATTGTAGGCCAAAAAATGAGGCTTTCTGCATTGTTTTCAATATGTCCTATAGATAGGCGGTAGCTATTGTTTTAAACATACAGTAATGTAATTCTGAATGTTATTTTAGTAAGACCAGAGCTAGGTTTGAACTATTTTTTTTTGATAGCTTGAGCTATGCCTATCCTCTGAGATATTAATGCCTACAATTTATCAATGTTCCGTAACTAATTACCAATGCTCTAGTTATGAGGTGCACAAGCTGTGAATCAGGATCCATAATGGGGACAACCATGAATTACAATAGCCCAATGTATTACATATGACATCAATCTATTTCAGTTTATTGGGAAACACATCCAGCTAGAGTCTTGAGATTTAGGACAATGGCAGTCGAATAAAATGGCATACAAACAATTGTTTCTTATTATCAAAAAGGTTGTAAGAGTCTGCTTTAAATCTAAAATTATTTTAAATGAGACTGAAAAAACAAAAACTTGTTTATTTTACTTTTCCCCCGAAATACCCTTCACCATTATAGGGCGTACACACGGTCGGACTTTGTTCGGACATTCCGACAACAAAATCCTAGGATTTTTTCCGACGGATGTTGGCTCAAACTTGTTTTGCCTACACACGGTCGCACAAAGTTGTCGGAATTTCTGATCGACAACCTCGCGGTCACGTACGCCACGTACGACGAGACTAGAAAAGGCCGGTTCAGAACCAAGTGCGGCACCCTTTGGGCTCCTTTTGATAATCTTGTGTTAGTAAAAGTTTGGTAAGAGACGATTCGCGCTTTTTCAGACTCGTTGCTTTCAGATCGTTTTCTGCCGTTCAGTTTGTGCTTGTGGGTTTGTATCTGCTCTTCAGTGCGTGCAGTCAGTTCGTATCGGAGCTTTCTGTGTGATCTTGCCTGCTCGTTGCTGTTTTTCAGGTCACTCTTCACAGGCCTTGCTGTTCTTCAGTGCGTTCTGTTACTTCGTTCTAAGCAGCCAACCGTTTTCTAGCCATGTTTCGTATGCGTACTCCTCGTAGAGTTCGTGCTGTGCGGGGGCTTGGTGTTGGGGTCCTGACCTTGACACAAGTCCAGTCCATGAACAGGGTGGGGAGGAGTTCATGGACCAAGAATTGGTTGCTTCAGCGTGACCAGTTCTGTCATATGCCTTTGCTCTGTGAGATCCGTGAGAATAATCCTGATGATTTCAGGAACTTTCTCAGGATGACGGACCCCGTATTTCACCGTTTGTTGGCTTCGCTGACCCCCTATATCAGCAGGCAGGATACCTGCATGAGGCAAGCCATCACTGCGGAGCAGAGGTTGGTCGCTACCCTGCGGTATTTGGCCACAGGGAGAAGCCTGCAGGACCTCAAGTTCTCGACAGGCATCTCCCCCCAGGCTCTTCTTTGTGGACATTTACTGCTTGTGTTTGTTTGAGCTGACCCTGACAGAAATGTGTGGAGTGCAGAAAATGTCGTGATTGTGTAACCTTATACAAAGCACTGTTGGCTGTTATTTACTAAATGCTAAGACACTTTTCACTACAAGTGCACTTGCAACTGCACTGAAACTGCACTTGTAGTGCAAAGTGGATTTGCCCTTAGGAAATTACCCCCATTTTCTCATAAAACAACAATTACATCACCCCAAAAGTGTTGTAGCGTTGAGACAATAATCCACACATTCTTGATGAACAATCTTTTTAATACCTGTACAATCACATGTGCATTTACCAAAGGTTTTTCTGACAAACCAACATGTTTGTTGTATAACAATTTTTGTGGTGTCATTATCCAAAATCAAAATGTGCATTTTATAGAAAACAGGCCTGTGTAAAACCAACAAGAAAGACACAAATCTTGATCTTACAAAGTTCACATTTGGTAGAACTGGAAGGCAATATCAGACATGAGTATTTAGGAACTGTGTTTGATATTGCGTTCAGATGGGGGGAAATCACCCCAGGAAAAGCCAAATTTGGAAGATGCACACCAATTTCCCAATGTCAACATGTGCTATCTGCCATCAGGGGGGATCAAGGGACGTGTTTTGGGGGAGAAAGCCCTTCCTCACCGCTACTTTATTATTGAGGAAGGGGTTGCACCCCCAAAACGCGTCCATTGATCTCCCGTGATGGCAGATAGCACATGTTGGCATACTGTGTGCATCCTCCAAATTTGGCTTTGGGAAAAATCACAAAAACATTTCGCACATTGTAGCACACAAAAGAAGAAAGTGATTTGGAGGGGTTTTAAACTCGCCCCAAAACATCAATGATGTTTTTATATTTTGGAATAACATCATTGATGTTTTGCTTGATGTTTTCCAATTGTAAATTACACCCCATGATCTCCCCGATCAGGATCTGGGCACTTTCGGATGTGAAAGGATCTTCATCCACAACCTCACGATCACCTACAAAGAGAGGAAACCCAAAATAAATTAGGTCTAAAAAAAATGCCACCATCCATCTCTTATCTGAGCCTGTGGTTGCAGACACTCACCTGTTGTGGTGACTAGTTCCACCACGTCTTCTTCCTCCTGCTCATCTTGTGTTGTTGGGATTTCCCCTTCTTCCAGAGGGGGGGGGGGCTCTGGTCTCCTGGGATGAGGGGTGTCCTCCGAGTCTTTTCTCCCCTATGTAAAACAAAAATGGTATAATTAGCACACAGATATTTAATGTCAGAACTATAAAGATGAAACATTGCTTGGAAGTCGGGTACAATGATCTATTTTAGCAGAGTTCCAACATGTAGCTTTTCTAGTGTCCTTTGTCAAGCTGCAATACTTTACCTGTTTTGTACAAGCTTCACAGATGTATCCCCCCCTATAGTATACACTGGAGCACCTGTGTGGCCCCCCTAATAAAAATGGTGTTCTGGGGTCCCACACTAGTGCTCCAGTGTCCAGATGTGAAAACAGCTGCTGAGTGTCCTCTCCTTACACACAATCTAGTTTGCATTTCATTCTATTAACAAAGCCATCTACACAACCCAATT
Source organism: Lithobates clamitans (assembly GCA_037952925.1). Taxonomy (NCBI): domain Eukaryota; kingdom Metazoa; phylum Chordata; class Amphibia; order Anura; family Ranidae; genus Lithobates; species Lithobates clamitans. Next base: position 502,838 of record JBBGZY010000075.1, on the reverse strand, counting down.
CTTTTAAGACAAGTATAGGGCGTCAAAATGGTGGCCAAATGCATATGGCCTAAACAATGGTATTTTATCGTCCAAAAAAAAAAATGTGTGACTCGAACGAATAATGTGCCCATGAACATGAAAGTTGACATTTTAAACTGTACAACAGTTCCTAAAAGCACATGGAGCAGCATGAACGTAATAAACACAAAAAGAATAGGAACACAGCACAAATACTTACTTTTTTGCAGCACTCTCCGGATCTTTCTGTACTGCTCATGTTCTCGTAATTTCAGGTCTGACCACCGCTTCCTGAGCTGATCTTTCGATCGTCGTACCCCGAATTTCCGGTGCACACTCCTGACCACTTTCGCCATGATCTTGGCCTTTCGTATATTGGGGTTGGGGTAAGGCCCATACTTTCCATCATAGTCGGCCTTCTTCAGGATGTCCACCATCTCCAACATCTCCCCAAAGGACATATTTGAGTCCTTTAATCTCCTTCTGGATCGGGACGTTTCAGGCTCCGGCCTTTCCTCCTCCTCCTCGTTGCTGTAATTAGCACGATCCTGCTGTCTATCCGCCATGTGCTCTTCCTCCACTGCGCCGAACGAAAAGGGGCGGGGAATAGAATAGAAAGAACGTCAGGGGCGGGCGGAGTTATACGCATGCGCAGTGTGTATAAATCGTAACGCGCGCGTCTTACTTACGATCTGTGAGCGGAGGAAGGAGCATCGGAGACGCCGATCGTGCTAACGAAGGTAGGATCTAAACTTGGGCCTATACTGCTTCGAAATGGAAGCCTATATTGTAACAAGATTAGGGGAGTTTGGCCTGACATTAGGGTTTGTCCTGTGTTGTGTCTTGCAGAGAAAATGGATAGGTTCAACGACCACAATTTCCTGCCCCTGTTCATTGACAAGTACAGGGAGCTGCCCTGTCTGTGGCAAGTGAGACACCCCCACTATAACCATAAACAGAAGAGGCAGGCAGCGCTGGAGAAACTGCTGGAGTTGGTGAAGCCGGTGGTCCCCACAGCAACCATCCCCTATTTAAAAGCAAAAATTGGTGGCCTGAGGAGCACGTATCTTAGGGAACGCAAGAAGGTCACAGATTCCCAGAGGTCCGGAGCTGCAGCAGATGATGTTTATGTCCCCAAGCTGTGGTACTATGAGAGACTGCGATTTCTGTTAGACCACACTGAAGTCAGGGAATCCCTCTCCACTCTTCCTTCCACGCTTCCTTCCATCCCAGCTGAGGCTTTCGATGTCCAACCTGGGCCTTCCAGCCAGGAAGAAGTGGAGGAGCCCAGCTGGAGTCAGGTATAGCATTCTTCTACAGATTTCTGGGCAATAAATAAATGATGTTTACTAGATGTTATTATTGATCATTAATTGCTGATTAAAAAAAGTGTTTTACATATCAATAGACAGTAGTGGGCACCCAAAATTGGGACAAGAATGCAAAATGCTGAGCTCAGAATGATAGTCAGTTATATTTGTTAACATTCAATTTGCAGCAGTCAGGAGGTGAAAATTGTGTGTGATTGATGTAAAAAAATACTAAAACTATGTCCCTTTTTCATACACAGGAAGACCTCAGCCAGGAGGAGGCTGTGGAATGTGGCAGTCAGGAGGAGGCGGGGATTAGTGTCAGACAGGAGGAGGTGGGGATTAGTGGCAGCCAGGAGGAGGCGGGGCTAAGTGGCAGCCAAGAGAAGCCTGGGACAAGTCGCAGCCTGACTGAGTCTCAGGTTCCTCCCCTCCGCCTGCCACATAAACGAGCCAGGAAGATGACTCCCAGTCCTGTGCAGGATTCAGCATACAGGCTGATCCAGGAGGCGTTGGCATCCCTCAGAGCCTTCCCCAGTCCTGAAGAGGCCTTTGCCTGCATGGCTGCCACCAAATTGCAGGGCATGCAGGAGGGCCAACGCAAGATCTCTGAGGACCTGATTTATAAAGTCCTACGTAAGGGGGAGAGTGGGGAACTGACACACAAGACGGATGTCATTGAGATCGACGATCCTCCTCCTCCTCTGCCTCCTGCTGCCACAACTCCACCACCACAGCCAAAGGCTGGAAGGAAGCGTGGAAGGAAGACCAAAGAGTGATGACCATGGGTTCAGTCTGGTCTGACAGAAGATGCAGTCTCTCGTATGACCACAGCCTGGGGACACAGATGTCATCTGCTGCTTTCCGGATCTCTGGGACTTCTGGACCAGACTGCCCTCCCTTAGATAAGGACTCCTCAGGCCACCAATTTTGCTTTTAAATAATTGATGTCTGCCCTGGGGGTCCAAGGCTTCGGCCACTTCTGCAGTTTCTCCAGCGTTGCCTCCCTCTTTGTTTATAGTTGTGACCCCTTAATAAAATTTTTTTAGGTAAATTCTACTCTCCTGTGTGTGTTTTCATCCAAAAAGGACAGTTTGTTGGTGATGATTCAGGTACATTTCTAAAGTACAATGTGAAATTAACAAGGGACAACAACACCAAACAATCTCCTACAGATTAAATAGAACAACATATCAATGGTGTTGTGGGAACTTGTCACAAAAAACACACAAACATTTTCGGGAGTACTAATCAAAATCACCAAAAAACAAAATTAAAAAAGAGAAACACAAAAAAAGAATCTACATTAAAGTCAAAAAAAAAATAAAAATATGTTGTCAGATGTGAGAAATCAAAATATATTGAGGGAATCCCGATAAATAGTAACGAAAGAAGTTTGTGAGAAGTGTGTGTGAATATGAGCATCAAAACTACTTAATTCTTGTCACATTATAAAGAAGAGAGTGCGCTGTATTAAACCATTTTGAACATTGCAGCGTGATGAAAGTGCTGTATCCATTGCGAACGCTAAGTTTACCAGAACGAGCTGTCCTGTGTCGGAATTTCTTCTGAGCATGCGTGGCACTTTGTGTGTTGGAACAGGCCACACACGGTCGGAATTGACGAGATCGGATTTTGTTGTCGGAAAATTTTATCTCCTGCTGTCCAACTTTGTGTGTCGGAAAATCCGATGGAAAATGTCCGATGGCGCCCACACATGGTCGGAATTTCTGACAACACGCTCCGATCGGACATTGTCCATCGGAAAATCCGACCGCGTGTACGGGGCATTACAATGAAAAAATTAAATGGGAAAAAAATATTGACTAGTATCCCTCCATCGGACATGGATGGCCCCTCACCTCGGATATTCGACCTGAAACAGGTCACACCGCATATAATAACCTGGATGGATCAATCTGTATGGATAGTGGTGTCTCCTTCATTTCCCAGCACTCAGCATAGTAACGGAAGATGCATATGAAATGAGAAGGCAAAAAGCATAGTGCACTCCGTAGCTACTTTATTTAAAATGATTAAAACGAATAAACACTCACAGATACCGGCACTCCGATCCGAGTGCCGGCTGACAAGCTTGTGATCGTCTCTGTCGAATGACCGCGGGTGACGTCATGCGCTCCTGACCCCCGTACGCGTTACGTACTGTGGGCGGGACTTCATCGGCGTGGGGCGGGATATGCAATGACGGCCCGCATTGTTTATAATCTGTGCCATGGTGACGGCACCATGGCACTGGAGGCCACAAGCAGAAATATAAAAAGACGGAAGGAGTTTGTTTCAAATGCAACGCAAAAAAGCTATAAAATTGAAGGTCTGATTACGTGCTCATCAGTGGGGGTGGTCTACATGCTGGAGTGCGATTGTGGCCTCCAGTACATGGGCCGGACCTCAAGAGCACTTCACGTAAGAATTAGAGAACACATTAGTAACATCAAGCGGGGAGTAAAAACCCATAGTGTGTCCAGGCATGTTCAGATGCAGCGGTGGGGAGGTGCCAGATTCCCTGATCAGTGCGCCCACGCTTCTGATTGGTGCCGCCGTCACCATAGCACAGATTATAAACAATGCGGGCCGTCATTTCGTATCCCGCCCCACGCCGATGAAGTCCCGCCCACAGGACGTAACGCGTACGGGGGTCAGGAGCGCATGACGTCACCCGCGGTCATTCGACAGAGACGTTCACAAGCTTGTCAGCCGGCACTCAGATCGGAGTGACGGTATCTGTGAGTGTTTATTCGTTTTAATCATTTTAAATAAAGTAGCTATGGAGAGCACTATGCCATTTGCCTTCTCATTTCATATGCATCTTCCGTTACTATGCTGAGTGCTGGGAAATGAAGGAGACACCACTATCCATACAGATTGATCCATCCAGGTTATTATATGCGGTGTGACCTGTTTCAGGTCGAATATCCGAGGTAAGGGGCCATCCATGTCCGATGGAGGGATACTAGTCACCATCCAGTTATTGGTCTCAGCCTGTATATTGTCACTGGTGGTTCCTGTTTTCCAATCCTGTCACCACATTTATACTTGTTGATCTAAGGACTTTTATTTGTGCAGCACTGTTTTGTATTATTTATAAATAAGAGTTATGCCCCGTACACACGGTCGGAATTTCCGACAGAATAAGTCCGATGAGAGCTTTTCATCGTATATTCCGACCGTGTGTATGCCCCATCTGATTTTTTACGTCGAAAATTCAGACAGGCTTGGATAGAGAATATAAACAAAAAATACGCTACACCCCTTATGGACTCAATGTGGACATTGACACAAATGCCTTCATTGATAATTCTTGAGGGTGTTCTGTATCTGAGGTTAGGGGGAGGAGCCCTTATTTATATTTACTATTGATTCATGCTTTTTATTAGTATTATTATTTTTATTTTAATATTTTTACATTTTATTTTTTTATTTCACTCTATTTGTACTTTATTGTATAATTTCCAATATTTTTAATGATAATTTTTTCATTGTACCCATTTTTGAATTGTTCCTTTTTTTCAACAATAAGAACAGTTTATCCCTGTTTGTTAATAGACTTAACTGAAAGTTTGTGTTGTTTGGTAATTCTAGGCTATGTTATTTGGTTTATCCATGTATGTGAACTAAACTCGATGTGGGCCACAGGAAATTGCCTTCGTTTTTTACCATAGTGGAATGATGGTTCCCTCTATAGGTTATGTGGTATACCCAGAAAATATACAATTTTCCCTATAAGGGGTTTTGTTATTAGAGCCCTCTCTTGCGATATATGCCTTTAGTTTTATGGGCTTTTTTGAGATATACTTAATGTGATCACATTACCACCTTCTGGTGGTCTATTTAGTGGCTGTCTTTTGTGACAAACACTTTATTTGTCACCCATCTTTATCCTACTATTTTATTTTGTTTCCCGTGTCCTCTTTAATGTTTTTTATCTAATCTCGAATTTTAAATTCCCGCTACTATCATATGAGTAATCGGAAATTAGCCTCCACTGTATCTTTTTAGTTTTATTTTTTCAGTTCTTATTTTTTTAATAAATCTAATCAGGTTGATGCCCTGGGAGGCTAAATATTTTCCCTGGTAGACTGTGTAAAGCGGTTTACGATTTTCCCACAGGTTTTATTATCTGTTCTGCCTACGGGTTTACTCTTTCCAGTTCCAGTGCAGTTTCGGATTCGTTCCATGGGTTCAGATGGAACGCTAGATAATTTCCCGGTCTCACATCGAGGCTTGGTTTTCCTGGTTACTATTTACACGCGACACGTCAGTGCGTCTCCCGTGCCCCAGACGACGTCATCGTATGACGAAACGCGCGTCGACGGAGCTGACGCGCTGACGTGCTGACGTCCCGTGTGTTCCGTCTGTAGGACGGGTGTTCGCTGTAGCCGGCCAGCTCATACAATTTTATGCTGTTTTCCTTCATTTCAATGTAAGTGTGTTTCCTATTTTTATAATAAATTACCCATATCAGGATTACGCTATGTCGATCCTTTCTTTCTTTGTGGGGAACCCCTGAATGTTAAACTGTTCTGGTGCTCTGGAGGTGCGCATGAAGGGTTCCTTGCTGTGGCTGATCCTTCTAGATGGTTTAGTGGATTATCGCCGTCTAATCATCCCCATTGGCTAAAGGCCCTGACCGGGTTAAGGTTACAGGCTTGTTTAAGCTTGCCTTGTGGTAAGCACATTATTATACTGGTGTTAACACAGTGGTGCGGTGGAGGAATTAATTAGCTATCTATCCAACATCATTAAGAAGAATTTGATTTAAATCTTCGGACTGTTTCTACTTGCACTTAGATGAACTTGCTCAATGTTCACTTGCAGAGTTGTTGTTTTTACATTTAAATTCACGTCAATGGGGTTTATGGATTAGTCTATCACTATTATTCACTACTATGTTTATGTCACGTATAATGTTATTATTTACTTATTAATATTGCAATTTTTGTAGCTTATCTAGCGCTGTTATCCATTATTATTTAGATAGAGAACATGTTCTATATTTTTCCGATGGAACAAATTCCTATCGGAAAACCGATCATCTGTATGCTGTTCCGACGGACCAAAAATGACGCATGCTTACAAGAGACGTCGTACGTGTTGTCCCATCGTACATGTTGTACGTCACCACGTTCTTGACAGTCAGAATTTGGTGTGACCGTGTGTATGCAAGACAGTTTGAGCGGAATTCCTTAGGGATTCCGTCGGAAAAACCTTCAGAGTTTATTCTGACGGCAAAACGCGTGTACAGGGCATTAGGTTGCCCTTTGCATTTGTAGTCGGGATCAATCCCTGCTGGCAAAAAAGTTAATTTAGGTATGAAGAAAGTAGGGGTCTCATTTGTGCTCTGTGTTACAGAATGTAGCATAAATGTTTACTGATGCTTAGATCTGTTTACTGGGGAGATGAAAAGGAAATTGACTTAATCCCGGTGTTTATGTATCCAGTTTTTAATTATTTGTAATAGTTTTTATGGATGAACGATTACCCTAGAATATGAGAACATCATGAGGAAATATTGTTTGCACCATAAGTGTAACTGGTCAATATTTCCTGACCATCATACAACCACACAATCATTACCCCTAACGGATTGCAGTGCTTACTGGTCCTCCTATCATGTTTATTAGCTGGCAACAAAAGCTGAGGTTTAAAATCACATTTTAGATAATTCAACACAATACAGCCTTACATCCATATGAAATAAATTAAAAGTTTTATTGTTGTGATCATTTTATTGATTTGTTTTACCCTTTGTGTTCTTTGCAAAAATTTGTATGTGCAAAAAGGACCTTAAAGTGACTGTAAAGCTTAATTTGTCTTTTAAACAAATGTTTTATATTTGCCTGCTCTGTGCAATGGTATTGTACAGAGCAGCCCCAAACCTTATTTTCTAGGCTCCCCATAGGTGCTCTCCACTCCTCCTCTTCTCTGTGGGCCCCCATAGGAAGCTGTCTATGGGGATTAGGGATGAGGTTGGTGTTCGGGTTCGACAAACAGCGAATATTATGGGGCGTTCATGGCAAAATACAGCACTGCAGAACGCCCCATAATGAGAAACGAGATCGCAGTGCATTGATGTCTGATGATTGGCCAAAGCATGCACCTGACCTGCATGCTTTGGCCAATCACAGCACGCCCTGCTGTGAGAGCCATAATTGGCCAAAGAGAAACGTGGAAATAACTGCGCGTCAAAAAAGGTGATTATAAGTAAATTAAAGGGCAAGCTGCGAAGTCCTATATGTGACACAGACACACAACACAAAAAATATATATAAAACTGGTGGCTCGCGCTTTTGACAAAACAAAGTGAATATGAATGTAAAGGTGATCAAACATCACCTTAAACAAAATACAAATATGCATACAATCATATATCCAAAAAAAAAGATATGTGCAAAAAATAGGCAACAGAGGCTGCAATAAATTGTGCAACAATAATTTAAACAATAGTGAATATTAGTCCATATAAGAACACCCGAATAAGTTAGAAAAGTCCAATTATAAAAATCCAGTGAAGGTCCAATTATATGGAAACATAAGTGCTTGGGTCCACCACCATAAATAGAGTGCCTGGCCGCTTACCAGAAACCCATGACCCCCCGTTACAGAGGGTCTGAGTAAACTGTTAAATTCTACTGCTCCGGACCACCATAAAGCCAAGATGGGAGCTGGGATGGGACATCAGGGACTGTAGTGCAGATGGATAGATCCCCAGGAGAAAACTTTACCCTCAGCGGAGTGGTATGACCATGAAAAGAGAAGGGGAGGGCTCCAATAGTGTAAAATCATATGGCTTTATTTAAAAAAAAAATAAAGTATACACTCACATATAGATCAAGGAAAAACGTTCTCTGGGAAAGAACAGTCTGTGGCACCGGCCGGATTCTCACAGACAGCCTGTCCTGCTGGTCTTCGCAACAACAGTGGGAGGTGACGCAATGACACCGCTCAGCCCTACGCTGCGTTTCGTAAACAGATTACGTCTTCCAGGGGCACGTGCACAATGTACCTCTACCTATTCACATAGAGGGGAGGGGATCTGGTGCCCCCTTGTTAAAGGGGTCTTCCAGATTCCGATAAGCCCCCGTCCACAGACCCCCACAACCACCAGGAAGGCTGGGGAGATGAGGCCCTTGTCCTCAGCAACATGGGGACAGGGTGCTTTGGGGGGACCCATTCACCAATTTGTTTTTGACAGGACAGGAGACAGTTTTGACACTTCCTTTATTTGAAAAAAAAAAAGTGTCCCACGATGTCCATCCATCTTCAATCACAGCGCCCGACGGACCCGAAAAATAGAAAAAAAAAAGCTCCGCCTCTATGGGAGGCATCCCGCCAACTGCTGTCTCTTGGCTGTGACAGCTGTTTTATAGGCAAGGGTGGGGCCACCCGGTGATGTAACCGGGTGTCCCTGCCCCCTTCTAACATCATGTGACATCATGTGACACCACAGGGGGCGGGGTCACCCGTTTACATCACCGGGTGGCCCGCCCTTGCCTTTATAACAGCTTTCACAGCCAAGAGACAGCAGTCAGCGGGGACGCCTCCCATTGAGGCAGTTTTTTTGTTTTTTTATATTTTTCAGGTCTATCTGCTCCGTGATTGAAGATGGATGGACATCCCGGACACTTTTTTAAAAAATAAAGCAATTGTCAAAACTGTCTCTTGTCATTTTTATTTTTTGACACTTTTTCTGGTGAATGGGTAGGGGTACAATGTCCCCCCCCCCCTTCCTGGCCTGCCATGGCTGCTTGCTCGGATAGGGGTCTCATATGAACCATTTTTTATTTAAATTTTGGCACGGGCTCCCCTTAAAATCCATATCAGACCTGAAGGGTCTGGTATGGATTTTTGGGGGGCCCCCTACGCCATTTTTTTTTACATTTTAGCATGGAGTTCCCCTTAATATCCATACCAGACCTGATGGGCCTGGTATGGGGCTGCACGCCATTTTTCTCAATGGTTTTTTATTTATATTGGCGGGAGCCGACAATACATTACAGCCATGAGCAATTTAAATGACATTTTTCCTTTAGAAATTTCATTTTGCTGCGGTACTGTAATACACATCGGAAGGATGTGCTACTTTACAGGCAGACTAATGGCACAATATTTAAAGGAATATTTAATTTTTATTGTTTCTTTAGGCATTATTAAAATCACTGCTCCTGAAAAAAACGTTTGTTTTTAAAACTTTTTTTGCATTGATACATGTACCCTGGGGCAGGACCTGGGTCCCCAAACACTTTTTATGACAATAACTTGCATATAAGCCTTTAAAATGAGCACTTTTGATTTTTCATGTTCGTGTCTCATAGACTTTAACGGTGTTCGCATGTTCGCACATATTTTTTGTCTGTTCGCAAGTTCTGGTGCAAACCGTGGGTGTTCGGCTCATCCCTATGGGGATGCACTTGTGGGCTTGCTCCAGAGCCAGGCTATGTGTGTTTATTGACTCACACGGGACAGCTCAGCCCCGCACTCTCTGTCCACAGAATTTGATTGAATGGCTCCCATTGCTGTCTCTGTGAGAAGAGAGGGAGGAGGGAGCCGCTGCAGACAGGAACAGTACTAGATCGAGAAATAACTCAGGTAAGAATACAGAGGGGCAAAGAGGCGATAGAAATACGGGAACATTTTTATTCTAATGCAAATAATGCATTAGGGTAAATAATGTCCAGCTTTTAGAATCACTTTATCAATACTTGTTGAAAAATGTATATAACATATATAATTGCTACACAGCCATTCTTGCTGAAACATTTGCAATATATGTAACTTAACAGTGAATGATTGTTTTTCTGAGAAAAAGTGAAGTAGATAATTTGTAAATATGCTGTTTTGAGAAGATATTGAATAACTGGGCTAATTTACTAAATGATTTTAGAATCTTTGCTGAAAAAAAAGTGTGAAGATTCACTTCAATTGTCCAATCATGTGAAAAGCAAATTTCTGTTCACTTTAAATACCCAAGCATGTGCACATGTTTTTCACACTGAGGCTGATATACAAAAAGATGTTGAGAGTTTTGGCTTAATAAATTTGATTATTCAATCATCAAGGGCAGCACAGTGGTGTAGTGGTTAGCACATTCACCTAGCAGCAATAGGGTCGCTGGTTCAAATCCCGATCACGACACCATCTGCCTGGAGTTTGCATGTTCTCCCTGTGCCTGCGTGGGTTTCCTCCGGGTACTCCGGTTTCCTCCCACACTCCAAAGACATGCTGGTAGGTTAATTAGATCCTGTAGAAAAATTGGCCAAATATGTGTATGTTGTATGTGTATGTGTTTGTAAGCGTGTCAGGACCCCATGGGGCAAGGACCGTGCTATACTGCAGATGGACACCGGCAGCAAAAAAGCGCCCTGAGGCGATTCAGTTCGCATAGGTAGCGCTATACAAGTCACTCATTCATTCATTCATTCATAAAAGCATAATTCCTTTCATTTATTTTACTTACATTTCTGTTTATCTGATACACCTGTACATAATTGGATATTCAAAGTAAATACACCTACAATTTATTGAGTGAAGATTTGCAATTCTTTTAGTAAAGCAGCCTGATTATATAAGGGCAAATCGTGTAATGTACAAAGCAAAGGTCAAGCAATAAAAGAAAAAAATAATTGTATAATTTACAGTGTATAATTTTACAATCACTATCAAAGTACGTATATTGTTTTGAAATATTGAAGATATTATTTAAAAGTCAAAATTATACTCCACAATAATACCACAATAATATCAAGAATATTTAAAAAGGGTTTATTGAATAAACCAGTTCAACAGTAGTAATGGCAATGGGCAAAGTATTTTAACCTATTAAAGTAAAAATGAAAAAAAATGTAATTCCTACTAGTGCACTAAAATAATAGCATTTATTTACATTATTATATGGCACTGCCTTACTGAATATACCTGTCTTTTATTTTTTTATTTTAACAGTATGTATTTTGAAATCGCCTCCCTTTTATGTTGAAATTTTAGTGAAGCATTGTCTTACCCAATAATTTTAACAGAATGAGTGCCTTTCAGATGTCTATCAGATGTTTCTTTGTCCAGCCCACTGTATCTGTAGATCCCAGATTTATAGAGGAAAAAATCTTCGTAGACTGTCATTACCGCTGAAAAAAAAAAAAAAAGAGAATTAAACATTCTAAGGTTTAATGTACATTTGATTCTTAAAAGTAGCCTGTCAGGATGGATATAGGAGTGCTGCCAATGCTCACTTGATCTGAATGGTGCAGATCTGGGGCTGTCAATACGTTTGTATTAGGCATATACATACAATTATACAACAGGTACAGATAACCAAGTATGTCATCTAACATCAAGTGCAATACAACAAAGATATTCAGTCCAAGGTTGAATCATGGCAAAAAACATGCATGCATATGGGTGCAATGAGCTACACTTAAAACGTATATGTTCAGAAATACAGGAATTCAGTACCCTTGATAGTGTAATGAAAAGGAAAGCTGAGCCAGACCCTGGTGAAAAGAGAGATGAGTAGGAAAAACCAACGTTTCAGGGATGTGAAAGGGGTCTTGTTTAGAAAAAATAAAACTCGGTGGTGATTAATTACCACCAAAAAAAGCTGTATTTGTCTCTAAAAATGATAAAAATTTCATATGGATACAGTGTTGCATGGGCAGGAAAGGGGTGAAAGAATCTAGTATTGAAGTAGTTAATGCATAAAACATACACATTTGATGTTCAATAAAGATTTATAGGGATCTATAAAACAGTTATTTGATATTCATGATCTAATTTGAATGGCTCTTCTGAAGCTTTTTGTTTTTAGTCATGTGACTGGCACAGCCCCAATTAGGGGCAGAGAGCATACATCAGCATAGTAATAGAAACCCCTCCCAAAGGTTTTTCCCTGCAGATGCCAAAGAACCGGGAAAGATCATGTGACCACACAACAGAAACTTCATGAATAAGGTACTTAGGTTATTTTTAGAAAACACAGCAGCATGATATACTGCATATGATTTTTGTGAAATAATTACAGCAATTGACACTTCATTGTTTAGTATCACTTTAACTTTCACTCTCCACAAAAATGACCAGGCCTGGGTCTCCTTTTATAAAATACACCAATAGGTATACAACTCCTCTATGCCATCCTTAAAAAATTCACCAGGGTAAGATCCTAAATTAGACTATAGGATATTGAGATGCTGGGCCAAAAAAGATTATCTTAGATTGCAATATTTATTAAAAGAATACTTCTTGCTTCTTTTAGAAGATATTTGATCTAAATAAGCCTCGCGCCCATTAAACTATAGGGGATTTCAACAGGTTAAACACTTTTATAATTCTGTTTTTAAATGTATTCTTTCTGTAGAGGAACTGAATCCATTTGGGAAATTCTTCTATAATAAAAGTACACAATTTAAGTGTGTGTTGATCCTATAAAAACATCTGTTATCTCTTCCGACCGTACCAGGGTATATAGTATTAAATAATGTGAGTGCAAGCTAAACTCCCATCTTACTGATGAAAAATCACTAATGATGATAGCTATAGCTCATATCTATCCATTGGTATAAAATTAAGGGATCTAACTTCAAATCAATAACATGTTTATAAAGATTACTGAAATACCTACACCAGTTTAGCACCCTCTTAGTTAGGCTGCTAGGTAAATTAAGCTGTTGGCTCCTTCTGTAATCAAGGGGGCGGAAGATTGCTTGGTCTGGTCTGTTCAGGGTTTCAAATCCTGGGAGTTTGATTGTTTACCTCTGCCTCTAGAAGAAGATTATAGAGATTAGGGAGGGAGAGTTCAATTGGCCATCCTGAATATTGATCAGGGCCTAGCCAATCTCTGGGGAGGTGCTTCCAAATGGTGGTTGGGCAGCTGATAAATAGTCTGGAGCATTAAAATGTTTGTCTTTCTGGGTAAGGAGAGTTCCCAGCCTCAGGGGGACTGTTCCCTTTGAGGCAGCTTATGGACTGGATTGCTTTTTTTTGTGAGGTCTCAGTAGGTGTGTAGGTACAGGCCTGTGATATAGAAGTAGGGTGAACACATTTCCAAACTGCCATTCAGGGACAACACTCCAGCATGCCCTGGTTGGTGATATTACAAGTGGGCAGTGCCACCATGTGACATCACTGGGTGGCCCAGTGGTCAGGCTTGAGGGCGGAGTGGGGTTTATATGCAACTTTAGTGCTAACATACATGAAACAAATGCTTTTTCTAACATTGCAGCTGCAAAGAATGTAATTGTTCTTTCAATGTTAGGCTAACATGCAAACATTAAACAAACGGTTTTTATATCTAAGGCACTAAAGTTGCATATAAAAAAAAAAAACATGCTTTATACTACAAAAGGTCCATTGTCCACTACACTGACCTACCAGTCCACTACACTGACCCTTACATTGACCTGGAAAAAATGGAAAAAATTGTAGCAGTGCTAAAAAAGTGTGACAAAGACTGAACCAGTAGTGATTGACAATACTATAATAATATATACTGAACCAGTGGTGATTGTCAATAATATTATTGTAAAGTTCATTAAATATATTGAAGTTTATCAAGGGTGAAGATATTCTTCAGTGTATAGCTGGTTGTGCTCAAATTCCATAACCCAGGTGTAGGTAAATGCTTTTTAGATAAAGAATGAGTCCTCCACCGCAACCACGCTTACCCCAAGGCAAGCTCCCGGCCAGGGCCTTTATCCAGGGGAGATTTAGTGAGAACGATGTCCCAGCAAATCTTTAGGAAGTGGTCAGCATACAGCCCAAGTCACCCAAGTCACGGATTCAGAACAGGTGGTCAAATAAAGATGCCATTCAGATGTTCCCCTGAACATCTGAACTCACAGCTCAGGGACCCGCTCCAGCCAATCACCGTGTTGAACGTCTCGGGTCCCCAAGATGAGCCACCTCCTGCCCGGATCCTGTCACAGGACGACGCTCACACACTACCGAGCAGCCGCCTCAGCCAGCATTTGCCACCATTGACCTACCCGATTCCTACACTTACACTGACCTACCCGATTCCTACTCTGGCCTACCCGATTCCTACACTGACCTACCTGACCACCACACTGACCTACCTGACCCCTACACTGATCTCAATGATAAATGAATATTGTCAGCGCAAACATACATTGGGAAGGTATAAATAATATGTTGCTAGTTGAACACTTAAATCCACATTCCTCTAAATAGACATAGAAAAAAGGCAGCACACTACTATTCAACACTTAAAAACACACACAAATATAAAACCATATAAAAGTCCAAATGAGGCAGTACACAATAGAACCACAGAGCCCAGACAGCAGCACAAGTATCCACGTGGGTGAAGGAAAATCAGGTATCCTTAATAGGTGACAGCACCCTCCACTACCATAAGAAATGCTTGTTCACATCCAAAGGTGGACCCCTGAATCAGCAGAAGGTCAAAACCACTTGTCCCACCTTGGGGAATGTATGAATGCCAGCAGCGGGTCTTGATACTTAGATATATTCCAGAACATGAGGGTAAACAAAGTATACTAAGTGGTCTCCGTTTGCTTAAAAAAATATTAGCTTATTAAAACAAATACGCGAGGGGAGATGGGCGGAGCCTAGCGGAGCAGACATGCATTGTTAGAGCTCTGCACCGCTGAGGAGAGAAGAGAAGGACAAAGCGGAGCCTGCAGGCTCAAAAGGTATCCATTTGAACCTTTTTGCCCCAGGGAACAGACTGTGAAAGTTTGGGCAGGAAGTATGGTACTGGGAGGAAACCGTGGCAGAAATAAAAATCACCTCACAAAGAGCTCACAGGCACTCACTGCAACTAAAGCAGCTCCAGTCACCTCACAAGATACAGCATCAGGGCGCTCTCACAGACAGAAAATGTCACAGCAAGACTCTCCATTTGAGTCATATACAGAACAAATCCTCTCACAAACTTCTCCACAAGCCTCCTCAGCATCCCCAGTAATATTATTACAATTTGAAAAGATGCTTCATAAGGCTTTAAAACAAACCTCAGACCAAATAACAAAAAGCCTAACCAAAGAAATAAGAGAGCTGGGAAACCGCACCACAGCCTTAGAAATAAAAATGGATGAAATTGAAATTACAACCCAAGTAAATATAACAGAATTGGAACAATTAAAAGAAGAGAATTTAATACTTCAAACTAAGCTCGAAGATTACGAAAATAGAGCCAGACGTTCAAACTTGCGCTTAAGGGGAATACCTGAAACTGTGACAGACCTGCAATCTACTATTACTGCTCTATTACAAGAACTAAAGCCAGATATCCCTATTGAACGTTTAGAACTGGACAGAGTACACAGAGCCCTCACAGCCAAAAAGAAAGATGGACCCCCAAGTGATATAATCACAAAATTTCATTATTACAGAACGAAAGAACAAATACTAATTGCTGCAAGAGAAAAAAAGGAACTTAATTTTCAAGGACACAATTATGAAATTTTTGCTGACCTATCCCAACTTACTATTACTAAAAGACGATCCATGAAACCCCAACTAATGGAACTGCAACGCCACAACATTACGTATCAATGGGGCTTCCCCTTTTCAGTCAGATTTAACTACCAAGGTACAATTTACAGAAGCAGATCAGCAGATGAACTACAACAAACCCTTTTAAAATTAAATCTGACAGAACCCACAAACAGCAACTCTCCCACACGCAGAAGAATGGCATCATCTTCACCTTCAGGCAGCACTCAGAAAATTTCAGAACAAAATGGGAATCATCATTCTCACAAAAGAGGCCGTTATGCCACGTCATCCATGGACCAAGAAGATTCAATGGACTGACATCCTAATTCCTGATATCTCTTCATTTATTATACTAAGAGATGGTTCTCTATAAAAAACCTGTATTTATAACTGAATGTAACTGCATTCTGATAGTGTCAGGGAAGACCAGCCAGTAATCAAAATGGCCGAAGGAGAAGTCGACCTGTGACCTCAGCCTGTCAGGGAAGACTAGCCAGTACTCAAGATGGCCGACGGAGAAGTCGACCTGTGACCTCAGCCTCTGTCAGAACACCTTCGGTTCACCTGTGTGCACATTACCAAGGGGCTATTTAAACCTGGTCTGTGCTTGCATCCAGTGCTGTCCGTTCTACAGCGTTCCCGTGTGTTCCTGCCTGCTTTACCCGTGAGACCTGCACCTGTTTACCGACCCGGCTTGCCTCTGACTCTGCTACCTGCTGCCTGCATCTGACCCGGCTTGTTCTGACTCCGCATCTGCCTGCTCCTTCTACTACCACGCTGCCAGCCCGTTGCCGACCCTGCCTGCATCCAGACTACGCACCTGCCTCCGCTTCTGTTCCTGACGTTCCTGCCAGTGTTTGACCCGGCTTTCCCGACCTGCATCTTCCGCTCATTGGAGAACCCTGCTCCAGCACCGTGCCACCTGCCGCTGTTCCACATTACAGTGAAGACGAACTGTTTGGCACTTGTGCGACTCTGCACTTCTGCTCCTCCTGTCTACTCTATCAGGGGGCCAGAATCAGAGGAGCAAGAGAGGCCGTTCCCTGCACATCAGGCTCTACCGCCAGGTACGTGACAGTAACGGACAGCCATGTCTGAGCCTGCGCAGGGACCCTCTCCTATGGATGAGCTTTGCCAGCACCTGGCCGGCTTGGCACAGGCCGTCAAAGGTCTACAGCAGGGCTACACTCAGCTAGAGGGACGCCTACAGACCCTGACAGGCGCTGCAACTTCACAGGGTCCACCTTCAGCATCAGCCTCCTCTCAGGGATCTTCTCCTGCTCCTGCCGTGGTCATGCTCCCACCTGAGCCCAGGGTACCTACCCCAGACCGATTCCTGGGTGAACGCAGCAAGTTTAGAGCGTTTCGGAACGCATGTGAACTGTATTTTGCCCTTCAACCCAGCACATTCTCCTTAGAAGCTACCAAGGTCGGCTTTGTAATCTCCCTGCTACAAGGGGAGCCACAGTCCTGGGCCCACCGCCTTCTGGAACAGAAGGCCGAATGCTTATCCGACTTAACCTCTTTCTTCAGTGCCATGGCCCAGCTGTACGAAGATCCTCAGCAGACAGCTTCAGCCGAAGCGACCCTTCATGCACTTCAACAGGGTCGTAGGGCGGTGGAAGACTACGTCTCTGAATTTCGACGATGGGCATTTGACACAAACTGGAACGACGCCGCCCTACGATACCAATTTCGTATGGGCCTCTCTGAACCACTCAAAGATGAGTTAGCGCGGGTAGGGGTACCCCCTACCTTAGAAACTCTGATTGATCTATCCATCCAGATCGATCGCCGGCTGAGAGAACGAAGACTAGAGAGAGCGTCCACTCCATCCCGTCCAGTGTGGATGTTACCTCGGGTACCCAGCTCGTCCTATCCCGCTCCACCTGCTCCAGCCACTCCAGCTCCTGACGCCCCGGAACCTATGCAACTCGGCCTGCTGCGGCCCTCTCTTACTGTTGAAGAACGACAACGCCGCCGCCAACAGAACTTATGCTTATACTGCGGGGGATCCGGACATTACGTGAGGTCCTGCCCAGTGAAACCTCATAAGTCTCTCTTCACTACTTCTGCCTCGCTAACCCCAAGCTCGCTTAGCAACTCCGCTCACTTTACTATTCCCATTTCTCTACAGCTGCCAGGAAGGACTCTTCAGACTACCGCCATAATTGATTCCGGAGCCTGCAGCTGCTTTGTGGACTTGTCCTTTGCTGCTGAACATCATATCCCCCTGCAGCCTAAAGCACAGAAGCTCTCGGTTCACTTGGCCGATGGTTCCACCATTAAGTCCGGAGCAGTCACTCACGAAACCATTCCTCTGCTGACCATCATGTCCCAGGACCACCGAGAACTGCTACGACTAGACGCCATTGCTTCCCCTCTGTTCCCAGTTATCCTCGGTATACCTTGGTTGAAGGCTCACGATCCCCATATCGACTGGTCTAAAGGAAGCATTAACTTTGTCTCCTCTTACTGCACCCAGCACTGCCTACAGACCTCCTGTGATGTTCCCGCTCTGCTGTGTCTAGATAGGGACTCTGAAACCAGTCAGCTTGTGCCTCCAGCCTACCACAGCTTCCTAGATGTGTTTAGCAAGAAGGGGGCAGAGATCCTCCCACCTCATCGGCCCTATGACTGCCCTATAGAGCTACTCCCCGGAGCCGAAGTTCCCTTTGGGAGGATTTTCCCTCTGTCTGAAAGCGAGCTGGTGGCACTGAAGGACTATATCAATGACAATCTCAGGAAAGGCTTCATCCGCCCTTCCACGTCTCCAGCTGGGGCAGGGATTTTCTTTGTCCAGAAGAAGGATCAGTCGTTAAGGCCCTGTGTGGACTACCGTGAACTTAACAAGGTGACGGTGAAGAACCGTTACCCACTTCCATTAGTTCCTGAACTTTTTCAAAGACTTGGTTCCGCTACCATATTTACAAAATTGGATCTTCGGGGCGCCTATAATTTAGTGCGCATTCGGGAGGGAGACGAGTGGAAGACTGCTTTCCGCACACGATTTGGGCATTACGAGTATCTCGTGATGCCCTTCGGGCTCTGCAACTCTCCGGCTACCTTCCAGCATTTCATTAATGATGTTCTCAGAGACTTCCTGGACTTATTTGTCATTGTATACCTTGATGATATGCTAATTTTTTCTTCCTCCCTAGAACACCACCGCAGACACGTGAGAAGTGTATTAACCCGCCTTCGACAACACGGATTATATGCCAAACCCGAGAAGTGCGAGTTTGAACGCCAGAGTATCCAATTTCTGGGGCTGATCATTTCCACCGAAGGTATCCGGATGGATCCCCAGAAGGTAACGGCTATCCTGGACTGGCCTACTCCATGTGACAAGAAAGGTATTCAACGTTTCATAGGCTTTGCAAACTTTTATCGAAAATTTATTCGGGGGTTCTCAGCAATCATTGCCCCCATTACACAGCTTACCAAACAGGGGTCCCGATTCCGCTGGTCTCCAGAGGCTCAGTCGGCCTTTGAAACGCTGAAGAGGTTTTTCACATCCGCACCCGTCTTGAAGCACCCAGACTCGGCCTTACCGTATGTCTTAGAAGTGGATGCCTCGGAAACTGCGGTGGGAGCTATCTTGTCCCAAAGACAGGGCCCCAAGGCCCTGTTGCACCCAGTTGCGTTCTTCTCGCGTAAACTGTCTAGCGCGGAGAAGAATTACGACGTTGGGGATCGTGAACTTTTAGCAATTAAGGCAGCATTAGAAGAATGGAGATACCTTCTCGAGGGAGCAGCACATCCAATCTTAATCTACACAGATCACAAGAATCTCGAATATCTAAGAACAGCAAAGAGATTGAGACCTCGCCAGGCCAGGTGGGCACTTTTCTTTTCGAGATTTACCTTCCACCTGACATACAGACCTGGATCCAAGAACATAAAGCCAGATGCGCTATCACGCATGTTCAGTAAATCCCAAGACATCTCACCCCCGGATACGATCCTGTCCTCGGGAAATTTCCTTCTCCTACAAGGGGACTTAATGACGCAGATTAAACAAGCCTCTGTGAGGAGTTCTACACCATCTGGGATCACTTTACGGACACAGGAAGGGCTACTCTGGTATAATGATAAGGTCTTCGTGCCAGAGGATCTCCGAACTACCACGTTGAGCATGTGCCATGACCACATGCTGGCAGGACACTTTGGGGTCAGCAAGACTGCTGAATTGGTGCAGCGAACCTTCTGGTGGCCGGGGGTGGCAAGAGACTGTAGGAGATATGTGGAATCGTGCACCACCTGCATCCGTAATAAGAACAGCAAATCCAGGGCCTGGGGTCTGTTGAAGCCATTACCTATCCCGAACAGACCATGGAGAATGATTTCAATTGACTTCATTGTGGAACTGCCCCCATCCGAGGGATACAGTACTATCTTTGTAATCGTTGATCGATTGTCCAAGATGGCCCACTTCATTCCTATGAAGGGCACCCCTTCTGCACAAGAGACGGCACGGATCTTCATCAGAGAGGTTATAAGACTCCATGGGGTTCCAGCTAACATCGTCTCAGACAGAGGGGTCCAGTTCACCTCCAGATTCTGGAGATCCTTGTGTGAATCCTTGGGTATTGAACTTTCATTCTCTTCAGCCTATCATCCGCAGACTAATGGTCAGACAGAAAGGACCAACCAGACACTGGAACAATATCTGCGTTGTTTCTCCTCCTTTTCACAAGACGATTGGGTGTCCTTACTTCCCTTAGCCGAGTTTGCCTACAATAATTCTTCTCATTCAGCCACGAAACAATCTCCCTTCTTCGCAAACTACGGTTTTCACCCGTCCTTTCTGTTTAATAACATTCCTGAATGCCCGGTACCCGCTGTACTTGAAACATTGGATTTCTTTAGATCCAACAACAAGCTGCTACAAAAGACAATGGCCAAGACTCAGGCTTATAACAAACAGATCTTCGATAAGAAAAGAAGAGGGGACCTGATCCTGAACCCGGGGGACCAAGTCTGGTTAGCCACAACAAATCTGAGACTAACCTGTCCTTCAAGGAAATTAGGCCCCAGATTCGTGGGACCGTTTCCTGTAAAGAGACGAATTAACGATGTTGCCTATGAGCTGGAGTTACCGGAGACCTTCAGGATCCACCCGGTGTTTCATATAACCTTACTGAAGCCTGCCATCCCCAACTCTTTTCCGGATCGGAATACAGAGCCACCCGAACCTGTGGTGGTAGATGGCGAAGAGGAATTTGAAATAGAGGCGATTTTAGATTGCAGGAGAAGGAGAGGTCAAGTTCAATATCTTATTAAGTGGAGGGGTTACGGTCCTGAAGACAATTCGTGGGAACCTGAAACCAACATTCATGCCCAAGAACTGATCCGAACCTTTAAGAGGACCTATCCTGACAAAGTAGCCAGATTGGGCATCCGGAGGCTGCCCGTTAGGGGGGGGCAATGTCAGGGAAGACCAGCCAGTAATCAAAATGGCCGAAGGAGAAGTCGACCTGTGACCTCAGCCTGTCAGGGAAGACTAGCCAGTACTCAAGATGGCCGACGGAGAAGTCGACCTGTGACCTCAGCCTCTGTCAGAACACCTTCGGTTCACCTGTGTGCACATTACCAAGGGGCTATTTAAACCTGGTCTGTGCTTGCATCCAGTGCTGTCCGTTCTACAGCGTTCCCGTGTGTTCCTGCCTGCTTTACCCGTGAGACCTGCACCTGTTTACCGACCCGGCTTGCCTCTGACTCTGCTACCTGCTGCCTGCATCTGACCCGGCTTGTTCTGACTCCGCATCTGCCTGCTCCTTCTACTACCACGCTGCCAGCCCGTTGCCGACCCTGCCTGCATCCAGACTACGCACCTGCCTCCGCTTCTGTTCCTGACGTTCCTGCCAGTGTTTGACCCGGCTTTCCCGACCTGCATCTTCCGCTCATTGGAGAACCCTGCTCCAGCACCGTGCCACCTGCCGCTGTTCCACATTACAGTGAAGACGAACTGTTTGGCACTTGTGCGACTCTGCACTTCTGCTCCTCCTGTCTACTCTATCAGGGGGCCAGAATCAGAGGAGCAAGAGAGGCCGTTCCCTGCACATCAGGCTCTACCGCCAGGTACGTGACAGATAGTCACACACTGTGTGGGATCATGTTACATTCCAGTTATATTTCTTATTACTTCTGATTCATACAGCCTTAGAATATATAAGTGAAATAAGGAAATTCTTGTTCAGTTATATATTATCAGGTAATAACAATAGATTTATTACTTTTTAGGACAAATATGTTCAATAATCCAGAAGTAATGGAAGCTTTTTCTTTACTTTTTTTTTTATTACCTAACTAGTTCCTAGAATTATGTTTTTGTTTATTCTAATCTGAAGCAATACAACCTCAATTTTATGAGTTAACATATCTAAACAGTTACATATGAATAAAATATGTAATTGTTTACTCTAAAAGGGTTAAAATCCCAAAATAATTCAAACTATCTTCATCAATACCAAAGTTATTAACAGTACCTTTCTAACTGAATTATTTAGCCTAGGGCAAGACTAACCATATACAACCACCCTGGAATAAATAATTTCAACAAAAACTATATTCTGCACTCCAATTAATGAAACATCATTTTGATGTCTTTTGACATAGCATTTCTCTCCTGTAAGCGGAAGATCCGTGTACCCCCATTAGCCCTCCTCATTCTCCCAACCATATTATGTGGGAGTGTGACGAAGGCACTTATTCCCCTGAGAGAGATATTTACTCTCTATCACGGGTAAATTGTGATTACTTGCAAAAAATAATTTATACAATGTATCAACTATGCTCATCTATTCATCTCTTCAGTCCACACAGGTTGATCTGCGCAGTCAGCTCTGCATAACAAAAAGTAAGTCAAAACTATCTGATCTGTTGCCATGGCACCACTGAATATACTTTCCCTGAATGTTCAGGGAATAAATGTCCCTCAAAAAAGGACCAAAGCCTTCCGTTCTTTTCATAACAAGAAGGCTCACATAGTATGCCTCCAAGAAACACACTTCACCAAAGATTCTACTCCAAAATATATTTCTCCTTTTTATCAACAAATTTACACGGCTTCTGCCTGTACCAAGCAAAGGGGAACTCTAATTGCATTTCACCGATCCACACCATTCACCTTATCATCAGAAATTAAAGACCCAGAAGGTAGATACCTGATACTCATGGGTTATATAATGGATACAGCAATCACGGTGATTTCCTACTACGCTCCTAACAAACAACCTACACCATTCCTCTCACATATATTACAAGTGATTAATACACACAAAATAGGAACAGTGATAATGTGTGGGGATTCGAACCAGGTCCTCCTCCCATTTCTAGATAAATCACCTTTTACACCATCCAAAATAACCTCTAGATTACCTTTTTCTCAACTTCTTTCCAAATACAATCTGGTAGATTCGTGGAGAGAAAGTAACCCAATGAAAAAGAAATTCACTTATTTCTCGCACCCTCATCAAACCTTCACCAGAATAGATCATATTTTTCTAACAATAGGAATGATACCAGAAATTATTGCATCAGATATAATTCTGATTCCGTGGTCTGACCATAATGCAGTATACACTACTATAGCCTCAGCCATACCAAAAGCGCATGACCCAACGTGGTACTTACCGGACATAATGCTCAAACACCCACTACATCAGATGGCCATTGAACAAGCTTTAAAGGAATACATATCAATTAATAATACAACAGACATCTCCCCAATAACACTGTGGGAAGCTCATAAGCATGTCTTGCGTGGTACAATACAAAGACAAATGGCACTATTTAAACGGGAACGCAAAATCTAGCAAAAAAACTAGAACTCAATTTTAATGCAGCCTACATATCATTTCAAGATAATCCATCTCAGAGTACAAAATCTCATCTGGAAAAATCTAGATTGGAATACGATCTATTTCTCACTGAGTCAGTTGATAAATCCCTCAAACGCTCCAAACACAATTTCTACATGAATACAAACAAACCAGGTACATATTTGGCTCGGGCATTAAATTCAACTAACAAATCTTTCAAACCAATACGTTTGAAATTATCAAAAAATGTTTACACTTGTAATCCAGTTAAAATAATCCATAAATTTCACTCACATCTCGCAACTTTATACAAGACAAACAATGAATTTAATCCTACAGAGGCTGAATCCTTCTTCTCAAAAATAACCTTACCTGAGTTATCTCAGAATCAAAAAAGCAGTTTGGATGAGCCTATAACTATAGATGAAGTTGCTAACGCCATAAAAGACCTAAAACTTAACAAAAGACCAGGCCCAGACGGCTACTCGGCTTTATACTATAAAACATTCTCAGAAATACTCTCTCCCATTCTCACTGAAACTTTTAACAAACTTCTAGATGGACATTCTTTTCGGCAAGAAACACTAATGGCAATTGTTTGTATGATCCCAAAACACCTTTCTGATGATAATTCCTGTGTGAATTATCGGCCTATCTCTCTGTTAAACCTCGATATTAAATTATTAGCAAAAATAATAGCAAAACGCCTCAATAGCATTATAGGAAAATTATTACATAGAGATCAAGTAGGCTTCATGCCAAATAGACAGGCAGGCGATAATATACGCAGGGCAGTGTTATTGGCACATATTGCTAAAAAACGGAAAATCCCTTTACGTTTTCTATCTCTCGATATTAGAGGGCATTTGACACAGTATCCTGGCAATATATGCAATATTCATTACAAAAATGGGGTTTTGGACCCCACTTTTTAACATGGATCAAAGCATTATATAATAAACCCAAAGCCTATATAAAATATACTGGATACAAATATGATGCCTTTAATATCGAAAGAGGTACCCGACAGGGTTGCCCATTATCTCCCTTATTATTTGCCCTTATACTCGAACCCATGGCCCAATACTTTAGAACAAACCAAACTATAACTGGCATTGAAGTAGGAGGTATTACACACAAATTATGTATATTTGCAGACGATATATTACTTTTTCTATCATCACCACAGGTCTCTGGTCCTAACTTAATACCAGCTCTTGATGGATTTTCAGCCCTATCCGGCCTTATGATTAATCCTAAGAAATGCCTAGTGCTTAATATTTCACTCACAAACATGGAATTGATCCCGGCTAGGGCTGCACTCCCATTCACATGGGCAGAAAAATCAATCCCATATCTTGGAATTCATTTAACAGCATCTCATTCTGACTTATTCTCAACCAATTATCCTCCTGTATTAAGACAGATCACAAATCTAATAAAACAATGGTCGCAACTTCCTTTATCCTGGATAGGGAAGATTAATGCAATCAAAATGACTATTCTACCCAAATTGCTTTATCTATTCAGAGTCCTCCCTATTCCAATTCCTTCCTATTTTTTGAGAATAGTACAAAAAAGAGCAACTTCGTTTATATGGGGCTCTTCTAAACCACGTATACCTATACACACACTACATCTTCCCAAAAATAAAGGAGGCCTGGGATACCCTAATTTTACTAACTACTACAGAGCAGCACATTTGGCCAGTCTGTCCAAATACCATGCAAAACAGGAAATCCCATTATGGGTATTTATAGAGGCTTCAGAAAATGACCCTCTATTAATATCAATTTTATTATGGCTTGATCCTAAAGACTGCTTTAAAATTCATAATCCCATAACTAAACACTTCTTATCTCTCTGGGATAAACTAAAAACCAAATATCAGTTACAATCTCCACACAATCCTCTCCTTTCTTTTATCAGAAATCCGGCCTTTTATCCGGCATGGATCTACCCAAATTCTTTTAAAGCTTGGACAACATCAGGCATTCAGGCACTAAATGACTTCATAGCATCTAAATCATTCCTTTCATTCCCATCGCTTAGAGAAAAATATGATCTACCAAACTCTGAGATATTTAGATATCTCCAAATCAAAAATTTCTATACACCATTCCTAAAGGGGGATACACCATTATCCCAATTATCCATTTTTGAATCAATCTGTACAAAAGATCCATTTGCTAAAGGTACAATTTCATCACTTTATAATCAATTATATGGAGTAGCAAGTCTTAATAGACCCTCTTACGTTCAGAGGTGGGAGGAGGACCTGGGACGAACTTTAGAAGACACGGACTGGTCTAACATATGGCTCACATCTAAGTCATCTTCACCCAACATCTTAGCACTGAAGACAAATTATAAAGTCCTAACTCGCTGGTACCTTGTACCCGCTAGAGTGGCAAAATATTCACCTAATACCTCAGCTCTTTGTTTTCGAGGATGCCCAGAAATAGGCACATATTTACACATATGGTGGACGTGCCCAGTAATCCAAACCTTCTGGAAGGAAGTCTTCGTGATTGCATCTAAAATATTTAAAAAAATAATACAACCAGATCCATATTTAACTTTACTTAATCTAAAACCGGAATGGTTAACACTCTCTCAATTCAAACTTATGATCCAACTAATAACGGCTGCAAAACAAACAGTGGCCTAGGCATGGAAATCTCCTACATTGGTACTAGCAGAAACAATTCACGGAATGAATAATACAATGTCCCATGCTAAGATGGTAGCCATCGATCAAAATCAAATTCCAAAATTTGAAAAACTTTGGCACCCTTGGATAAAACAACAGTTCCTGTCAAACTTCAATGACTCTGTCCTGTTGCCATGGTAACAGATTAAATGACTTACAGAGACACCCATTCTAAGGCTTCAAAGAGAACTAAAAAGAATAATAAACTGACCAGCGGGACAACCTTGTGGACCATACCTCTACCTTTCAACCCTTTTTCTTCTTTCTCTTTCCTTTTCTCCACCTTACGATTAAAGCTCATTATCAGAATTTGTTTGACCTATATACACTCTACTTGTAAACAATATGTATAGTAGGTATAAATCATTTAAATACCTACAAAAGTAACTAAAGAAATGATATATATCTTTAATTTAGGTTTACGTGAACCCAATGTTTAATATTTGAAATTTCATGATATTTACCTATATAAACCCTACTGTAAAACAATGAGCTTACTTTATAGATCCTTGTAAACTTACTGTATGTATCTTTATAATATTGTATACTCAATAAACTTCCTTTGACAAGGAAAACAAATACGCACTCACTTGATTCAAAAGTGTGTAGTGATACATAAAATGCCGATTGCAGGTCAGCACAGCAGGATGGCAGCGGGTGACATCATCCAAGTTAGCTCCTCCCTCCTCCGTCCACTACACTGACCTACCTATCCACTATACTGTCCACTACACTGACCTACCTGTCCACTACATTGAGCTACCTGTCCACTACACTGACCTACCTATCCACTACACTTACCTACCTGTCCACTATACTGTCCACTACATTGACCTATCTGTCCACTATACTGTCCACTACATTGACCTACCTGTCCACTATACTGTCCACTACACTGTCACTGACCTACCTGTCCACTACACTGACCTATCGGATTCCTACTTCCTGCACTATTCCTCCCACCCATTTACAATGTCAATCGATGGATTCTGCTCACCTCTCTATGGCCTCCATTGGATGAGGACTCTCCCCAGCACCGGGTTCTTTTCTAAAGTCCCGACTCCCACCACGCCACAGCTCCTCGGTATCCCTTGGCGGCCGGGAGCTCCACCAACAGCTGCTGTACGCTCTGCACTGAGCACTGCCCCCTCCCTCCGCTGTTCTCACACTCACACACCCGGCCACCCGCACCTGAGGGATCATGAGGGACAGGCTGGACAACTGGAGTCCCTGGCCAGAGGGAGAGTGCTGTGGAGCAATGCCTGTGATATGTCTCATCTGAGGTGTAGGGGGCCGGAGCGAAGGAAGTACTTGGAACAGCACACTTGACTTGGGACGGAGCAGCAGTGGCAGTAACAGCAGCACAGTAATATTGCTGCTCCCGGGGCGAGAGAGTACTGGCTGCCCCCCCCCCTCCACGCTATGCCACTGGGGTGACCTCATTGGCAATCGATCGGTGCAGAATCGTGAACGGATGCATCAGTTTCATTCTGGAACACTGTACTGTCCCAGAATGAAGGTGCCCGGAACCCGGGACAGAGCTGCCAATTGCAGGAAAGTCCCGGGCAATCCGGGACATGTGGTCACCCTATGTGGAAGTGACCTGGAACTGACTGCAGGATTCTTCCAAATGGATCTGAGAAGGACTGTCTCACTCACTGGATTGTATCGAGAGGAAGCTGGAAGGTGTGCAGCTGTCCTGGGAACTTAAGAGTAAAGACTCTGAATTGATCCCTGTGACTGTACAGTGTTTCGGAGATTGCACTGGGTAGCAGCAGTTGTGCATTGGTGCAAGGTAACCAAATGCCAAAGAGATTTTCCCTGACTTCAGCCATAAGGGAATAGACTATTCTTTATTCACGTGTGCTTAAAGAGAAGATTGTCCTCTATCTGCTGTTTGCTCTTTGTGAGTGGGTGCAGTATAATTATTACTTTTAGCTATTTATACTATCATATGACATGCTGGAACACATACTGTACCACACTGTTTGTTTGTTTTTAAAAAAAAACATTATTGATGAAAATAAAATCATCAATTGCAGCTGCTTGGCTGAGATAAATTAGCATATAGTTTCTTCACACTGCTGCTAACAACACATTTGCAGCTCCTGGTGCTAAAATTAATACACCCCCAATAGTAAAACTGCAGTTGGAGATATGGGAATGCAATTTTTCAGTGCCACTGCTCTCCAGACATTAAAACAATAATGTATTTACCTGACAGACTATGTGAGAGATTGATCTTCCAATTGACTAAGTCTAAGATTTTTGCTGGCTAAAGTTTTTTTTTTACTTCAGGTTGCAAGTTGAAATACACATGTAATTTATCTTTGATTTAGAAAATGCAACACACATGGAACTGTTTAGAGAATAAACAGAGTTTTTTTATCTGTAGCATAGCATTGCATACGTGTGCAGTAAAGTAAGTTGAACCACATATTCATTTCCTTTGTTGCCAGGCTTAGGCAGTGTTAGGTATTCCCCTCTATTAACATGTCAGACAAGCCTAAAGTGTGAGTTAGAGGCTCTACATTTGGAGGTAGTAAGGGAAAAACAGGTTCTGCAGCACAAAGCGGTGGTTGCGTCACACAATCTAGAGGCAGGGCATGGTTGCCTTTTCTACTTCGGTGTGGCAATGATATACAGTCATAGCAAGTGCAGGGGGTAGTTGAGTGACTGAAAAAGCCTTCCTCTTCTTACTCCTCCTAGGAGCATAGTAGCCTTCTTCCTCTCCTCCCCTGCTAATCCCATCATGGACCTGCAAATTGGCAATAAGATGATCTTGGTCGTGTGTAAGCTTTTCTACTTTCGGATATGGAGAATGAGGAAGATAGCAACATAACCATGGTGGAGGGGGACATGCATTATGTTCCAGCAGCTGACACTTACTGTAAAGTGGGCTTTAGGGCTGAGGATAGGGTGGATGATGAGGTGCCAGACCATCTGTAAGTGCCACCAATTGGAGAGGAGGAGGGTTCTGAGGGAAAGGCAGAACAGCAGTGAGGAAGAATTTTGTCCAGGACAGGGGCAGTTTGAAGAAAACTGAGATAGAAGCTGTCCTAATCCATATGACACAAAAAAGCTAGTATAAAAAGCTTTCAAAAGGGCGCAAAAGCGCTGTTTCTGTGGATCGACACCCCAGGACCTGTTGCCGAGAGGATAAGACCAGCGCAAATGGCTGATGGCTTACGCGTTTCGGGGGAGCACCCCTTTCTTCAGAGCCTAAGCGGGCAATGGTTGGTCTCTCGAGTTGCTCTCTCTATAAATGTATGTATGTGCCTGTGTCTACCCCACCCAATTAGTGACGACGCCCCCTCCCACAGATATTGGGCACCACCCACCCATTCGGGTTAACCCTCCCTATCCCATCCCTCTGAGTGTGATTCCCCATTTGTAGCCAAAATATAGAGGGCAAACATCACTCTATGTTATCTGCTAAAAAGATAATGATAGTAGTAATACTAGTGCAAAAAGAAATTGATTAATTGAAAAAATAAATAGATATAAATATAAATATAAATATAGAAACACTGGACCAGTAGATCAGTTTCACTCTCACCATAGGCTATGTGCAACAGGGCAGGGGAAGGGGGATTGGGTGCACCAAAACAAAGACACCTCACCTCCTGCATGCAGCTCTAATTGTGTCCCCATGCCTCTGATCTACTGGGGTGGATGATGCCGGGCTCCTCCGGCTCCCAGGAGCCATAATAGTGCCGCATGCCATGTGTGGAACGCACGCCATTCAAAAGACCAGGAAGTGCGGGCGTACCTGCGTTCCACCCGCAACTTCCGACCGATCGTGGCGTCATTTCCCCCTCCTCCACAGGCGTCAGAGGTCCCTGTACGCCAGGAACATGGCCCGGAAGCGTGGGTGTGTTTGCGTTCCACCCACTGCTTCCGACCGTCAACCTGTGGTAAATAATGCGCGCGCATCTCAGTATGGTCGCGCGCTCTCTATCAATCACTCCGCTACTAACATTATCATTGGCAGAGACGTGATCTGGCTAAGCAGGACAAGCGGCATTCTGGCGGGGGCTACTAGCAGCGCTCAACCCACTTTTCTCTAAAGAAACATTGATGAAAAATGGAGGGGAAAAGGAATGTATAATTTAAAAACGTAATTAATTAATTAAAAAATAAAAATAAAATTGAAAATATAATAATGTGAATATCGATTCCCAAATACGGAATTTTTACTGTTTTTATGCTGCATTAAAGTTTATCAGTGGTAATGCACTAGGTTGGTGCGCCCTCTTTCTTTTTTGTGTTTTTTAGCTTGAATACCCATTGTTCAAATGAGGGCTGCAAGACGCTAGGCATTACTTCTATAGGTGGCTGCACCACATATCCAGTTCATGGACACCTGAGCGCAGGAGAGGTCTTTTTTCTTGTGCTAATCCATATGACAGCACTGCCTCACAGGTATAGGTTTTTGTTATCTCTAGAGCCAGTCCACAAAGCTCTGCAGTGTGGGCCCTATTTAATGTATCTGCTGCTGACAGCACCGTTGGGTTCTGCAGCCTCTGTCTGAGAAAACGCATAAATGCATCACAGAGCTTGGTAAGACAAGCACCTCAATAAGACAAGACAACAGCAAAAGCAGTCCCATAGTTCTCCTCATTCCTCACTTTTACCTCCTTCCACAAAATGATCCTGTTGCATCCTTTAAACATCTGCATCATCTAGTGATGTGGAGAGAAGTATTACAAGGAATTTCAGAGGCTTAGGATACAACACGTCAAGCAGGAAAAGAGTCATGGGGTCATTGTGCGGTGGATCAAGCTAAGGCTTGAATCTCTTCAGAATTATTTTACACTCACCTCACTGTTTCCAGCAGAATCTTTCCAAGGGCAGGTCTCTTCAATTTTTTTTTAAATCACAGCCACGCCCAGCATCCTAATGTCAGCTGCATAAACCTGCTGGCTTTGCAGGTGCACCCACTTCATCTCGTAGAATTAGCCCCCTTCCGCAAGTTTGTGACTTGTTATTTACCACAATAGGAGGTACCTAGCTGCCATTATTTTGCCCAGAAGACCATTCCTGCCCTCCACTAGAATATGGAGCATGCAGGGTACACATGACCACAGATATGTGGTCCAGTAAGCTTGAGCAGGGAAGCTACATATCCTACATGGAGCATGAGTTAATCTTGTGGCAGCTGAGAAGGATACAGGCAGGGGCACATTGCTAGAAATGGTGGCAACACATTAGGATTGATTTACTAAAACTGGAGAGTGCAGCTGTGCATGGTAGCCAATCAGCTCCTAATTTCAGCTTGTTCAGTTAAGCTTTGGCAAACAAAACTGGAAGCTGATGGGTTTCCATGCAGAGCTGCACCAGATTTGTCACTCTCCAGTTTTAGTAAATCAACCCCTTTGTGTCCTGTCTACTAGTGGCAGTGCAGCCACCTTTACTCCTTATTTCCTCCGGCTCAAAAAGTCCTCCCTAGCACCCTAGAATATATGCAATATCCCAGGGTAAATGCTTCAATGCTCAGTTGAGGATCATATTTCTGGGGGACAGAAGCCATACTAGACCAGGGCTGCTGATAGCTCTCAAGGTGCAGGTCGACAAGTGGCTGATCCCACACCATCTTCAGCGAGACCAGGCTGTGCGTGACAATAGCAGTATCCTGCTAACTTCACCTGGAAAAAAATCATACATGTACCTTGCCTGGCATATGACCTCCACGTGGTGGTGCAGGGGTTTATCTTGAAATACCCTGGCATTTAGAAAGTTCTTCATCAGGCCAGAAGGGTTTTTGGCACTTTAGGCAGTCATATCCATTCATGACTCACCTGGTAGAAACGCAGCATCAATATAAACCGCATGCCAACCACCTCATCTGTAACTCCCCCATGCACTAGAACTTAACATCGCCATTTTACAGAGAATACCCCAGCAGCAGCATGCCATCACTGAATACTTGTGTGGGCAGATAGACGGACACTAGAGGAAGAGGAGGACTTGCTGCTGCCCTAATGCTTGCACAAGGACCCCAGGATTCAGGTAATAAAATAGAGAGACCAATATTGAATGGCTACTTTATTGATACTGAGACCAAAATACAGCATTTTGAGGATGTGCTGAATAGGGATAAGCTTGGGGGTTGGGGTGAACATGATTTTGACCTGTAACCAAATCATTTTCAATTAGAGAACATACCAAACTAATACAAACAATACACTTCCTGGTTTCTGAACTGATCAGGTGTCTTAGAAGGGCCTTTCTTGGGCATTTTGCAAGAACATTGGGGTCGTTTTTCTAAAACTGGAGAGTGCAAAATATAGTACAGCTGTGCATGGTAGCCTATCAGCTTCTAACTTCAGCTTCTTCAATTAAACTTTAACAATAAAACCTGGAAGCTGATTAGGTGCAGAGTTTTAGTAAATCAGTCCTGTAGCAGATTAGCAACAGTTTAGAGAGTGTTTGCAGGGATAAGTAGTTACTACTGGTGAGTGCTGAAAACATTTATATTTACTTTAAGTCACAGACATGCTGTGTGTGGGACAGTTCTGTAGAAGATTAGGAACAGATCACAGAGTGTTTCAAAGGATAGGCAGTTGCTGTTGGTGATGCTGAAACCAACTATATTACTTGGTGTCACAGATACACCATATGTTGGACAGTCCTGTAACAGAATAGTTACAGATCACAGAGTGTTTGCAGGCAGAGATAGTTTCTGCCATCCTATACAGTGCCACTAAAAAAAATATTATATTTACAGTCAGTGTTTGTAGGGGTCACATGGAGTTAAAATGGATAAATCACAGTGTTTGCAGGGTGAGCTAGTTCTTTTGCATAAACGTTTTATTGTAAATATTTTAATAGTACATAGGTACAAATGGCTCTATGAGCCCAATATTGTCACATAGGTAGGTGACAACAGAACAAAAATATAACATTTCTAAACATCTCTAATTATCAAGCATATTCTCCACTGGAGTAATGATGCTTAGATGTAAGTACCCTAGGAGAGGGAGGGAAGCACTAGGGAATAAAACAAAAGCAACAAAAAATAATGGGGAAGATGTGAGTGAGTTTTAGTAATCCTGGCCTGTAGAGAAATGTATTTCTCTCTGAATCTCGTTAGAACTTATTGGGCTAACAGTGGAAATGCAGAGGTGATATGCTATGGAGTAGGGATGAGCTTCGAGTTCGAGTCGAACTCATGTTCGACTCGAACATCGGATTTTCCCCAGTTCGCCGAACAGCGAACAATTTGGGGTGTTCGTGGCAAATTCGAAAACCACGGAACACCCTTTAAAAGTCTATGGGAGAAATCAAAAGTGCTAATTTTAAAGGCTTATATGCATGGTATTGTCATAAAAAGTGTTTGGGGACCTGGGTCCTGCCCCAGGGGACATGGATCATTGCAAAAAAAAGTTTTAAAAACTGCCGTTTTTTCAGGAGCAGTGATTTTAATAATGCTTGAAGTGGAACAATAAAAGTGTAATATTCCTTTAAATTTCATATCTAGGGGGTGTCTATAGTATGCCTGTAAAGGGGTGCATGTTTCCCGCGTTTAGAATAGTCTGACAGCAAAATGACATTTCAAAGGAAAAAAAATCACTTAAAACTACCCGCGGCTATTAATGAATTGCCGGTCTGACATTACACATAAAAGTTCATTGATAAAAGACCCTTCAGGTCTGGCATGGATTTTAAGGGGAACCCCGCGCCAAAATTTAAAAAAAAATTGGCGTGAGGTCCCCCCAAAAATCCATACCAGACCCTTATCCGAGCACGCAACCTGGCAGGCCGCAGGAAAAGAGGGGGGACGAGAGAGCGCCCCCCTCCTGAACCGTAAAAGGCCACATGCCCTCAACATTGGGAGGGTGCTTTGGGGTAGTGGCGAAATGGTAAGGGGGTACAAAAGTACCCCTACCATTTCACAAAAAAACTGTCAAAAATGTTAAAAATGACAAGAGACAGTTTTTGACAATTCCTTTATTTAAATGCTTCTTCTTTCTTCTATCTTATTTATTCTATCTTCCTTCGGTTTCTTCCTCCATTTTCCTCTTCTGGTTCTTCCTCCGGTGTTCTCGTCCGGCATCTCCTCCACGGCGTCTTCTTCTCTTCATCTTCTTCTCCGGAGGAGATGCCGGACGAGAACACCGGAGGAAGAACCAGAAGAACCAGAAGAAGTAGATGGAGGAAGAAACCGAAGGAAGATAGAAGATAGGAGAAAGAAGATAGAAGATAGAAGAAGCATTTAAATAAAGGAATTGTCAAAAACTGTCTCTTGTCATTTTTAATATTTTTGACAGTTTTTTTGTGAAATGGTAGGGGTACTTTTGTACCCTCTTACCATTTCACACAGGGGGGAGGGCCGGGATCTGGGGGTCCCCTTGTTAAAGGGGGCTTCCAGATTCCGATAAGCCCCCCGCCCGCAGACCCCCACAACCACCGGTCAAGGGTTGTGGGGATGAGGCCCTTGTACCCATCAACATGGGGACAAGGTGTTTTGGGGGGCTACCCCAAAGCACCCTCCCAATGTTGAGGGCATGTGGCCTGGTACGGTTCAGGAGGGGGGGCGCTCTCTTGCCTGCGGCCTGCCAGGTTGCGTGCTCGGATAAGGGTGTGGTATGGATTTTTGGGGGGACCCCACGCCAATTTTTTTTAAATTTTGGCCGGGGTTCCCCTTAATATCCATACCAGACCTGAAGGGCCTGGTATGGAATTTAGGGGGACCCCCACGTCATTTTTTTTTAAATTTTGGTTTGGGGTTCCCCTGTGGGGAATTCCCATGCCATTTTTATCAATGAACTTTTATGTGTATTGTCGGACCGGCAATTCATTAATAGCCGCGAGTAGTTTTAAGTGACTTTTTTTCCTTTGAAATGTCATTTTGCTGTCAGACTATTGTAAACACGGGAAACATGCGCCCCTTTACAGGCATACTATAGACACCCCCTAGGTATGAAATTTAAAGGAATATTACACTTTTATTGTTTCACTTTAAGCATTATTAAAATCACTGCTCCCAAAAAAATGGCAGTTTTTAAAACTTTTTTTTGCATTGATCCATGTCCCCTGGGGCAGGACCCAGGTCCCCAAACACTTTTTATGACAATAACTTGCATATAAGCCTTTATAATTAGCACTTTTGATTATTCATGTTCGTGTCCCATAGACTTTAACGGTGTTCGCATGTTCGATCAAATTTTTTGCCTGTTTGCAAGTTCTGGTGCGAACCGAACAGGGGGGTGTTCGGCTAATTTCTACTATGGAGCTAATGCTAATAAGCCATGCTTAGCAAGTGGCTCCATTTCCTCCAATCTCCTCTGTCCATGTCCCTCAGTGGCAGGTAGAAAAGAAGTGGGCACCCTGACTCACCGGATATAGGACGAGAAAGAGAAAAAAAAAAAAAAAAAACACACAACCAAAAGGGGATAGGAGGGAGTGAAAAGGAGCGAGGCATGTTGGGGAAAGAGGGAGGGGAGGAAGAGGATAATGCCCCGTACACACGATCGGACTTTCCGTCAACAAAACTGGATTTTTGTTCGAAGGATGTTGGCTCCAACTTGTCTTGCATACACACGGTCACACAAATGTTGGCCAACAATTACGAATGTAGTGACGTACAAGACGTACGTGATATCTCCATTGTGAATGCTAGTTTTACAAGACTGAGTGCTTCCGGCTTGTACTTGATTCCGAGCATGCGTGGACTTTTGTCCGACGGACTTGTGTACACACGATCGGAAAGCCTGACAACAAACATTTGTTGGCGGAAAATTTGAGAACCTGCTAGCCAAGATTTGTTGGCGGAAAGTCCAACAACAAATGTTCGATGAAGCATACACACGGTCGGACTTTCCGTCAACAAGCTCACATCCAAAATTTGTTTTCGGAAAATCCGATCGTGTGTACGGGGCATCAGAGTGTGTTGAGGAGAGGGGATGAGGGCATCACCAACTACCCTCTCCAGCTTCCAGTGGTCAGAACATTAAACTGCCAGTAGCGTGACCCAGAGTCTGCCCTTAAGGCCGGGGGTAGAATTGCCCCAGGTAAAGTCAATGTGCATCATGTATAAAGTCTTGGTACAGTTGGGAGCTTTTAAAGGTTGTCCAGGCTCCCCATATCAGAGAATTTAGAAATATTATCCAAAGTAGTATAGATCAACTCCTCCATCTCAGTGACACAGTTAATGCGAATAAACCATTCAGTTATTGAAGGCGGGGATGTAGATCGCCAATGGACTGGTTTACACTTCCTAGCAGCATTAATCATATGCATAGCAATCGACTTATAGTACCTCCTTTTAGGTATTTTAGATAGATGTAGGAGATGCTGTGCGGGGGCAAACTCCAATGGGACAGAAGACACCGTTGTCAAGTCATGCACTTTATGCCAGAAGGGCTGGAGTGTCATGCAGTTCCACCAAATATGAAGAATTGTACCCGGCTCTTTTCCACATCACCAGCATTGATCAGAGACAGAGGGGGAGAATTTATGAATCAGGTCCGGGGTTTTATACCAACGTGTTTTCAGTTTATACCCATTTTCCTGGACGGAGACATTCAAAGACCCTTTATGAATATACAAATGTATACGGTCCCAGCTCTCCTCGTCTATCTCCATTCCCAGGGCAGATTCCCAATAAGTATGATCTGAGCATAAGAGTGTGGAGGATTCTCCAAACAATTCATTATAGATATAACATGACTTTGGAAGGTCGAAGGAGAGCATAGCGACTCCATGGTTGTAAGGATCTTGACAAAGCCTTCTCGGTGGGACGGATCATCTAAAAAGCGTTTAAGCTGGATATAAGGCCAAGGAAATGCGCCCGTTGCAGAGATCTCTGCAAGTTGAGTTTGTCGTAAGAAGCGGCCTCTTCGGAAAAAGTGTTTGGCCAGCATCTCCATGTGCAGCCAGATTAGTCAGACAAACCTGGGAGGAAAGTCTGGGTTGCCTCTCACTGGGGTAATGGGGCATAATTTAGCTGATACTGCGTGTGCAGCACAAGCCCTATCAAATTTGTGAAGGGTGGCTCCAATTAGGGGATGGGTTAAAATATTTGGAGGTACATGAAAGAAGACTTCAATCTTTTGTCTTAGAGCTGCTAGGTCCCCAGGATCCGTGAGAAGAGACGCATTTAGTCTCCAAAGTTTGGTGGAGGTGATGATATCAGGACATAGCAAAGTAATTGTGATCGGGTGGTGATCAGAGAATGTCATATTCTGTCATGTTCTCAATAGAAGTGCTATGGAGATAAGCCCCTTAGGTCTGGTATAGATCTTAAAGGGAACCCATGCCAAAATAATAAAAAACATTTTGGGGCCCCCAAAATCCATACCAAACACTTATCAGAGCATGCAGCCCAGCAGGTTAGGAAAGGGAGGGATGAGTGAGCGCCCCTCCTCCTAAAAACATATATGCCCTCAACATGGGGGGGTGCTTTGGGTGGGGGGTTTGTGATTTACAATGGATCTGCACCTTGAGGACTTTTTTTTTTAATAAAGGAATTTTCAAAAACTTGAGTTCTGTTTTTTTACACTTTTTTGGTGAATATGTACCCCATACATATTCACATAGGGGGGTGGCCAGGATCTGGGGCCCCCCCTTGTTAAAGGAGGTTTTCAGATTCTGATAAGCCCCCCACCTGCAGACCTACGGGCCAGGGTTGTGGGTAAGAGGCCCTTGTCCACATCAAGCATTCCCTCATGTTAAGGGTATGTGGCCTAGTATGGTTCGGGAGGGGGGGGCTCACTTTTTTTGGTAGGTTTTAGACCTGTTTAGGTAGAAGGGAGAAAATCAGAGAAGTGTCTCTCATACAGCCTGCTTACTGCATCAGAAGGAATGCTTTTCATGGGGGAGGAGTGGGGTCCCTCCAAAATCACTACTAGACCCTTATCAAAACATGCAGGCCAGGAAGAGGGTTTGGTATGGATTTTGGGGGGACCCCCACACCATTTTTATTTTAAATTTTGGCACGGGTTCCCCTTAAAGTTCATACCAGACCTGAAGGGCCTGGTATGGATTTTGGGGGCGACCCCCACGCCTTTTCTTTTTAAATTTTGGTGTGGAGTTCCTCTTAAAATCTATACCAGACCTGAAGGGCCTGGTATGGATTAGGGGGGAACGCACATAGTTTTTTTCAAATGTTTTTTTATCTATATTCCCGGGAGCCGACAATACAATACATTACTGTCGCAAGTGAAATTTTAAATGAAAATTTTTCCTTTAGAAATGTAATTTTGCTGTAGATAAACTGTACTGTAATAAACATCAGAAATATGCGCTACTTTACAGGCAGACTAAGAGGACCCCCCAGCACGATATTTGAAGGAATATTTAATTTTTTATTGTTTCACTTTAAGCATTATTAAAATCACTGCTCCTGAAAGAACGGTTGTTTTAAAACTTTGTTTTGCATTGCTACATGTCCCCTGGAGCAGTACCCAGGTCCCCATACACTTTTTAAGGCAATAACTTGCATATAAGCCTTTAAAATTAGCACTTTTGATTTTTCATGTTTGTGTCCCATAGTCTTTAACGGTGATAGCACAAATGTTTTGTCTGTTCGCATGTTCTGGTGCAAACCAACATGAGGGACGTACGGCTCATCCCTACTCCGGTACTTTCTGGCCAGTTAACATAGCATTGTGCTATGCTGCAGCCACATACCAGTAGATTATGCCTGCTTGGCCTTTAGGAACAGGAAATGCTGTAGGTGAAGCAACTATTTAATATTTCCTAACCACTCATACAGATGTGCCCATTGCAATATATTGTTTTATATATTTTAAGTATGCTTATGCTGTGTGTTAGAAATAACTTATTTAATTGAAAACTTTGTGTTAAAAAAATACATTTTCATTTTCTTTCCACATTTTCTAAAAACTTGTGGCAAAAAACAAAAATACATTTCCAAAATACTCCTTTAGAAAATATGTTGGGATGTTTTATTTGCAAAATGTGGGGACCAGGACTGGGATCAGAAATAGGGGGAGCAGATATAAGGCAGCGGGGTGCAGGGTACAGGATGCAGGGCAAGAGCAAGAGCAAGATCAAGAGCAGTATAAATGGCAGCAGCATTTGACTTATACTACCACGGTCACATGATAAACTGCAGTTTGTCCAGTGCTGAGTTTTCAGGTAGGAGGAGATTCCCACTACAGCCTGAATACTTGCCCACATGTGTAATGTCAATATCATGTGACCTGAACAGTTCAACTGAAACAGGAAATGTTCTCTCCAGCAATAGAGACTAAACTGAGCATGTGCAAGATGGATACCCTCACTGTATTACATTTTGGAAAATATATGATTGATATGGAGTAAGTGATCAAAAGTAGTAAGAATATATATATATATATATATATATATATATATATATATATATATATATATATATATACACATATACATATACACTTTATTAAAAAATTGCACAAAATATTTGGTTAAAAACAATGAACAACTCATACAAATATTTCACTAACATCATGTTACTGCGGGTTCTAGTGAAAGAAACACATACAGACGTGATATACTAGAGACCCAACATGTTTCAGAATATTATAGGTACAATTCCTTCTTCAGGGGTTTCCTGTGAGGATATATTGTATGATCTAAAAAGATGCATAAATAAGACATACCAATCGTTATTACAAAAATAAGTCAAATGTATTACAACGGCATATCAATAGGAGTAGTGGGAATAGGGGCTTGGGAGAAAAGAAAAAGGAAGCAGCTGATAATGGTAATAGAACTTACTAGTTCACAAAGCCGTAACTGTACCTAGACCAATAATTGATAGTTTAACAGATGACACTCCAAGTTCCGATCTCCATGGCACCAGTCAGAGATGTCTGTTGAACGGTAGAGCAATATATCGGTATATCTGTTCTGGAACTAAACGTTGGAATTTATATAGGATTGCTTCAGTCTGTCTAAATGGATAGCAGCATCACACCATAAACACATCGGGTATGTCAGGCCAGCAGAGTCCACAAGGAACAGCAAAAAGAAAAGGAGGTGCAGGTCCCTAGATGTAAATATATAATATAATATGATATAAGTATAACCATAAAGTCAAATTATGATATATATCATTAGTAAAAGCTGACAAAATGGAGGGGTGTAGAGAAGGGAGTCTTAATGTGCATGATTATGTGCATGATTGTATGCACAGTGAGACAGTTACTGAATGCAGGGGGAGCCCATAGTAAGGCCCCAAACATTGCAAGTGTGGGGCCTACCCGTGCCGGGGGACATCACAAAGGGCACAAGGCAATGACCCGATGGGAAAAATGCTGGTGAATACTTACTTGTGACAAAAGAACAAAAAATGAAAATCAAAACAACCGGAATATAAGACCTGGTATAGGAGATCGGAAATGGGGGTGGAACTGGAAAGGAGAAAACATACATTGATTATGTATCCATCACAATGTAATAAATACAAGCCACATAGATTACACAGTACAGATGTCATAGCTGCAATTTATAATGACAGTGTTATATATGTACAAAGAATATAAAAAACATATAACAAACATATGAGAAACATATGAGAAACATATGAGAAACATATGAGAAACAAACAAAACCCATACAGACCTAAATAGGAGGGTGAGATGATGATAAAGATATGGAGTATATGCAATGTATAGAGCTAAAGCCACCTTCATAGCCCCCTGATGTGTAGCCCTGTAAAAAGGGTTTGAAACTTAATATTTCAGTCAGGCCTGGAGGTGAGGTGGCATTCAAATTTGAGATCCACCTCATTTCCGTTGGAGGAGTAATTTGTTTAAATCTCCTCCTCTGGGGGTTTGATGTAGACGGTCCAGGACTACGACTGATACCTTCGGAAATCGTTCACTGTGGACTAAAGCTACATGATGGCCCCAAGGGAAGTCTGGATTTTTTGTTTTCATGGCTGCTATGTGGCGGTAACACATTTTTTCAGGATTTACTTTTTTACCCATGGTCTCTATGTCTGCTCCATTATTGGATCAGGTTAGTCCATTTATGTTTCTATACAAATAACTGTACAAGTTTTATCTACTCTGCTTTTTTAGTAAAGCTTGACACATACTTATGCTAGAGCATACATGCTCTCATACAAAAATATTATTACATTATATAACTTGATGTTCATTTTACTAAATTTTGGCAAATCATTGAGACATATATATCTATGTTTACAGCTGATATCTATCAAGCTACATACTGAGACAATAGGACCATTCACCTTCACTTATGCTGCGTCTGCCTCCTGGCATCCCCCCTGGGGGTATCTGTGTCCGTCTTCTCCCCCTCAGCTCCCGTGCCATACTCTGGCTGCTGCCGTCCATTTGGGGGTTCAGCGATGGAAACTCTGGTTTTGTTCATTGGTAATTACTGGGCCGTTTTGCTCTGGCCCATTCTGCCATTGTTCTTAAATTTACCATTGTGACACATCTTTTTGTTTATTTAGATACATCTCATCCACATCCACCCCTGATGAGCGAGCAATGATCTCGCGAAACGTGTGTCGGGTTTTCTGATGCGTGCATTTGTATATACTGCATTTTATAACGTTTGTATCAACTTTAATTATTCTCTTTATTATGTGCAAATCCATTGGTTGAGCTAATATGCTATAATATCCATGTATGTACATTACTTTTAATAAACATTTATACTGCTATTACTCTTGTTACTCAGTGGCTAACTGTGACCACCTCATTTAAAGTCCCAGGGCGACTCTTTTTGTATTTGTGATGGATACATAATCAATGTATGTTTTCTCCTTTCCAGTTCCACCCCCATTTCCGATCTCCTATACCAGGTCTTATATTCCGGTTGTTTTGCTTTTCATTTTTTGTTCTTTTGTCACAGGTAAGTATTCACCAGCATTTTTCCCCATCGGGTCATTGCCTTGTGCCCTTTGTGATGTCCCGCGCCACGGGTAGGCCCCACACTTGCAATGTTTGAGGCTTTACTATGGGCTCCTTGCGGTCCGATGGGATTCGCCGTTCACACATGCGCAATACAGCTACTCTTCAGGCCAGTCAGGAACACACCCTTCTCTCCCATGTCGGCGGCGCTCTGACGTCATTGCGCCTTTTGACGCGGTGATGCTGGACGCCACTGCGCCGGGGGAACAGTACTCGGCGGCTTGTTACCTCCTTGCTGACACCAGTCAGCTTACGGAGGTGTGCCGCCGAGCTTGGTTTGGCCCCCCCCACCCAAATCACTACCATGTGTGGGATTCCCCGCCCCTATCAGGCGGTGTTTCCCATAATCAACTGGCATTTAAATCCCTGGCTGGCAACAGTTTTTTGTTGTACACTCAGACTCCACATCCAGGAACAGTGAGATCCCAGTGTTAATTCAACTATATAGTAAATACCTGACCTTGCGGCCTGCTTGTGCCATTATTTACTCTTAACAGTTATTCAATCTTTGTAACTAATCATGGTCATTATAGATACTCTATTGGGACATTTTGCAAATGTAACATCCAGTTGCACTGTATACCTTACCACATTAGCCCCTTTTTGGGTTTTATATAGTGGTTTTAGTTTCTATTTTTTTGGCCACTTTTTATTCAATGACTCAATAGGTTCCACTTTATTGCTTTACAACTTATATATGAATTTCCCCTCCACCTGTGTGCAGGTAACTTACAAAGGTCTATTGTCCAGGAACCTGTCTGTAACCCCCTGCATTCAGCAATTGTCTCACTGTGCATATAATCATGCACATTGAGACTCCCTTCTCTACACCCCTCCATTTTGTCAGCTTTTACTAATGATATAT
Organism: Lithobates clamitans; assembly: GCA_037952925.1. Classification (NCBI taxonomy): domain Eukaryota; kingdom Metazoa; phylum Chordata; class Amphibia; order Anura; family Ranidae; genus Lithobates; species Lithobates clamitans. The sequence goes on along the minus strand of JBBGZY010000075.1, from coordinate 459,735 downwards.
ATCATAATTTGACTTTATAGTTATACTTATATTATATTATATATTTACATCTAGGGACCTGCACCTCTTTTCTTTTTGCTGTTTCTTGTGGACTCCGCTGGCCTGACATACCCGATGTTTTATGGTGTGATGCTGCTATCCATTTAGACACACTGAAGCAATCCTATATAAATTCCAACGTTTAGTTCTAGACAGATACCCATATATTGCTCTACCGTTCAACAGACATCTCTGACTGGTACTATGGAGATCGGAACTTGGAGTATCATCTGTTAAACTATCAATTATTATTGGTCTAGGATACAGTTACGGCTTTGTGAACTAGTAACTTCTCTTACCATTACCAGCTGCTTCCTTTTTCTTTTCTCCCAAGCCCCTATTCCCACTACTTCTACTATATTGATATTCCATTGTAATACATTTGACTTATTTTTGTAATAACGATTGGTATGTCTTATTTATGCATCTTTTTAGATCATACAATATATCCTCACAGGAAACCCTGAAGAAGGAATTGTACCTATAATATTCCAAAACATGTTGGGTCTTTAGTATATCATGTCTGTATGTGTTTTTCACTAGAACCCGCAGTAACATGATGTTAGTGAAATATTTGTATGAGCTGTTCATCGTTTTTAACCAAATATTTTGTGCAATTTTTTAATAAAGTATATATATTTTTACTACTTTTGCTCACTTACTCCATACCAATCATATATTTTTCAAACTCTTGTTTCTTTCTCCCCCCACCCATAAAATCCCTGGGGCAATCTCTTTCCATTTTTCTCTATAATTTTGGGATGAGGTGAGAGGTTGAATATACATAGACAATTATTTTTCATGTAACTTGGAAGTCTGCCACTTTATAATCTCACTGTATTATATGGCCTTGCCAAGATAGACAGTGCAGGAGTGAAGGATCTGTCCATATAGTGTCAAAGAGGCTTTTTACACAATGCAGAGGATTAACCCCTCAAGTTCCGCAGTGAATATAACAAGCATGCTATTCTGCATATACAGTCAGATTTTACACTTGTGGGTTTAGTAACACTTGAAGTACCCTCCCGCAACCAGCATCAGGTGAATACTGATTACTAGAAACTGATGGCTGCTGGGTGACACCCACTGGTGGACACTGGAACTACAGCTTTCCGTTATGGGAAGCACAGTGCCACCAGTAGGTGATCTAGATCCTGATACCCTGTGACTTTTTGTAGTGGAACTACCAGACTGGTACAGTACATTCCATCTACCTGAACCCTGGATCAAACTGCACTTTTCAACCTCACAGAGACCACAGTGATTGTGACGCCACAGAATTGCACCATAATCCCCAACAAGAAACATCGATCCACAGCCCAGGATCATCTTCTACAGCCTCAAGAACCGGGGTTTAGTGTTAGAGTCCTTTCTGATATTTCTCTCTACCATTGCATAGGATGCCTGACATTCCCTTTGGATAACAAAGTGGGTGAGCCTCTGCAATCCCACTCTTAGGATATCTGTACTCTTGTATATGTACGCTTTTGCAGGGCATGCAGAGAATGGCCTAGCTGTGCTCATATACCTTCAAGACCAACTATCATACCGAGTAGAAGGTGCATATCGTTTTTGCTTGTTGCCTCAGATACTCAGTGCTGGTTCCAGATGTGTCAGGAAATCCAGAGCTGCAGGAGCTCGTAGAGAATTTATAGCCTAGGCAAGGTAAAGGTAACAGGATCCAGGAACCCAGAAGCCTTCCTCCCACCCCTTGAGGAACATGTATAGAGTATAAGTGTATAAAGTATATAGGTGCTCGCTTCACCTGTTTTGTGCTTACAGGATGAGAAACTCCCGGAGTAGGCGGAGGGTCACAAAGTTACTGCGTAGAGTTTTAAGAGAAAGGAAATTGTTAAAGAAATTACAGAAGGAAGGGTTTTTCGCACTGAAAAACTAGACTTAAAGTGCTAGCTAAAATGAAAAAGCAGAAAGAGAAAGGGCCAGAAGAATTGCTAATAAGAGAACCAAGGAAAGTCCTTTAATTGTAAAACATAAGCCTCAGCCCGCAGTGAGTTCTGCTTTTCATGATCTATTGGGTCTGAACTGCATTACTTCCTAATAGACATGTGCATTGTTTTTTTTTTTTATTGTTTTTTTTTTTTGGGTCATTCATTATGATCCAAATGTAAAAATCCCAAAATTTTGGAAATTCGGAATTTTGAACATCTGAAACCCAAAAATCCTAAATCCATAAATTAGAAATTAAGAACGAAACATCCAAAAATTTGAAAATACAAAATTTGAAAATCCTAAATCCGTAAACTCGAAATTCCAAAAATAAGAACGAAAATCTGAAAATTAGAAAGTCTGTAAATTCAAAAATCTGAAAATCCAAAAATTTGAAAGAACCAAAATTTGAAAATCCGAAATATTAACTAACTAACCAAGAACTAACTCTTAAATTATAGGTATTGGAATTTAACCTGTTCACGATGGTACTCACACTTCTGCAATTTACAATAGAGATTATTCTCTTAGTTTCTGAAGCACACAAGAGACTCTCCAGAAAATTGGAAAATATGAGGATATCATTGAGATAAACCCCCACACATAACTGCAACAAATCTCGGAGGACATCATTATAGAATTCCTGGAAAACTGCCGGGGCGTTACAAAGGCCAAAAGGCATTACGAGGTACTCATAATGACCTGTTCTTGTATTAAACGCAGTTTTCCAACTTATCACCCTCCTTAATCCTCACAAGGATTCCCTCTGTATGCCCTCTCAAATCAAGCTTCGTGAAAACTTTTGCTCTCTTGAGGCTGTCAAATAACTCCGTAATTAATGGAATCGGATAGGCATTCTTAATGGTGAAACGATTGAGACCCTTATAATGAATACAAGGTCTCAGTTCACCACTCCTCCGGTGTGGAGGCAAACTACCAGCTCGACCTTTGTCAGAAACATTGCTAAAAATCGTGGTACTCTGGCAGGGAGGAGACTGAAGAGGTGCACAGGACCTTGGCTACCTTCTGGAAGTCTTACTGCATTGTGGTGACCAGTAGAGAATCTCAGCATGGAGCCAATCAAAAGAGGGATTGTGCCTATGTAACCAAGGAAACTTAGGTGAGGAAATAACTTGGAATTGGATTATCTCATGGTGAAGAGTCCCTACGGCCATGGACAACAGAACAGTCTCATGGAGTCACATGGGCAGGCTGTAGGGGTCTCCCGTCAAGAGCTTCATTGGCAAGTGGAGTGTCATGCAGCTGCAGCGGAATCCAGTGCTTTGATAAAAAGGCTGCATCAATGAACAGGCCTGCAGCCCCAGAGTTGATTAGAACCTGTATCTCGAGGGACGACTCAGCCCAAGAAAGGGTGACCGAAACCAGGGGCTTATCCTTATGGATAACTGGGGACAAAATAACCCCACCTAAGGTCTGTCCGTGACAGGACCTACCTCAAGGTTCGAGCGTTCCCTGGACAGGCAGGACAAGACTTCAAAAAGTGACCTGCCTGGCCACAATAAAGGTACAATCTCTCCCTCCTTCTAAAGGTTCTCTCATCCGCAGAGAGACGTGTGAAGCCCAAGTGCATGGGTTCACCTTCACTGACTGACTTGGTACCAGGAGGCATGGGAGGTGAGGGAGACATGGGTGGGACTGCAAAGCTCGGAGGCTTTGCAGTCCTCGAAAGAGCCCTGGTATGGATAGAAATAGACAATCCCCATTTTTACCTGGGAGCTGGAGATAACGTGAGCAGGAGTGTTTTGGGAGATAAGGGTGTTGGGGAGGATTTCTTAATTAATTTTCAGCACCCTCCCATTCCCATCCCCTTTAGTTTTTTTCTTTCATCTTATCCCTTCTCTCGTTTCTTTATTCTTTTCTTCCTGTGCCCTTCTCAATTTTCCCTTCCCTCCTCCTTGATCCCTACACTATAGTAGCAGGTTTCTTTCGGGTTCTTCCCATTATTGTGCAACTTGAACACCTCCCCTTGGGATCTCTTTCCTCTGATGGCAATAGCTTTGCTCCAGTAGCTCTACTACCTTGCTAATATTTACCACTATCTCCTCATCAATAGGGCTTGTTGGACAATCTTGACTACATCACCACATATACACGTGGCCCCTTTGTGGGCACTAGGGGTCTTGGGCACAGTAATCAGATTAACCAGGGGAAGAATATGAAAAAAGGTAGCTTTGTTTAGATTGGAGCTGCCTCTGGAAGGGCGGTAAGAATTTTTATGGAATCTGATTCTTTTAAAGCGGATTGTTCATTTTTTCTTGTTTAAAGCGGAGTACCAATAATAAAAAAAAAAAAAAAAAATTAAAAAAGTCAACAGCTAAAATTCTGCATCTGCTGACTTTTAATAATTGGACACTTACCTGATCCAGGATCCTGCTTCACAGCCAGGCATGCGCGAGCCATGCTGCGCGCTATGACTAGCCGGGCAATCATCTGGGACCTGTGACGTGTCCCAGATGATGTCCGAGAGGGAGGGGGGAGAGGTGATCTCCCTTCCAGCACTGCGGGGTGCCGCAGAGCCCCGGGAGGAAGTGAGAGCTGGAACCCTCTAAAGAGAGGGTTTCCGCTTCCCCCCCCAAAAAAATGACATGCCAAATTTAGCATGTCAGGGGGTCACCTTCCCTTAAAGCGGAAGTTCCATTTTTGGCTGGAACTCCACTTTAACTTCACTTTTATAATACAGAACATGCCTCGTGTCTCAATATTGCCTGTTGTTTCCTATATTACTGAGGGCTGTATGTCCTGTAAATGTCACATTGAAAACATACAATGTATATGTGAAGTGACTACAATGAACCTTGTTATGGAAAAAAAAATGCAGTTTCATTTTCTTTCCACATTTTCCAAAAAAAAAAATAATGACATTTCCAAAAGACTCTATGCCTTTTAGAAAATACATTGGAGGTGTTTTATTTCTGAAATGTGGTCATTTTGTGGACTGTCCTGGTGCCTCAGGGCCTCCAAAAATGTGATAGGCAGTCAGGAAATTAGATGCATAATTTACATCCTTAGAACACCTGAAGGTACTCCTTTGATTTTGTATATAGGCCGTGATAAAGTCTCGCACATGTGATATCCCCATACTTAGGAGGGTAGCAGAATGTGTTTCGGGGTGTAATTGTGAGTATGTCTATGGTGTGTGTGAAAAATAACTTTTGAAAATGGCAACTTTGTGAAAAAAAAAAAAGTATATACATAAATACAGAAAACATTTTGACCTAAATTTATTAAGAAAGATTTATTTTCACATTTTTTTTTACAGAAATTAAGAAAAAGTTTTTTTTCAGAATGTTAAGTCTTTTTTATTTTATATAGCAAAAAATAGATAGCCCAGTGGTGATTAACCACTTGCGACCAGCCGCTGTCATTATACGGCGGCAGGTCAGCTCGTTCCCGCAAATCACCGTACTGGTACATCAGCTCCTTTAAGAGCCATAGCAGGCACTTGCCACTGCACGCCGGAGGACCCGATGTGCGTGGCTGGCGCCCGCAATGTCCGCCTGCCACCTGCGATCATGGCCACGAGAGCCAGAACGGGGATCTGTGTATATAAACATACAAATACCTGTTCTGACAGGGGAGGAGAGACAGATCTGCTGTACCTAGTAATTACGAACAGCGATCTGTCTCCTCCTCCAGTTAGTCCCACCCCCACGGTTAGAAACACACATGAGGGAACACAGTTAACCCCTATATAGCCCCCTAGTGTTAACTCCTTCTCTGCCAGTGACATTTACACAGTAATCAGTGCATTTTATAGCACTGATAGCTGTATAAATGTCAATGGTCCCAAAAAAGTGTCAAAAGTGTCTGATCTGTCCGCTGCAATGTTGCAGTCCCATTAAAAATCTCAGATCGCCGCCATTACTTGTAAAAAATAAAATAAAAAAAAAGAATAAAAAAATTACATAAATCTATCCCCTATATTGTAGACGCTATAACTTTTGTGCAAACCAATTTACCAAAAATATGTAGAAGAATACATATTGGCCTAAACTGATGAAGAAATTTGTTTTTTTAAATATTTGGGGGATATTTATTATAGCAAAAAGTAAAATATAATGGGGTTTATTTACTAAAGGCAAATCCACTTTGCACTACAAATGCACTACAAATGCACTTGGAAGTGCAGTCGCTGTAGATCTGAGGGGAACATGCAAGAAAAATAAAAAAACAGCATTTTTGCTTGTAAACGATTGGATGATAAAACCAGCAGAGCTTCCCCACATTTTCAGATCATCCCCTTAGATCTACAGTGACTGCACTTCCAAGTGCAAAGTGGATTTGCCTTTAGTAAATCATCCCCGTTGTTTCTTTTTCAAAATTGTTGCTTTTTTTGTTAATAACACAAAAAATAAAAACCGCAGAGGTGATCAAAAACCAAAGGAAAGCTCTATTTGTGGGAAAAAAAGGACGTCAATTGTGTTTGGGTACAATGTCGCACGACCGCGCAATTGTCAGTTAAAGCAACATAGTGCCGCATCGCAAAAAATGTCCTGTCAATAAGGGGGAAAATCCTTCCGGTCCTTAAGTGGTTACATATCCTCAAAATAAAGCTCTACCTGTCCTAAGAAAATGAGATAAAATTAATGTGGGACAGTGTTGTCATTCAAAGTGTGACAGCACTGAAAATTAAAAAATGGCCTAGGCAGGAAAGGGGTGAAACAGTATGGTTTTCATGTGGTTAAAAGATAAAACAAAACAAAAATTCCCCCAGCATAAATCCTCGCTCACCATTACCGCCAATTCCATCAACCCGCCAAAACAAAAATGACAATCTTTTCCCGATGGACACTTGCGGCAACTGATTGCATTACATAAGGATGCAGTTGCAAGGAAGCTATCTATTCAAGGGAATCAGCCAATTTGCAACTGTGTACACTCTGCACATAGCATCCTCCTGAGCCCTGCACGTAGCATCCTCCTGAGCCCTGCACTCTGTACATAGCATCCCCCTGAGCCCTGCACTCTGTACGCAGCATTCTCCTGAGCCCTGCACTCCATACGCAGCATCCTTCTGAACTCTGCACATAGCATAACCCTGCACGTAGCATACTCCTGAACCCCGCACATAGCATCCTCCTGAATCCTGAACCCTGCATGTAGTATTCTCCTGAACCCTGCACTCTGCACATAGCATCCTCCTGAACCCTGCACGTAGCATCCTCCTTCACCCTGCATGTAGCATCCTCCTGCACATAGCATCCTCCTGCACGTAGCATCCTCCTGCACCCTGCACGTAGCATACAAGGGTACGCTGACCACCAGCATACAGGGGTACACTGATCAACAGCATACAGGGGTACACTGACCACCAGCATACGGGGCCACACTGACCACCAGCATACGGGGCCACACTGACCACCAGCATACGGGGCCACACTGACCACCAATATGCAGGGCCAGTGGTTACCAGTATACAGAGGACATAACAAATCAAGTAAAACAACTACCATGTACTAAAAAAAAAATCTCTAAAGCAATAAGAGAATCTTGTTAGCTGGTTCCCTCATGTAATGCGAGTCAATAAAAAGAAAAAAATGCAGTGCTGCCCTATACTTCATCTATAAAATTGTACAAGTGGACTTTTAAGTGCAATGGTAAAACCTAAACCTATGGTGTCACCCCATCTGCAAAAATATTTTGAGAAATTGCAGAGCTTCAATGTGCAAATAATGGTGAAACCCCCTACATACAATAATAATAACAGAGATGCAAATCAACCAGTATATTAGAACATATCATATAAAATTGCTATAAAACACATTTACATTTTTAGTTGTAATATGACAAAATGTTCAAGGGGTATGAATCCTTTTTCAAGGCACTGTACATTTGAACCCCTGAAAATGGGGGGCTGTGTATAACAATGGTTGCAGTTCATACAATTTGTACTTGATATTTATGTTCAACTCCTTGAATTAAAGCTGAAAGTCTGCACTTCATATTCATTTGGATTGTTTTGTTTTAATTTTATTCTGGTGGCATACAGAGCCAAAAGTATGAAAATTGCGCCTGTGTCCAAATATATATAGACCAAACGGTATGTTCTAATATACTGGTTGATTTGTATCTGTTATTATTGTATGTAGGGGATTTCACCATTATTTGCACATTGAAGCTCTGCAATTTCTCAAAATATTTTTACAGATGGGGTGACACCATCACTACTATATTGAAATATATTGGTTGATTTGCACTGGATATAAAAAAAAAAAAAAAATCTGGAGCCTCCCTTGCCCAGATAGGATTTGAATTTTGCCACCACCTCGCTCTCTCCAAGTTTTTTCTCTATCTTATCTTAATATTTGGTAGTCATATCCCAAACAATTCTAAGAAGTATCTTTTTTTTTAATTTTATAGAGGAAATGTGAAAAATAACGTATACATCATACAATCATTTCATAAACACATACCACATACACTGCATATATAATTTAAGTAAAATATGCTTATAAAATGGTTTACCATTTGCCCATAAAAAAAAAAAAAAAAGTCTCCAGATTTAATTTAAAAAATCTAGTCACCTTATCTATCTGATTCAAAACCTGTTACTGAGCTTTCTGAGCCATTTTTCAAGCTCTGTAAACAAAGACCTACTTTCAGAATAAAAAAAAGATGAATTAACTCAATATGTCAAAACAGAGCCTATGGCTCCACATGTTGACTGAATGGACAACTGCATAATATTAATATGTGCTTGGTGTACTTAACTGCTATGATAGAGGGAGAACAACTAGACAATAATATTTAGATTTAACACTCGTTCACAGCTAAGATCCCGTCGGGGGTGAACGGAAACGGGATTGCTTATAACGCGGTCTGGCCTTGCTCCGCAAACTCCATCCGTCCTCTCTGAATCTGCATCCATAGTCGTAAGAGGCGATACCTACTTGTTTTTATACTGTTGAGCCTCATGCATGCTCATAAAGGCCTATATTGGCTCATGTTCTTACTCTGAGGATCTATATGTGCAGATTGCCCATTGATTGTTTGTTTATCTCAGATGTATGGCAAACATTGCATGTTAACCTGTAAAATTTCAATAAAATCTTTTGAAAAAAAAAAAAAAAAAATTTAGATTTAACAGAATTTTAGCTTTGCGAAGTGGACACACACACACACTTCCTTTGTGCTTTATGTACATATAAACTTTTTTTTTTATGATACAGTATATGTTGTCTAACCTAATAAAAGGCATCTGTCTGCATTTTTGCATGATATGGTGTAATTTACCTTGCACTGGACCATTTTCAAATATTTCTTTCATGATTGCCCTTTCCTGTATTTAAACAAAACATTAAAGTTACTTATCCTAGTAGACACCAGAAAATAAAATGAAGAGTACACTTCTTTTAGTGGAAACATTCTTTGAGTTATTATTGTAAAGTTTACCTGAAAGTAATGTTTAATGTGACTTTTGCAGTCTTTCATGATTGTAGCATAGTTTCATAACTGTTACATTTACTGTACATATTTGTAGATTCTCTCTTTGTTGGCTGTTCAAATGTCAGCCTTCCCAATAAACAAATTCTGAGAATAAAATATCAGCCACATATCATATGTCTTGTTTTTTACTGGTCAAATCTGGCTAATAAACTTGCAATTAGAGAGAAGAACAGTAAAGCATAATCATTGTGCTTTACTAACACGCAAGAAGCATAAGATATTTCTAACAAAACATGTCTGATCCCATATGCGTACTGAATATTATTACAAAATTATTCAACTAATATTGAAAATCCTATGTATGTATTCGAATAAAGGAAAGGGATGATTGGCACTCAGGATGGCATCCAAAATAGTATTTCTTTATTAAAAGCATGTACAAAGCTGTAAACCATCCTGCGCGTTTCGGACGTTAGTCCTTAGCCATGGCTTAGGACTAACGTCCAAAACACGTAGGCTGTTTTACAGCTTTGTATATGCATTTAATAAACAAATACTTTTTTGGATGTCATCCTGAGTGCCGACCATCCCTTTCCTTTATTCTGGTACATTGGAGGTGTCAGCAGCCTCAAGGTCTGAGTACCGGGCGGAGCTTTTATGTGGGAAGGTTGCAGTGCCTATACACCTGTTTTCCCATGTATGTATTGTTCTATTTTTGGTATGCATGGGGATGTTTGATATGTAATATAGATTTATATACATGTGTTTCCTGACTGCATACATGTATATAAGTTTGTGTGTGTGCTTATGTGCGTGAGCACGGTAGAATTCTTCTAACTATTTTTTTTTTTTAGTCATTAAGTATGTTACTTTCCTTTTTTATATGTTTTTTTACTTTTTTACATGTTTTTCTGTCACAAAAGGGCTGATATGCCCTCCTATATAATGATAGTAACAGCTGTTCTTTATAAGACATGTAGTATGGTATGGCTCCTGATGCCTCCTGTGTCAACAGGTCAAGCAGATCTCCATGGAGTAGATCAGGAAATGGGAATTTCACAATATTCACCATTCACTTTCCATCTTGAAGCCCCCTGGATGGTTCCCAGGCTAATTGAGAAAGTTAGGGAGTTGATAGGGAGCACACTGAAATGCAGTGGTATATGCTGAATTGGTGAGTGGCTGTACAGCCACCCACATAAGTTCAAACCTAAACTAACACACTGAAGCATAAATAAAAAAAAAAAAAGCCTGCAGCCATTATTATCTCCATGGGTTTGTTTTTATCTTTTCACTGCCCCACCACAACACAGTTGATGAGAAATTCATTGTTAGGGTTTACATACTCTTTATCATAAGCAAGTTAGTATTTGTTGCAATAACTATCAAACTATTAATGACAATCCCTAAAATTGCTAGAGAACCAAATAATACAATATTCTATTCATATTTGTTTTCCTCTATATCAACCATGTGAGTCTGAACTGGTTAATGACATACTTACATTTGATGGTATCCTATAAGGTGGACTGCACTGATAGAGGTAATTAGAATCAACAAAACTGTTTGGGCAGGGCTTTGTTGCATAGCTTTTGCCATATTTGTCTGTAGCACTTGAAAGGTTGCACATGGTATGTACAATGTTACTGTCTTCTGCTATAAAAGGATAGCATTCATGCGATACCAACCTGGAAAAAATACATAATCAGTTATAAGATTATTAACATCAAGTTAATTATTGCAAGCTAATTATCACAAATTTAGTTTGTAAAGGTAAAAATGAATGATTGATTGTGGATTTACTTCAGGTTTTTTTTTTTTTTTTTTTAATAAAAGGAATTGTCAAAAAACTGTCTGTGTTTATATTACTTATTGACACTTTTTTGGTGAATGGGTAGGATACTTTGTACCCTATACTTAGTCCCATGGGAGAGGGGCCATGATCTGGGGGCCCCCCTTGTTAAAGAATCCAGATCCCTGCCCCGAAGCACCCATCATGTTGAGGGTATGTGGCCTGGTATGGTGCAGGGGGGTGCTCGCTTGCGCCCCCCTTTCCTGACCTGCCAGGCTGCGTGCTTGGATAAGGGTCCGGTATGAATTTTGGGGGGGAACCCATGTTGTTTTTTTAAATTTTAACGTGGGGTTCCTCTTAAAATCCATACCAGACCCAAAGGGTCCTTTTCTTATTATATTTTTTCGATAGTCAAGTGATGGCAATTGCAACCACGAGTCAATTGAAATTTGATTTTAATCTTTTTTTTTCTTTAGAAATGTGACTTTTGCTGCAGCATGTTCTATGTATGTTACAGATGCTTCACTTTACAGGCAGACTAAGGGGGCCCTCCAGGCACTATATTTAAAAAGGCATTTTTAAATCACTGCTCCTGAAAAAACAATTTTTTTTTTTTTTAATTAATTTGCATTGATACATATCCCCCCAGGGTAGTAACCAGTCCCCCATACCCCTTTTATGGCCAATTATTTGCATGTTTGGCATTTGGTATTCAAAATATGCAAGATTTTAATGGCATCCTGTGCATTTGCTGTAGGCATGTAACATTTGTATACATGTTCACAGCAGGCAGTGTCCAGGGATCTTACTGACCATCCCCAATGCTTCTGACCAACATGATAACAACAATAATGTGTAATTGCCAGCATTAATAGACTGAATCAGTCATTGGTTCACTGGCAGCACATGCACAGCTTGTTCTGCGCAAGCACTGCTAGTGCATCATTCAGATAGCAGTGTGTAATCTCATTGTTGTTATTGACATATCTGCCAGGAGCCAATCCTTATATGCTGCCTGCTGGATGGCACCAGATGCAGCCCCCTTCTTTTAATGCTGCTATATGCAGTAGAAAATTTCCATTGCAATACGCAGCTGTGCAAATGGGCCCATAGACTGAGATACAGATTCATACAGATACGTACAAAACAGTAGAGTGAGCCCTAAAAAGGAAAATAAACATTTTTATGACCAAATTTAAACAATTTATGACCAATTTACTTTAGTTTACTATTTGTTCCACATATGTTCTATTCTAAAATATATTTACCCACGTTTTCTCAGGAACCACCAAGCACCATCTATGTGTCCTCCCCTGCACCCATTTTGATTGTAAACATTACAAGAGATTAAATGTTGGGGAGAGAGGTTTGATGTGTAGTGTCCCTCAGAGTGTATTGCTATCCGATCTGCTGCAACACCTGCAATAAGAAGAGCACATATTCATATAAAAAGTAGCCATCATTTATTTTTACAAAAAGTCCACAGAGCTTATTTTGCATCTCTACTATCATAACGCTAATGTAATTTTAAACACAAGAGATAGATAGAGATAGAGATGCTCCCTGTACTACTTTGGTCCGACTTTGATCCTACTTCAGCCCATTGACTATCATTGAAGTCGGATCAAAGTCGGATCGCCGTCTCGCATGATCCGACTTCGGCATGCGACTTGTGCTCAGATGATCTTGAGGGGGGAACTCCACGCCAAATTTTAAAGAAAAAAAACGACATGGGTCCCCCCTCCAAGAGCATACCAAGCCCTTGGGTCTGGTATGGACCTTAAGGGGAACCCCCTAGGCCAAAAAAACGGAGTGGGGGTCCCCCCCAAGTCCATACCAGACCCTTATCTGAGCATGCAGCCTGGCCGGTCAGGAACGGGGGTGGGGATGAGCGAGCGCCCCCCCTCCTGAACCGTACCAGGCCGCATGCCTTCAACATGGGGGGTGGGTGCTTTGGGGCAGGGGGGCACCCTGCAGGCCCCCCACCCCAAAGCACCTTGTCCCCATGTTGATGAGGACAAGGGCCTCTTCCCAACAACCCTGGCCGTTGGTTGTCAGGGTATGCGGGTGGGGGGCTTATGGGAATCCTGGGGGCCCCCCCTTTAATAATATATATATCGATCTATATTAAGGAAAATTGTTGTCCATACTTACCGTAATTTTCCTTTCATGGATCCTCCCCATGTCAGCCTACTATGGGTCAGCTCCGCCCCCTCTGACCCCTCCAGGACCACCTCTTTTCTAGCCCATAAAAGGGTTGCTGTCTGCCTACACCAGTGTTAAAAGAAGAAAAAAAAACGCGCCTCGCGATGGAAAAACTGGGTGGGAATCCTCCGGCTGACATGGGGAGGATCCAGGAAAGGAAAATTACGGTAAGTATGGACAACAATTTTCCTTATTCTTGGACCTCCCCATGTCAGCCTACTATGGGATGTACCAAGCAATATTAAGAAGGGAGGGAAGACAACAAAATAAAAAATAAGCCAAACCCTCAATGCAACTCAAAATTTTTAATGGGCAACAGCCGCCATAATACTGTAGAGTCAAATGTTTCCTCAGGCGGACAAGCCATATTAAGCTTGTAATGCCTAATAAAAAGGTGTTGAGCACACTCCAGCTTGCTGCTCTGCAAACTACCTCAGGGGCGACCTTCGCGTATGCCCAGGATGCTGCCGTACCCCTCGTCGAATGTGCTTTGATCTCTGAAGGAGGAGGAAGGCCCAGCGTTTTGTATGCAATATGCATGGTCTTGACAAAACCAGGAAGACCCAACTCTGGATGTTGCTGGCATACCCTTTTTAGGCCCCATTGGGAAAAACCTACAGCTGATCTTGTTTGCCAAAGCTTTTAGTCCATTTCAGGTAGGTTGAAACCGCAGAGACCAGGTCTAACCTACTCCACTCATCATCAGCTGTATCCGCCGGAAAGGCTGGGAGAATGACCTCCCAGTTCATAAGAAATTATGTGGCTACCTTAGGTAGAAAGGGCGGTATCGGCCTAAAGACTATCTTGTCTGGGAGCACCAAACAATATGGTTCTTTAGATAAGAAGGCGCACAACTTGGAGTCTTTTCTGGCCGAGGCCACAGCTAGTAAAAAACAAAAAACTGTTAAAAGAAATAATGAACAAGAGAAAGCTTGATCAAACGGAGGAACCAGCAATGTTCCCAAGACTAGTGTTAAGTCCTCTTTTGGAAAAAACGATTTCAATGGAGGTCTGATTTCTATGGCTGCACCATAGAAAAAAATGGCTATTTCTATGGCTGCAAAAAAAAAAAAAAATCAGATCACCAATGGATGTAGAGTATATCTTGTACACGACATAGCCGACAAGGCAGGGATTTGACCCCTCAGGGAATTATAAGCTAACCCTTGGAGACTACTCTGCAGAAACTCCAAAATGTTAGATACTGAAGGAGATCCAAGGTCCCAACCCTTTCCGATAGTATTCCAGATCCGGTGATAGGTTACATTCGTTCTGACGATCCTGTAATAACGTCATCAACTTTATCCTCCTGCAGTTCGGGTGTCAGGCCCCACTCTGCAGAAGGAGATTTAAAAAAGGAGGCAGAGGGATTGGTGAGCCCAACTTTATCCTCCAAGCCTGAGGGAACCACAGCTCCCTGAGCCAGTAAGGTAGGACTACTGTTGCTGTGACCCTTTCTCGCTGAATCTTCAGCAGGATTTTGAGAGCCAATGGAAGTGGCGGGAACACATACACCAAGGGGAAGCTCCAAGACCTGGACAGAGCACTCTGACCCAATGCCTGTGGATGCTAGGTCCAGGTGAAGAAGCAAGGCAGTTGACAATTCTCCAATGCCATAAGATCTATCGAAGGCGTCCCCAAGATCCTGAAGATCTTGCGTAGATACTTGGGGTTGAGGCCCCATTTGTTGTGATCCCCAAAGCCTAGACTCAAGCGATCTGCTAAAACATTGCCAGGCCCTGGGAGTTAAGATGCTGTAAGAGAGCCGAGATTCTTCTCTGTGCAGAGGAAGATTGACATGTCACCTGAAGGAGAGGGTGACTTCTTGTGCCCCCTTGATGAGACACATAAGCCACCGTAGCTTTGTTGTCCAAAATAATTTTGACAGCTCGACCTTGCAACATAGGTTGAAACACTAAGAGCGCGTCTGACAGCATCCAATCCCAGGAAATTTGAACTCTTCGCCCCACAAAAGGTACCATTGGCCTTGAACCTGCTGTCCCAGGCAGTGTGCCCTGCAGCCTGCCAGACTGGCATTGGTCAACACCACTATTGGTTCTGAGGCCTTCAACGGAACTCCGCTGGAAAGATTGCGAGCTACTGACCACCAACCAGGGACCAGATTATCGGAATTGGCCGATGATCCCACTAAAGAAGAAAGTTGCATTGAAACCTCCTTCTGCGCCTCCTGACCCACGGGACTACTGGACCTGTGGCTGATAAAACCCCCAGATACTGCATGGATTCCTTCAGCATCATAGAAGGCCTGGCCATCACTGCTTTGTCTGAGATTGGATCCCCTAGGACCTTCCACTAAGGAAGAGAAACACGACCTCGATCCGTGTTGAATTGTACTCCTAAATACTCCAACATTTGGGTCAGATGCATCTGGCTCTTCTGAAAGTTGATCAACCAAATCGAGTTAGTGTTTTGCAGTTGAATTCACATGAACTAGAAGGAGCTCATTTCACTGACCCAGAAGTAGCATGTCATCTAGATAATTAAAAATTTGCACTCCCTTGACCCTGAGAGTCACAACGACAGCAGACAGTAGCTTTAAAAAAACATTCTCTGAGTCGTGGAGAGACCGAATGGGAGAGATTAAAAATGAAAATGAAAGCCTTCCACGGAAGGCCTGAGAAAGCAATGGTGAGATGCGTCTATAGAGACATGAAGATACGCATCCGCCAGATTGATGGAAACCATCCAGTCTCCTGACTCCACAACCGAAACGATAGTTTCCAATGACTTTGAATGGTGGAACCTTCATGTAAGAATTCAGGACTTTGAAGTCAAAAACTGGTCCGAAACCCCCTGAAGCCTCTGGGACCAAAAACAGAGGGGGAACATACTCTTTGACCCAATTTGTGCCTTGGAACCGGGAGAATGGCCCTTGCTGCCAACAGTTCCCCTATATATCCTTGCAAACATTGCCTCCTTTCCAAATTCGTAGGAAGTCCAGTTTCTATGAACAAGGTATGAGGGGGCCTTGTTCTAAACTCGAGATGACAACGTGATCGAATGATGGCTGCAATCCAGGCATCATGTAATTTGTCCGCCCGAACCCCCCTGAATTGGGCTAGTCTTGCTCCTACTTGAGAGGGTTAAGCGGAGACAGCTTCAGAAGGACTTATTTGAAGCCTTAGGCTCTGTCTCACCTACTGCGAGTTGTTGTGCTACCTGACACATGCAAAGTCGCATGACAAGTCAAAACCCATGTATTTCAATGGTCCCCGTTCTAATTGGTGCAACTTAAGTCGCAGCGACTCCAAAAAAGGTTTTTGCACTACTTTGTTCCGACATCTGTGAGACTTGTTCTCACATGGTTTTCACAGGTTGAATGACATTGCATCACAAATCGCACAGCAAAGTTGCAGTGTAAATCGCTCGACTCTGGGGACGCAGCAGTGGAAACAGCCCCAGGAGCTTTGTTGGCCCTGGGTTTGGAAGGTTGAAACAGCTCCTCTCCACTGTCTGAAAAACTGTCTGTAAGCCCTGGCCTCTCTGAATCCTTATTTGGATCTCTTGTTAAACCGAAAGGGCTGCTGTGTCTTAAAGAGACATTATCTTTGCTGTCATCTTGAACTGGTCGACAGCCACTTCAGCCACAACTCTACAGCAGTCTGTAAAGGAGAAGAAATGCCACTTCCCAGACTTTCATCCAAACAGCCATCCACCAGCTCTGCTACCCACACTCTAAGGCTGGATTCACACCCATGCACACCCAGCGCATTCCGCAGAACCGCACCACAGAACGTGTTCCATAGGAGACCATGATAAACGGATGGTAGTGCAAATCCACAAAACACAAAAAAAGCACAGGTGTGAACCCAGCCCAAGTGCTGCTGCCACAGGAGTGAGTGCTACCTACAGTCTGCAGGCTGCTGTTCAAACTATACAACCTTTTTAGGTCTGCGTTTATTTTGTGATCCATAGGATCCCTAAAAGAGACCGAATACTCCAGGGGAAGCGTAATGTGGCGGGCGAATATACGTAATGAAGCATCCACCTTAGGCGTAATGTCCCAAGGGGTACAGCTTCGATACTCCATTATGCACATTGAGCTTCTTCTCAGCCCCCCCCCACTCATCGCCAATTACTTTTTTAATTTCAGAAATGAAATGGAAAGGAGGGTAACGATTTCTTTAAATAAGTGTAGTATCTTTGCTGTTTCTTTGGAGGCGACAATTCTTTCCTTAACAGAGGTAAATGAAGGGTTAGTGTGTGGGTGTGGCACTGTCCTAGGTCATAGAAATACCTTGTGAATCGTGTGTGACCAAATTACCATGTGTAAAGTCGCATATACACATGGTAATTTGGTCACACGATACACAAGGTACTTCTATGAACTAGGACAGCGCCACACCCACACACTAACCCTTCATTTACCTCTTGTCTTTTACATCTTGGTGGAAATTACATCTGTGGAGGCAGCAGTCCTTTATGCGATTTTTTCATTTAATCTTCTGTTCCGTTGAGCGGATACACCACTCATATTTCATTACTTTCCTTAACAGACTCCATCAAGGGGGGAACCAGTGCAAAAATCAAACATGTGAGATTCAGATGTATCCGAATCGCTATTGACTTCAGAGTTAAAACGCACTGAAAACACATGATCTGATTCTGCAGATGGTAAGGATACAGCAGGATGAGCAGGATTCCTTGAAACACTCTTTAACCCTTCCTTGACTGTGTGCTTAATGAAGGATTTAACCTGGCGTGCTTTCGCAGCATTGTCCTGAGCCGTCTGATGTCTTGACCTCTCTTGTCTTGGGTCCGAGCGACTAAAGTGAGGTAAGAGCGAGGGAGATCTGGAATGCTGCAACAACAGGCATGTATCCAGCTGTATGCAACTCTGCGAATTGTCATGTCTAGTCCCTTCTTTACTCTTTTGAGGCTGGAATGCTGATTTGGAACCTCTTTGCGGGAGTTTATCTCGCAGTGGGCCCTTCTCTCTGTAAAACACAGAGGATGTGCTCTATTTTAAGAATAAATAAACTACAATTAAAAGAAACTTCTCGGGGGGCGTGGCCGACCGGAGAAGAAGATGGACGCTTAAGCCTGCAGCTCGTCAGCCAGGGGACACAATCCGCCACAACAGGCCGCCATCACGACCCACATCCGCATCATCCTTGCTCCATCCACCCTCCAGAGCAAGATGCAAGCCTCCAGAAAGAGAATTACGGAGCATATACCCCAAAAACTCACAGAGTTTGCCTACAAGCCGGCGCACACCGGATCGCAAGATGGCGCCGACCAGGCCGCGCCGCGAGTCTCCTATACCGACCTCCCGGATGCCATCGCAGACGAACAACCACCTCCAGGTACCGCCGCTGAGCCCCACTATCCCCCTGAGGGTGAACCTCTTCCTCCCAGCCCAGCCAAAGCTAAAATGCGGTTAGACGCGCCGCAGCACTGGACGCAGCGTCCACAAATTGAGGCCCAGGCTCTTACTCCTCTCTCCATGGATCAGGCCTTGCACTCATCCATGGCTGCATTCCCCACCTCAGGGCAGCCAGTTATGGACACAACATTAAAAGATATGCTCCTCTCTCTGCAATCATCCCTAATGACAGACCTCTCAGCCATGTTTCACAAAATCACCTCTGACATCCGCACACTGGACGCCAGGGTGACTAACACAGAACAGGGCCTACATGCCTGTACCTCTACAGTGAATGTCATCATTGATACTTATGATGAACTCAAAGAAGAGCAAACATGGATGCGCGCCAAGCTGGCCGATTTAGAAGACAGGTCTCGCAGGAACAATGTTAAACTGAGAGGAATTCCTGAGAGTGTACCACCCGCAGACCTCCCGCGTTATGCAAAAGATTTGATGCACATTGTCATCCCCGAAGCATCTCCACGAGATGTGATTATCGATAGAATACACAGAATCGCTAAACCGTCCCACCTTGCAGCCTCAGTCCCCAGAGACGTGCTAATGAGGGTCCACTTTTACCACATAAAGGAAAAACTCCTCATGGGAGTAAAAGCTAAAACGCCTTTACCAGCTCCCTATACTGAAATTCAATTCTTCCCAGATCTGTCTAAGTACACTCTCCAGATGAGAAGACAGATGAACCCGATCACTAAATGTCTACAAAATCACAAAATACCATACAAATGGCGATACCCAGCCACCATACTCTTAGTGCGCAATGGTCAAAGCCATACCATCGGAAACCTTGACAAAGGCCTAAAACTCCTCCACTCCTGGGGAATAATTCCAGAACTGCCAAGAGAAACCCCTCCAGACAAAGGCCCCACTGCACCCCGTAGGCACCTGGAGCACACTTTCCACTGAAGGATGATCCTTTCAATGCTACCCACGGCCACCGATCGTCATTACAGCTCCCCTGAGCGCTGACAGCTTGTTACTCCTGATATCTTCTTCCCGTGTCATTAACTTTGTGCACCCCATTTAGAGGAAATCACGGTGTTCAACACCCCCTCTTAGTCACCATTTGCTATACCCATAGCGAAAAGATACACCGAATCACCCACCAGCAGAGTATCCCACTGATACTGTTTCCAGTTGTTATTATATCTCTGGTTATTTATTTTTATTTTTCTTTTTTTTCTCTATTTTTTGAACCTGATGTTCTCCTATTGAATTCTACTACTGTGCTCCTTAACATATTGCTCTATTCGCAGTCTTACAGTCCACCCTCCATACAGCTAACCAGGCAACCACAAGCCTGCAACTACATCTCGCCTTCAAGCCACTACAGGGACACGCCGCATCACCCTTCTACTGGTCTAAACGACTTCCGAAGCTAGGACCCCAGCTCACCTTCACCTGACTTCTGCCTCCAGATCTCCTCCGAACCTCAAGATCATCTAACCGTAAGTGCCATCTGCACCGCTCAGCACCCATACCACCACAAGATGCCGCTCACTATTCTATCATTAAACACCAATGGGTTAAACCACCCCGCCAAACGCCACTCACTTTGGAAAACTGCCGCAGATCTCCATTGTGACATTCTGTGTGTCCAGGAAACACACCTGATACCACACCACTCTTCCCTCTGTAAAAACTATCAATTTCCCCATATTTTTCACGCATCTCACTCCATGAAAACCAGAGGAGTCATGATCGCAATTAAGGACACTGTTGACTTCCACCTATTAGATGTACTCACTGATCCTGAGGGTCGCTATATCATTCTAATATGCATCATTAACAAAGTGACTTACTCTATCATAAATGTCTATGCCCCAAACTTTCGCCAAATGAAATTTCTTCGTAAAGTTCTTAAAGCAGCCAGACCTATCCAAAAGGGTCACATGATTCTATGTGGAGACTTCAATCAAGTCCCAGATGCAACCATGGACTCCACGTCAGCAACAAAAAGAAGGGAATCACCTCTGAAAGCATTTTTACCCTCCCACGACCTATATGATGTTTGGCGATGCCATCATGGCTCAGAACGGGACTTCACTTTTTTTTCTCCCAGACACAATTCGTATTCGAGAATTGACCTTTTTCTCACTGATAAATGTATCCTACAAAAAATATCTAGCTCTGTGATCCACACCGCGACATGGTCGGACCATGCCCCTATCACAATTACAATCCAAGACTCCAACCTACAACACAACACTTTTTTATGGCGAGTAAACAACTTTATCATTCAACATGACAAATATGCCCCAGACATATCTGAACAAATCACTGACTTTTTCACACTAAACAAGGGCTCAGTGCCCGACCCTGCCGTGGTGTGGAGCACGCATAAGGCGTATATGAGGGGGATGCTAATTAAACTGAGCTCCCATCATAAACGGAAGAGGACGCAGCGCATAGACGAACTGACAGCTCAAATAACAGCCCTAGAATCAAGACATAAAAAAAACCCTCATGACTCTCAGACGAATCAACTTCTATCCCTGCGACAGGAATTCAGGTCTTTACTCCTGCACTCATATGAATTCCTTTTAAGGAAAGTTAAAGCATCTACCTATTCCACCTCAAATAAAGCAGGAAAGAAATTAGCACAACACATCAAAGGTAGACGCACAAAATCTAAAATTGATCATTTGATCCACCCACACACGAAAATCTCTCTAAGTAATCCTCAAGATATAGCTGATACCTTTAGCACATATTATGGAGATTTATATAACCTAAAAAGAGACCCTCATACCCCACAACCCACACTAACTGACATAGACGCATTCCTCGACAAAATAAATCTACCCAGACTGACTATGGACCAACTATCCGCCCTTAACGCACCCTTCACCGAACAGGAAATTAAACATGCCATAACCTCGCTACCCAATGGAAAAGCACCAGGACCAGACGGCTTGACCGGGGAATACTATAAACAATTCGCCCCACAGTTAACACCTCACCTCACCGACCTTTTCAACAACGCTGCCTCCTCTTCCAATTTTTCCAATGAATATTTAAAAGCTTTGATTATAACGCTACCGAAACCAGGGAAGCAGCCGAACACCCCACAAAATTTCCGCCCAATCTCATTATTAAACCTAGACCTAAAAATTTACGCAAAAACAATAGCAACAAGACTAATTGCAATCATGCCCACCCTTATCCACCAAGACCAAACCGGGTTCACGAAAGGCAGACAGACTTCTGACGCCACTAGACGGATGATCAACCTCATCCACCATATAGAATGCACTGGAACGCCTTCTCTGCTTCTATCTCTAGATGCAGAGAAGGCGTTCGATAGAGTCCATTGGTCTTACTTGAAGGCGGTTCTACAGAAGTTTGGGTTCCAGGGCACTATTCTGAGCGCCATCATGGCACTCTACTCCTCACCTGAGGCCCAGGTATATGTAGAGGGCATGCTTTCACGCCCATTCTCCATTACTAATGGCACCCGACAGGGGTGCCCCCTGTCCCCCCTCATATTCAATATGCTAATGGAACCACTTGCGGAACATGTCCGCTCCCACCCACAAATCTCAGGCCTAAAAATTGGTAACTCCCACCATAAAATCAGTCTTTTCGCCGACGATGTGATTCTCATCCTTACCAACCCGACTGCTTCCCTGGGTGAAGTGCAAAAACTACTAGACTGGTTCAGCTCGGTATCGTACTATAAAGTGAATACGACTAAGTCCTTTATACTAGACATTAATATTGACGCTACCACGAAAAACCTTTTACAGCTACAATACCCATTTGCATGGGCCGACACTGACATTACCTACTTAGGCATCCAACTACCACGAAAAACTAAACACATATACCAATACAACTTCTTACCCCTTCTCCAACACATTCAAGCGACATCACAACAAATATCAAAACACGAAATTTCATGGACAGGTAGACTTGCAGCATTCAAGATGATATGCCTCCCCCAAGTCTTGTACCACTTCAGAGCTCTACCCATCCCTCTACCTGTCTCCTTCTTTAGAACTCTTCGTACAATCTTTAACAAATTTCTATGGAAAGACAAAAAGCCAAGGTGTGCCCACTCCACTCTGACTAAACGAAAACTAGCGGGAGGTACGGGTTCCATAGATTTTGAGGATTATCACTTGGCAACCATACTAGCCCAACTTCCCTCCTGGTTTCAAACCCATCCGTCAACACAATGGGGACAAATAGAGAAGGCTTCACTCACCCACTCTAACCTTACAACATGGATACTTAGCATACCGCTAGGCACCATAATCCCAACTAATTATATAGT
The DNA here is from genome assembly GCA_037952925.1 of Lithobates clamitans. Classification (NCBI taxonomy): domain Eukaryota; kingdom Metazoa; phylum Chordata; class Amphibia; order Anura; family Ranidae; genus Lithobates; species Lithobates clamitans. The sequence continues at coordinate 436,659 of JBBGZY010000075.1, read as the reverse complement.
CTGAAGGAATAGGGGATTGGCGCTGTTCACTACTAAAGTATGATGATGAATAAATAAATAAACTATACAAACTCTTAGCACAAGGAAAACATAACACCTCAATGCTGAGTGGGTGAGACGTATAGCACAATATAAATAATTGTTAAGAAATGGATATATGTGCTAAAAGTGATCAAAGGCTAAAACACAAAACATTAGCAAAAGAGAATAGTCAATCAAATTGTGTAAAATACAAAAAGTGTGCAATAAAAAGTGTGAGTGGATATACCTAAAAAGGGGCAAAACACCGTGTTGCCCACTAAAAGTTATTATGTGTACTATTGAAGCTACGTGCTGCTGAAAAAATGTAAGAATAAATATACAACGTATAGTGTGCAGACAATATGAGTGCGCAAACACAAAAAAAGTAAAAACCAAAAAAATTTTTTTTTTTTTCAATTGAAATAAAATAAAATAAAAATCCAAGCGACCCAATCAATTGTTTCATAAATTATATATATATAAAAATTATATCCGTGAAAAAAATTCTTTAGTCCGTAATAAAAAATCCTTTGTCCGTGGTAAAAAATATATATATAGTTCTTGTGCAGTCAGCTGATGTATCTTTAAAGGTAGCGGATGGGTCTGTCCCAATGGGTATGTGCTGTCCCGTGTGGAGTCCCCTCTAGTGCCCCCACTCACCAGAGTGCCCAACCCCTGCAGGGGTAATGAGCCTGTGGATGATCCGATGATTCAGGCGATTGGTGTCCCCCTCACCACCTAATTTCCATCCGTGTCACCCGATCGCTTTCAGAAGGCATCCATCCGGAACAGTTTACCATGTGCAGGGAGAAGAGAAGAACCTCATAGTGTAATTCCGAATGTTTATTTAAACTCAAATGAACAACAAAAAGGAAATAAACAAAATAAAAAGCTCAGAGGTTAAAAACAAATGGCACTGTGCCGGCTGGCTCCACGTGAGAAGCCGCAGACAGTGCAGTGTGAGCGGCTTGCGTTCCACAGCTGTCTCCCGGAACCGGAAGTGTAAGACAAAACAGAAGTGAGAAAGGACGTATGCGTACCAAGAAGCCACGCCTTACGCGTTTCGTCATCAAGACGTCATCTGAGGCGTGGCCATCTTGGTACACCATACGTCTATAAATACTGCACGGAGGCGCCACGGAAGCCAATCGGAGAGGCGGTCTCAAACACATCCGCCCTACTGATGAAAAAATTGGGTGGATCGGAATGATGTAGGGGAAAAGGATATGCTAGTGGGCACCCCCTGGTGGAAGTTGGACCAATTGGTTACCGAGATACAAGAGAAATTGAAAAAGAGCGCCTCCGTGTGTACTGAAAACATATTATCACCATGTAAACAGAACATCTGTACACAACGAAATATATTAAAAAATGAGAAAAAAACCTTTGTGGCAGAGAGGAATATACAGAAGAGGGGGCAAGGCCACACTACAAACAATATAATGTCATATACACTGAATCATATAAAATCGGAATACACTATCAGGATAATAAAAAACAAAAAATGTAAAAAATATTACTGTATAAAAATAGAAAAATCTATTAATTAAAAATCCTTGTGTATAAAAAATATCTGTTCTAAATGTCCTTAATTGCATGATATGTTCGACATTATAGAAGGATGGAAAAAAGATACATCCATAAAATCAAACTCCAGAAGTGGATAAAAGTATGGATAAAAATAAAAATGAAAAAAAGAAAGAAAAAGAATAAAAAATAAATAATAATAAATAATGAATAAAAAATAATAATGAAAAACAGAGAATATGGCCCATAACAATTATAATATTTCAGGCGTGAAGCCTAGGAAATGCCTAGTGTGGGGTATGCATCCAGGCTCCGGATACTAGGGGGTAAACCTTTAAATCAGAGTGTGGAATCATAAGAGCAACAACATTGTTATCCACGTCTCGAAACACGCTGCGTGTGAGCAAAGTAGTAACTACCACAGCCCAACAGGAGTCAATGGGGTGAACCATGGGGTAAAGATTGGTAAAGAAGGGGAAACATGGGTACCCAGGGTAACGAAGAACATTGTGCATGAACAAGGAAAGGCTATTGTAACTTCGAGGGGTCACTAGGGTATGCCATAGAGTGAAGTTAATTGGAGGAATAGTCGTGAGCTTAATATGTTTGTATATATATATCATACTGTGTGCCAACAAGCGAAAGGGATGAGTTGAAGTCCCCACATGCATGTGGATATTAAAAATTGGATAAAAAGCAGTTTAGATCTATGTCCACATTAAGTCCTCTAGGGACCAGACTGTCAAGGCGGTATATCCATCTGGTTTCGTTTTGGGATATCAATACCTTCTTACTCCCCCCCCTCCAGTTGTCCTTGATCGTGTCTATACCGTAAAACACCAGACCCGATGGATCTCTGTGATGAAACTCATCAAAGTGTCTCGAAAGATTATGTTTTGGGAACCCCTTCCTTATATTAGTAATGTGCTCCCTAATACGCACACGTAGGGGTCTCGTGGTTCTACCCACATATTGCTTCCGACAAGGACACTCGATGACGTAGGTCACATGGGTGGTGTTACAGGTGATCAATTCTTTGATGTCAAACTCTGTGCCTCCTCTAGAGAAAAAAGAGGATCTTTTCTTTGGTTGCTTTTTGCTGACCCGACCTGCCAGACATTTCTGGCATCTGTAAAACCCTTTAAGGCCTGAGAACAACTTGACGTTCTTGGGAGGGTCTATAACATTATGTACCAATTGATTTCTGAGGGTAGGGGCCCTTCTGTAAATAAACCGTGGTTTTCTGGTGAGAATATTCCCCAACGTTCTATCGGATTTTAAGATGGGCCAGTATTTCCTCACTATGTGTTCTATATTCCTATATTGAGTGTTAAACCCTGTGATAAAAACTACATCCCCTAGTGAGTCTTTTTGTGTGTTTCTTCCATTAGTGGTTAAGAGAGAATCCCGGTCCAAATTCATTATCTCATTTTTAAGTTGCAATAGGGATTCCTTATGGTAACCCTTATGAACAAATTTCTTAATCAGCGTGTCAGATTGTTCACAATAGTCCTCAACATTCCGACAATTCCTTCTTATTCTCAACAGCTGTCCCTTGGGAATGTTATCTTTCCATTTAGGGTGATGACAGCTGGAGATGGGTATATACCCATTGCGATCGGTAGTTTTGAAGTATGTTTTCGTGAACAATTCATCACCTTCCTTAAAGATTTGAAGGTCCAGGTAGTCAATCGTGTGAAAATCCGATTTTCCAGTAAGCGAGATGCCATAGATATTCTGGTTAAGCTCATCAAGAAATTTTTGAAAAGTGTCCGGGTTGCCTTCCCATAGGATAATGACATCATCGATGTAACGACGATAAAACTTGATTTCTGGTCTCGGAGTCTTATATATGTAGCGTTCTTCCAGCATATCCATAAATAGATTCGCCACACTGGGGGCGTATTTAGCCCCCATGGCTACCCCTTTCTTCTGGACGTAGTATTCCTTCTTATACCAGAAATAGTTGCTCTCCATGGCCAGCTCCAGTCCTTCAAGAATAAATTGAATTTGTTCATGTCTTAGTTTGGATCTTTCATGTAAAGCTTTTTTTACCCCTCTCAATCCGTCCTTCTGAGAAATGCTTGTATACAAGGAGTTGACGTCTATAGTGGCCAATAACCACTGGCCACTCCCTGAGATGGTTTTTAATTCATTAATTAACTGGGTACTATCCCTAAGATAAGATTTCCCTTCCACTACTAGGGGTTTCAGGAATAGGTCGATGTACTCCCCCAGCCTGGAGAATAGGGAATCCACTCCACTTATAATAGGCCTCCCTGGTGGCTTATTCAGTCTTTTGTGTATTTTAGGCAAGTGGTATATAACCGGGGTTTTTGTGGATTCTGGAATCAAATATTGAGCCTCTTTTTTGTTGAGAATACCTATTTCCACCCCTTTCTTTACAAGTTTCCTCAGTTTCTTCTTGTACTGTAACTTAGGATTATGTTTCAGTTTGTTATAGGTATTTTCTACTTTCAATAGATTCTCCATCTCTTCCTCATAATCCTCTTTCTTCAGAATGACTAATCCACCGCCCTTATCAGCAGGTCGTATCACTACTTCCTTCTTTTGACCAATTTCTTTAATAGCTTTCCAAATATGGGTACTTCTTGACTTCTTAGTCTTCATTTTAGCTAGGTCACTCTCTACCATCCGTTTAAAAGCCCCTATGCACTGATCCCCTGGAACTTTGGGGTTAAAAATAGAATTGTTTTTGAGGTTAGTATGGCTGTAAACATCAGGTTCAGGTAGGGGGGTGGGCTTATTGTTCAAAGCGAAATGTTTTTTTATCTTCAATTTCCTGATAAATTTCTGTAGGTCTATGTATACCTCAAATTTATCGATGCTTTTCTCTGGTGCGTACTTGAGTCCAAGGTCCAAAATCTTAAGTTCCTCCTTTGAGAAAACTACTTCACTAAGATTAAAGATGCCCTGGCCTAAAATTCCCTTCTCCTTTTTCTTCCTCCCTCCTCGTTTTCCCCTACCTGAACCTGATGTTTACAGCCATACTAACCTCAAAAACAATTCTATTTTTAACCCCAAAGTTCCAGGGGATCAGTGCATAGGGGCTTTTAAACGGATGGTAGAGAGTGACCTAGCTAAAATGAAGACTAAGAAGTCAAGAAGTACCCATATTTGGAAAGCTATTAAAGAAATTGGTCAAAAGAAGGAAGTAGTGATACGACCTGCTGATAAGGGCGGTGGATTAGTCATTCTGAAGAAAGAGGATTATGAGGAAGAGATGGAGAATCTATTGAAAGTAGAAAATACCTATAACAAACTGAAACATAATCCTAAGTTACAGTACAAGAAGAAACTGAGGAAACTTGTAAAGAAAGGGGTGGAAATAGGTATTCTCAACAAAAAAGAGGCTCAATATTTGATTCCAGAATCCACAAAAACCCCGGTTATATACCACTTGCCTAAAATACACAAAAGACTGAATAAGCCACCAGGGAGGCCTATTATAAGTGGAGTGGATTCCCTATTCTCCAGGCTGGGGGAGTACATCGACCTATTCCTGAAACCCCTAGTAGTGGAAGGGAAATCTTATCTTAGGGATAGTACCCAGTTAATTAATGAATTAAAAACCATCTCAGGGAGTGGCCAGTGGTTATTGGCCACTATAGACGTCAACTCCTTGTATACAAGCATTTCTCAGAAGGACGGATTGAGAGGGGTAAAAAAAGCTTTACATGAAAGATCCAAACTAAGACATGAACAAATTCAATTTATTCTTGAAGGACTGGAGCTGGCCATGGAGAGCAACTATTTCTGGTATAAGAAGGAATACTACGTCCAGAAGAAAGGGGTAGCCATGGGGGCTAAATACGCCCCCAGTGTGGCGAATCTATTTATGGATATGCTGGAAGAACGCTACATATATAAGACTCCGAGACCAGAAATCAAGTTTTATCGTCGTTACATCGATGATGTCATTATCCTATGGGAAGGCAACCCGGACACTTTTCAAAAATTTCTTGATGAGCTTAACCAGAATATCTATGGCATCTCGCTTACTGGAAAATCGGATTTTCACACGATTGACTACCTGGACCTTCAAATCTTTAAGGAAGGTGATGAATTGTTCACGAAAACATACTTCAAAACTACCGATCGCAATGGGTATATACCCATCTCCAGCTGTCATCACCCTAAATGGAAAGATAACATTCCCAAGGGACAGCTGTTGAGAATAAGAAGGAATTGTCGGAATGTTGAGGACTATTGTGAACAATCTGACACGCTGATTAAGAAATTTGTTGATAAGGGTTACCATAAGGAATCCCTATTGCAACTTAAAAATGAGATAATGAATTTGGACCGGGATTCTCTCTTAACCACTAATGGAAGAAACACACAAAAAGACTCACTAGGGGATGTAGTTTTTATCACAGGGTTTAACACTCAATATAGGAATATAGAACACATAGTGAGGAAATACTGGCCCATCTTAAAATCCGATAGAACGTTGGGGAATATTCTCACCAGAAAACCACGGTTTATTTACAGAAGGGCCCCTACCCTCAGAAATCAATTGGTACATAATGTTATAGACCCTCCCAAGAACGTCAAGTTGTTCTCAGGCCTTAAAGGGTTTTACAGATGCCAGAAATGTCTGGCATGTCGGGTCAGCAAAAAGCAACCAAAGAAAAGATCCTCTTTTTTCTCTAGAGGAGGCACAGAGTTTGACATCAAAGAATTGATCACCTGTAACACCACCCATGTGACCTACGTCATCGAGTGTCCTTGTCGGAAGCAATATGTGGGTAGAACCACGAGACCCCTACGTGTGCGTATTAGGGAGCACATTACTAATATAAGGAAGGGGTTCCCAAAACATAATCTTTCGAGACACTTTGATGAGTTTCATCACAGAGATCCATCGGGTCTGGTGTTTTACGGTATAGACACGATCAAGGACAACTGGAGGGGGGGGAGTAAGAAGGTATTGATATCCCAAAACGAAACCAGATGGATATACCGCCTTGACAGTCTGGTCCCTAGAGGACTTAATGTGGACATAGATCTAAACTGCTTTTTATCCAATTTTTAATATCCACATGCATGTGGGGACTTCAACTCATCCCTTTCGCTTGTTGGCACACAGTATGATATATATATACAAACATATTAAGCTCACGACTATTCCTCCAATTAACTTCACTCTATGGCATACCCTAGTGACCCCTCGAAGTTACAATAGCCTTTCCTTGTTCATGCACAATGTTCTTCGTTACCCTGGGTACCCATGTTTCCCCTTCTTTACCAATCTTTACCCCATGGTTCACCCCATTGACTCCTGTTGGGCTGTGGTAGTTACTACTTTGCTCACACGCAGCGTGTTTCGAGACGTGGATAACAATGTTGTTGCTCTTATGATTCCACACTCTGATTTAAAGGTTTACCCCCTAGTATCCGGAGCCTGGATGCATACCCCACACTAGGCATTTCCTAGGCTTCACGCCTGAAATATTATAATTGTTATGGGCCATATTCTCTGTTTTTCATTATTATTTTTTATTCATTATTTATTATTATTTATTTTTTATTCTTTTTCTTTCTTTTTTTCATTTTTATTTTTATCCATACTTTTATCCACTTCTGGAGTTTGATTTTATGGATGTATCTATTTTCCATCCTTCTATAATGTCGAACATATCATGCAATTAAGGACATTTAGAACAGATATTTTTTATACACAAGGATTTTTAATTAATAGATTTTTCTATTTTTATACAGTAATATTTTTTACATTTTTTGTTTTTTATTATCCTGATAGTGTATTCCGATTTTATATGATTCAGTGTATATGACATTATATTGTTTGTAGTGTGGCCTTGCCCCCTCTTCTGTATATTCCTCTCTGCCACAAAGGGTTTTTTTCTCATTTTTTAATATATTTCGTTGTGTACAGATGTTCTGTTTACATGGTGATAATATGTTTTCAGTACACACGGAGGCGCTCTTTTTCAATTTCTCTTGTATCTTGGTAACCAATTGGTCCAACTTCCACCAGGGGGTGCCCACTAGCATATCCTTTTCCCCTACATCATTCCGATCCACCCAATTTTTTCATCAGTAGGGCGGATGTGTTTGAGACCGCCTCTCCGATTGGCTTCCGTGGCGCCTCCGTGCAGTATTTATAGACGTATGGTGTACCAAGATGGCCACGCCTCAGATGACGTCTTGATGACGAAACGCGTAAGGCGTGGCTTCTTGGTACGCATACGTCCTTTCTCACTTCTGTTTTGTCTTACACTTCCGGTTCCGGGAGACGGCTGTGGAACGCAAGCCGCTCACACTGCACTGTCTGCGGCTTCTCACGTGGAGCCAGCCGGCACAGTGCCATTTGTTTTTAACCTCTGAGCTTTTTATTTTGTTTATTTCCTTTTTGTTGTTCATTTGAGTTTAAATAAACATTCGGAATTACACTATGAGGTTCTTCTCTTCTCCCTGCACATGGTAAACTGTTCCGGATGGATGCCTTCTGAAAGCGATCGGGTGACACGGATGGAAATTAGGTGGTGAGGGGGACACCAATCGCCTGAATCATCGGATCATCCACAGGCTCATTACCCCTGCAGGGGTTGGGCACTCTGGTGAGTGGGGGCACTAGAGGGGACTCCACACGGGACAGCACATACCCATTGGGACAGACCCATCCGCTACCTTTAAAGATACATCAGCTGACTGCACAAGAACTATATATATATTTTTTACCACGGACAAAGGATTTTTTATTACGGACTAAAGAATTTTTTTTCACGGATATAATTTTTATATATATATAATTTATGAAACAATTGATTGGGTCGCTTGGATTTTTATTTTATTTTATTTCAATTGAAAAAAAAAAAAAATTTTTTTGGTTTTTACTTTTTTTGTGTTTGCGCACTCATATTGTCTGCACACTATACGTTGTATATTTATTCTTACATTTTTTCAGCAGCACGTAGCTTCAATAGTACACATAATAACTTTTAGTGGGCAACACGGTGTTTTGCCCCTTTTTAGGTATATCCACTCACACTTTTTATTGCACACTTTTTGTATTTTACACAATTTGATTGACTATTCTCTTTTGCTAATGTTTTGTGTTTTAGCCTTTGATCACTTTTAGCACATATATCCATTTCTTAACAATTATTTATATTGTGCTATACGTCTCACCCACTCAGCATTGAGGTGTTATGTTTTCCTTGTGCTAAGAGTTTGTATAGTTTATTTATTTATTCATCATCATACTTTAGTAGTGAACAGCGCCAATCCCCTATTCCTTCAGACTATATAATTATTGGATCGCACCTCGGTGCTTTCTCTTTTAGGGGGGCTGCAGTTCGGTCACAAGCCAGTCCTAAGCGCGGAACACCATTGTATACACCATAATCCCAACTGCTATATCACCAACTATGAAAGCCACGGCTCAAGCGTGGAAGAAACTATCAACCCTCTCACCGTCTACCCCCACAATGATGCAATCCCATATCCCCTTAAGCACCTTGCTACACCTAATGCCTGAACTATCATTATCAACATGGAACCTCAATGGCATCCATTATCTACACGAGCTATTACATAACAACCACATCAAACCATTCCCCCAACTACAATCAGAATACGCTCTGCCTTCGATTGAACACTATACCTACCTCCGCATACGCCACTGTCTGAAAACTATCCCCACCCCTTTATACTGTATCCAATCTAAAACCTGGGACTACCTCACTAACCCTACCTCGAAAACGAAAGGAATCTCTTACTTCTACAACATCATACACCAAAAATGCATCTTCTCAAAACTGAAACCACATCACAGGTGGGACATTGATCTTGCGTACACCTACTCAAGTGATCAATGGCAACATGCCCTCAAGTCCATATATACAGCCACCAAATGCGCGGCCCTCTGGGAAATGACCCAGAAGATATCCCTGCGCTGGTACATGACACCAGCTAAAATAACATCATTTAACCCACAAATTCCCAACACTTGTTGGAGATGCAAATCCTCCTCAGGTGACCTGTTTCATGTATTCTGGGCATGTCCTGCCCTTAAGAAATACTGGGAAAATATTTTCCATCTAATATCACAAGTAACCCGCACCAGGATCCATCCACAACCGGCGCTTGCAATCTTAAACTTAAATATAGAAGAAATACACCCCACATCCAGACTTATCATCACACATATTCTACTGGCGGCTAGACTCAATATTGCTAGACAATGGAAGTCCGACAATCCCCCGACATTAACACAAGTTGTAGACACCGTGGCCCTGCACTACAGCTATGAGATAACAACTGCAGAATACACAGGCCATGCAGCACGAGCACACAAAAACTGGCAACCATGGACTGATTGGACTAAAACTGCACACCCCACATAGTAACACAACACCTTAGATCTCACCTTCTTGACCGAGCAATATGTGCAACTCCACTGGGAGACATTTCTACTCAAATCACAAAGTTCTTAATAGACAAATGTGGTGAACATGTTTGGATATGCGAAAAGGCCTCTCCGCTTCAGGGGCACTAAAGATCCCACATGGGGTGCCCCTCCAGCGGAATGGCCTAAATGTACTCAATAACACTCTCACCAATACATGTTTACTACTGGTTACATTTAAACACTGTTTGTAGACTTATGTTTATATGTTTATATCACATATGTTTAATCAAACGTCGTTGCACGACGTACAATCTCGAAATTGTACTCTGTATTTCCTTTGTAAAATCAATAAAAAACGATAAATGAAAAAAAAAAAGAAACTTCTCCATCCAAATCTTCGGTGCTTAAGGCAGCTAGGCAGGCAGACAAAATTCGCCAGTCCTAGAAGGTACAGGATAATAAAAATACTCTGATAGACAAGTAATACAGTAGAAAGTACCTGGAAGGAGGCTTACCAGAGCAGAGAAGCAGATTGACCAGCTGGAGATTGAGATCAGCCTAGAGGACAGAGGCTGCTGCAATCAGCAGTGAGCATTCTGGTGTTTGCTAGGCAACCCAAAGAGGAAGCTACCTCTGACCTCACCTGCTCAACTCTGAGCTTCCTGAAAGGAGTACATGTGGAGACGGTGAACTACAAGACCCAGCAAGCCAAACCATGAACACACAAATACATGGAAGGAGAGAGTGCCAGCACCTGCCTAACGAAGGTATATACAGTCATGTATACTGCCAGTGACCTTTGCCAGTAATACACAGTCATTTATACTGTACCATACAATCCCAGCACCACGGGAACCCACCTCCTCAGGAGATTTACAGCCTATGTGGGGGGGGTCTTCTGAATTGGGAGAGGCTGAACCCGACAGGATGGATGGATGGAGAAGTAAAAAAATAAAATAAAATAAATAAAAATAAACTTTAAAAGGCGTCCGGAGCAAGGACGAAAAAAGAACACTGATGTGGGCAGACAGCCACCTTTTTATGGGCTAGAAAAGAGGTGGTCCTGGAGGGGTCAGAGGGGGCGGAGCTGACCCATAGTAGGCTGACATGGGGAGGTCCAGGAAATATATATATATATTTATATATATATATATATATATATATATATATATATATATAGATCTATATATATATATATAGATCTATATATATATAGATCTATATATATATAGATCTACAGTAGGGCAAAAAAGTATTTAGTCAGCCACCAATTGTGCAAGTTCTCCCACTTAAAAAGAAGAGAGAGGCCTGTAATTGTCATTGTAGGTATACCTCAACTATGAGAGACAAAATGTGGAAACAAATCCAGACAATCACATTGTCTGATTTTTGAAAGAATTTATTTGCAATTTATGGTGGAAAATAAGTATTTGGTCACCTACAAACAAGCAAGATTTCTGGCTCTCACAGACCTGTATCTTCTTCTTTAAGAGGCTCCTCCGTCCTCCACTCATTACCTGTATTAATGGCACCTGTTTGAACTTGTTATCAGTATAAAAGACACCTATCCACAACCTCAAACAGTCACACTCCAAACTCCACTATGGTGAAGACCAAAGAGCTGTAGAAGGACGCCAGAAACAAAATTGTAGACCTGCACCAGGCTGGGAAGACTGAATCTGCAATTGGCAAGCAGCTTGGTGTGAAGAAATCAACTGTGGGAGCAATAATTAGAAAATGGAAGACATACAAGACCAATGATAATCTCCCTCGATCTGGGGCTCCACGCAAGATCTCACCCCGTGGGGTCAAAATATTCACAAGAACGGTGAGCAAAATCCCAGAACCACACGGGGGGACCTAGTGAATGACCTGCAGAGAGCTGGGACCAACATAACAAAGGCTACCATCAGTAACACACTAAGCCGCCAGGGACTCAGATCCTGCAGTGCCAGACGTGTCCCCCTGCTTCAGCCAGTACATGTCCAGGCCCATCTGAGGTTTGCTAGAGAGCATTTGGATGATCCAGAAGAGGATTGGGAGAATGTCATATGGTCAGATGAAACCAAAGTAGAACTGTTTGGTAGACACACAACTCGTCCTGTTTGGAGGAGAGAGAATGCTGAGTTGCAACCAAAGAACACCATACCTACTGTGAAGCATAGGGGTGGCAACATCATGCTTTGGGGCTGTTTCTCTGCAAAGGGAACAGGACGACTGATCCGTGTACATGAAAGAATGAATGGGGCCATGTATCGTGAGATTTTGAGTGCAAACCTCCTCCTATCAGCAAGGGCATTGAAGATGAAACGTGACTGGGTCTTTCAGCATGACAATGATCCCAAACACACCGCCCGGGCAACGAAGGAGTGGCTTCGTAAGAAGCATTTCAAGGTCCTGGAGTGGCTTAGCCAGTCTCCAGATCTCAACCCCATAGAAAACGTTTGGAGGGAGTTGAAAGTCCGTGTTTCCCAGCGACAGCCACAAAACCTCACTGCTCTAGAGGAGATCTGCATGAAGGAATAGGCCAACATAACAGCAACAGTGTGTGACAACCTTGTGAAGACTTACAGAAAACGTTTGACCTCTGTCATTGCCAACAAAGGATATATAACAAAGTATTAAGATGAACTTTTGATATTGCCCAAATACTTATTTTCCACCATAATTTGCAAATACATTCTTTCGAAAATCAGACAATGTGATTGTCTGGATTTGTTTCCATATTTTGTCTCTCATAGTTGAGGTATACCTAGGATGACAACTACAGGCCTCTCTCATCTTTTTAAGTGGGAGAACTTGCACAAATGGTGGCTGACTAAATACTTTTTTGTCCCACTGTGTAGATAGATAGATAGATAGATAGATAGATAGATAGATAGATAGATAGATAGATAGATAGATAGATAGATAGATAGATAGATAGATAGATAGATAGATAGATAGATAGATAGATAGATAGATAGATAGATAGATAGATAGATAGATAGATAGATAGATAGATAGATACTTTGAGTGCTGGTGGGCATATTGACTGGTATTAGCATATTTACATGCTAGCAACACTCTTGCAACACCAAGGACACCCCATTTTTATTTCATGAAATTGATTCATAACATATAATTCTAAAATTGTGGAACAATTTCTGAAATGTGATACACAGTAAAATATTAAATGTGATACACAGCAAAATATTAAAGTGCTTAAAGCCTCATCATGGTGAGTTTGCACTGGGGTGAGATATTCTCCTTCTTTGTCTTCCCATTGGCCTGGAAAAGGACTGGGAAATCTTAGTGTGTGTTATCACACTATATAACTGTGCTCATGCCATTAAATAGGATGTGTTTGGAAAAAAGGGAGAGATGTAAAATAAATGTATATTTGCATTTTATGTTTAAACTAAGTTACTATACATTTTTGTAAATATTTTATTATATCTTTTCATGTGACAATGTAAAGAAGTGAGTGTACAGCTTGTATAACAGTGTAAATTTGCTGTCCCCTCAAAATAACTCAAAACACAGCCATTAATGTCCAAACCGCTGACAACAAAAGTAAGTACACCACGGAGTTAAAATGTCTAAATTTGCCCAATTAGCCATTTTCCCTCCCGGGGTCATGTGACTTGTTAGTGTTACAAGGTCTCAGGTGTGAATGGGGAGCAGGTGTGTTAAATTTGGTGTTATTGCTCTCACTCTGTCATACTGGTCACTGAAAGTTCAATATGGCACCTCATGGCAAAGAACTCTCTGAGGATCTGAAAAAAAAAAGAATTATTGCTCTACATAAAGATGGCCTAGGCTATAAGAAGATTGTCAAGACCCTGAAACTGAACAACAGCGCGGTGGCCAAGACCATACAGTGGTTTAACAGGACAGGTTCCACTCAGAAAAGGCCTCAAGAAGTTGAATGCACGTGCTCAGCGTCATATCCAGAGCTTGGCTTTGGGAAATAGACTTATGAGTGCTGCCATCATTGCTGCAGTGGTTGAAGGGGTGGGGGGGTCAGCCTGTCAGTGCTCAGACCATACGCCACACACTGCATCAAATTGGTCTGCATGGCTGTTGTCCCAGAAGTAAGCCTCTTCTAAAGATGATGCACAAGAAAGCCTGCAAACAGTTTGCTGAAGACAAGCAGACTAACAACATGGATTACTGGAACCATGTCCTGTGGTCTGATGAGACCAAGTTAAACTTATTTGGTTCAGATGGTGTCAAGCGTGTGTGGCGGCAACCAGGTGGAGTACAAAGACAGGTGTGTCTTGCCTACAGTCAAGCATGGTGGTGGGAGTGTCACGGTCTGGGGCTGCATGAGTGCAGTCAGCACTGGGGGAGCTACAGTTCATTGAGAGAACCATGAATGCCAACATGTACTGTGATACACTGAAGCAGAGCATGATCCCCTCCCTTCGGAGATGGGCTGCAGGGCAGTATTTCAACATGATAATGACCCCAAACACACCTCCAAGATGACCACTGCCTTGCTAAAGAAGCTGAGGTTAAAGGTGATGGACTGGCCAAGCATGTCTCCAAACCTAAACCCTATTGAACATCTGTGGGGCATCCTCAAACGGACGGTGGAGGAGCGCAAGGTCTCTAACATCCACCAGCTCTGTGATGTCATCATGGAGGAAGAGGACTCCAGTGCCAACCTGTGAAGCTCTGGTGAACTTCACACCCAAGAGGGTTAAGGCAGTGCTGGAAAATAATGGTGGCTACACAAAATATTGACACTTTGGGCCAAATTTGGACATTTTCACTTAGGGGTGTACTCACTTTTGTTGTCAGCAGTTCAGACGTTAATGGCTGGCTGTTGAGTTATTTTGAGGGGACAGCAACTTTACACTGTTATACAAGCTGCACACTCACTACCTTACATTATAGTAAAGTGTCATTTCTTCAGTGTTGTCATATGAAAAGATATAATAAAATATTCACAAAAATGTGAGGGGTGTACTCACTTTTGTGAGATACTATATATATAAGGCATAATCATGTGGTGAGTGAGACTCACATAGGGTGAGCACTTGGAGTAGGATAATCATCTTTCGTGCACGATTGGAACACAGCTATTTGCAGTTATATCGTGTGGGACTTTTGCATGTACGTTTTAATGAACTTTAACACTTCATGCTTTGAATTTCTATAATTGTTTTAGAGCCTTCTGGAATCTATTAACATTGATTTGATTTCATGTGAGAGATATAATTCTTATAAAGAAGGCAGCAGGATTATTTTCACTATTATAGATTATTTGTTAAAAAAACATATTTATCACTATTATTGTTTGAGTTATAGGATTTAGCTTAATCTTTTACAGCGCGGTGGTATTAGAAGTTTATTAGTTAGTTACACTACATCTGCCCCCCCCCCCCCCCCCCCCACCAGAAAGCATAGCTTAGCGCTTGCAGCTATTGGCTGTATGGGCTGATTGGATGCAGATTAACTGCTGGTTTTCCAGCATACTTGTTTAACAGAAGCCGGTCGTGAGAACGCCTGCTGGCAGACATTCACCTGTACACATGGGCCAAATGCCAAATCTAGATTCGGCAATGTTTGGGAGCGTTTCCACAGAGTTAAGAGGGAGAATGAGAACCTGCTGCTGTTGAAAAGGAGAGAATGTGGACTGTAAATTGGGATCGACTAGGAAACAGACAGAAAGGGAACACTGTGGACATTATGAGATAATAGTCCCTTATCTTTTGAGTGGAGAACAGTGGAAAGCAATAGGCACCATCTTTCCAAAGGGTCATCCATCAAGACTAAGACTGTTACTAAGGTCTAAAGAGAAGGAACTGCTGTTAAATCTGGAGAGAAACGAGACGGAGGACAAAGTGAGCAGGACGGACAGGATGGAGTGAGCAACACACAGCTGAGCTGGGAGAAGTGTATACCCCGCGGCAGACCGATCGGCGTTTTCATACAGCTTTTTATTGTCTGGTGCACAGCAGCACCATGAGAATGTGAGTACCCCTTTGTGGGAAGTGGTCTTTTTTGAATAAATATCGTTTTAATAGTATTACACTATATAGTCTCTCTTCATTTCATGATTGGATGTCTATGGAGCCATATTAACCCAGAGTGGAGATCGTATCTAGCTTACCATGCAGAGCCCAAGGGGTGGCTACACAGCGTGATTTGACGCAGCTAATCACTGTGTCACACGCTCTAAGGTGAGCGCAATCACTTTAGGGGGTCACCGAGGCACATCACGGTTGTCTGTGACACTGGAATTCAGCACATTGGATGATTTGGACACTTATTGTTTTTTTTTAATATGGATGCACATTTAATTTGGATATTATGGACACTATTATAAGGGTTTCACTAATATGGATCTCATCAACTGTGTTTTTAAGACGCACTGTGCACTTATATACAATTTGATTTAATATTTAAACAGATCCTTGCATGTTGCACTTTATATGAATCATTGCATGTTTTTCAGTTTATCACTGGATTAAGATATTCAGTATATGCACAAGTATATATGTTTTAATACTATTATAGTTATATGTATGCACATTGCACTTAAAATTGTTTCGATTTATGTACATTGTATGCACATTGCACGTAGGAAGTATTGCGTATAAATATTTTCTTGGTGTTTGTATTTTTCAAGTGATTTCGGGTATTACCCTTTATGGTACTCAATCAAGCGCAGCGCAATTTTTTATTTATATTCTTTGCACGGTTATGAATACGTGAACTGCGTTTGCTGCTAGACATTTATTTTTATTATTATTTGTTAACTTTGTGTACACTGAGCATTGGATTATTGTGGCTCGCAAGACTTTTTTCTTTTGCAAACCAGCAAGATGTTGAGCTGTCATTCCTCCCTAATTGGCAACTAAAATCCTACAGCATTTCACATACAGTAAGGAGAAAACGTTCAATAGATTGGTTCTTACAGGCACACATTAAACTACCATTCCTGCTTTGACTGAAAAAAAAAAAAAAAAATTGTGAAAATCTAAACTTTTTTATTTGTGATAGAACTGAAAGGTGTTGTCTGTGTACCTGCTGGGGGGCTTCACCTTCTCTATTTGTCCTTGTGATTGGGAGAGAAAGTGATGGCAAATCCATAAGTTTACAATTTTTGCCCGGTGCAGGAATAGAGGGAAAATCTTCCAATGGGGACACTAAATCTGGTAATAATTATCTAAGAAGAATTTGCCTCTCCTTTTTTGTGTCCAGGACAGAAAGTGAACAGAAATATTTCCAACCGACAAAACTAAAAATCTGGCATGGGTTTTAACCATTTCTTACTATATGTAAAGGAAAATGATGCCTTTGGATATACTCTAATGCCCTGTACACACGACCGGTTTCCGGTTTTGCCTGAAGGTTTTTCAGACGGAGTTCCGACGGAATTCCACTCAAGCAGTCTTGCATACACACGGTCACACCAAATTCCGACTGTCCAGAACGCGGTGACGTACAACAGGGCTAGAAAAGTGGCAGTTCAAGAGCCAGTAGCCAATAGCTTCCATCTCATACTTAATTCAGAGCCTGCGTCATTTTTGGTGCGTCGGAACAGCATACAGACAAGCGTTTTTTCCAATAGTAATTTGTTCCGTCAGAAGAATATAGAACATGTTCTCTATCTAAGTCTGTCTGGATTTTCGACAGAAAAAGTCCGATGGGGCATACACACGGTCATAATATACGATGAAAAGCTCCCATCGGACTCTTTCTGTCAGAAATTCCGCTCGTGTGTACGCGGCATAAGAGCTGTGAATTAAATTCTTACAATTTATTTACTTTTGCAATAAATAATATAATGTAATAAAGTGTATTATATATTACTTGCTGTTGAAAATGCCCAGGATGCTGCACAATTCTTTTGATCTAAAGGCCTGTGAATATACTGAGGCCATTTATATGAAGAAACAAAATACAATGGAAATTCCTCATCCAACGGCACTCGAACCTAAATTAAAACAGTCAGCTGTTTAGAAATGAAAGTTA
Source organism: Lithobates clamitans (assembly GCA_037952925.1). Lineage (NCBI taxonomy): Eukaryota > Metazoa > Chordata > Amphibia > Anura > Ranidae > Lithobates > Lithobates clamitans. The sequence goes on along the minus strand of JBBGZY010000075.1, from coordinate 418,742 downwards.
TGATAAAGAAACATGATTGATTGCAAATCAGCAACAATAGTCATGTATTGCTGTCTTTAACCACTTCAATACCAGGCACCTTCCCCCCTTTCTGCCCAGGTTAATTTTTAGCTTTCAGAGCTGTCGCACTTTGAATGACAATTGTGCAGTCATGCTAAACTGTACCTAAACTCAATTTTTAACATTTTCTTCCCACAAATAGAGCTTTCTTTTGGTGGCATTTGATTACCTCTGCGTTTTTTAATTTTTGCGCTATAAACATAAAAAGACCGATAATTAAAATAAAAATAAAAATGATGGGCACTGATAGGCAGCACTGATAGGCGCCACTGATAGGTGGCACTGGATAGGCAGCACTGATGAGGAGCTACTGACAGGCATTACTGAGTGTCACTGATTATCACTTTGATGGGGCACTGACAAGCATTACTGACGGGGCACTGATTGGCACTTTTTTTGGGCACTCATTGGCACTGTTGTCGGCACTTATCAGCACTGTTGTGGGCACTGACAGGCATTTATTATGGGGACAGGCTGGCAGGTGTTGGACACTGATTGGCAGCTGATGGGCACCTTTTGATGGGAGCTGTGCTGATAATCAATGTGCTGATTATCAGCACAGACCCCCCCCCCTCTGACAGGGAGAGCTGCCGATCGACTCTCCCTGTCAGCGTGAACCGAGTAAAGCCATTTACCAGTACTTCCTGGTTCACGCGATGATCAGCTGTGATTGATCACAGCTGATCATGTGGTAAGAAGCCTCTGTCAGAGGCTCCATACCACAATCGGAGTTGCGGTGTGTCAGACTGACACACAGCACCTCCGAACGCCGTACGCCGACTATGTTATCCTGATCATGTCATATGACGTTCGGTCAGGATATGACAACCACTTTGCCACTGTCATTCTGCTATATGGTGGGCGGTAAGTGGTTAAAGTATATGTAACCCAAGAACCAAAATTTAATATATTGCTACTTGCCAGCCATGCCAGCTGTCATAGTGTGTTCCAGTCATAGCGTGTTCCAGTCATAGCGGGGCTGTCATAACGTGTTCAGTGATAGCATGTTCCAGTCATAGCGTGTTCAATCATAGCGTTCTCTGTCATAATGTGTTTCTGTCGTAGCGGGGCTGTCATAGCAGGTTCTGTCATAGCGCGTTCCAGTCATATCATGTTCCAGTCATAGCGTGCTCCAGTCATAGTGGTCCTGTCACAGCAGTTTCTGTCACAGCAGTTTCTGTCACAGCGTGTTTCTGTCACAGCGTGTTTCTGTCATAGCGTGTTCCTGTCATAGCATGTTTCTGTCATTGCGTGTTTCTGTTATAGCAGTTATGTCGTAGCATGTTCTATCATAGCATGTCGATGCCATGCAGTTCTGGCATACACCAATAGCCATTTCATCTTTGTTTGTTTCTTTGTATACCTGGGTTTAGTTAGCTAGTGCTCACATCTCAGGATCTGTCACGTCTACAGATCCTTATGGGCTGAGGTTTTGTTTTTAAATTATTGTTGACCACAATCTTCTTGCCTGTATACCATACCTCATACGATGCATTTTCATTTCATTACACCTGTACCACTACCCACCATGGTCTGTGGGTACACTAGCCCTGAGTATTCAGTTTTAATTACCTGTCTTTGTGCTGCAGATTTTATTCAAGCGCTGTGGTCTTGTAATTACTGCTTATGTCCTTATACTCAGGTAGGCACGGGGGGGGGGGGGGGGGGCGTTGTTTTCATGTCTGGTTGTCTGTTGTCACTTTCTCTAGTTTGTGTGTCCTTGGGTTTAGGAATGCCGCACGTTTCACACCATATGAGATCTGAGGTCTTTTTGACCCCTTATTTTTTCATTCAAAAAAGTGTATTTTTTCAAAGAAAAGTGCGCTTGTAAGACCGCTGCACAAATACAGTGTGACAGAAAGTATTGCAATCACCGCCATTTTATTCTCTAGGGTGTTAGAAAAAAATGTATAATGTTTGGGGGTTCTAAGTAATTTTGTAGCAAAAAAAACTGTTTTTAACTTGTAAACAACAAATCTCAGAAAGAGGCTTGGTCCTTAAGTGGTTAAGGAGTTGGTCGATACTTAAGCACACAGCAGCGCTTTGTCACAGGGTTTTCCTTTTCCGGCCTCAGCCGGGAAGCCAGTACACTTCGGATTGTTTTAAATTCCGTCCCAGCTTCTCCCATCTACCAGCATGGAACATGTTCTGGGCATCATTTTTTAATGCAGATTCAGGTGGGCAAATATGCTCTCCACGGCCTGTTACGGTTGTAAGACAGGATGGAGGTGATCGAAGCTCACTCGGTCAGAGGCGGGGTGTCAGCGCACCCCCATCTCCTGCTCTTCCTACAGGCAAGATCATCATCCCCTTAGCCCACCGGTCTTGTCAGGCCTTCTGGTTTAATATGAATGAACCAAGTATGTTGCTTGTCAGGGGCTGGGTTGGAATCTCCCATTCCCGGTATTCAGACAGCCCCTGCTGGAGAATTTTCAGGCCTGCACGTGGGCCTCATCACTATCTCGTCTTTCGTATGTAGTATCTTGGCTTCAGCAGACAGTCATGCTTTCATTGTCAATTGCAAGTTACTGGAGGCAGTAATTTCCAAGGGGTGCTTGGTCTGGTTCTTCACCTTCGTTCTGAAGGCAGTGGGTCGGCCCACCGGGGGTGTCCAGTGGCAAGTTTCCAGTATCAATTTACAAGTTATGCGCTGCGCTTGGGTGACCCCAAAAACAAATTTAATAATAACCAACTTTGTGCTTACTAGTGCGATAATATTAAATACAAATAATATGAATGTAGAATAAATAAACAAGGTGTGAAAAAACAAGTGCCTGTTACACCATAAATTAGTGCTTATTAGTGCTTTTTACACCATACATAGTGTCTTAATCAACATAAAAAGTGTGCTTAGTGCTCAATACACAGTAACCTACTTTTCTTAAATGAAAAAAAAAAAGTTCTCTATGGCACTCTCAATAGTGTGTGCAAATAATGTCCAGCAGTGATAATAAAACAATGCGTGCAGGTGGTGTTCAGCTGTGACAACAATCCAACATCATGCCGAAGACATCCTGAGTGCTGCAAAACATGCTCCTGTGCTCCTTCGTGACCCCCTTAAGCTAATGTGCTCACCTCAGCGTGTGTGACTCAGCTTCTACCCTGAGTCCAAAATTGCTTTGGAGCCACCCCTGGGCTGAGTCTCAGTGTCTGCTCCACTCCTCCAGCTGGAAACAATGTGGCTCCATACATAGAATGAAAAAGAAACTATATAGTGTAATATATCCCCCTGATGATGACACGTGATCCCTGTGTTGAAGACGCGTAGGGGAGGGGCCAGGACAGAGAGACTGACACAGACTTTACACCAGCGCTGTCTCAGCACAGCATACCGCACCAAACTTCCACTGATTTTGCATAGAAAGCCGTTATAGTATGGTGCACTGACGCACCAGTGCCATGTGAGTACCCCGGTGTGGGGAGCGTTTTCTTTTAATAAAAGCATTTTGACTATATTACACTATATAGTTTCTTTTTCATTCTATGTATGGAGCCACATTGTTTCCAGCTGGAGGAGTGGAGCAGACACTGAGACTGAGCCCAGGGGTGGCTCCAAAGCAATTTTGGACTCAGGGTAGAAGCTGAGTCACACGCTCTGAGGTGAGCACATTAGCCTAAGGGGGTCACGAAGGAGCACAGGAGCATGTTTTGCAGCACTCAGGATATCTTCGGCATGATGTTGGATTGTTGTCACAGCTGAACACCACCTGCACGCATTGTTTTATTATCACTGCTGGACATTATTTGCACACACTATTGAGAGTGCCATAGAGAACTTTTTTTTTTTTTTTTCATTTAAGAAAAGTAGGTTACTGTGTATTGAGCACTAAGCACACTTTTTATGTTGATTAAGACACTATGTATGGTGTAAAAAGCACTAATAAGCACTAATTTATGGTGTAACAAGCACTTGTTTTTTCACACCTTGTTTATTTATTCTACATTCATATTATTTGTATTTAATATTATTGCACTAGTAAACACAAAGTTGGTTATTATTAATTTTGTTTTTGGGGTCACCCAAGCGCAGCGCATAACTTGTAAATTTATCCTATGCACGTTATATGAAGCGTGATTAGCGCATGCAGCTGGAGGTAGCACAAGCAAGGCATAAGATCACTGTGGCTCACAGAATTTTTCCAATTTGATTTAAGTTTCCAGTATCATTTGTTACATTTGCCTGCCCTCTTTCCTGCGAAAATATATTCATTGAAGTACTCGTCTGTGGATTTGACGGTTCAGCCCTTTCTACAGTTGGTGGTGGGGGGGGGGGGTATTGGCTATCCAAGCTGATATCACCAATGCTTGAAGCTACTTTCAGACCTGCCTGCTGGTAGGGCAAGATAAATGGCACTGATGTTGTTTCACCACTGGGCTTACTCTTGGGTCAAAAGCAGTCCTTGCTTGGACACCTTTGCCAAGCACTCCATTGGATGTTGGGTACCTGCAGGGGGGTCAGGGGTTAATTCAATTAGTTAATTCCTGCCGCGCGGAGACCCTGGCTACCTCCCAGAGATCTGCAGTCATTCTCAGGGTGTGTGCTGAGCCATTGTCCCCTTGACGGCCCACAAAGTGGTAGCTCTGGGCCGAATGTCATCATTATTCTGGGTTCCAGAATAATGCCCTCCTCTAGGCGTACTGACCAGTTAGGCCAAGGCACAACTCAGGTCTTGGTAGTTAGTGTATCGCATTTCCAAGTGAAGACTCTGACTACAAATATATATACATATATACTATGTATATATATATATATATAATTTTTTTTTTTTTTTTACTTTTATGAATCCCTGATAGTTGTCTGGCAAAACATATTTTCATTCATATTTTAATCACAGCAGCTGTCTCAATAGCCAAACTTTTATATAGAACTTCTTTACATCTTTATGCTGCCAATTGGCCAAAGCTTTTCCAGCGTGTCTTAATAGATGAGAGAAACAACAGGAGCTTTAGCAATATTATAGTTTATGCATGCAGGAGTTGTCAGAATTTGCATATGGCTCAAACTCATTTTTTTACATAATACCTCTTGCAGAAATAACTGTTATAGCAAAACATAAACTTTCATATACAATTAGGTACACCTTTATACCTACGCATTTTGAACCAGTGACATTTTAGCCTACATTTTTAAGTGCATTTTAGACAATATTTTTTTTGTTTTGATTATATAATAACACAAAGATCAGTCCAATGAAATATAGCAGTCCAATGTTATAACAGCACTAGCGTTGGATGGTAATTAGTGTCCAACTCCACATTAAGCGTATGAAGATATGACAATTGATTCTTAATAGGTGATCCTAGATAATAGTCAGTAAGTGCACCCTACACCGACTCCCAGTCTTCACCACGTGAGGCACACTACCCCTCAGGGGGTTAAATTCACCAGAATCAGCTTTAAATGATATTCCTTAACCAAATTTCAATCGTCAGATCAAGGGGCTATTGATTGATGAACTCCAAATGAGATCATCAAATACAAGAAAACACTAATATAGTAATCCCGTTTTATTGAAACAAATCCCCAAATACAAAGCACCCTCCTTCCAATATATGTACAATGTAAACAGTCAATTAAGCATGGTAAAAGGGATCGAGTGTATTCACTGTTCCGCTGTCCCTCGTTCACTTGTGCAATCTACACGGCGTTCGCAAACACTTCCTGGTCAGTATCAGCTGCTGGTAGAATGCACTCATCACTTCTGGTTAAGCTGTGGTTCCGGTGAGTTTAACCCCCTGAGGGGTACTGTGCCTCACGTGGTGAAGACTGGGAGACGGTGTAGGTTGCACTTACTGACTATTATCTGGATCACCTATTAAGAATCAATTGTCATATCTCTATACGCTTAATGTGGAGTTGGACACTAATTACCATCCAATGCTAGCGCTGTTATAACATTGGACTGCTATATTTCATTGGACTGATCTTTGTTTTATTATATAATCTTTTGTATTATAAAGTTTAAAAAGCTGCTGTTATTTAGAATTCCCTGCTGTTTAACATTAGGTGAATTTATCTATTTTTTATGATATACAATTGTTTGTGTAAATCATTCAGCTGGCTCGGGAAGGGTAGTAGCTATTTGGTCGCTGAGCGGTGTACTCTGGGCCGTAATTTGTACATCTTTTTATTATGTTTTTTGTTTTGTTTTTTGCATGGGTAAAAGGCATGTATAATACAACACAGCAATAGAAAAGAAACATTTACTTTTCATTCTTTTTTGAAAATGGATTTTTAAAACAGCTTACCTGTAAAATCCTTTTCTTGGAGTACATCACGGGACACAGAGCACCATAGTAATGACTATCTGGGTTTATATGCTACCTTTAGGTGATTGGACACTGGCAACCAATAGTAAGAAGGTTCCTCCCATATAACCCCTCCCATACAGGAAGTACCTTAGTTTTTTAGCAAGCAATGAAGATCCCAGAAAAAGAGGGGAGGGACCACTGTGTCCCGTGATGTACTCCAAGAAAAGGATTTTACAGGTAAGCTGTTTTAAAAATCCATTTTTCTTTATCGTACATCACGGGACACAGAGCACCATAGTAATGACTATCTGGGATGTCCTAAAGCAATGCCTTTGAGGGGAGGGAACATACCTAAATCCCCCTTATTTTAGGCTCCAAATTATAAAGCTGCTTGCAGCACGCTCTGGCCAAAAACAGTCTCCTTTTGAGATCTAACATCCAGTCGGTAAAACCTGGTGAATGTATGAACCAAAGACCAAGCGGCCGCTTTGCAAACCTGAGCCATCGACACTTGTTGGTGCACTGCCCATGACGTACTAACTCCTCTGGTAGAGTAAGCCTTGAGATATCGAGGTGGAACCTTGTGTTTCAACTCATAGGCCTGGATATTGACCTGACGAATCCACCTGGAGATTGTAGAACTAGCTGCTGCCTGTCCTTTCTTAGAACCCTCAGGCAGAACAAAAAAAGAGTCAGACTTCCGAAAAGGGGCTGACATATCCAAATAAACCTTGATAGCTCTCACCACATCCATTGAATGGAGCAATCTTTCCTCCTTAGACTTAGGGTTAGGAAAGAAGGAAGGTAAAACGATATCGTGATTCAAGTGAAAACTGGAAACCACTTTGGGTAAAAAAATCCGGACGGGGCTGCATTACCACCTTGTCCTGATGAATAAAGAGAAAGGGTTTCTCACAAGAAAGGGCAGCCAACTCAGAGACCCTTTTGCTGAGATTATAGCCACCAAAAAGGCTAATTTCCTAGTCAGTAGGATCAAAGGAATATGCTTAATAGGCTCAAAGGGTTTACTCTGTATAGCTGAAAGCACTAAGTTCAAGTCCCATGGACACAAGGGCGGTTTAATTGGTGGCCTTAAATGTAGTACTCCCTTGATAAAGGTTCGTACTAAAGAATGAGACGTGATTGGCCTCTGGAAAAAAAACGATAAGGCCGAAATTTGTCCCTTAATGGTTCCTAAGGATAAGTCAATTCCTACTTGCAGAAAGGCAAGAAACCTCCCAATTGTATACTTGCGAGGGTGCCATCTTCTCTTCTCACACCATGAGATGTATGACTTCCAGACTCTATGGTAAATTTTTCTAGAAACTGGCTTTCTAGCATTTATAAAAGTAGCCAGAACAGAACCACTGATACCATGGTCTCTCAGTACTTTGGTCTCAATAGCCATGCCATCAGATTCAGCGACCGTAAAGAAGGATGGTATATGGGTCCCCTACCACCAACCTCACAATCTGTGATTATCAAGACCTCTTTGGCCATCGTGGGGCCACCAGAATTACCGCTTTCTGCTCCACCTGTATCCTGCGTAACAGGTGTGGCAGCATCTGAATCGGAGGAAAGGCGTAAATGAGAGAATACCGATCCCAGATTTGAACCTGGATGCCAGGAGATCCACCTCTGGCATCCCCCAACGCTGGCATATTTGAAGGAAAACTTCGGGGTGAAGGGACCATTCCCCTGGTAACAACTGCTGACGACTTAGGTAGTCTGCCTGCCAATTGTCCACCCCCGGAATATAGACTGCCGACAGAGATGGCACGTGTCTCTCTGCCCAAGTCAGAATATGATTTATTTCTTTTTGGGCTGCCCAGCTCCGGGTACCCCCTTGGTGGTTGATGTATGCCACCACTGTGGAATCGTCGGACTGGACTCTGACCGGAAACCCCCGCAGCCTGGCCGTCCAGAATATGAGGGCCAAGCGAGCTGCTCGAATTTCCAACAGATAGATCGCAAGGTTTTTTCTACCTGGGACCATTTTCCCTGTACGGAGGCCTCTTCTCATACAGCTCCCCAGCCGAGATGACTTGCGTCTGAAGTTACTGGTGGAACGGACTTCCCATTTTTTAAGTTGCTGGTCTTTGACCACCAAGAGAGGTCCTGTTTTACCTTTGGGGATAGAGACATTGGATGATCCAAGGCTAGGACAGACTTGTCCCAAGCCTCCAGGATCGTTTTCTGGAACAACCTGGAGTGAAACTGCGCATAAGGAACTGCGCTGAAGGATGACACCATCTTCCCCAACAGTCTCATGCACAATCGAATTGAGGGTCTTTCTACCCTTTCGACTTTCCTGACCAGCTCTACTATTGAGCTGACTTTCAAGGGGGGTAAAAACACCCTTTCCTGGGTCGTATCCAGGATTAAGCCTAGATATGTCAAGATTTGAACTGGATGAAGAGCTGATTTGTCCATATTCAGAATCCAACCTAGGCATCTCAGAACATGAACTGTAGTTGAAACGTTCTCTAACAGGGTGGAATAAGACTGGTCCTTCAACAGAAGGTCGTCCAGATATCTTATCACCGATATCTTCTGGGACCTTAGAGAAGCCAATACCGGAGCCAACACTTTTGTAAAGACTCAAGGGGCCGTAGCCAGACCGAACGGCAGTGCTACAAATTGGAAATGACACCCCTCTACTGAGAAACGTAGAAACCTTTGATGTTGGCCGAAAATCGGTACATGCAGGTATGCATCCTTGATGTCTATGGATACTAAAATGTCCCCTTTTCTTAGAGATGCCATTACTGAATGAACCGATTCCATCTGGAAGGTTCGCACTTTTAGAAAAGAATTGAGGGATTTGAGGTCCAGATTGGGCCTTACTTCCCCATTTGGTTTCGGCATGAATGTGAATAGGTTTGAATAAAACCCCTTGAACTTTTCTTTGTGCGGTACCTTGATAATCACCCCTGCCTTTTTAGCTGTTTTAAGGCTAGGAATAGGCTTTTCTTTTTCTCTAGATCCGAAGGAACTCTTGATCTCAGAAACCGATTTGGGGTAAAATCTCGGAACACTATTTTGTAGCCTTGCGTTATAGTGAAGATAACCCACTTGTCCTGCACCAACCCTGCCCAAGCATCTGCGAACCGCCACAGTCTGCCCCCCACTTGTAATAGTGGGGGCGCCCCTTCACAAGGAGGACTTGGCATTGGCCTTATTCGTTTTCTGAGTCCAAGTTCTTTTCTGACCTTGAGGTCTTTTAAAGGCAGGTGGTTGAGGCACTCGATACTTCTTGGGAGAAGATGCGCCTGGCCCAGAAGCGTTCGGAATTTTAAAGGAAGCAGGCTTATTCCTTCTTTTCACAGGAAGCAAGGAGCTCTTCCCGTCTGAGATTTTTTGGATATACTTATCCAGATCTTCTCCAAACAAACGTTCCCCATGAAAGGGAAAAGCCGCGAGTAGCCTCTTGCATGGCATCTCAGTTGACCAGTTCTTTAGCCACAAAACTCTGCGCATATGTACATATGTATTGAGAGTAGCGCAAAGCGAGACATCTGCTGGATTGAGTCTTTTAATGCTGCAAAACATAAAGCGCGAGGAATTGAATCAATTGAATGGGCTGCCATGCCCGAGCAAGCGCGGGCCGCATGTCCCGCACTAGTACGAACAAGCTTTAGGTAAGTAATGCAGCCTTCTAATCTTCCGCAAGACATAACAAGCATTTAACCCTTGCAGTGTGGCTGTGGGGCACTACAAGGGTTTTTTTTCTTCCAATTCAAAGTTTGGGATTTAACTCTCTTTGGTATTTCATGTACATGTAATTTCTCCAATTGGAAGAACATGATTTTTTTGATTGTTAAAAAAATTGTTGAAATCATGATCCATACTGAAAATATTTTACAAAGCCAAAAGGCAAGGAGAATGCAAACTAAACCAGGGAGACAAAAACATGAATACCTTAAAGCAAGAAATGCGTAAAATCACTCATACACACATTCCAAATATGTTATATTCTTACTAAATCTTTATTGTACAAAAGTACCGTATTTATCGGCGTATAACACGCACATTCATTTTAAGAGGGAAGTTTCAGGGAAAAAAACTTAAACTTTAAATAAGGAACTTTGAAGCAAAATAAGGGTCAGTGCCCACCTGCAGCCTCACCATTGCCATCAATGCAGCCTGATCAATGCCCATCTGCAGCCTCACAAGTGCCATCAATGCAGCCTCATCAGTCCACATCAATGCAGCAGCCTCACCATTGGCATCAGTGCAGCCTGATCGATACCCATCTGCAGCCTAGAGGGGACAGGGAGGGGGGTGGGATGAGCACCAACAGATTACATACAGTGAGAATCTCCTATGTTAGACAGAACAGTGGTCCAATGGCGGCCCAGGAGACGGGACTTCCTATTACAGAGGCCACCAAGTAAACAGAAGTTTCTCACTGTATGTAATCTGACGCCGCTCGTCCCGCCCCCTTCCCTGCCCCCTCCGAGGCAGCTAAAATTGAAGTATTGGCGTATAACACGCACACGCTATTTGCACCCAATTTTCATGGTGAAAAAGTGAGTGTTATACGCCAATAAATACAGTATATAGAAAACCTCATTATATTAATACTAACATCTAATTTCAACCACTTGCCACCAAATCACATACCCAATACATCATTTAACTTCAAGCGGTTGTACCCGGATGATGCAGCTGCAGGCATCACCCTGGTACCGTTTTTAAAGCCGACGGCTTGCTCTCTTGTAATAGCAATTGGAGTGACTAACTAGCTACTCACTTGCTATTACAAGCAGCAGGAGGGGACTACCCTCCCTTTGGCCGCCTTCCGTGTCTCTTTTAGGCCCTCCCATTCCACCGACCCGAGCTACTAGCCAGCACATCTGCCGGCTAGTCGGAGACCCATACAAAGCCGCAATGGGCTTTGATTGGGTCTCCGCTATGGTAACCCAGAAGCGATGACATGACATCACTTCTGGTCTACCTGGATGTCAACGGCAACATTTTTTGAAAATCAAAAGCATTAAAAAATTTTGATCTTTCAAGTGCAAAGGAGGAATTTGGGGTTTTCTTGACCCCAGATCCCTCCATAAAGAGTACCTGTCACATGCCTATTGCTGTCACAAGGATGTTTACATTCCTTGTGACAGCAATAAAAGTGATGAAAAAAATTGCAAAGCAACAGTGTAAAAAAATAAAAAAATAAAATGAATAAAAAAAAATTAAAGCGCCCCCCATGCTAGCACGCAAAGGGGAACATGTGTGTCAGTCACGCATGCACGCACAGCGATCGTCCCATACATATGAGGTATTGCTGCAAATGTCGGATCATGGGCAGTAACTCTAGCACTAGACCTCTTCTGCAATTCTAAAGTGGTAACCTGTAAAGGCTTTTAAATCATTGATGGATAGTAAAATATATGACGTTTGTTACCGTTGTGCGTTCGTGCGCAAAATATAAAATGTGACATGTTTGGTATTTATTTACTCAGCATGACATCATATTTTATATTTTACAAAAAAAACTTGGCTTATGTATCGTGTTTCTTTTGCATTCAAATTTTAAAAAGTTTTTTTTTTCCAAAAATTGTTTTTGAAAAACCACTGCGCAAATACTGTGTGACAAAAAAAAATTGCAAAATACACCAATGTATTCTCTAGGGCCTCTGCTTTAAAAAAAATATATAATGTTGGGGGTTCTAAATAATGTTCTAGCAAAAGAAAACCAGTTGTTCACATGTAAACAATTGGTCAAAAGTGGTTAAAATCACAAACCAAACCACTATCACACTGATGTAAAGAGATATTATGTGCTCATGTAGATAATTAGGGATGAGCCCGATGTTCGAGTCGAACATCGGGTGTTCGTCTGTTCGCCGAATAGCAAACAATTTGGGGTGTTCGCGGCAAATTCGAAAGCCATGGTACACCCTTTAAAAGTCTATGTGAGAGATCAAAAGTGCTAATTTTAAAGGCTTATATTTCCCGTGTTTAGAACAGTCCAAGAGCAAAATGACATTTCTAAAGGAAAAAAAGTAATTTAAAAGTACTCGCGGCTATGATGAATTGTCGGTCCCGGTAATACACATAAGTCATTGAAATTTACCAAAATTTTAAAAAAATTGCGTGGGGGGTCCTCCCAAATTCCATACCAGGCCCTTCAGGTCTGGTATGGATAGTAAGGGGAACCCTACACCAAAATTAAAAAACAAAATGGCATGGGGGTCCCCCTCAAAATCCATACCAGACCCTCCAGGTCTGATATGGATTTTAAGGGGAACCCCGCGCGGAAAAAAAAAATTCCCCCAAAAATCCATACCAGACCCTTAACCGAGCACGCAACCTGGCAGGCTGCAGGAACAGAGGCAGGGATGAGAGAGCACCCCCCCTCCTGAACCATACCAGGCCACATGTCCTCAACATGGGGAGGGTGCTTTGGTGTAGCAGCCCCCAAGGCACCTTGTCCCCATGTTGATAGGGACAAGGGCCTCATCCCCACAACCCTTGCCCGGTGGTTGTGGGGGTCTGCGGGTGGGGGGCTTATCGGAATCTGGAAGCCCCCTTTAACAAGGGGACCCCCAGATCCCGGCCTCCACCCTGTGTGAAATGGCAACGGGTACAAATTTACCCCTACCATTTCACAAAAAAAGTCGCTCTGCCCGTGTTCTCGTCACCTCCCATTGCTGCTGTTGTTTCCAGTAGGACGGGCTGTCTGTGAGCTTCCGGCCGGCGCTCCAGACTACACTACATGCCTACTATTGTCTACTAACATGTGAGTTTAACCTTTTACTTATCTAATAAAGTCAATGATTTTACACTATATGGAGCATTTTTCTTCTCACAGCAAGAATTTATGTTTTTTGGAACTTTTTTAAGATACTTTCATATCACTTGGGTGATTTATTTTTTATACATGGACTTTTTATTATCACTTTGAACATTTTGTTTTTGAATTGATTATTCATTTGACATGTGTTTTGTATATTATGTATACACTAAAGGGGAACTCTTCACTTAGTTCTAAATATTTGGTTTGGTGATGATGTGTATGATCACCAATCTGTTTTAGAGCAATTCAACCCCCCTTTTTTTCTTAATATGATAACATATCTAGAACGTGTGCAGGGTATTCCATACTGCAAATATATTGTATATGGCTTGATCATTCAGACAAACATTATTAACTACAATTACAAGAAGGCTTACATCTATTTCATTCATGCTGAGAAGTGAGGGAGATGGAGGTATTGTACCCAGTCGATATTCAAATCCTTCATTTAATGTCATGCCCCAAAACTGACTGTAGTTTTCAGCTTTCCACCTGTATATAAAATGGCATTAGCACTAGCACTAATAATAGCAAAAAACAATAATAACAAAAACAAAAGAAGCAGACGTTGTTCATAGTTCACTGCAAATTGCTAGAACATCATAGTTATGTTATATAATATAATTATAATATAATTAATGATATTGTTTGTTCTTAAAGCTGAACTCCAAACAGCTAAATATGAAACACATAAACACATGTGAAACACATGAAAGAGATCTGTATTATCTGCAAAAAGGATTTGTATTTGTGTTGTGGTGCCTTCAGGTGAGCTCTGTTGTGTTGTGAAAAAATACAGCATGCCATCATTTTTCCCAACACATTGCAACCCACCTGAAGGCAGTGTTTCAGTGGGAACAGGACACATAGAATACATGGGAATGCAGGCCGCACCTACCCTCCCTGAATACCAGAAAGTCAAATACCTATTTAAATAATAACACAAAACAAAAAAATTGGCTGCGGCACGTTTATTGGTGTATTCAAATCAATAAATAACAATAACAGCATCTTGATAATTGTATTAATTCATAAAATTCTTAAATTTCAAACAATATACTTATTTATAACCAAAGCCCCCCTATAAATATGAAGGGTGACAGACCACATAACATGCTTAGCGACCAGGGAGGAAGGGTGGGGAGCTTGTTGCACCAACGCTGACTAGCTGAACACTGGCGGGAATACTCCTGTGAGAGGGTCCTATATATAATAGGCCCCTTTCCAGAACATTCCCAGGGGTCACATGACATTCTGGGAAATTCCCAAATGTCATGTAAACATGTTTCCCACCCCCCAATCCCATTTGAAATTTTCTTAAAGGGACATTGTCCCTAATACAGTGAAATTTACATAAACCTATATATTTATTTTATTTTTTTAAGAGGAGGGGCGACCGCATACCCATGCTGTCAGGCTCAAAGCCTTAAGCCTTCCTAGTTTAATTGTCTTCTAAGTATCCTTGCAGTGACTGGCATTGATCAAGTGAAGAAAAATGGCAGTCATTGCACAAAGTGCCTTACAGATAAAGAATACAAGAGTTGTATCTTCCTACCCTCGTATTGAAAGGAAAGTGAGAGAAACAACAGCAGACTGATGAGGTAGCCTCTCTGTTATCTGTGCTCTTTGATTCTATGAGCATGCTCCTTGTCACAATTATCCTTTTGTAGATCGTGGAGTTTAGGCTGGAAGAAGCAGCGCAAGGAGACAATCAACTGTGCTGCAGTGCTGATGTGCTAAAAAGAGACCAATATGAAACGAGAAGACAGGGACATGACCTTAAACTAACTGGACAAAAGTTCAAAAGGAATCCTTTCACACTACCGTGACTTCAAAGTCGTGTGATTTTTCCACGATTTTACTGCGATTTTGATGCGATTTTGCCACAAATTTAGGGAATGCCTGTGTAACTCGCATCAAAAATTGAACAAAAAGGTCCAGGCGGCCGCACTTCAATGAAAACGATTTCTTTATTTTTTTTTATTTATTTTTTTTTTTTAATTCTTTATTTTTCATGGGTTTCACAATACAATTCATTGCACTCATATAGTGCCAGCTTAATACGTTTTAAGTAAATCTATTCATCTGCACATCATATGTTACCTTTAATTGACACTTTAATTCCTTGTGAATTCCCTTTTTCTACTATTAACCCATTTCTCCAAAAGAAAAAAAAAAAAAAATTCCCCTTTTACCCCTTCCCTAACCCGGAGTAAATAAAAAAATAAATAAAAAGGAACTCCTCTCAACCTCTCCCTCTCTCCCCTCCCCTCCATCCCTCCCCACCTCAGTCCTTTCTCTCCCTATAGTCCAAATATGGGGCCCATGTTGTCCGGTACTTCTCATCTGAGTCTTTCATTGTCAAAGTAAGATTTTCCATTTGTTGTATTTCTGCAATTCTGGCCAACCATTGTGCCCTAGCTGGAGAGCTGTCCTTTTTCCACAGAGCAGGGATACATGCCCTAGCTGCTGTTAAAAGGTGTCTCAGCAGCGAGTTTTTCAATTTTTCCACTATTGTTTTAGTAGTTTCTGCAACCATTTCCCAGAACTCTCTTACTCTCGGTCAATGCTCTTACTTCTGTATAAATATTAGATTTTGATTTAATAAATGATTCATGAACTATGAATAAGCACCTGCTGTAACGGTGTGAAACATGTCAGTGGTTTTATCCTTGCTGCATGGATTTATTATAACAATAAAGAAATCGTTTTCATTGGAGTGTGGCCATCCGGACCCTTTTAGTTCAATTTTTGCACATGGTTGCATATTGAGCTGCACCCATGCCTGGAGAGGGGAGAGAGCATTGGGAAGTAGACACCTGGAGCAAGTTCTTCTTTTTGTTTCAGTAACTCGCATCAAAGTCAGACCAAAGTAGTACAGAGACTACTTTGAAGTCGGTGTGACTTCAAGTCGCACATATATGAATGGTACTCATTGGAAATCATAGGGGAACGACTTGTCATGCAACGTTGCAGTCCCAAGTCCCAGGACAAGTCGCACAATTGTGAAAGGGGTTTTATATTAGACTAGGTTTTCACTATTGCGACCTGAATGTCCCGTGATTTTGCTGTGATTTTGATGTGACTTGAAACAAAGCCTGTGTATTCGTGAGGTCTATGGACCTCAAGTCGCATCAAAGTGGGACAAAAGTAGTGCAGGAACTACTTTGAAGTCGCACAGATATGAACGGTACTCATTGGAAATCATGGGGTAGACTTGTCATGTGACTTTGCAGTCCAAGGTCGCATGACAAGGCGCACTAGTGGAAACCGAGCCTTATTTTACCGAAAGGGTAGTTGAGGCTTGGAATAAACTACCAACAGAGGTAGTGAGACAGTCAACAGTAAATGGCTTCAAACATGCTTGGGACAAACATAAATTTAAAGTCAGACAATACAGTTAACATAACAAAAAAAAAAAAAAATTGGCAGACTCAATGGACTACTCAGTCTTTATTTGCCGTAACTTTTCTATGTTTCTAAGAAGCATGCTAAAAGGGAAGACAGCAGAGTAACAGAGGGATGCGAAAATCATTTTTTTTTCCTTCTCATGTCATTGTGAAGATACTTAACCTTACGATAGGAAAATTAGATCTCCTCTCCTGTTAACAAGGATGTACTGTGTGAAAAAATGCTATGTAAACCCCAGAACCAGATGGACAGAAAAACAAATCTTTTGGTAGGTAAAACAGCTCCCTTCTAGGTAATTCATCTGCCTATTTAGCGGCTTGTCTGGAGTAAATTTTTAAGGCTGGGTTCACACTATTGCCACATGCGTCCTGGTACACTGTTTCAGGTCCGATTTCAGCCTGAATTCTTGGGCTGAATTTGGACCTGAAATGGACAAAAATACACACAGGATTCCTGTGCAAATTTGCACCGGAGCCGCAGCGGAGATGTGTGAACCGGCTCCAAAGATTGGTCACAATCTTCTACCATGCAAACTGGATGTGGGGAAACCCACATCCAATTCGCATAGGTGTGAACCGAGCCTAAAAAAAGAAAAGATTATTAAAATGAAAAATATGGTTAAATAGAAAAAGTAAAATAAATAGCTATGCACTGCATAGCTATTTATTTGTTAGCATATATCGTGTTCCAGTACTGATATATATTTTTTTTATATAGCCCAATCCAAGGGAACAGCTCTATTTTGACATGTTTCATAATTAGATTTTTAGGAAAGAGTGATAATCTGTAGCATAAATATAGCAAATAGTTCTACGTTTATACAATATCTTACAAAAGTGAGTACACCCCTCACATTGTAAATATGTTATTATCTCTTTTCATGTAACAACACTGAAGAAATGACACTTTGCTACAATGTAAAGTAGTGCGTGTACAGCTTGTATAACAGTGTAAATGTGCTGTCCCCTCAAAATAATTCAACACACAGCCATTAATGTCTAAACTGCTGGCAACAAAAGTGAGTACACCCCTAAGTGAAAATGTCCAAATTGGGCCCAATTAGCCATTTTCCCTCCCCGGTGTCACGTGACTCGTTAGTGTTACAAGGTCTCAGGTGTGAATGGGGAGTAGGCATGCTAAATTTGGTGTTATTGCTCTCACTCTCTCATACTAGTCACTGGAAGTTCAGCATGGCACCTAATGATCTGATGATCTGAAAAAAAGAATTGTTGCTCTACATAAAGATGGCCTGGGCTAAAAGAAGATTGCCAAGACCCTGAAACTGATCTGCAGCATGGTGGCCAAGACCATAGCAGTTTAACAGGACATGTTCCACTTAGAACAGGCCTCGCCATAGTCAATCCAAAGATGTTGAGTGCACGTGCTAAGCGTCATATCCAGAAATTGTCTTTGGGAAATAGATGTATACATGAGTGCTGCCGGCATTGCTGCACAGGTTGAAGGGGTGGGGTGGTCTGCCTGTCAGTGCCCAGACCATACGCCGCACACTGCATCAAATTGGTCTGCATGGCTGTCATCCCAGAAGGAAGCCTCTTCTAAAGATCATGCACAAGAAAGCCCGTAAATGCTGAAGACAAGCAGACTAAGGACATGCATTACTGGAACCATGTCCTGTGGTCTGATGAGACCAAGATAAACTTATTTGGTTCAGATGGTGTCAAGCGTGTGTGGCGGCAACCAGGTGATGAGTACAAAGACAAGTGTGTCTTGCCTACAGTCAAGCATGGTGATGGGAGTGTCATGGTCTGGGGCTGCATGAGTGTTGGCACTGGAGAGCTACAGTTCATTGAGAGAACCATGAATGCCAACAAGTACTGTGACATAATGAAGCAGAGCATGATCCTCTCCCTTCAGAGACTGGGCCGCAGGGCAGTATTCCAACATGATAACGACCCCAAACACACCTCCAATTTTGAGGGGACAGCAAATTTACACTGTTATACAAGCTGTACACTCACTACTTTATATTGTAGCAAAGTGCAAATTTCTTCAGTGTTGTCATATGAAAAGATATAATGTGAGGGGTATACTCACTTTTGTGAGATACTGAATGTACTGTATGGGCTTAGAGCTATATTTACATTTGTTTACATTCATACATGTTTTGAATTGAAAAACCTTTTATTCACTTTGTTAGTCATTTCTGGACTGACTACCCACAATGTGCTGTGGAAAGGCGGCCCGTATAGGCACAGCGACATACGTAGCTGCCTGATTCTGGGCTTAGGATGAGCACATGCGCGACCCCCCTCCCCCCCGCCAACACCCAATGTTATTGTATACAGTGGGAGTCTGTCAGCGGGTCTTGGTCAATGATTCATGGCCAGAACCTGCTGATCGGCTTTTTTCAATCACAGACCAGAGCCCTGTGTTGACAATCAATACAAGGCTCTGTACAGAGGGAACAATCTCTTTGAAACAAAGATATCTTTAGTAAAAAGCAGCACATTACACACGCATTACACATTGTTAGGCACACATTTAACCCCTTGATTACCTAAGATGTTAACCCCTTCCCAGCCAGTGCCATTAGTACAGTGATAGTGTAAAGGTATTATCACTGCTTACTGTATTAGTGTCGCTGGTGATGTCATAGGCAGTTAGGCAGTTCTCAATCAGTGTCAGTTAGTGTCTGATTGCCCACCACATTATCTGAGGCGGTTAAAACAACGTATGTGTACATTATGTACAAGTACACAACATATGTGAATAAGGAACAGGGGGTCACTATGGGTTGGGGCCACAGGGGGGAAGATGCACCGGTGACTCAGATCTGGATCAAAACAATAATATGAAAAAAATCTTTTCAATATACCCCTTAACTCATAATATTGACAATTCATTGCATGTTTAACAACATGCAAGGACTGAGCTACCTGTTGGCAATATTCCCACATGCTTTCACTTACTCATGTCTCTCAACTTCAACACAGAGCAATGAGATTTTCTTATAAAGGTAAATAAACCTCTACAATTAATAAACACGTGTTTATTAACATATGAACTATTAACACAGATAAGGAACAGGTAGTGATGTAATTCTGCTGGAGAGGAAGTGATGCAATAAGGTGTAGGGGGAGGAGTACATGAGAGGAGTGGGAGGTTGAATAGGTAAATAAGGAGCACTGTCACTGTCCACCCAAGCTTCTGAGGATGCCCAATGGGAGGGGGGAAATGCATCAAGCAGGGATAGACAGTGGCGTATTTCTGGTGTTTGGAGTGCAGGCCGAGGCGACAAATCAACCTTTGTATCCATGCTTGTTTTTTAAGCTGCAAATGTGAGTGTAATTGCTGCGGGGCAGAGCTTTTTGCCCTGCAGATAGCCATCTCCCCCTGGATCTTCTTCTGTGGTCCCGTGGAACGTACTGTCGGGCTTGCGTGGCGTCATTTCCCGGATGTGGTGCAAATAGTTCGGCAACGCGTTTGTGGAGCATGAGCTACTTCTTCATGCCTGAATGGATCATCGCGATCCATTTGCACCACATCCGGGAAGTATCGTCACACAAGCCCAACAGTGCATTCCACGGGACCAGGAAGTGCCGGTCCCCACTGCAGAACCTGATCGCGGGCAGACAGCTGATCCGCCAGCTGGACTCCCATTGATGTGGGTCTCTTCGCCTCCTCCCCTTTATGATGCCTAAACAGCTGATGTGCAGCGTCTTTTTCAATGCGCTTATGATCATTCACAATATGTGAGTTGCACTCTTTTCCACCTCATTAAAGTCTAAAAAGCTACACTTAGTTGGCGCGTGTGTTTTCTCCTAGTGCCACCAGCAACAACCCTGCTGGCTGAACCCTTTGGAGCCTCTCCAGCTTCTAGAAAATTCCCTCACACCCTATTGGACAATGTTTTACCTGCCCCAAGGTGTGTGAGAAATTTAGAGGGGCAGAGCACCAGAAAAAGCCCATTACAATAAATGGCATTTTGCTGCAAAAAAAAGCATGGTAAAGGCAGAGGCAATACCCATGAAAATGTTCACAAATAAATTGTGCCCACTTTTAACATTATTAATAACCATTAATGTTGTTAGAGTTCATTTGGTGCACTTGAGTACATTTCACAAGAAATAATGTTAAGATGCTTACACTTAGAAAGGTAAAACAATCTTTAAAAAATTGTACAAATAATTCAAAAATTGGATATGTATTATCCACATAAATGATCTACTTACCCAAAGTTCCTGGTATTGATGTATTTAATCAAATCCAGCTCTACAAGACAAGTGTGGTTTGTACATATCCACTGAGTACTCTTACAGTAACTAAAAGAAAAAAATTACAAACAATTAACAGTGTTTAAACCTGAAATGCATAAATTATGTTGCTGTTAAAAATAGTAGTAAACAATAAAATCCAGGTGAATTGAGATTATATAAATATTAAAAAATACATCAGGCATGTTTTTTAGTCTACTCAAAAACCAAACCAACATCAAAAAAATGTAAGCTATTTTATCATTAGTTTTCCTCTTTCAGGCTTAGAGCATTTTCAGCTAAACAGAAAATACCCATTGCCATTGTCAGAATTGCAATGTCCTTGTCATTTTCTGTGAGCTGAAAAGAAAGCACAATCAACTTTATCTTCCTTCTGCAAACTACAAATCCTATCAGCCCCAATGTAATGGAGGTAAACAAACATAGAAATGTTTAATTACTTTATGACTGCCCAACACATTTGTGCGTCAACAAAAGGGTGGGCTTTAATGCCCACGCTCTGCACATGCGTTGCTGGGTGGCCGGTGTTTATGCACTGAAAGAATGCCCACTGCACTCATTGCACACTCCCAGCACAAAGCCTGACCTGTCAAAAAGATCGGTAGCTGGCGGGAGCAGCTTGTAATCATGTGACCACTGTGACAGTGCTCACATGATTGCTGATCTTTCCTGCCTCTCAATGCATTCACAGCTGTTTAACCGCTTCAGGTCTGCCCTATAGCAGTTTTACCACTACAGGCTGGCGCCTGTGTGCCAGATAACGTATATATACATATTCTGACACTTCTGTGTAGGGGGCGCACATGCGCATCGCTGGCAGCTTGCTTCCTTTGCAAGCGGAGGCCTGATCAGGCGGGTGCATGGTACCCAATGTGCTCTGGCATCCGCTGATAATTAGGCGGAACTGTGATCTTGTAAACAAGGCAGATAGCCATTCTGATAGGAGGAAAGGCATAGACTTTGTGTCCCTGCAAAGCAGGGAATACATTCCATCTCTTCCCCTTGTAAAAGTACCTAATACAGTATAGTAAAACACTGGTTAGGCACACAGTTTACCCTTTTATCGCCCTACATGCTAACCCTCTTTCAAGCCAGTGTCATTAGTACAGTGACAGTGCATATTTTTAGCACTGATCACTGTATTAGTGTCACTGGTCCTCAAAAAATGTCATTTAGAATGTCCGCCGCAACATCACAGTCCCGCTATAAGTCACTGATCGCCGCCATTATTAGTAAAAAAATAAAATAAAAATAAATCCCATAGTTTGTAGATGCTATAACTTTTGTGCAAACCAATATACAATATTTGGGATTTTTCTTACCAAAATAAGTATCATAATACATATTGGCCTAAATGTATGAAGAAATTAGATTTTTACCATTTTTTATTGGATAGGTTTTATAGCAGAAAGTAAAAAATATTGTTTGTTTGTTTTTTTTCAAAATTGCCAGTCTTTTTTCGTCTATAGTGCAAAAAATAAAAACTGCAGAAGTGAAAAAAATACCGCCAAAAGAAAACTCTATTTGTGGGAATAAAAGGACATACATTTTATTTGGGTACAGCGTTGCATGACCGCGCAATTATCAGTTAAAGTAATGCAGTGCCATATCACAAAAATGGTTTGCGCGTGAAAGGGGGTAAATCTTCCTGAGGTCAAGTGGTTAAAGGAATGCCAGGGTGGGCACAAAGGGGTTAAAGTCAAACCTGGGTTTCAACCATGGTTTCCTCCATAGGGTCAAGTAATGTGTCATTCACATGATTACCAGGTGAAAATAAATGTAAAAATGTGAAAAAGAAAACTAATTTAGTCACCACATCTACAGAATGGTGATCTGCGATATATTAAAGCCTGAGAAAATAGCAAAAAAAAAACAAATAAATAAACATCCTTGCAGTGCTCCCCTTCCCCCCACATTACATTGCAAGGGTTAGTTGCTTGGTATGTCTAGCGGATCGAAGAAGAGGCTGTTTCACTAACCTGATTCCTTGTTCCTTCTTCAGCATTATCCTCTTCTGCCAGAAGCTCCAGTATGTGGCTGGAACCTCAGCATCAGCACTTACAATACAGGACAATTATTGTATTGCATTTAGGAGGCTGGAGTGTGATCGGAGCCAGTCACAGCTGATCGGGGGGCCCCGCTGCAAGAGTGGATTTATACATTTTCCTGAAGTTGGTCTTTATATTAGATATACTTTAAACCTAACTCCATCTTAAAGTTTATTTTTATTTTAGAAAGCATGGGGAAGGGTGGGAATCCCATCTGCCTTTTATTACTGTCAGTTTCCTTATTAACCCCTTCAGCCTCGGACCATTTGGCTGGCCAAAGACCAGAGCACTTTTCGCGATTCGGCACTGCGTCGCTTTAACGGTCGTGCGACGTGGCTCCAAAACAAAATTGACGTCCTTTTTTTCCCACAAATAGAGCTTTCTTTTGGTGGTATTTGATCACCTCTGCAGTTTTTATTTTTTGCGCTATAAACAAAAAAAGAGCGACAATTTTTAAAAAAAACGCAATATTTTTTACTTTTTGCTATGATAAAAAATATATGAAAAAACATTTTTTTCCCTCAGTTTAGGCCGATACGTATTCATCTACATATTTTTGGTAAAAAAAACATAATAAGCGTTTATTGACTGGTTTGCGCAAAAGTTATAGCGTCTACAAAATAAGGGATAGTTTTATGGCATTTTTATTAATATTTTTGTTTTTACTAGTATGGCGGTGATCAGCGCTTTGTATCGTGACTGCAACATTATGGCGGACACATTGAACACTTTGGCACTATTTTGGGACCATTCACATTTATGCAGCGATCAGTGAGATTAAAAATGCAGTCAGTGAAGGGGTTAAGTGTGTCCTAGGGAGTGATTCTAACTGTGGGGGGGGGGGGGCTATGTGTGACACGACATTGATCACCGCTCCCGATTACAGGGAGCTGTGATCAGTGTCCTGTCACTAGGCAGAATGGGGAAATGCTTGTTTACATTAGTATTTCCCTGTTCTTCCTCTCCATGAGACGATCGCGGGTATCCCCGCGGACATTGAGTCTGCGGGACCTGCGGTCGGACTCACGGAGCCCGCGGCGGGCAGACCTCACAAGATCACGTACAATAATGTGATTTTGCACAGTGGAGCCAACCTGCCACAGTAAAACTGCGGCAGCTGGTCCGCAAGCGGTTAAGGACATTTCTGCTCACCTCTTATCCCAATAGCATGAGGTCAAAGGAACAGGGAATGATAGGATATATCTCTTTGATGGCTACAAAGACACCAGCAAAAACATTTCCTAGTACAGTGTAATGGTAAGAACCTCTTATTGCTGTCTGTATCTTTTTGTCCCTGTAACCTTGGCCCTGGATTTTTTTTTGTCCTGGCATCACAGGAACATCACTGTGACAGGAAGTAAGAGAAAATCCCCATAATGGAGGTCACAGACAGCAGTAAAAACCTGCTAGGATTTTGCTTGGAGTTGGGTTTTTAACAAAGAAAAAATAAATGTTTACTAATAAGGAAAAAACTTTATAGTACATCCTATAGGTCAATGTTTCTCAACTCCAGTCCTCAAGTACCCCCAACAGGTCATGTTTTCATGATTTCCCTCAGATGAAATGGCTGTGGTAATTACTAAGGCAGTGAAACTGATCAAATCACCTGTGCAAAATAAAGGAAAGCCTGAAAAACATGATCTGTTGGGGGTACTTAAGGACTGGAGTGGGAAATATTACTATAGGTAACACACATTAAAAAATAAAGTAATTTTTTTGAAAGACAGGGCCCATTCACACCAGAATGACAGGGTCCTTGGCCTTCAGCAGGACCCCCATGGAAAGGCACAAAGGACTGGGTACTTCTTTCCCCTCTTCCCACCTCTCTTACAGTTTGCTATTGGCAATTATAGTAGAGAATCTGCGTGGCAACAGGAGGTGAATTGGTCTAATTTGGCGGGCAGCTGCTTTCATAAAAGCCAGCTGCTCCTGCACTGCTGCTGCCTCAGAAGGACCAGACTGCGGCTCACGGATGACGGACACCTGCAGCATGTAGGACCTCCTGCGTCGCCTCATAGAAAAATCTGAGAGCTTAGGCGGGGAAGAATGGCTGAAGTGGTGCCTAAAGGAAGAGTCCTGCCCCCTTGAACCTCCTGCACAGATGCAAGTCAGCTCTGAAAATGTGGCTGAAGGAGATTCAGGCATACGTGGTACAGGCAGGCAGCCTGGTAGAAAAAGGCAGAGGAAGGAGGCTGTTTATCCTTCGCTCAACAATGTCTGTGCTCCCTCTGGCTCAGACGGAGGCACTTCTTCACTTATGGCTCAGGCTGCCACTGCACAGGCTTTATCAGCAGCCTCTAGTGGGCATTCTAATGGTATGAATACTGGTGAGAATTGGTCTATGTCTAATATTAATGAATTACGTTTAGTGGTTAATGCTCTTTATAATATTTTAGCTGGTGTTAAAAATGCTCAAAGTTCTGAGGTATTTAATGATAAAGTTTTACGGGCACAGTCTTCTGGTGCTATTGGTGTTAATTTTGATATGTTTCCAGACAAAAGTTCAGGGGCACAGTTTTCTGGTGCTTGATAATACTTAAAAACATTTTTTGCTTATTCCAGCATCTGGATATTGTAGCAAAGGCTACGTAATTTTGGTGGTACTGCTTGGTACACATATGATGAAAATTTTAGTCAAAAGCTGTCGGTCCACCCTTCTTTATGTTGGGGAGTTAAAGATGTGGGACTGTGGTTGAAACTGATGTTACCACAAAGACTTCATTCCACAAAAGCCCAGCCTTATTCAAAATTCATTTTGCAAAGTTTTTTGCTTTGCATTCAATGAAGGCCAGTGTTAGTTCTTATCAAACTGCGGATACAAACACAAAGTGTTGGTACTGTAGCAGGACACTCCTCAGCTGTTAAATACTTTAACTTGGCGGGAGGCGGAACTGCTTTTTTTTTTCTTTTCAGTCCATAAGGCAGCGTAAGTTTACATCGCTGGACATTTTTATTATTTTATTCTTTAATAAAGGACTTGTCCCAAGCTCTCTCTTGTCTTTTTTACCACTTTTGACACTTTTTTTGTGAAATGGTAGGGGTAAGATGTACCCTGTTGCCAATTCACATAGGGGGGCTGGGATCTGGGGGTCCCTTTGTTAAAGGGGGCTTCCAAATTCCGATAAGCCCTCCACCTGCATACCCCACAACCTCCACAACCTCTGGGCAAGAGTTGTGGGTATTAGGCCTTTGTCCTCATCAACATGAAGGGTCTGGTATGGATTTTGGGGGAACCCCTACGCCATTTTTCTTTGGCGCAGGGTTCCCCTTAATTCCATACCAGACCTGAAGGGCTTGGTATGGATTTTGGGGGGGGGGCACGCAATTTTTTTTTACATTTTTGGTTCGGGATTCCCCTTAATATTCATACCAGACCCAAAGGGCCTGGTAATGGACTGGGGGGGACCCATGCCCTTTTTTCCAATGAGCTTTATCTATATTGCCGAGACCCGACAATTCATTACAGCCATGATCAGTTTTAAATGACAATTTTTCCTTTAGAAATGTAATTTTGCTGTGGTACTGTTCTAAACACAGGAAAAATGTGCCACTTTACATGCATACTATAGATACCCCCCAGGCATGATATTTAAAGGCATATTTCATTTTTATTGTTTCACTTTAAGCATTAAAAAAAATCACTGCTCCCGAAAAAACGTCCGTTTTAAAAAAAAATGTTTGCATTGATACATGTCCCCTGGGGCAGGACCCAGGTCCCCAAACACTTTTTATGACAATAACTTGCATATAAGCCTTTAAAATGAGCACTTTTGATTTTTCATGTTAGTGTCCCATAGACTTTAATGGCGTTCCGGAGGCTTTTGAATTTGCCCGAACACCGCATATTGTTCGGCTTTCGCAGAACATCCGAACAACCAAAGTTCAGCCCGAACTTATGCTCGGGCCAAACCGTTTGCCCATCCCTAATCCTATACATCTTTTGATGAGACTTTGGTTTTATTGAGACGCTTTGGTAAATCAGCTCTCTTAGCCAATGCAGACATAAAATCGGCATTCCGCCTTCTTCCTGTACACCCTATGGGTTTCAATTCTTTGGGTTTTCAGTTAAAAAGCTCATTTTACTTTGATAGGTTTATGTCTATGGGTTTTTCATGCCGATTTTTCCCCACTTACAAGATTCCAGTTTTCGGCTATCCTTTCTTCATGTCTCAAGAAGTTAAATCTTTCTGGTTTCCACTTTACTTCCCATTCCTTTAGAATTGGTGCTGCCACAACTGCCAACCATTTAGGTTTCTCCCCTGCTGATATTAGATCCAGACAAGCAGGTTTCAGAAGAGTTATATGGAAGACTGTATGAATTCTGAAAGAATCTGGAAGTGCCAACTCATAGGCCACATCATTGATCCTCCTCTTCACCCTGAAGGGTCCTATAAACCTAGGGCCCAATTTCTTAGACAGCAGGCTAGTTTTAGATTAGTTGTAGCTAACCAAACCTGATCACAAGGTTCCAAGATCAGATCTCCCTGTCTTTTCTTGTCAAAGGATCTTTTATGGTCTTCCTGGGCTTTGGCCATGGTCTTCTGCAAAAACTGATTGTTGGACTTGAAGAAATTTACTGTATCCTGAATTGCCAGAATAGGGCTTTCTGGGGCTGTGGTAGTCAGAAATGAAGGGTGGAACCAGTAGTTGGCGAAGAACGGGGATTGCTTGATAGCAGAGTGTTCTGAGTTGTTGTATGCAAACTCCGCTAATGGTAACAGCGCCACCCAGTGATCATGCGAGAAGGAAGAAAAACAGCGCAGGTACTGTTCCAGTGTTTAATCGGTTCTTTCAGTTTGACCATTGGACTGTGGGTGGTACGCTGAGAAAAAGGACAGTTTAATTTTCAGGGTCTCACACAAAGCTCTCCAAAATCTGGACGTGAATTGTACCCCGCGGTCCGACACAATATTAACAGGAAGTCCATGCAGCCTCACAATTTCTTTAATAAAGATCTGTGCTGTTTCCGAAGCTGATGGTGTACCCCTCATGGGTAGGAAATGCTCCATTTTAGACAAGCGGTCAATGACTACAAAGACTACAAAGATGGTAGAGAAACCTTTGGAAGGAGAAGTTCAATGATAAAATCCATTAATATCATCTGCCAAGGTCTATCCGGAACTGGCAAGGGTCTCAGCAGACCCCAGGACTTTGTCCTGCTGGTCTTATTTCTGGCACAGTTAGGGCAGGTTTCAATGTACCTTTTACAATCTTCTTTTAAACAGGGCCACCAAAAGGTGCGTTATAAAAGTTCAGTTGTCATGTGGACTCCAAAGTGACCTGCAAGGGCATGGTCGTGGCAGAGACCCAAGGCAGAAACTCGCAAACCTTCAGGCACAAAAATCTTATTATCGTCCCATTATAGTCCATCCTTTGCTTGTAGAATCATCTCAGAAGAAGGCGAGATATCAATAGAGGCTTGCTTAACCTGAGACAAGAAATCTTCTTGCAACAAGAGGAAATTTCCAGGGGCAAGAATGGTGTCCAGAGGGGCTGGTTCTTCTGACACCCCAAACATCCGAGACAGCGCATCCGATATTTTTTAATCCTGGCCTGTAGGTAATGTGAAAAATAAATCTCGTGAAAAAAAAGTGCCCACCTGGCCTGCCGGGGTTTTAGGTGTTTTGCGGCTTGCAGATACTCTAAGTTCTGGTGGTCGGTATAGATTAAGATCGGATGAGCTGCCCCTTCCAGCAAATATCTCCACTCTTCGAGAGCAGCTTTAATCGCCAGAAGCTCACGGTCTCCTAGGTCATAATTCTTTTCTGCTGGAGACAACCTTGCGAGAAAAGAATGCCACAGGGTGTAGTAAGGCCTTGGCCCCTTGACGTTGGGACAGAACTGCCCCTACTGCAGTCTTAGAGGCATCTACCTCTAGGACAAATGGTAGAGCAGGGTTCGGATGCCGAAGTATAGGTGCAGCTGTAAAGAGTCCTTTCAGAGTCTCAAATGTGGCTTGTGCTTCGGAAGACCACTGGAACCGTTGGGATTGTTTTGTCAATTGGGTGATAGGGGAAATTATGGCGGAAAATCCTTTGATAAAATTCCTATAAAAGTTTGCGAATCCTACAAACCGTTGCACCCCTTTCTTGTCTGTAGGAGCTGGCCAATCCAGGATGGCAGAGACCTTCTGGGGGTCCGATTTAATGCTGTCTGAGGAAAGGATGAGGCCCAGAAACTGAATGCTTTGGCAGTCAAACTTGCACTTTTCGAGTTTTGCGTACAAGCTGTTGTCGGGTCACCTTGAGTCTAGGTGACAGATGCACACCGTTGTGATCAGGAGTGCACCGCAAGGTAGTGGACCCTACGGCTGACTGCTGCAGATGGGAGTCCGGGTATAAGGAAGGCAGGGCCGCTGGAACACCAACACGGATCCCACCGGGGTTAGAGCGTAGGATTCCCTGGGACGTGGAGTCTAAGAGCCAGCAGGTGTTCACCAGAGTCTCTAGTGGTGAGGATGGACTGGGCTGCAACTGGCTCCAGGTCGCGACCCCCAGGGTCCCCCAGCGAACACCCACAGTAGGCAACAGAAGGATAGGGATAGTAAAGGAATAAGCCAAGGTCAGGGCCACAAGCAGACAAGGACAACAGAGTACACGCCAAGGTTCAGGGTCACAGGCAAACAGGGATAGTCGGGGACACGCCAAAAGGTCAGGGTCACGAGCAGACAGGAATAGTATAGAACATGCCAAGGTCGGTAACAGAAATAAACGTAGCCCACACGGCAGACAGGAACAGGAAGCCAAACACACAAAGGTTGATCAGCAGGGCTGACCTGCAGTGCAGAGGTTAATATAGAGTTTTCTGATAGGAGCTGGGGTGGAGCCATGCTAGAGGAGAGTTAATAAAAGCAGTCAGGTGAGAGACAGCTGGTCTTTGGAGATGAACACATGGAGACAGGTAAGCTGACAAACAACCTCTATTGCATAACCATGACAGCTGTGCTGTCTGAGACGGGCCAGGACGTTTCTGACGTGTTCCCGATGAGCTTCTAGGGAGGAAGAGAAAATTAAGATATTGTCCAGATACACAACAACAAATAAATCTAAATATTCCCGGAAGACATCATTAATAAAATGCTGAAACGTTGCTAGGGCATTGCAAAGCCCAAAAGGCATTACTAAACATTAAAAATGTCCAAATCGGGTATGAAAGGCTGTCTTCCATTCGTCACCTTCACGAATACATACCAAGTTGTATGCCCCACGCAAGTCTAATTTCATGAAGATGACGGCAGAGCTGAGTCTCTGAAATTGAGCTCTGGCACAAGAAGTAAAGGATAACAATTCTTAATCGTAATTTTATTTAGGTCCTGGTAGTCCACACACAGGCGGAGGGAGTAATCTTTTTTTTCAACAAAGAAAATTCCAGCTCCAGCTGGGGAAGTGGAGGGATGGATAAACCCCTTTCTCAGACTGTCATCAATATACTCTTTCAAGGCGGCAAGTTCAGGTTAATTCCAAGGAAAGATTCGCCCGAAAGGTATTTCTGCCCCAGGGAGGAGCTCAATGAGGCAATCGTATGGTCTATGTAGAGGGAGAATTTCTGCTCCTTTCTTACAAAATACATCAGCAAAGTCTCGGTAAGGTGCAGGAATACACGGACAACTTTCGGCATCAGAGTCCATACACAGCAGAGAAGACGGAGGAGGGGATGGCTTGCAATGGCAATGTTGCTGGCAGTAGGAAGAGAGGAACTCGATCTTTCCTGAATCCCAATGAATACAGGGATTATGCACCTGGAGCCATGGCATACCCAAAATGGTAGGGAACAGGGGTGAAGCTATGGCGTCCAAACCTAACAGTTCTCAGTGGGTACTGGAAATGGTGGCAGGTATGGGAACAGTCTCTTGGGTCACAGGACCAGATGTAATATGTGACCCATATGCCAGATGGATGGAGAGTCCACGGGCTTTAGACTGCAGAGGGATCTTATGTTGAAGGGCAAAAGTCAAGTCGATAAAGCAACTACAAGCCCCTAGATCCACCATAGCAGGTACTTGGATGGTTCTCCCTGGAAGTTACAGAGAGATCTGGACAGCCAGGTGAGAAGACTTGAGAGGCAGCGTGGATTGGCTGGCAGAAGAGACGGTCAGGCATCTGCGGATCTTGGCAGGACAGGACCTCACAAAATGGCAGTTTTCCCCACAGTACAGACACAGGTGATTCCGTTGGCGGTACAGGCATTCCTCTGGAGACAGAGATGAACGGGACGTGCCAAGCTGAGCTGAAATTAGTGGACCAGGTACTTGTGGCAATACCCCTAAAGGCTGGAATTGTACAGCTGACCTCTCAGCCCTGCGTTCTCTCAAACGTTTGTCAGTTTGATCAATGCTTCTAAAGACTCAGGTACTCCCACATGGGGCCAGCTCATCTTTCAACGGTTCAGATAAGCCTAGCCGAAATTGGTAACAGAGAGCTGCATTGTTCCACTCGATATCTGTGCTCTAGCATCTAAAGTCTGTTACATAGTCCTCAGCGGCTCTGTGGCCTTGCTGGAGTGCATGTAGGGCAGACTCGGCGGTAGCAGTTCGTAGAGGATCCTTATAGAGATGAGCCATGGTTGCGAAGAAAGAGGTCAGGCTTGACAGACAGGGGTCACCCTGTTCCAGTAAACGGTGAGCCCAGGACTGAGGCTCACCTTGCTAATCACATGCCCCACTTTAGTGGCTTCAAGCGAGAAAGTCTGTGGTTGTAGTGAAAAGTAAAGTATACAGGCATTATGAAAAGTCCTGAACTGGCTGCAATCATCTGAGAACTTTGCTGGAGTAGGAACTCGGGGTTCAGACGGTTGCATTACTACAGCAGGTGCAGAGGGAAGTTCCACTGATGCAGATGAGGCGGGAGTTGTCATGGGAGAAGAAAGTCCATGGATCCATTCCTCAAGCTGACTGTAACCTTCTTGCGGGTTCTTGACCGTCTGGGTGAGTGCTGAGAGATGAAGACACAGCTGTTCCACCGGGGAGGTTGTTCGCTCAGGCTCGACATGGCTGCCTTGTACTATCACATACCTGGTAGATCAGCCTGAATGGACGAGAAAGGCCTCCCTTACCACTCTGACTCAGGGCCCCTGATATTGTAGACAGAAGGCACCAGAGTACAGAGTCACACGAGCGCCAAGAAGTCTTTGGTGGCGACAGGGTGGCTGGTCCTGGAGGAACTGGAGAAGTCACAGGAGGGACACAGCAAGGTCACCGACAGGTAGGCAGCTGGTGCAGATGACAGCAACAAGTAGCAAGGTCAGGCAGGCAGGGTTAAACACGGCTGGCAGAATCAGGTACTGGGTTCAGACAGGATCGTGGTCAGGAGGCAAGCCAGGTCAAACCGGATCAGAAGTGCAGGTGCCAAGGAGGAGACAGGAGATTGATGCAGGTGGAGTTCAAGGAATAGTCAGGACAAGCCGGGTGGACAACAGGAATCAGATACAGGAACACAGGATACACTAAGGCTGAAGACAAGGCAGCACCAGGGCAAGGCACTGGCTGATTCAAATAGGCTCACCTGGCACCAGTGACAGTCACGGGTGTGCACCAGTGACAGTCACGGGTGTGCGCTAGCTCCAGCATCAGTCATGGGTGTGCGCAAGCACTTCTATGTGCCATAGCCCGATTCCTATGCACAATAGGGATGAGCACTCTTCTGCGCCTCAGGATTCCTCTGCTGGTAGGTGCATCCCGACACATAGGCATCTCCCATTCTGCCTCTCCTCATCGCGATTGCGGGCCACCCGCGGACATCAAGTCCACGGGATCCGTGGGCATGTGCACACGGCTGGTGCGCGCCCGCTAGCCCGGGATTACGAAGGGACATATTGGTATGCCCTTTTGCGCACCTGTGCCATTCTGCAGACGTACATCCGCGTGCGGCAGTGGGAAGCGATTAAACACCACACAATAAAAAAATTTACTTATGCGGTATTTAACATGCATTTTCTATAATGAATTGTATGTTTCTGAGTTAAATACTGTTTTTTTAATGCAAGTACTTAGTAAAATCTTAGTGAATTGAGCCAGCTGTCTGATACATGTTAGCACCTGCATAGGTTTTAACAAGATGTCAGAATGCTATCTCCAGTCTGTGCTTAAACAACCACGGAAGTCAATACATTCAATAAAAGGTATGAGTCAACTTAGATGGAATAAAGAGGCATAATAAACCTTAATTATCCCAGGTTCTTTAAAAGACTTCTGGGAAGGCCCCATCATAAACAATTTTAAAATGGTCTGGTGTAACTGTGAAGCTGGGATATTGACCTATAGCTGAATTCCTCAATTCCAATACATATTCTATAGTTAATTTTATACATATTCAATAAATGTTACTGTAATGTATTTACCTTCCAAAAAAGTAGATACATTAATGTGGAAGATTATGTAACCTCAGTTAGACACCAGATACAACTATGTTACAGTGCCTAGAAGGTTAGTAAGATACACTAGACCCTGTAGGAGAAATACACATTAGATACATATCATGTTTGATTTCTATTCAATATTTCATTCTGATAAATGATATGCTAGTTTATGGATTGTGGGGCCTTGTCCTATGGAAATATAGACTTTACCAGGATAATTGGCATTAAAGGTGTTTTCCTTGGGTATTCCGAAACACTCCTGCACACCTAAAATGCACCTTGTAGATCTTTTGAATGGGTGGGGAAGCTCATTATCACCCTGCCCAGGGGACAATAAAGGGAGAATGCAAAAGCAGCTGGGGATTCTACTACAGATTTCTAAGAATCACTTTATCAGGACTAGTGACCATTGCAACATGTTATTGGAAGTAATATTCAATGCGTGCAGTGCATTGCAGGGCATTCGGCGGGGCGAACACCCGCTGAACACCCTACAAATGTGAATGTTCCCCGAAAGGGGCGAACAGCCAATGTTCAGCCTGAACTGATGCTCGGGTTGAACCGTTTGCCCAACTCTACATTTAACACCACTATTAAACCTATTGATAAGCCCAGATTATTGGGTGTAGGCTCCCCTCTTTGAGGGATTTTGCGTTTGGTCATAAATAGGCCCCAGACTGTTAAAATTGGAGAACAATCCTCTTTGCTCTTGAATAAAGATTTGCCCCAAAGATGTGTGCTAATGTCTAATGTCTAATTGTGTTTACCTTGTACACCTATGACTGTGTTTTCTGATCTGAGGAGAACACAGTGATAACATTTGCAGATGACAACACAGTTATTGGGGGATTAGGAACAGTGTCAAGGTTGTATACTGTATATAAAACAATAAAAGAATTGGTGTATGGTAAAGAAAAATAATCCAGAACTTAAAATATAAGTCAAGATAAAAATGTTCTTTTTAGTTTTTGATAGAGTGGAGAGAGATTAGAACAACTGTCAGTTTTTATTGCTGTCTGTGCCCCCATTAAGGAAATTCGCTCTCCCTATTTGTCCTGTTTACTATGGTCATTGAAAGTGAAAGTGAAAGTAAACGAAAATCCCAAATTTTCCCCTCTATTACTTTGTCCCCAGAAAAGTAATAGAGGGGAAATCTTCCAATGGGGACATTAGTTCTGGTGACCTGGGGGTCCTCAAGAAACTCCCTTAGTTTGTAGTGATTTTCTCTAACTTCCTGTTTGACTATGGGACAATGGGGCACAGATGGGAAAAATAAAGGGCTCTCTTACTCTAACCAAAATGGAAGAAAAAAAGTTTTGCCTATAGTTCTAATTTAACGTGTACCAGTCTAAGAGTTGATAAAAGATTTAATAAAAGGAGAAAGAATTGTTTATTGTCCTGTTTTTATAGATTGGGAGTAGGTAGAGAAGGTGTGTGGGTTCTATTTTTGGGAAAAATAATTAGAGAGAATTATTGCGGTCAGTGCATATATCCTCCAGGTAGTAGAGCATACCAGTGGTTTTATTGTTTGGGTAAACTGAAGAGGGCTGTTTTTTTTCTGAGTGGGTCCTCCACAACTTTTATAAGGGTGCCATGGATAGCGTCATGAACTGCCATGTCGCTTTGTCTCAGGGTATGTGCACAGCCCAGGATATAAAAACTTTACAAAGGGTGATAAAAATAACTGTACAAAAAATGATAGGTGTAGCTGTACCTAGCATTGAGGAGCTTGGGGAGAAGAGGCATCCCTGGATGGTAATCTCTGTATTCCTTACTTAGGCTACAACCTATTTTTACTTTACGTATTTACATTGCATTAACTTAGATGCTATGTTTCAGGCGCACAAACACCCTCTGCATCCTGAACTGTGACATACTATTTATCAGTCTAATATGGGAAATGTGTCTTATTGGTAAATGAGTCCAGCATAGTCCAAAGAGAGAGAATTGCACACTGACATTCCTCAATCAGCTCACGTTAATCGTAAAGGGAAACTAACATAAAACATTGGCACCTATGATTACTGATAATTTCACTTCTCACGATAATATATGCAACATGTGTGCTAGAAAATGGATTGGGCCACCCTCCCAAAACAAATATTGTTGTCATATTGTGGTTAGCATTCATGCTTCCCAGTTAATTAGTGAGACTGAAGTGTTTTTCTTGCTACACAAACACACAAGGTCTCGAATAATTTGTCACACATACAACACATAAGCAGATTTAAGTCTGACCTTTGTCCTATATATATGTGATTTAGGTCTCTAGTTCCCAAAGCCAATTACCGTTGCACTGCACATCTATGCTGCTTGCCTCTTTAGTACATTCATTCACTGTGTCAATAATAAAAGTGGTCTCTAATGACTCAAGAAGAATACATTGCAATCTGATTTAAATGCATCTGCAGGACACTGTTAAGAGATTTCTTAAAGCCTGCTATAACATCAGCATCAGTATAGTTTTATAGTGTATCAATTAAAAAGGAATCCACTCTTCAAATCACAAGCATCACAAGCATAAGGAAACAACATAAAGACTGCTACGAGATGATTTTAATAGGATTTTTGCACATTTATGACAAGTACACACGGTCGCATTTTCCGACGGGAAATGTTCGATGGGAGCTTGTTGTCGGAAATTCCGACCATGTGTAGGCTCCATCAGACATTTTCCGTCGGAATTTCCAACAAACAAAATATGAGATCTGGATCTCAAATTTTCTGACAACAAAATCCGATGTCGTAAATTCTGATCGTGTGTACACAATTCCGATGCAAAAAGTTCCACGCATGCTCGGAATCACCAACCGAATTAACCTGTCTAACAGTATGTGTTAAAACAGGGGTTTAGTTGCGCACATTTGCAAATACATGCATAAGCTGTTAGGGTCTGCAGGATACAGGGTGCCTTGCCGTGGCCTGCAGCTTATACATGTATTTGCAAATGTGTGCAACTAAACCCCTGATTTTAACGCATACTGTTAGGCAGGTTAATTTGGTTGGTCGCAGGCTGGTTGATAAGTTGAGCTTGGAAATTCCTTGGTTTTATTTTACATGTGTTTGCCCTTCCAGTGCTCCTTGCTGTGAAGACCGGTTATAGGTGGGGGCAGTGACCTTTTTTTTTTGTATTGTTGACATATTGGTCAGGCAACGCACTGACACCTTTGCTGCCATTGTGCAATGTGCTGGGTGTTCAGTGTGCTCCTGCGCCTTTAAGGAGGGTTGGGCTCCCTCCAGTCATCTGCCCTTCATTTATCCATTGAAATACATGTGCTCCCACTGTAGAGACTCTTCAAAGTTAGAGTTAGGGTCTGTAGGATACAGGGTGCCTTGCCGTGGCCTGAAATTAATGCATGTATTTGCAAATGTGTGCAACTAAACCCCTGTTTTTAATGCATACTGTTAGGCAGGTTAATTTGGTTGGTCACAGGCTGGTTGGTAAGTTGAGCTTGGAAATCCTTTGGTTTTATTTTACATGCGTTTGCCCTTCCAGTGCTCCTTGCTGTGAAGACCAGTTATAGGTGGGGGCAGTGACCTTTTTTTGTATTGTTAACCATGTATGGCCATGATCAAACATTGAATAAAAAGTTTAACTTACATTTTTACCTATAATTATTATTATATTATTATTATTATTATACAGGATTTATATAGCGCCAACAGTTTACGTAGCGCTTTACAACTTGAGGGTAGACAGTACAAATACAATACACTTTGATACAGTAGGAATTAGAGGGCCCTGCTCCTTAGAGCTTACAATCTGGATTAGACTATTTTAAAAAGTGATAAAATGTTTTTAGCTTAAATTAATGCGGCTTCTAATGTAGCACTTTAATCTTTGTGGCTAGAGTCCCGCAGTCCTATCAAATGAGCTTCTTTCAGAAAAAAAAACTCTAGTCAGAATCTGAGCATTTCACATTGCATTTCATATTGAGATAAAGCAGCATTTATGAGTTCACTGAGAAATATTCAATGTAAAAAATCACTGGAATGGAAAACTCTCATGTGACCTTACTTTTACAGTCTTCTATACCATATTCAGCATGGTGAATCATTAGAATACATATGAAATGTTATAAACATCAATGTACAGAAACATTACCAGTAATTGCAGTTTTCTTTCATTATTGATCTATCTTCATAATATGTTCCGGCTTTGAAGCACCCTGTCAATACAATTTGCAATATTAAAGCTTGAAATATTGGTTTCATTTACTTTTTAAAAATGTATTTTTTGTAGTATTTATATACTGTTGTTTTGACATCTTACTCAGGGATTTACATAATACAGAGCATAGATCCATTCACATTAGTATAGTTACCCCAGATAAGTTTACAACATCATGTCACACTCATAAACCCTGTAGCATTACGCTTGTAGGAAAGCAATTAACCTACTAGTATACAGTATGTCAGATTGCCGGAGCAAACCTATGCAAGCACAGCGAGAACATACAGACTCCATGCAAATGGAATTCGTTTGACATAATAAAACATTTATATACTATATGGAAATGCCTTTAATACAGAATACACTCTAGCAGAGGCTTTTTAGTTTGTTTTTTAATACCTATGAAGCAGCATAAAGGATGACTTTACCTTTATTTTAAAAATTAATATTGTAATAAGCTTCACAAAGGCACAGTTGTCCTTTTAACCACTTTAACACAGAGCATTTTCACCTTCCTGCCCAGGCCAATTTTCAGCTTTCAGTGCTGTAACATTTTGAATGACAATTGCACGGTCATGCAACACTGTACCCAAATTCCATTTTTTATAATTTGTTACCCCACAAATAGAGCTTTCTTTTGGTGGTATTTGATCACCTCTATGGTTTTTATTTTTTTGCGCTATTGCTATAAACAAAAAAAGAGCGACAATTTAAAAAAAAAAAAAAAACACAATATTTTTTACTTTTTGCTATAATTAATATCCCAATTTTTAGAAAACAAAAACATTTTTTTTCCTCAGATTAGGGCGATATGTATTCTTCTACATATTTTTGGTAAAAAAAAAATACAATAAGCATATATTGATTGGTTTGTGCAAAAGTTATAGCACCTACAAAATAGGGGATAGATTTATGGCATTTTTATTATTAATTTTTTTTACTACATTGGACACTCTTTTGGGACCAGTGACACTTATACAGCGATCAGTGCTAGTTTGCGAGTTAACACTAGGGGCGATCAAAGGGTTAACTGCGTTACCTAGGGAGTGATTCTAACTGTGGAGGGAGAGGACTGATGAGGGGAGGAGACCGATCAGAGTTCCTATATACTAGGAACACACGATCTGTCTCCTCTCCCCCGACAGGACGTGGATCTGTGTTTTTACATTCACAGATCCATGTTCCTGTTCTGTCACCAGCAATAGCAAGTGCCCGGCAGACATCACGGCCGCCGGACCTTCCTCTGACTCAGCAGGTGGCCAACCGAAGGCCAGGAGGGAGCCACAGAGTGTCGCAACCCGGGTGTAGACGGGCAGGAGGACTGCTGCGAGTCCCCCAGACCGGGCAAGGTGACGCAGAAATCCGTGGGTGGATCCGGCATGGGGAGGCAGGGCCAGATGCTGCACGGACCCTCGGCATCCAGGGATGCACCCCCTGGAGGGCTGTCACCAGAGAATGATGCAATGTCTGTGCAGAGGTCAGAGGGTGAACTGTCCGTGTTGGAGGATGGGCCCCTGAGGTGGTCGGCAGCGGTGGAGGAGGGGACCTTCGGCTGGTGGGACCCTTCCTAGGCAGCCTGGTAAGTCCGTTTTAAATTTGTCTTATGCAGGACAGTCTGAAGGTGAAGAGGGGGTTGTCCGAGGGGGTGGGCCTAGATCAAGGAGGGAGGGGCTGGACGTGCTGGCTAGTTGGCCCTCGGGATCCCCCGGGCTAGTTTGGTTCGCAGGGCCATGAGGGTTTGCAAGGGTTTCTGGTGGGACTGAAGGAATTAGTAAGGAGGTTCGAACAATGGACAATCACACAGGTCAGCCCATTGACAGTCTGGATCCCACAGGCGGAAGGAGGTAGCAGCTGAGGCTCCCGGGGCTGGGGGGGCCCCCATGGTGGCTGAGATACCAGCTGATAAGAAGGCAGCAGAGGAGGAGACAATCATCCGGAAAGTAAAAAGAGGTCTGTTGGCAGTACAACGAGGGTTCCTGTAAGCTTGGGGGGGTCTTGCCAATACAGTGTTTGGGTTGCCGAGGTGCCCACCCTCTGTTGCGCTGATTCAAACAAGGTAAAGGTTGTGCCGGAGAATCTGCTGACAAGAGGGATGATGCGAGGGTGGAAAAGATGCGGCCTTTCCTCGCTAGATACCCTGACAGAGGGGTGGCGCGCTTATTGGACAGGGGTTTCTCAGAGGGGTTTCACATACCGTCTGCTTTGGCTGGAGCTCTTCCAGTGTCCCGGAACTTGCGCTTGGCCATGCAACATTCAGAGGTGGTTTGAGAGAAACTACGTAAGGAAGTTGCATTGGGCCGCATGGGTGGCCCTTTCCCCTCGCTACCTTTAGGAGATTTGGTTGTCTCCCCCATTAGGGGTTGTCGAAGAAGGAGCCCCATAGATTTAGACTTATTCACCACCTTTCCTTCCCAAAGGGGGGTCGGTCAATGATACCATTCACTCAGGCGTGTACGGTGAGCTACACTTCCTTCGATGCGGCCGTGTTCTGGGGGCGGTATTTCAGACAGGGGGCACTGATGGCCAAATCTGACACTGAATCAGCTTTCAGACTGCTTCCAGTTCATCCCGACAGCTTTAGGCTGTCATTGGAACGGGGAATTCTATGTGGATCGCTGCCTTCCCATGAGTTGCTCAATTACCTGTCCGTTATTTGAGCAGTTTAGCTCTTTCATGGAATGGGTGGTTCAGAACGTGGCGGAAGTGGAGTCCATCATCCACTATTTAGATGACTTCCTTTGTGTGGCCCCGGTCTCATTGAGGATCTGCGTGGTGCTCTTGAATACGTTGGAACACATCGCTGATTGTTTCCCCCTGGCTCCGAATAGGACAGAGGGACCTAGTATGGTCATTAGCTTCCTGGACATTGTGTTGGACTCCTGCGCCATGGAGTGACTTGCCGGAGGACAAGCTGGCAGACCTCAACGCAGAGATTTGGGGTATGTTGGGTTTGCACAAGGTGCAACTTTGGACATTGCAGCCGTTGTTAGGTAAGTTGATGTTTGCATGCTGCATACTACAGATGGGGAGGGTATTTTTCCGATGGCTGTCGGCAAGTATGGCGGGGGTTACATCGCAAAAGCACTTTGTGTGTTTGGTAAAGGAGCATAGTGAGGATTTGAGAGTATGGCACTCTTTCCTGGACCTGTTTAATGGGCGGGCATTATGGATGTCCGGGACGGTCAGTAAATTTGATCTGGAGCTGTACACGAATGCGGCTGGCTCAACAGGTTTCGGGGCTTTCTTCCAAGGCCGGTGGAGCGCAGGACCTTGGCCACAGTCATGAAAGGAGGCGGGCTTCACACAGAATTTGGTGTTACTGGAACTGTTTCCGGTGGTGCTGGATGTGGAGTTGTGGGGTGAGTCTTTCAGGGACCTAAAAGTATGTTTCCACGGGGACAATCTGGGGGTTGTAAAGGTCATCAACAAGGTCTCAGCTTCATCACTGCTGGTGGTGCGTCTGATTAAACACCTGGTGTTAATATGTTTACAGTTAAATGTTTTCATTTATGCAGTTCACCTTCCGGGAGTAGAGAACGTCATAGCTGAAGCACGGTCTCGCTTTCAGTGGGACAAATTCTGGGAGTTGGTACCAGCAGCAGAGCAACGCGGGGTTCCGTGTCCCGACTGGCTGTGGAAGATTGCATTGGGGCCGTATCCAGATGGATCAGAAGGTCAGTGGGTGAGGCGACGTGGGAAGCGTATAGCAAGGTATGGCAGGAATGGCTATCATTGGTACAAATGGTCGGAGTGGATCAGGAGGGCCTGGAGGTGCAGTTTCTGGTACTGTATTTTGTCTGAAGGAACCTGGAAAATGGGGTGTCGGTGTCCAGATTAGAGAAAAAGCTGGCAGGTTTGGCTTTTCTGTTCAAATAGAAGGGTAGTCCGGATTTTACTAAGGATTTTTGGGTAAAGCAAGCAATGAATTGTTATCAGCGGTCTCATAAGCATAGGGACCCAGTGTCGCTCGATATACTACAGAGGGTTTTGGCTCAGTTAGTGGGTTTATGTTCATCAGCCTACAAGGCCTCTTTGTTCCAGGCAACGTTTTCCCGGTGTTCTTTGGTGCTTTCTGGATCGGCGAGCTAATTAGCCCTTCTAAGAAAGTGCAAGGGGGTATATTCGCACGGGAGGTCATATGCGGGGAAGATAGGGTATCCCTGATGCTGCACAGATCCAAGACAGATCAGGTGGGCAAGGGAAAAATGATGAAGGCTTTTTCCTTACCGAGTTTGCCATTGTGTCCAGTGGGGGCCATGAGGGGGTTTTTAGAGGTGCGCCAGGAGGTGGCCGGGTCATTTTTGTTGCATGCCGATGGGTCCCCCTTGTCCAGATTCCAATTCATTTCTGTTTTCTGGAAATGTCTAAGGGCAATAGGTTTGGAAGAAAAAGAATTTTCATCTCATTCCTTTCGGCTACAGAGGCGGCCAGGTGTGGGTTGGATGCAGAAATGGTCAAACGCATTGGTAGATGGAAGTTGCGTAGGTTTCATTTGTAAGTTTGCCCCCACCTGCTGGTTAGGTAAAAAGCTGTGGGAAAATCTGGGCCTGTTTGGGGTTGAGATGATGGTACGGGGCCTGTTGATGTTAGTGTAGTGTTTTTGTTTTTCTTCTTTTTCAGGTGGAGTGCAAGGCCTGGTCTGGATATTGGGCCACTCCTACGTGTTTTTGAAGGCAAAAAGAGCAGATGTTAGGCCGGAAGGAAGACAATTTGGCATTGCTAGGCAAGAATCCTGTGTCCGCTGGTTGGGGGTTCCAGGCATGCTATGGGTGCATCGCTTTGCACGACTGGACCGGCCGCCAGATGTTTTAGTTCTGCACGTAGGCGGTAATGATATAGGAGTTAGGTCCATGTTGGACATAACGCAGGATATTAAATTTGATTTCCTGTGGCTCCGCATGCCCTTCCCGGAGATGCTGAATGTATGGTCCAATATCATTGCTCGGACAATCTGGCGGCTGGCCAGATCAATAAAAGGTATCAATAAGGCTTAAAAGAAAATTAATAGATGTTAGTAGATTTGTAGTTCGGAATGGGGGGCTGGTTATCAGGCTGGAGGTAGATACTTGGAGATACCTTCGGGGGACAGGGTACACCTTAATGCAGTGGAGATTGACATCAGGGCCCTGGGGTTGCAGGATGATCCAAAGAGCATTAAGAGTGTGGAGGGGTACCTAATGCCGCGTACACACAACTGGACTGTCCGTCGGAATGAACTCCGAGTTCCGCTGAAACGGACTTGCCTACACACGAACACATTAAAGTCTGATCGTTTAAAATGCGATGACGTACGTCAGGACTAGAAAAATGAAGTTCAATAGCCAGTAGCCAATAGCTGCCCTTGCGTCATTTTTGGTCCGTCGGAATAGCATACAGACGAGCGGTTTTCCTGATAGGAACTGATTCCGTCGGAAAGATTTGAAACATGTTCTATTTCTAGGTCCATCAGAATTTTAGAAAGAAAAAGTCTGTTGAAGCCCACACACGATCGGAATGTCCGATGGAATGATTCCGTCGAACCTTTTCTGCCAGAAAGTCCGGTCGTGTGTACGTGGCATAAGGGTAAGGTTTTTCCCTTGGGCGCTGTGGCGGGTGTTGGTCTTTGCGGGTGAATGAAGATACATCGGAAGGAAGAGTTTGGGACCCATTGGTGGTATGGGTCCCGATGGTGGTATTCTAGCTAACGTTGGTTTAGCTGGAAGTTTGGATAACGGGTGCACCGCGGTCAGTGGTTGTCTCCAAGTCAGTATGTCGGCTGGAGGTTTATTATCATATTTGAAAGGTACCACAGTGCAGTATTACACAGATGGTATTTTGGGGTTCCTGCAAAGACCAACGCTAGTATTGACTGATGGGTATTGACTGATGGGTTTGATAACAGATGTTTTGTTACGGTTATTTTAAGTTAAAATTAATTACGGTCAATAATTTTACTCCAATTTTGATGTGGTCTCGTGTTGATGGGTAATGGTAAAGGTTGGAGTAAGGGGTTTGGTCAAGCAGTAATAATACATCTGTTATACAATGGTCATGTGCACTAAAAGAAATATTTCATGTCTAATGCAGCTGCTAGTCTGAACAAGCCCTAAAGTGTTGTGTATCTGGGTATTGTAATTTTTTGCCGGTGTGTGACGTACAAAACTTTAAGACCTGAAATATTTGGTATACATTTTCTTGACAATTTTTTTTTCTCTTAAAACGTTCTGTAGTGTATTTTTTACTCAAAATATAGGTTTGAAAATAGTTGTGGAAATGCGATATAAAAATTTCCACCTGCCATTGTTTTAGTCTACGTGTTACCACTTGCATCATGTCAAATATAAGCCGCTCACAGACCACCCACCTGTATTGTAGACATGTGCACACTGAAATATTTTGTTTCGGAATTTCATTTTCGTCTGAAAAATACATTTATTTAGTTACTCCCGGATTCGTCTTTATTTATTTTGTTTCTTTAAAAAATGCGATCCGAGATAATTAAGGTTGAATCTGTCATTGAAGGCTTATGGTGTCTGTCGAATGTTCAAAGAAGATTTGACGGAGCAGCTAAACTGTACAACGCCGCAATCGTACATTTCCGGTCGAATGTTCCGCCTACAAGCTATAGTAGAATTCTAATGTTTTATGAAACTAGTAATAATTATATTCATTAATTATTATTACTAGTCAACCAACATTAAAATTCTTGTATAGCCTATGGGCGGAGCATTTGACCATAAATGTCCGCTTGCGGCGACTGCTTCGTCGAGTCTTCATGTGAAATCTTCTCTCTCTTTGTCGAATAATCTTGGACTAATAGAGCTAAGGTTAGGCACATTCAACCACAGGTTGATGGACACAGATCGCTATATATTTTT
Organism: Lithobates clamitans; assembly: GCA_037952925.1. Taxonomy (NCBI): domain Eukaryota; kingdom Metazoa; phylum Chordata; class Amphibia; order Anura; family Ranidae; genus Lithobates; species Lithobates clamitans. The sequence continues at coordinate 374,547 of JBBGZY010000075.1, read as the reverse complement.
AGTAAAAAGCAGCAAACATTGCACACATTACACATTGTTAGGCACACATTTAATCCCTTGAATACCTGAGATGTTAACCCCTTGCAAGCCAGTGCCATTAGTACAGTGACAGCATATAGTATTATCACTGATCACTGTATTTGTGTCACTGGCGATGTCAGTGTCAGTCAGTTTGTCTACCTCCCACTAGATATGTGCTGTTCGTTTAGTTCCCGAATTAATATTCAGACAATGTTTTTGTTATTCGGAGATTTGGATATATCCGAATACCCAAATTACAGTATAAACTAAGTTTACCCAATGCTCCAAATAACATAATAAAATTTGTCTGAATTTCAGAAATTCTAATTCAAATTCGAATCAAATTTTACATCTAATTCCAATCGAATTCGAACTGTAAACGTATTTCTGAAATCAAAGACTGTGTGTGATATTAGTGTACCATTTCAAAATAATGCTGTTTTTGTTAAGCCAAAGGTGATTCAAAGAGCTATTGTAATCATCTGATGAAGATTGTTCTTTTGTTTGTACACTTTGCCATTTTGAATTGAAAAAAACATAACATTTTGGATTTGACTGATTCGAAATGTATCGATTTTAACGTTTCGAATCGAATAAATCTGTAAATTACAAAAAAAAATTAGAAAATTTCCAATTACGAATTTCGAATACGAATCCCGAATACGAATTGAATAAATCAAGCGAGTTTAACTAAACTAACTACCGTATTTATCGGCGTATAACACGCGCCGGCGTATAACACGCACCCCAAGTTTAGGAGAGAATTTTAAGGAAAAAAACTTTTAGGAGGGAAGTTTAAGGAAAAGAAACTTACATTAAAATGCCCATCAATGCAGCCTTATCAGTGTTCATCTGCAGCCTTGTTAGTGTCATTGCAGCCTTTTCAGTGTCAGTGCAGCCTTGTCCCCAGTGCAGCCTTGTCAGTGCAGCCTTGTCCCCAGTGCAGCCTTGTCCCCAGTGCAGCCTTGTCCCCAGTGCAGCCTTGTCCCCAGTGCAGCCTTATCAATGCAGCCTTGTCCCTGCAGCCTTGTCCCCAGTGCAGCCTTATCAATGCAGCCTTGTCCCTGCAGCCTTGTCCCCAGTGCAGCCTTATCAATGCAGCCTTGTCCCTGCAGCCTTGTCCCCAATGCAGCCTTGTCCCTGCAGCCTAGTGTCCATGCTCCATGCCTCCTGCCGCTGCCACCGCCGCCGCCATACACATGTGAGTAGTTTTAAATATGGCGCCGCGGAGTTCGGAGAGACTCGGCGCCGGCGGAAGTGAACGAACGCCGCCGAGATACACATAGCCGAGGGTTCTCGGCTCTTTCCGGCGCCGCTCACAGTCCCGCCCAGTCCCGCCCTATGATGGACATAACACAGGTCCAATGGCGGGACTGGGCGTGACAGTGAGCGGCGCCGGAAAGAGCCGAATACACCCGACTATGTCTATCTCGGCTCTGTGATTTCGGCGGCGCTCGTTCAGCACTGCCGAGCCCCTCCGAAGTCCGCGGCGCCATATTTGAAACTACTCGCTATGTAAATGTCGGCGGCGATCGCCGACATTCACATAGCGATAGCGGGAATCGGCGTATAACACGCACCCACGACTTTCCCCTGATTTTAAGGGGAAAAAAGTGCATGTTATACGCCGATAAATACGGTAACTAGATTAACAAATCTAAATGAAACAAAACAAATGTTTTTGTCTTGCACATGTCTACCTTCCATCCAGTGTCAATTAGTGTCAGATTTCTCACCACACTATCAAAGTCCCTCTATAAGGCACTGATCGCCACCTTTAATAGTATAAAAAAAGAATACAAATTCCAGTATATGGTATATATCATAGTTTGTAAACGCTATAACTTCCCACAAACCAATCAATATACACTTATTGGGATTTTTTTTTACTAAAGACATATAGCAGAATACATGAAGAAATTTGATTACCTTTTCATTTTTTTTTATTGGATATGTTATATCACAGAAAGTAAAAAAAAAAATAGGTATTTTTTTTTTTTTAATTTTCAGTCTTTTTTCATTTATATAATAAAAAATAAAAAAACAATTGGTGATAAAATACCACCAAAAGAAAGCTCTATTGGTGTTAAAAAAATTACACACAATTACTAGTTAAAGTAGCACAGTACTAAATAGCAAAAAATAACATGGTCATGAAGGGGGTAAAACATTCCGCAGCTCAAGTGGTTAAATTAAAATTAAACTTGCAAGTATCATGTATTAAAGGTTTTGGCAAAGTCTGTTTTTAATAGTTTTCCTTGGAACTGTCTCGGTGGCTTGTGGTGTTGCTAATTTTGTCACAGAAGTCATTTATTTAATACATTGATTACACAGTCTGGCACACAGATATGATATCATGAATTGCAACATAAAATTAAAAATAAATGTTTTTACAATAATATCACAGTAAAGAATGCGTGAACTTGTGAATTAACCATTAATACACGATATTTCCTTTGTTGTGAACAAACCCTTTTTTTAAGCTGCATTTCATTTCTACTGTTCTGTGAATATCAACATTTTATTACTACATTATACACATTTTCTGTTTTTATTTTTTTATGTTGTTGTGTGTGCCCTTGCTAGGTAAATTCCCACTATCTGATTGTCCTGGTGACCAGTATTATCGAAACAAAAAGTGATGTAAAATCCAAAATTTTACAGTTAGCGCCAAAACATGAGGTGAGGGTAAGTCTTCCAGGGGGCAGTTTCTCTCCTATTTTTAATCTACAACGCCTCCCTGGGTCAGCTGGTAGCCTCCCATGGCTTCCAATACCACCTCTACGCTGACGACACCCAAATCTATTTCTCTGCCCCTCAGCTCACTCCCTCTGTCTCCTCACAAATAACTAATTTACTATCAGATACATCAGTCTGGATGTCACACCACTTCCTCAAACTCAATCCAAAACCGAACTTATAATTTTTCCTCCCCCTCCCTTTCCCACCCTCTGATCTCTCTGTCAAAATCGATGGCACAACTATAAGCCCATCCCCACATGCCAAGGTTCTAGGTGTAGTCCTGGACTGTGAACTCTCCTTTAAGCACCACGTCCAATCACTGTCTAAATCTTGCCGCCTCAACCTCCGCAATATCCCCAAAATATGCCCCTTTCTAAGGCAATGACACAACAAAGCTCTCAATTCACTCGCTGGTCATCTTTCGCCTTGACTACTGCAACTCCCTTCTCATTGGTTTACCTCTACATAGTACATGGTACATGGTGTACATAGTACACCTCTTCAATCCATCATGAATGCTGCTGCCAGACTCATCCACCTTACCAATCGCTCTGTGTCTGCTACCCCTCTCTGTCAAACCCTCCACTGGCTTCCGCTCACCCAACAAATTACATTCAAAATACATAACAACTACTTACAAAGCCATCCACAATTTAGCCCCCAGCTACATCACTAGCCTAGTCTCTAAATACCAACCAACTTGTTCTCTTCATTCCTCTCAAGACCTCCTGCTCTCTAGCTCCCTCATCACCTTCTCCCATGCTCTCCTCCAGGACTTTTCCAAGCCTCTCTAATCCTATGGAATGCCTTACCCCAATCTGTCCGCTTATCTCCTACTCTATTAGCTTTTAGACGATCCCTGAAAACCCTTCTCTTCAGAGAAGCCTACCCTACCCATACCTAACAACTGTATTTTCATTTTCTCCATCAGCCCCCCCCCCCAGTTATTACCTTTTGTTTCCACTTGACCCTCCCTTCTAGATTGTAAGCTCTAATGAGCAGGGCTCTCTGATCCCTCCTGTATTGATTTGTATTGTAAGTGTACTGTCTGCCCTCATGTTGAAAAGCTCTGTGTAAACTGTTGGCGCTATATAAATCTTGTATAATAATAATAATAATAATAATAGTTGAAACATATGCTCTGGTGGTAATACCTCCATTTACAAAGTTACGTATAAGTGGCAGTTTGGAAACCTTATTCCAAATTAAGTATTTTTTTTTCTTTTACCCCTGCTAACATAAAAAGTTCTCCATTGGTAATGACACTTCTGGGTAAATATTTCAAGTTGGGAGATGTGGTTGGCTATTAAGTACTTCCTGCAAAATTACTGGGTAATTTTGGGAGGATGATGTAGAAAAGACCAATCCATTCTTTGGCACAGATCTGGAGACCCTGTTGGACATTTGTGCCAAACACTTTTGGTATATAAAAGAAGAAGAAAAAAAAATGTGATAAGGTGGTGGCAGTGGCTATAGTACTTTTTCTTTGTGCACATAACACTTTTTGGTTTAATATATTTTCTCTGATTATATGTCTGAAGATGAGCTAATATTTTTTTAAATACAGCTTTAGCTAGACTTGTGCTCCAGGCGGGGTGACTAAAATGACTCAATTAGGTGTCCATATTCCCTGTTCTGTAATGTGAACAAATTGATTAAGGACATAATAGCTACTCATTCCGTGTGAAGGTTATGAAAAAAGCTCTATACAAAAAAATGATTAAAATAGTTTAGGAAGATATTGGGGATCCCAGCTCCATGCTTCTTTTAATGAAAATGAATTACAGACACAGTGCCTTGAAAAAGTATTCATACTTCTTGAAATGTTTCACATTTAGTCATGTTACAACTGAAAACGTAAATGTATTTTATTGGGATTTTATGTGATAGACCAACACAAAATGGCACATAATTGTGAAGTAAAAGGAAAACGATAAATGTTTTTAAAATTTTTTTACAAATAAATATCTGAAAAGTGTGGCGTGCATTTGTATTCAGCCCCCTTTACTCTGATGCCCCTACAAATACAGCTGTTCTGTGAAGCCCTCAGAGGTTTGTTAGAGAACCTTGGTGAACAAACAGCATCATGAAGGCCAATGAACACACCAGACATGTCAGGGATAACATTTTGGAGGAGTTTGAAGTAGGGTTAGGTTATAAAAAATATCCCAAGCTTTGAACATCTCAAGGAGCACTATTCAATCCATTATCTGAGAATAGAAAGAGTATGGCACCACTGCAAACCTACCATCCACCTAAACTGACAGGCCAGGCAAGGAAAGCATTAATCAGAGAAGAAGCCAAGAGGCCCATGTTAACTATGGATGAGCTGCAGAGATCCACAGCTCAGGTGGGAGAATCTGTCCACAGGACAACTATTGGTTGTGCAGTTCACAAATCTGGCCTTTATGCAAGAGTGGCAAGAAGAAAGCCATTGTTGAAAGAAAGCCATAAGAAGTCATGTTTGCAGTTTGTGAGAAGCCATGTGGAGACACAACAAACATGTGGAAGAAGGTGCTTTGGTCAGAAGAAAACTAACATTGCACATCACCCTGAACACACCATCCCACCATGAAACATGGTGGTGGCAGCATCATGTTGTAGGGATGCTTTTCTTCAGCAGGGACAGGGAAGCTGGTCAGAGTTGATGGGAAGATGGATGGAGCCAAACACAGGGCAATCTTAAATCTTAAATCTTAAAAGAAAACCTGCAAAAGACTTAAGACTGGGGTGGGGGTTCACCTTCCAGCAGGACAACAAAGTTCCCGGAGCCATCGTTGACAGGTCTGCCTCCACCTCAACAACCATCACAGACACTGCTGCAGCCACCGCCGCAGGCACCGCCTTTGATGCTACACCCAGGGGCCCCATCTGAGCAGCCGAGGCTCTGGAAGAAGGAGAAGTCTGGAGCCCAGCAGTGGGTTTGGAGGAAGAGGATGCTCCACCCATGAAGGAAGTTCAGCTCAACATGTCACTTCCCTTCTGGCCAGGGGGCTGGCAGAGGCGACACTACAGGAGCCAGCATTACTCTCCCTCACTGTCCCGCACTGTCTCTTCCCGTAGCACCGGGTGTCCCCCTAGGCGCAAGGGTAGCAAGGCTGGAAGCAGGGTGGGGGAGTGCAATGCAAGAAGAAGGAGCCCAGCAAGAATAGCACCTCCCGGGTCACAAAGGGTGCTGGAAGAGAGAGGATCCTGGCCGGCATGTCAAGCCCCTTTGGAGGCCGTGAAACGACTATCCCGGTGGTCTGCACTTCAAGGGATCAACAGGCAGGTGCTACTGCTGCTGCTGCTGCTGTACCTGGCACTGGTGAGTTTGCTTCACATTTAATTGAATTATTCTCCTCAGTTCTAGTCAGGACTGTTAGGAAATTGAATGCAGTTAGAGAGATTTCAGAGGTTAATTTACCTGCTCCTGTTTTGAACAATACTGCTCCTTTGCCTGGAATCTCATCTGCTAGTGAAGAAACTGTGGCAACGGTTTGGGCGCCATCTAGTGGCAGTAATGCTAACTCCCAGGTTTTTCCTTGGCCAAATCGCAGCTCTCTTGTACAGCTGATATTATTCTTTTACAAAACACTAACTTTCCTGAAACATGTAGAAAAGAAGTGTTGCCATGCATCTGGTCTCCTCTAGGTTTAAATTTGTCCACCAGCATCAAGGAGAAGATTTGGTGAGAGGAATTTTTGGCTATATTATCATTACTCCCCTCATCAAAAGAGTTTCTTCAGAAGTCAGGTGGAAGAGATGATAAATCTGAAGAGGATAGATGACGGGCGATAAACAAAACTTTTAACAATTGGTTGCAAGCCTTTTTCATAATCGCTAGTGTCCTATACGAAAGACATCCAGAGAAAAGTCTGGGTCTTTTTTAGCATTTGGACATAGTTTGTAGGTTTATAAAAACTTTGGGGGTACAGCTTTGTTTGTTTATGATTAATAATTTCGGCAAAAATTGGCGGTACACCTGTCATTACAATGGGGAACCAAGGATATTGGCCTATGGCTGAATCTTTTTCTTCCCCAAAGGCCAACAATTATCAGACAAGCTGCTCCCCCAAACAAAGCATCACACTCAAATTATAGAAAAGGCGTCTGTTTTAATTTCAGTGAAAACCACTGTAGATGGCCTAACATGTGTAAGTACAAGCAGGAGTGCGCATTTGGTACTCACCCAATCTCCAAGTGATTTTAAGAAAATATCATCTTCAAATCAGTCGTCAGATAAGGAATCCTTTTCTAAAGGCGGAGACACCAGTAAAACTACATGTAATGGCCCCTTGACTCATGGAATTCCCAGACACACAGACAGCACATCTCCTGTTTAAAGGGTTTTTCTAAGGTTTTTCTTTACCAAGATTTAATGGGTCAGGGTGCAAGATACATCACAATTTAAAATCAATAAACTGTTTAGAAGATATAGTGGTGGAAAAAATTGCTAGCAGAATTGGTTTAGGAAGGGTAGTTGGCCCATTTAGGGACCCCCCTTTTCAGATTTTAGGATTTCCTCTTTAGGAATTGTTCCCAAAAAGGAACCAAACTCTTACAGGCTAATTCATCATTTGTCATTCCCTTTCGGTGATTCCCTAAATGACCAAATACAGGACCAGATTTTGTCTGTTTCATATGCTTCCTTTGAGAACGCTTTGGTCATTTTGAAGGAGTTAGGTCCGGGAGCTCTGCTGGCTAAGGCAGATTTGAAGGCTGCTTTCAGGCTGCTGCCTATAGACCCCATGTCATTTAATCAGTTAGGCTTCTTCTTTCTTTCTTCTTATTTTTACAAATGCCTGCCAATGGGCTGTTCTTTATCTTGTTTTTATTTTGAATCATATTTACATAGTTACATAATAGGTGAGGTTGAAAAAAGACACAAGTCCATCAACTCCACTATGTGTGTGATTATATGTCAGTATTACATTGTATATCCCTGTATGTTGCGGTCCTTCAGGTGCTTATCTAATAGTTTCTTGAATCCTTTGTTTCTTTCTTAAAATGGGTAGTTTCACCCATGGTGGGAGTGCATTCCCTGATCCGTTACTTGGACAATTTTCTTTTCCTAGGTCCTCCCCATTCAAATAGCTGTACGGATTTATTACTAGCATTTTTTTCAGTTTGCGAGGCGTTTGGGGTCCCTTTAGCACAAGAAAAGACAGTTCCACCTACAAGCTATAGTAGAATTCTAATGTTGTATGACACTAGTATGACACTTCATGTCAAATCTTTTCTCTCTGTGTAGAATAATCTTGGACTAATAGAGTTAGGTTAGGCACATTCAACCTTTTTTGCTATTGTCTCTATAATGTTGAATCTTTTCTCTCTATGTCGAATCTTTTCACTCTATGTAGAATAATCTTGGACTAATAGAGCTAAGGTTAGGCACATTCGACCACAGGTTCGATGGACACAGAATGCTATTGTCAGCGTCATGTCGAATCTCCTATCTATATCGAACTGTTGCCACAACGAAAACGAAAATAAAGCATTTGTTTATGCCGGATCTTTCGGTTTTCGGATTATGCACGTTCGTTATCATTTGTGAAAACGATAACAAAAATACCCGAAATTCGGACGAAAATGCATTTGGACGAAAACAAATGTGCATGTCTACTAGTTAGTCCCATCCCCACACAGTTAGAAAACAGTGAGGGAACACACAGTTAACCCCTTGATAACCCCTTCCCTGGCAGTGACATTTATACAGTAATCAGTGCATATTTATAGCACTGATCGCTCTGTAGAAGAATACATATTGGCCTAAACTGATGAAGAAATTAGTTTTTTCTAAAAAATTGGGGGGATTTTTATTATAGCAAAAAGTAAAAAATATTTTTTTTTCAAAGTTGTCGCTATGTGTTTGTTTATAGCGCAAAAAAAACGCAGAGGTGATAAAATACCACTAAAAGAAAGCTCTATTTGTGGGAAAAAAAGGTGTGGAGGCAAACTACTGGCTTGACCTTTGTCAAAGACATTGCTAAAATCGCGGTACTCCTCCGGCAGGGAGGAGAGTGAAGAGGTGCACAGGACCTTGGCTACCTTCTGGAAGCATGTCTCACTGCATTGTGGTGACCAGGAGAGAACCTCAGCACAGAGCCAATCAAAAGAGGGGTTGTGCCTCTGTAACAAAGGATAACCAATAACCAGCGGAAACTTAGGTGAGGAAATACCTTGGCATTGGATTATGTCATGGTGAAGAGCCCCTACAGCCATGGACAATGGAACAGTCTCATGAGTCACTTGGGCAGGTTGTAGAGGTCTCCCGTCAAGTACCTCAATGGCAAGTGGAGTGTCATGCAGCTGCAATGGAATCAAGTGCTTCGATACAAAGGCAACATCAATGAACAGGCCTGCAGTTCCAGAGCCGATTAGAGCCTGTATCTAGATGGACGACCAAAACCAGGGGCTTATCCTTCTGGATAACTGGGGATGAAACAACGCCACCTAAGGTCTGTCCGTGACAGGACCTCAAGGTTTGGGTGTTCCCTGGATGGGTAGAACAAGACTTCGGCCACAATAAAGGTACAATCTCTCCCTCCTCCTAAAGGTTCTCTCATCCGCAGAGAGATGCATGAAGCCCAAGTGCATGAGTTCACCTTCACTGCCCGACTCGGTACCAGGAGGCATGGGAGGTGAGGGAGTCACGGGTGGGACTGCAAAGCTCGGAGACAAACATACAGGAGACTTCCACAAGCGCTCCTTAAAAGAGAGTCTTTCTCTGAGTCTGGAGTCAATGAGGATGGCAAATGTGATCAACTTCTTCGGCTCAGTGGGTATATCTCTGGCTGCTATCTCATCCTTGATGGTATCCGAGAGACCACAAGAAAAAGCAGCCACGAGGGCCTTATTGTTCCACGCAACCTCTGCTGCCAGAGAATGGAATTCAATGGTGTAGTCTGCAATAGTTCTCGTACTCTGTTTGATGGACATGAGGCACTTGGCAGCAGAAGCGAAGCATGTGGGAACGTTAAATACCCTTTTAAACAAAGCCACAAACTCAGTTTTTGCATCTCCCATTGAGGGTTTGCCCAGGCCAAGGCTCTCTCAGAAAGCAAAGATATCACAAAACCTACTTTGCTTCTGTCCACGGGAAACGCCTGAGGCAGCATCTCAAAGTATATCTCAACCTGGTTGAGAAACCCTCTGCATTAAACTGGATCACCCCCAAATCGCTGGGGAAGCAGAGCAGAACAAGAACTATCTCTTATAGAGGTAATACTCAAGGCGGGTGCCTGTACAGAGACCGGAGCAGCAGCAGGGTTGGCCTGCAACATAGGTTTTACCGGGAGGGCCACAGTGGGAGATTCCAGGTGAGCCGTGCAACTCAGGAGTGTTTGTAACGCTATGGCAAAATGATTCATGTGGTGATCCAGTTCATCCAATCTGGAAAAAATATTACCAACAAGTGGATTGACTGCATCTTCTGAATTCATGGCCTTTGCCTACTGTCAGAAACCATGAAATCAGGCCAAGACAGTTAAATCACACTTGTTTAATAATAAAAATAAAAAGAACAAACATAGTCAAAACATAGCCAAAGTTCAGTAACTGGAATGTATAGTCAGCCAAGCAAGAGGTCAGGGAGCAATGTAGAAACAGCAAACAGGAACTGGAGCCAGAAGGGATGTCAGCAAAGCAAGTCTTGAACAGGATCACAGGAGATAGTTTCTGTGATGTTGACCAAGGCGAAGGCAGAGCTCCTCTGGATTAGATGGCTTAAGTAGGCAGGACTGACGAGCAGGATATCATCAACAGCTGAGTAACTGTGGAGTAGGGATAAGCCGAACACCCCCCTGTTCGGTTCGCACCAGAACTTGCGAACAGGCAAAAATTTGTTCGAACACGCAAACACAGTTAAAGTCTATGGGACACGAACATGAATAATCAAGTGCTAATTTTAATGGCTTATATGCAAGTTATTGTCATAAAAAGTGTTTGGGGACCTGGGTCCTGCCCCAGGGGACATGGATCAATGCAAAAAAAGTTTTAAAAACAGCCGTTTTTTTAGGGAGCAGTGATTTTAATAATGCTTAAAGTGAAACAATAAAAGTGTAATATCCCTTTAAATTTCCTGTGGCATTCCCCGTGATGTCAGAAGGGGGCGGGGTTACGTAACGGGTGACCCCTCCCCCTCTGATGTCACCGGGAATGCCACAGGGAAGTCCCCGTCAAGTCCCCGTGCATCAGAGGGGGGCGGGGTCACCGGGTGGCCTCGTCCCCCCGTTATTTAAGAACCGTCAGAAGAGGAGAAGCGTCACACAGTGGGGGCCTCCCTCCATGCCATCATGGATGCGGAGCGGCCCAAAAAGAAGATGAAGACAAGAAGATGACGAGAAGAAGATAAAGAGAAAAAGATGAAGAGAAAAAGATGAAGAGAGAAGCGTCACACAGCGGGAGCCTCCCTCCATGCTATCATGGATGCGGAGCGGCCCGAGGAGAAGAAGATAAGAAGATGCCGTGAAGAAAGATGTCTGACGAGAACACTGGAGGAAGAACCAGAAGAACCAGAAGAAGAAGAAGATGAAGGAAGAAACCGAAGGAAGATAGAAGATAGAAGAAAGAAGAAGCATTTAAATAAAGGAATTGTCAAAAACTGTCTCTTGTCATTTTTAACAGTTTTTTTGTGAAATGGTAGTGGTAATTTTGTACCCCCTTACCATTTTACACAGGGGGAGGGCCGGGATCTGGGGGTCCCCTTGATAAAGGGGGCTTCCAGATTCTGACAAGCCCCCCACCCGCAGACCCCCACAACCACTGGGCAAGGGTTGTGGGGATGAGGCCCTTGTCCCCATCAACATGGGGACAAGGTGTTTTGAGGGGCTACTCCAAAGCACCCTCCTAATGTTGAGGGCCTGTGGCCTGGTACGGTTCAGGAGGGGGGGCGCTCTCTCGTCCCCCCCTCTTTTCCTGCGGCCTGCCAGGTTGCGTGCTCGGGTAAGGGTCTGGTATGGATTTTTGGGGGGACCCCACGCCATTTTTAAAAAAAATTTTGGCCGGGGTTTCCCCTAATATCCATACCAGACCTGAAGGGCCTGGTATGGAATTTAGGGGGACCCCACCATGTCATTTTTTTTTTTTAATTTTGGTTCGGGGTTCCCCTGTGGAGAATTCCCATGCCGTTTTTATCAATGAACTTTTATGTGTATTGTCGGACCGGCAATTCATTAATAGCCGCGAGTAGTTTTAAATGACTTTTTTTCCTTTAAATTGTAAAATGTAATTTTGCTGTCAGACTGTTCTAAACATGGGAAACATGCGCCCCTTTACAGGCATACTATAGACACCCCCAGGTACGAAATTTAAAGGGATATTACACTTTTATTGTTTTACTTTAAGCATTATTAAAATCACTGCTCCTGAAAAAACTCTCGTTTTTAAAACTTTTTTCTGCATTGATCCATGTCCCCTGGGGCAGGACCCAGGTCCCCAAACACTTTTTATGACAATACCATGCATATAAGCCTTTAAAATGAGCACTTTTGATTTCTCCCATAGACTTTTAAAGGGTGTTCCGCGGCATTCGAATTTGCCGCCAAATTGTTCGCTGTTCGGCAAACTGGCGAACAGCCCATGTATTAGTCGAACATGAGTTTGGCTCGAACTCGAAGCTCATCCCTACTGTGGAGAGATAGGAGCTGGCAACTAGCCGACAGGTGAGCAGCCAGCTCAGAGAAGGAAGGGCTGAGCCCAGCCCTGACAACATGGCATAAAGATGCATCATGGCGGGCTTGTGTGACTTCCACCTCCTCTACCCTCAGTGCGATGGCTTAGATGTTGGCTCTTAAATCTGAGATGGCCGCTGTGAGAGTGCTTTTAATATCTGCTGCCACATTACGAAGGTCATCCAGATTCAGTGTTGGGGATGATCGTGCCCCTGCCCCCACTCCCGCAGGCTCCGATCTCTGGTGAGCTGTGGGCTTCTGCTTGGTGAGCAGAACTTGCAGGAGGAGGCTTGTGATGCAGGCATGTTGTCCCTAGGCTGTGTCCAGAATATCTTGGGGATGTATTGCCTTAACTGTATGTCCTGTTCCCGAGGGGATCGTTATCTTGTTGCCAATGCGCTCCGGGGTGTTCTCTCCATGCTGGGCTTGTGGGAAAGCTGGGTAGAGCAAGTAGCAGGATCTCGTGGAACGGGAGCTCCAGGATTACACGTCCATCTTGGAATTGGAACCAGGCCACGCCCCCCCATATTTTATTTGATGTGTATCTTGTGTTTAAACTGATTTATACCTTATGTACCATAAATTATATCTGTTGCATACTATTGTTAAAAAAAACAGTTGCACTCTTGACACCGGATTTACAGAACATTGTGGTAGTAGCCGATTCTTTTCAAACTGAGTCTTTCTAATTTTAACTCTATACTTTTGTTTATAGAACAATAGGACACAAGGAAATAAGAGGCATGAGTCATGAGAGTAATGCATCTCTCATTCCTCTGTATGAGTAATCTGTGCTTCTAAACAACCAGTAAAAGTACTCTAAAGGGGTTGTCCTATGCATTAAAGTGAAAAAACTTCTGACACTGACCGGCACCACAGCCCCTCGTTTTACTCACCTGAGCCCTTTGTTCCCTCAGGGGAGACGTGCTTTTCCTCTCTGCCTGGGGTTCTCAGCTTTTGATTGGACAGATTGATAGCAGTGCAGCCATTGGCTCCCGCTGCTGTCAATTAAATCCAATGAAGCGGGCTTCGGGGGGGGGGGAGGCGAGTTCGGAATTCTGTGTCTATAGATACAAATGCTGGATTCGGAAGTGTGCCTGCAAGGTAACCCCCTGGGAGAGCGTTTCTCCCAGGGGGTTTACCGATGCGAGGAGGAGCTGCGAGAGCCGCCGGGGGACCCCAGAAGAAGATGTTTGTTATTTTTATTTTTTTAAAACAAGGGTTTACAAACCCTTTAAAGCAAGCCTCAATTCCTCAAGCACAACTTCTTTCACCCTATTTTATACAGCATTAGAAAATTCACAGCCTGCCAGCCCTCTAATGTAAGCAAAAAAGGTACTGTAAACTGTTAGAGATGGATTGAAATTCAATTTCAGAGACTCTGTTATATAGTTACATATAGTTACATATAGTAGGTGAGGTTGAAAAGAGACACAAGTCCATCAAGTCCAATCTATGTGTGTGATTATGTGTCAGTATTACATTGTATATCCCTGTATGTTGCGGTCATTCAGGTGCTTATCTAATAGTTTCTTGAAGCTATCAATGCTCCCTGCTGAGACCCTTGCCTGTGGAAGGGAATTCTACATCCTTGCCGCTCTTACAGTAAAGAACCCTCTACGTAGTTTAAGTTTAAACCTCTTTTCTTCTAATTTTAATGAGTGGCCACGAGTCTTGTTAAACTCTCTTCTGCGAAAAAGTTTTATCCCTATTGTGGGGTCACCAGTACGGTATTTGTAAATTGAAATCATATCCCCTCTCAAGCGTCTCTTCTCCAGAGAGAATAAGTTCAGTGCTCGCAACCTTTCCTCATAACTAAGATCCTCCAGACTCTTTATTAGCTTTGTTGCCCTTCTTTTTACTCGCTCCATTTCCAGTACATCCTTCCTGAGGACTGGTGCCCAGAACTGGACAGCATACTCCAGGTGCGGCCGGATCAGAGCCTTGTAGAGTGGGAGAATTATCGTTTTATCTCTGGAGTTGATCCCCTTTTAATGCATGCCAATATTCTGTTTGCTTTATTAGCAGCAGCTTGGCATTGCATGCCATTGCTGAGCCTATCATCTACTAGGACCCCCAGGTCCTTTTCCATCCTAGATTCCCCCAGAGGTTCTCCCCCCAGTGTATAGATTGCATTCATATTTTTGCCACCCAAATGCATTATTTTACATTTTTCTACATTGAACCTCATTTGCCATGTAGTCGCCCACCCCATTAATTTGTTCAGGTCTTTTTGCAAGGTTTACACATCCTGCGGAGAAGTTATGATCTTTGAGGATGGTTTACTTCACAGTACAAGCAAATACAAACACAGAGGTCAGTGTTGATGTGTTTAAAAGCTATTTCACTGCTTATTTAAACTATGTAAGTACTTTTGTGCCCATAGTCTGGGAACAGGTGAACTTTAAGGTTAGCATGCTAAATATGAAAAATTGTACAGTTTATTTCTAGTCCTGAAGAAAAATAAATAAAAAATACATTTACAAAAACACTTTACATTCTCTTTAGGGTGTTAAAGCTTAAAGTGGTTTTAAGCCACTCTAATCTGTATACACAATCAGCACTGCCTCCTATTGTAGTATCCCTCTCTCTCTGTGATTTATAAAAATAAATGCTGCAAATACCTCATTTCACTGCCGATATTGCGATCACATGACTGGCTAGCTTTCTCCTTTCCTCCTCTGAGAGATGCAGCAGGCGGGGCTGAGATCCCTCTGCTGATGTCAGTCTGGAGGGGAGGAGGAGAAGAGGAGAGAGCTGGCTGGTCATGTAATCACAATCTCGGCTCTTAAATGAGGTATTTACAGCATTTATATTTATAAATCCTTCACAGAGGGGGACACTGCAATAGGAGGCCGTGCTGCTGGTGTATACAGGTTAGTGTTATGAGAGCAGCAGGAGGGGTAGCTCACACACAGACAGGGGGGAGGAGGACACAGGAGCATAGAGGAGAGCAGATAGCAGGCTGTTGATGACAGAGGCACATAAACTGATCATGGTGTCTGGTTTTAGAAGCAATGATACACCGTGGTCAGTTTACAGAGGGGTGGGGAGAAACTGGCAGAATCAGCCAGGTTTTTTGGCGTTACAGAGGGCCAAATGACACAGGACAAGCACTGTGTCATATAACATGCTTTAAAGGAGCAGGATCCATTATTTTATTTGGGGTTAACAAACGCTTTAACTCCAGGAATTCAGCCCTGTTGTAAAAAGTGAAGACCTAGTAAGAGTTAAGTCCAGCGAGGTGCATGGTACCTTTTTAACTTATCTCCATTAGTTACATCTAACAGGTTTATAGAACTCACAGAAGACAGATTAATGCCCCGTACACACGGTCGGATTTTCCGATGGAAAATGTCCGATCGGAGCGTGTTGGAAATTCCGACCGTGTGTGGGCTCCATCGGACATTTCCCATCGGATTTTCCACACACAAAGTTGGAGAGCAGGAGATAAAATTTTCCGACAACAAAATCCGTTGTCGGAAATTCCGATCGTGTGTACACAAATCCGATGGACAAAGTGCCACGCATGCTCAGAATAAATAAAGAGATGAAAGCTATTGGCCACTGCCCCGTTTATAGTCCCGACGTATGTGTTTTACGTCACCGCGTTCAGAACGATTGGATTTTCCGACAACTTTGTGTGACCGTGTGTATGCAAGACAAGTTTGAGCCAACATCCGTCGGAAAAAATCCATGGATTTTGTTGTCGGAATGTCCGAACAAAGTCTGACTGTGTGTACGCCCTATAACTGTTGTTCCAGGAGCCCGATGCTAGACCTTCTGGTCTTGAAATCTTTAACAATACAGTTGCTGCAACTGCTATGCCCACCCCTCCCCTCCTTCTGCCCAATCATAGAAGCCTTTGTATTATGCGAACACATTCACAAAATACAAAGGCTTCTGTGAAAGGGCAGCACAAAGGAAGAATACGTATAGCTGCTCTGAGTGCTTCTTTGTTCTCACAGACCAAAGTGTATCCTCTATAGAACCATAAACTTGTCAGATGTAAATAATAGAGATAGGCCCAGGAAGTGTCATGCATCTTGTTTGACTTAACTCATAGGGTGCTTTCACTTTTTGCAAAGGAGCTGAATTCCTGGAATTCAGCATTCACAAGGGTATTATCTTACTGCATAATGCCTAAACTACTTGTCAGAGGTTAACCTACAGCTCTCTTGTATCATCTTACAATCTATAGCTAATTTTATCTCACAGACAAGTGTTATGAATGACTTACATTGTGTGTACCAGATACTGCAATCAGCATGTTACAGACCAATTCTGTCTCTACCTAAAAGTGATGGGATGCAAAATATCCCACTTAAAATGTAAAAGCATATTATGAGGAAAATGCAAGTCAGATGTTAATGGGCACCATTGGGACAGGTTTATAACAATTTAGTTTTATGAGATAGCCATGACAGATATGCAGATAGGCAAATATGCAGACAATTTCTATACCTAGAATATGCACTCCTCTATGAAATGCACAATAAAAATCAATGTATATTTTTAGTCTATACAGAGAAAGTCTACTGGTCAGGTTTATTCGTGCATTAGGTGTAACCACTGCATTAGAAACTGATCTACAGAATGACATTTGACAATTCTAAACACTCCTTCCTTGGCATCTCATGTGTGAATGAAATGGCATGTTTTGCTTCAGTGACTTGAGTTTTCATCTGTCTGCTTTCTTTCTGTACTAAAACAGTCTTTGGCCTGAACTGATTTTATTATATTCTATGTTTTATTTTTAAACATTTTTTTTTACATATAGACAAACATAATTCAATTGCATGCATATCACAGATCAGTTCTATTTTTGGCAGATATATAGAGTCTTGAAATTCACATTTCTTATTTTTATTGTTCTAACATTTATATACATTTTTACCTACGCGTCCTACCTATACACAGGTATAGAAAAAAAATTAAAAATTCCCACTCATTCCCTCTCCGCTAGTGCACAGCCATATTCCCTAGTGTGGACAAAGAGGGAACATTGTGTCCATTTTTTATTAAATTTCTCCTCATTACCTTGCATAATTGCGGTAACCTTTTCCATAGCATATTTGTAGGCTATTTTTTTAAACCACAACGAGATCAAGGGAGGTGATTCCTACTTCCATATAGCTGGAACACAGGCCTTTGCTGCATCCAAAAGATGAATGATCGATAAGTTTCTGTATTTAAGCTTTGAAATGTCTGAAAAATGAAGAAGATATCTAGCTGGATCAGATCCCAGTTTATGATCGGTTAGCAGTCCTATAATACCTCACACTTTAGACCAGAATTCCTCTAGTTTCCGACAGGACCACAAAATGTGGAGCATATTGCCCTCTGCCTCTCCGCAACACCAGCAAATATTCGTCCTTTCCGGATACATTTTCTGTAAAAATGATGGAACTTTGTACCACTGTGTAAGAATTTTATAACACAGCTCTTGGTATTTACTAGCTGTTGAGGAGTAATGGGCAAAGTATGGAATATGACTCCACTGCTCTTTGGAGAATGTAGTATCCAAGTCTCTTTCCCATTTCTGGAGGAATCTTGTAACAGAGCCGACAAGCAGATCTGTTAAGTTTGTATACCTCTGATGAGCAGAGGGTGTTTCTATCAGACATAGGTTTTCCAATGGTGTGTTTAAACAGTCTGATATCTCCCCTTAACTGATTTTAATCCAATTGGGTTCATCTTCATTCCTGAACCTAAAGATAAATCATGCTATCCGACTAAATGTCCATTTTGCAGACAACATTCATTATTAATTGTGTCATCAAAATCACCTTATTTTCTTACCCGTTTTATCAGTGAAGTTGAAGGTCACAGTAACTGGAGCCTTTGTTGTTGTTGTAGCCTTCTCTAGATTTTGTCCAGCGCAAATTGTCCAGTAGTCTGGGCAGCAATCTATGTGTCCCAGTGCCTCCTTGTCACAAAATGTATCACAATAACAGGTTGCATTTTTACTGGTGTAATATGCATTGCAGTCATCATTTCTACTGTTACAACAGCCGTTTATGCTACAATAACTATCAATGTCCAGTGATCTTTTGGCTCTGCTGCTCTTAAAAAAGCTGATATCCTCTGCAGAATACAGCTTTACTAATAGATGTCTTCCACGAGCAAAGGTGTTTAAATAAAAGACACTTGTAAGTAATAAGCACCACAGTGTTGAACGCAGACATCCCATTTTCAGCTAAAAAATAGGCGATCTCACTGTGAAGTGCAAGTTAAATGAACATAGCATAGAATCATATTGAATTTAGTGAACTTTGCTAGGTGATTTTGATTAACAATTAACTTGTGTTATCAAGTCATCAGCTTTAAAATGTGCAAAAGCTATTAAAATGTCCAAGAGACTTATATGGCACAATAACTTTTGTCAAGCAGACTTTGAACCACACATTCTCAATGCAAATACATTTTTGTGCATAGTTACTAACTGTTGGTGATAGACGTTTATGATCTGTGGATTTAAACTAAGCAGAAAAGTAGCCTGGGAATAATGTCTAACACATTCATCTTTATTATAATTGTCAAGCCTCTACCACAAGTATCCCGTACCTATTAAAGTACTTATTAAAGTATTTTAATAAGTGTTGCATATTTAAATGTAGAATGTACTCATGATTGAATTTGGGTTTTATTAATTCTAATAAGGAAGTTTAGAATTAAGTGTAATAAATGTTCATATTGCAATTTCTGTGCCCGAACAACTTTATCGGTGTGAATTTATAATTGCTGGTTTATTTGTTTGGCTAATGATCGGGCACTCCGGTAAGAGCAAGAAAGGGACAATGTGCATGAAAGTATTTGGTGGTGTGAACTAATATGAACTGTTGTGTTTTAGGCACTTTTACACCGGTCTCATGCATTACTGCATGCACTATCATGCTTTAACCTGTGTTGCATTAAGGAACCCCATTAATTCTGAATGGGCAGCTAACACATGAAAACAAATGAAAAATCAGACATGGACCATTTTTTCAGCATATATTCATTGAGCTGCTCTTGCAAGGTTCATTGTGGTTCCATTAAAATTTATTGAACATGAATGGCACCACAACACAGAATTTGTATGACCAAGCTCTGTGGTAACACACAGTAAAATGCACACTGTACCTCACTGCATAGGTGTGACGCCAGCCTTCATAATTGTTGTTTCGACCCTTCCCACCCAGCCTCAGCATAGGGGCTGTACACCCGGGGGGGGGCTGGGTCCCGGAGCATAGGCCAATCGCTTGGTCAGCTTGGTCACTGTTCTGGGAACATGCAGTGAGCATGCTCTCAACACAAAAAGCTCTGCCACCCCTGGATCCATATTTGCAGCATGTGGACATTAAAGCCCGCCCTCTTTGCCACCGAACTTTTGCATTACCGGAACAACAAGAGGTTAAGGGAAAGGGCATGAGAGAAGAAAAGGGGACATAAGAAGAGGGGAAGAATGATAAAGAGAACTGAATAAGTATGATATATGATAATAATGATATTATTGTTTCTCATTCGTAATTCATTGTTCTTTGGATCCTAGTTTAACCTCTTCAGCCCAGGAAGGTTTTACCCATTTCCTAACCAGGCCTTTTTTTGCGATATGGTGCTGCATTTCTTTAACTACTTGCTTACTTAAACCCCTCTCCTATCCAGACCAATTTTCAGCTTTCAGTGCTCTCACACATTTTTTTTGAATGACAATTACTCAGTCATGCAACACTGTACCCAAATTATTTTTTTGTCCTTTTTTTCATACAAATAGAGCTTTTTTTGGTGGTATTTGATCACCTCTGGGTTTTTCATTTTTTGCACTATAAATGAAAAAAGACCGAAAATTTTGAAAAAAAAAAATTTTTTTCTTAATTTCTGTGTCATTTCTCTTCATAAATTTTGGCCACAATTTATACTGCTACATATCTTTGGTAAAAAAAAACAAAAATTCATGGAAATTATTTGGTCTGTGTGAAAGTTTTAGAGTCTACAAGCTATGGTGCAAATCATACAAAAATTATCACATCTGATGTACTGGCGGCCTATCTCAGTTCTTCAGACCCTAACAAGCCAGGAAAGTACAAATGCCCCCCAAATAACCCCTTTTTGGAAAGTAGACATTTCAAGGTATTTAGTAAGAGGCATGGTGAGTTATTTGAGGTTGTAATTTTTTCCCCAAATTCTTTGCAAAATTAAGATTTTTTTTTCACAAAATTGTCATTGTAATAACTTATTTCCCTTCTTGGCATGTGCATACCACAAATGACACCCCAAAATACATTCTGCTACTCCTTCTGAGTATTACGATGTTACATGTGTGGGACTTTTTCACTGCCTTTGCACATACAGAGGCTCAACATGCAGGGAGCACCATCAGTTGTTCGAGGAGCATAAATTACACATCACATTTCTCAACCACCTATTACACCTTTGAAGTCCATGGAGCACCAGGACAATGGAAACACCCACAAAATGACCCCATTTTGGAAAGCTAACACCCCAACGTATAATCTATGAGGCACAATGAGTCTTTTGAACGGTTAATTTTTTCCAGAAGTTTTTGGAAAATGTGAAAAAAAAAGGAAAACGCATTTTTTTTACACAAAGTTGTCCATTTTTAAGATATTTTCAACACATAGCATGTACATAGCAAAAATGATACCCCAAAATACATTCTGCTACTCCTCCTGAGTATAACAATGCCACATGTGTGAAACTTCTACACAGCCTAGCCACATATAGAGGCCCAACATTGAAGTAGCACCTTCGGGCGTTCTAGGAGCATAAATTAAACATCTCATTTCTCAACCACCTATTACACTTTTGAAGGCCTTGGAGAATCAGGACAATGGAAACACCCACAAAATGACCCCATTTTGGAAAGCTAACACCCCAACGTATAATCTATGAGGCATAATGAGTCTTTTGAATGGTTCATTTTTTTCCAGAAGTTTTTGGAAAATGTGGAAAAAAAATGAAAACGCATTTTTTTTACACAAAGTTGTCTGTTTATAAGATATCTCCAACACATAGCATTTAGATAGAAAAAATGACACCCCAAAATACATTCTGATACTCCTCCTGAGTATGGCGATACCACATGTGTGAGACTTCTACACAGCCTGGCCACATATAGAGATCCAACATGCAAGGAACACCGTCAGGTGTTCCAGGGACACATAGCATGCACATACCAAGAATTATACCCCAAAATACATTATGCTGAGCAAAGCGTAAACAAAAGATTACCCATGGTTGTAGTAGCGCAGTCATACACAGGAGGATAGCACTGGTCCAGGCAGCAGGCAGGGACTTGGTCAGCAACGGCAAACACAATTGTCCAGGCAGCAGGCAGGGATACTGTCCATATAAAGTCCAGGGTCAGTGCAGGCAGAGATATTGTCAGCAGTGCCAAAAATATTGGTCCTGGTAGTAGGCAGTAACATGTGGTGTGGTCAGTGTGACAGGCAGAGACATAATGGCAGTAAGTCATACAGGCAGCAGGCAGAAGTAGGGCCTCGTTCAGGACAGAATGGGGACAGGGGAAGAGGCTTCTCCCACCCAAATCTCTTTGAAGCCTCCGAGTCTCCAAACCCTAATTTAGGAATGAGAAAACAAAAAAAATTGTTTTCTTCATCCAGAAAAACAATTCTGGAGCCCCTCACATATGTGAGACCCCTGTGTTTAACCCCACTAGTCCAGTAGCAGGGAAGAAGATCAGTTCATGAGGCAGGCAAAAAACATGGTCAAACAGTCCAAGGTCAGTTCCAGATCAGGCAGAGGTGTGTACAGAATCATTAGGCAGAAGCATGGTCGAATAACAGTCCAGGGTCAGTTCCAAATCAGGCAGAGGTATGTACAGAATCATTAGGCAGAAGCATGGTTGAATAAAAGTCCAGGGTCAGTTCCAAATCAGGCAGAGGTATGTACAGAATTGGCAGACAGAAGCGTGGTCGAATAACAAGCCAAGGTCAGTTACAGAGCAGGCAGTGGCATAAGGTTGTGAAGGTGTGTGAAGGCAGGAACTGAGGATTACGTTTACCATACTTCACTAATAATTTATTGAAGTATGGTAATGGCGAAAACATTCACCTATGCAGAGGCCTGGTTGGGAAAGACATTGTGCACAATAAAAGGATGTGTCTCTTCTGACTCCTCCACTGGTACACACCTTACATTTTTTTATTTACATCGATGGCCTATTGGTTTAGGAGGGATTTTATCGGGAAAGTGGCGATCGGAGAGTTGACCAAGAACATCTGATTGGATATTTTCTGGTGGGCCATTCGGGAATAAAAGGGAGTGAAAACTTCCTCCTGGTAGCCAAGGAAGCATTTGGGGTTTTGGGTGGAGTTGCGGTAAATGACATATGAGTTGTATATGGCCAATTGAAAAAAATTAATTGCGACTTTTTTATAGCAATGGTATGTTCGTCTTGTGGCCAGGTATGGTTTCAGCATTTGGTCATTGAAGTCGACTCCCCCCATGAACAAATTATATTCATAGATGCATTTTGGTTTTTGTATGGGGCCATTCCTTCTGGGGATTTCCACAAAGATATCATTGTGGATCGAAGACAACATGCAGACATCCCTTTTGTCCCTCCACTTCCCTGCCAAAATCTCCTTGTTTCGCAGGCTTGCTGTTTCTCCTTTTCTCAACTTCTTATTGACAAGACTGGAAAAAAGAAAAAAGCCCTTCTGGTTCTTTTTTACGGTGCCACATGCTAGCGTCTTCTGTTGTGGAACAGGGACAGAGATGTGTAGAAGTTGTCTACGTATAAATTGTAGCCTTTCTCCAGTAGGGGTATATGAGGTCCCACACATATTTCCTGCTTGATCCCAAGTAGTCTGGGCAATTAGGGGGTTGCAGCTGGGTGTCCTTCCCTTTGTACACTTTGAAGGAATATATGTACCCTGTGACTCGGTCACATAATTTGTATAGCTTCACCCCATAGTGGGCGTCTTTGGTGGGAATAAATTGTTTGATTTTAAGCCTGCCACTAAATTTAACAAGGGATTCATCCACACATATGTGTTGGTCCGGGGTAAACAGCTGGGGGAATACTTCAGAAAAATAATTTAGAAGTGGCCGAATTTTGAAAAGCCTGTCATAATTTGGGTCATTTCAGGGAGGGCACTGGGTATTATCATTGAAATGGGGGAACCTCATTATCATGAGGTATCTGGTTCTGGGCATTACCTTGGAGAAGATTGGCATGCCGTGGATGGGGTGGGTTGACCAATAGGAATTCAAAGTGTTTTTTTTGGTGAGTCCCATACAAAATGTGAGGCCTTCAACTCCTCCACTGTTAGGTCTCTCCACTTGTAGGGTCGGGCATAATAGGACGTTGGATTATTTAAAATAAATTGCTGTGCATAAAGGTTGCACTGTGCACTGCACCCTGCCAGGAACCAGGACATACTGAAAAAGTTTATTCAGAACAGCAATAAAAAGATATCTTTTGAAGACCGCAAAGGATCAAGTGAGAGAAAACAGACCCGCGAAGCAAATTAAAACTACTCTGAATTGTAAAAAAAATTCCTGTAAGGGTCGTGATATCCTGGGTTTTAACCGTAAAAGGATCCCCAAGATTGCATCCCGGTTGCCAGCTTAACACACAAGCTTGTTTGACTCATAGAACATATGTTCTCTTGAGTTCAAACCATCTGGTACGCTCATATCTGCTTTGATGGGGGTCTCATGGGGGTCTCATTGCACTGACGTTTTCTACATCCATCGCACTCTGATACCATCGTGGTGAATTGGATTCTCTCTCTTTTCACTTTATACTGTGGACTGTGCGGAATATTCACGGAACAAAAAACATTCATCAAATATTCCCCACTAGCCACAAAGCATACAAATCCCCTATGTGTGCAAAAAATGCCTTTGCAAACTCAGATATTATCTCTTTAAGTAGCAGTGACATCATCATCATTATCATGCTGTAGATAGCCTGTGCAGGCTCCACCCACTACAGGCTACCTGCAAAAAACTAGAGGAGGGGGCAGAGATAATACCAGTC
This sequence comes from Lithobates clamitans, assembly GCA_037952925.1. Lineage (NCBI taxonomy): Eukaryota > Metazoa > Chordata > Amphibia > Anura > Ranidae > Lithobates > Lithobates clamitans. Next base: position 350,118 of record JBBGZY010000075.1, on the reverse strand, counting down.
AACACACACAAAGAGAGAGAACAGTTGTGACTGATATTTATTAAAGGAAGCTCCTGCATAGAGACAATGTTTAAAACTGGATTACTGCACAGATCTAGAAGAAATACACAAAATACACCAGAATTTAGGTAACACTACACATACGTCTTGTACATACAGTAGACACTATTTGCTTATGCTGGAGTGCAGCTTTAATGTTAGTGTATCTTTTTATTTTAAAAAAGGCATAATTTAACCTGCATGAACAGACCCGGATGTGTGGGCCACTAACCTAATTGATAGGACCAAAGAGATACCCTTCTAAAAAGCACCCAGAACTGAATGATGCAACAACATGATTCAACATATTTGGTGTAATACCAAATATTGTGTTAGAGTAATGATATCATAGGGAGCACTGAGAAGACATTTCCCTTGTGTTAAATGCACATGTAAAGCCATGGCCCATTGGGGCTCCTTTTCAATTTTTCAACTGATAAGTAGAAGGGGGGAGATTTTGCCCTCCTATTAGGGATGACAAAGTTCTAAGATGAGGTGACAAAACACAGGACACCTAGATGCATTTAATTAACTGTAGAATAATACATGCTTTTGTGTTTTCTTTTCAACTATTTACAAATCATCATGCTGGTTGAGTAGATTTTGGGCCAAAGTAGTTTGCCCTGGACAGTGAGGGCCCCAAAAAGCCAGAGCTTACCAGGATTGATTTGATGTGTTTGGTTGGGATTCAACTTTTTTTTGAGGAGACCTACCAGAGCTCCCCCCAAAGCTGAAGGACATGAAGACTAGTATAAACAAAGTATGGGACATTACACCTTGGATACCAACCCTTATGCGATTAGCAGTGTTGCAAGGGGGTGGGGCCTTAAAAAAAATTGCACATTTTATTGAAAAGAGATGTTAATAAAAAAATGTTTGCACCTAAAGATAGTGTGTTAAAAATAGGGTGACTCCTTTATAACTATTTGTGCGATGTGTTCTTTATTCAATAAAAAAATTTGGACTTAATTGAAAATCCATAGTGTGCTGGTAAATATTTAAAGCATTTGTAACCCCCCCCCCAAAAAAAAAATTGGATCCTGTTACTTTATAACATGTTAAACAGCACAGTGACCCCTTTAATCACCTGAAATACCTGGCTGATCCTGCCTGGTTCTGCCCTCCCCCTGTAAACCGACCACGTTTTATCATGGCCGATGAGCCCTGAAACCGTGGTCAGTTTACGCACCTCCATCATCCATAGCTATCTGCAGCTCTCCCCCTCCCTCCCTGACTGTCAGCTAATGACAGTGTCTGCCCCTCCCATCCTGCTGCTGAAATTACTGTGTAAATTACACACAATCCCCTCTGTTAGAAAACGTTCTATGCTCCAGTGTCTGTGCTTTGTAAAAAATATGCCCATTTCTACCTTATTTCACAGCGCCACGTGACTCCTCCCTGCTCTTCTCCTCTCTTCCCCTTCTCCCGACTGATGTCAGAGTGGGATTCTCGGCATCTCCCGCTGTAGCTGTCAGATCATGAGAGGGAGCAGGGTAAGGATAAAGAAATAGCAGAAAAAAAATTATCTGGGGAGAGAGAATACAGCCAAAGGGGAAAGTGAGGATCCCCAATTTAGACTTAAAGTGATTGTAAAGTCAGAAGGATTTTTTTTTTCTTAATGCATTCCATGCATTAAGATAAAAAACCTTCTGTGTGCAGCAGCCACTCCATCACCCCCTAATACTTACCTGAGCCTCATCTCTCTCCTGATTTCCACAAGTGCCTCAGCCATCTGGGACTCTCCTTCTGATTGGCTGAGATACAGCAGCAGCGCCATTGGCTCCCGCTGATGTCAACCAAAGTCAGTCAGCCAATCAGGAGAGAGAAGGGGTGGGGCCAGGGCTCCATGTATGAATGGACACAGGGAGTTGTGACTCGGCTCAGGTGCCCCCTGTGGTAGTGTGGTACCCCACCAGTGTATGGGTCCAGGATTCTCAACCAGGCAGGTTGAGGAGCTCCAGTGTATTTGCTTGTTTGGGAGGAAACTGGATTTTAGGTTTCCTAATTATTCAGTAAAGTCCACTTTGGGACCTGGAGCCCGGGGATTTTTTAGCGATCCGGGTTGGATGAAATCTCCAGTCCTGGGTCCGGGTTTTGAGACTCACCGGCACACTCATTGTTTAGATATGTGTGGGCCTGATGGCAGAGTCAGGACCATGGTTCTGGGCTCCACCCTCCCAAGGAGTTAAGGCTTGCAAGGGAGAACCCAGAGAGTGCAGGTGTGCACTGGAGTTGCCAGAGAGTGCAGGTGGCACTGAGAAAGCCAGAGACCCGAGCCTGAGGTCACTGACAGGAGTTGGGAGGGCAGTGGTGCTGCTGCTGAAGAGAGCCAGGTGGCTTGGCATTTTTCATTTATATTGTTGCTGTGGAAAGCTGAAACCCCTGCCTGGGCAACTGTTCTGTTATTGGACTTATTTTTCCTTTAATAAAAGTGGGGTAACAAGCCCTTAAATGGCACAACTGGCGTGAACTGGTAGGCTCTACATTAAAGCGGGGTTCCACCCAAATTTTGAACAATATCTGTATGTATTCTCTTCCTTGCCTAGATGCTGACATGCCATTTAAAATAATTTAAATCGCAGTAATTACCTTTTATTTTTCTATTCTTCTTTGCACTTCCTGGTTCTCCTCCCGTGGTAGTAGGCGTGTTTCTAGCCTCTCCCAGACTCCGCACAGTCTCCTGGGAGCTAGTCTCAGGCTTCCCAGGATGCCACTGAGCATGTGCGGGAATGAGCGGCGAATGCTGGGAGCACAGCATTCACCGCATCCAGGAAATAAATGCTTGTGGGCTTCAAATGCCCACAATGAAGATGGAAACTGCCTGCAGTGAATAATATAAGTTATTCTTTCCGACGAAATCTGACACAGGCAGACATATTACACACAATATGTGAGTATGTAATGCTGAGAAGAAAAGTTTGTGAATGAACTAAAAAAAAAAAACGATAGATAGGTGGACCCCCACTTTAAGCTAAACAACCCCCAATATTATACCCCATAGCAAGCTGCTTGCTGTGGGGACACTCGACAGGATGGAGGGGCCAGGAACAGCGAAGAACAACCCAAAAGGAGAAGGATCTGGGCTGCTCTGTGCAAAACCAACTGCACAGAGGAGGTAAGTATAACATGTTTGTTTTGTTAGGGGGAAAATAGGGGAGTTTACAATCAATTTAAAGCCAGCTTAAAATGTATTATATGTGCATGCATATCATGGTATGCATTTGCACAATATTAAAATATATTTTTTAAGGTTTCCTTTATGATAAGTGTACATGGGATTTTAAAAAGATGTTGCCTTTACATATTATTATGCATAAGTGAAACTGTTAACCACTTCAGTCCCAGAAGGATTTACCCCCTTCCTGACCAGAGCACTTTTTACGATTTGACACTGTGTCGCTTTGACTGCTAATTGCGCGGTCATGCAATGCTGTACCCAAACGAAATTTGCGTCCTTTTGTTCCCACAAATAGAGCTTTCTTTTGATGCTATTTGATAACTTCTGCGGTTTTTATTTTTTGCGCTATAAACTGAAAAAGACTGAAAATTTTGAAAAAAAAAGATATTTTCTACTTTTTGTTATAAACAAAATACAAAAAACTCAATTTTAGTCATACATTTAGTCCAAAATGTATTCAGCCACATGTCTTTGGTAAAAAAAAAATGTCAATAAGCGTATATTTATTGGTTTGTGCAAAAGTTATAGCGTTTACAAACTAGGGTACATTTTCTGGAATTTATCTCATTTCTTGAGGTGCTAAAATGGCAGGGCAGTACAACCCCCCCCCCCCAAATGACCCCATTTTGGAAAGTAGACACCCCAAGGAAATTGCTGAGAGGCATGTTGAGCCCATTGAATATTAATTTTTTGTCCCAAGTGATTAAATAATGACAAAAAAAAATTACAAAAAGTTGTCACTAAATTATATTTTGCTCACACAGGCCATGGGCATATGTGGAATTGCACCCCAAAATACATTTAGCTGCTTCTCCTGAGTATGGGGATACCATATGTGTGGGACTTTTTGGGAGCTTAGCCGCGTACGGGGCCCCGAAGACCAAGCACCGCCTTCAGGATTTCTAAGAGCGTAAATTTTTTATTTCACTTCTCACTACCTATTACAGTTTTGAAGGCCATAAAATGCCAGGACAGTTCAACCCCCCAAATGACCCCATTTTGGAAAGTAGGGGGTGCTTTTTTTTTTTTTTTTTTTTTTCTTTTTAATCTTATTTTTAAACTGTTCCTTTCATTTTTTTTATCATTTTTATTGTTATGTCAGGGAATTTAAATATCCCATATGATAGCAATAGGTAGTGACAGGTACTCTTTTTTGAAAAAAATGGGGTCTATTAGACCCTAGATCTCTCCTCTGCCCTCAAAGCATCTGACCACACCAAGATCAGTGTGATAACATGCTTTCCCAATTTCCCATTGGCGCTGTTTACATCCGGCGAAATCTAAGTCATGAAATGCTCGTAGTTTCCGGTTTCTTAGGCCATAGAGATGATTGGAGCCATTCTGGTCTCTGACCAGCTTTATGGTCAGCTGTCGGAATCACCGGCTGCATTCTCAGGTTCCCTGTTGGGACAGGAGAGCCAGAGAAAAACATGGAAGACGGTGGGAGAGGGGGACATTTCCTCCCTCTGCTTGTAAAAGCAGTCTAGAGGCTAATTAGCTGTTAGGATTGCTTTTACATGAATGCCAACTGCTGGCTGAAAAGAATGATACCAAGATGATACCTAAACCTGCAGGCATCATTGTGGTATAACCACTCAAAGTCCAGCAACATACCAGTACATTGCTGGTCCTTGTTGGGCATATATTGTAATCTTTTTTTTTTCATGCAGCCTGTGGGCTGCATGAAAAAAAGAGATTGATTGGTGGGTATACCCACCATTAGAATACCTCCCTTCATCCACCCACTTCTAATGATGGGCATACATGCACCATTTATATATGCTGAAGCATGGGGGCATCCGCCACAAAAGTTAGGAGCAAATTGCTCCTCCGCCCCTGCTGCCCCATGCTTCGACATATATCACCTCCGCTGGAGTCATGGCTTTTTATATTGTGGGAGCAAACGCTGTCGCTGTCAAGATAAATAAATCTGTGCTGCAGCTGAATGACGTACCTGAAAACAAAAAGATGGTTAACAATAAAACACAGTAAACAGTAAGGTATAAAAAATTGCATACCTGAAGAGCAAACATGATAAAACATAATAACAATAAAACAGTGCAGAATAGAATACAGTAAAAAAGAGCAGAACAATAGAGAGAGAATAGAGAGAGAGAGAACAATAAAACGACAACTATTTTTGTTTTTTTATTTTATATATTTTTTTGTGTTTTTTTTTTTTTACACTTTTTTATGTAACTGTAACTTTTATAACTGCAACCGGTTCCAGGTTTGGGTCTGTCAAAATGTGATGGCATTTTGGGAGACCTTGTGAAAGTGTGCCTAGTCTGTGCAATGCTGTACCCTACTCTAATACTCAACTAGTGTATGGTAGCGTTCAAAACATTCACCAATGCAAAGACCAGGATTGTCAGGACAGGAGGGACAATAATAGCGGGTGTCAAGCCTATATCCGCGCTTGCTGCAGACACAACATCTTTTTTGGGGGCATTCGTTGGGGAGGGGTACTCGGGAGGACATAAAGAAAATGCCTCTCATGCAGCCGACTGCATTTGGTTGGGGATGTGAATGGGGGAAGTACGGGTGCTGCAGAAGTGGTGGGTTCCCAATTAGGATTGGCGAATGCAGCAGAAAGGGCATTATGGGCACGACGGGCCTGTGTTTGTCTTCTTCTTGGTGGCAGCGGGACACTACTTGTGCTTGCCACCTCACCAGCTTGAACTGCACTTATGGGGCTCGCCACATCACCAAGTGTTACTGCAGTGCTGGTTTGACTACAAGCGGGGTGTACTAGGCCGCTGGTGCTTGCCAGTTCACCAAAACACTACCAAAAAAACTGTTAGCGATCGCAGGGACGCTGCCTGGGGCGTCACAGACCCTATCTGACCCTAAAACCTAACTTATATCACCGCCGGGCGATCAGGGTTAGGTAATAAACAGCGGATGCCCTGACACTATAAAAAATAAACGAACTAACCAGCATCACCCGTAACAGTTATACGGTGATCACTGGTGAAAAGGTTAACTAGGGGACAATCAAGGGGTTAAAACCTTAATTAGGTAGTATATAGGGGTCCCTGACGCTATAAAACGCTGATGAGGAACCTATATATTTACCTCCATAACTAGCATCACCAGTTACACTAATACAGCGATCAGAAAAACGATTGCTTAGTGACACTGGTGATGGGGGGTGATCAAGGGGTTAAAACTTTATTAGGGGTGTTAGGGGGGTACCCTAGACCTAAAGGGGGCTAACAATAACTGCCCTACCACACTAATTGTCACAAACTGACACCAATGCAATAATCAGGAAAAAAAAACTGCTTGGTGTCATTGTGACGGGGGGGGGGGGTGATTGGGTGGTGATCAGGGGTGATCAGGGGGTGATGGGGGGTATAAAGTGTGCCTGGTGTGTTTTACTGTGTGTGTATGTGTTGTGCACTCACATCGATGTCTTCTCTCCTCGGCGCCGGAACGGAAAATACCGAGCCGAGTAGCGATGACATCACTTCCTCTGCTGCTGTTTACTATACAGCAGCAGAGGAAGAATCTCATTCGTGGGGAGCAATCGCGAGGGGGTGGCCACGAAAAAGTGGTCTCGCCCTCAGCCTGGATCGCTCCCCTAATGAAGCCTCTGTCACCAGGTATGTGATTTTGCCTGCCCGTGCCATTCTGCCACAGTATATCTGCGTTAGGCGGTCAGCAAGTGGTTAATGTCTGAATTTGTTTTTTGGAGCAGATACTGTATCCTTAACTTGGTTGCGATTGCAGAGTACCTGTTTAACATAGAGGGCATTCACTAGCTGAATGTAGGCTCTAATAAGAGCAGATGCACAGGGTCTAAAGAACCACATGGTTCTTGCCAGAGCATCCTGCAGGGGATGATAGACTTTGCTGCAGACTAGTCCCAGGTTGCAGCCCTCAGTTGCACTCAACATGGCAACAGCTGACAGCAGGGAGAAATGAAATGTGGTACAAAATCAGCAGGCAAGCTTGTGGCCAATAGCCAAAAGGTCAGAGAAGGCAGATAACAAGGATCATTAAGAAACAGGCAAATATCATGGCAGGTGGACCACAAGGATTTTCGAGAAATAGGTGGAGGTGAATCAGCACTGGAAAAGAAGTCACAACAACAGAAGCCTAAGAACAGATACTTAGAGGGGTGTTTTCCCAGACATAAACTCGCAGTGGAAGTATTCACATGTCTAAACCTTATTACTTAAAAAGACCGAATGCAGTTTTCTGGGAATTTAGAAAGCTGTTAAACAGATGAGCAGGAACAAAATATGGTAAATTGGTGTGAAAAAGCAGATTGATACTACAGAGATTCAGTTGCAAAATAAATAACTGTGAACAGTGACACAAGTTTTGAAGACAGCGAACTGCAACAACAGTGACACCAGGATAACTCTGGATAAACAGGTCATCTGAGAATTTAGTAAGAATTTGTCCTTTAAAAAGAACAGTTGGTTTTTATTGTTGGATACTAGGTGACATTGCATTTGGTTCATACAATGAGGATTAGTACCAATGCGGTAAGGTTGGCATTTACCATGTTAAGTTTGCGGTTGGAGGCTATTTATGCATTTGGTCAAGTTTAGGATTATGGATTAACAATAAGGGTTAATCTATAGTTGGAGTTTGGTTTAAAGGGGAAAAGTGTTAGGTGAATCTTTAGCAATAGGTTAATGCCGCGTACACACGATCGGAAATGGCGCTAGCAAAACTCTGATGAGAGCTTTTTGTCTGAAAATGCGATCGTCTGTATACAATTTGGACGCGCAAAAAAATCATGCATTCTCAGAATCAAGTGCGAGAAGGAAGCGCTCGTTCTGGTAAAACGAGCGTTTCTAATGGAGATAGCACATTCGTCACGCTGTCAATTTTTGGATCTTTTAATGCAGCGCATTCTTTTGTTCTTTATAATGCTAGAAGAATGAATTTGTTATGCTGCTGATATTCACACAGAGTTCTCACAAACTTATTTCTTTATTATTTCTCGTGATCTCCTGAATAATCTTTTTTGTTTTTAAAGCCAGATCTCCATAATAATGTTTATTTATTTTTTATAGTCATTTTTTTAATCAAGATCTCCTGTTTTTTGAATATTTTTAAATTATTTTATAGTGATCTCCATATGTTTTTTTTTGTGTGTGTGTGTCAAGTTTCCACAACAACATTATTATCTTGTATTTTTAAAGCTCAAGGAGGTTGGTTGGTGTCCCTTGTTAATTTAAAATTGTATTTTTAAAATGTACCTGCCTACTCACAAACAAACTGTCCTTTTTGAAGAAAAAAACATAGGCAAGTATTTTCATATAAAAAAATCTACATTTATTCTGGCTCATAACAAAATAAAGAGGAAGGCAACGCTGGAGAAACTGCTTGAATTTGCGAAGCCTTTGTACCCAAGGGCACACATCAACTCTTTGTAACTAAAAATTGGTAGCCTGAGAAGTCCATATAATAGGGAGCACAATCTTGTTCAGGACTCCCAGAGATCAGAAACAGCAGCAGATGACATATATGTCCCCAGGCTGTGGTACTACAACAGCCTGCGTCTTCTGTCAGAGCAGACTGAACCCAGGCCATCACTTTCTTGTCTTCCCTGCAGCCTTCCCTCCACGCTTCCCTGCAGCCTTCCTTGGAGGCTGTGGCTCTGGAGGTGGACTTGTGGCAGGAGGAGGAGGAGGAGGAGGAAGATGGGCGAGCACACATAAGTGCATGTTCTCACTAATTTGGCCCCTCAACCCCTTCCGAAGGGACTGAAAAATAAGATTCTCAGGCATGAAGCATTAGCCCTCCTGCATTTGCTGCAATTTTGCAGCTACATCGCAGACATAGGCCTCTTCAGCGTTGGGGGATGTTTTCAGGGCGCATTAGCCTCCCTAATGAGGCCCAGTGCTGCCTCCTCCACGTTACTCCCCTTCCTGGCCCTTTTTGTTGTAAGGTGGAGGGGAGGCAACTGGGATTGTGTGAGGCTACTGGGCCTGGTCACCTTCTGGCTGACACTTACCCCCACCTCCTCCTGGCTTCCACATTCCAGAGCCTTGTCCTGGCTGAGATCTACCTGTGTATGAAAAAGGGACATAGTTGTAGTTTTTGGTTCATCAATCACACACAATTTTCAGCTCATGACTGTTGCAAATTGAATGTTAATAAATAGAAAAGACTATCATTCTGAGCCCAGCATTTTTCATTCTTGTCCCAATCATTTTTGCCCCCTACTGTCTATTGATATGTCAAAACCTTTTTGTTCAATCATTCATTTGTTAGCAATAATAACATCTAGTTAACAACAATAACTTTCGGAGAATAAATATGTTCAAAAATACTATACCTGGCTCCAGCTGGGCTCCTCAACTTCTTCCAGGATGGAAGGGCCAGGTTGGTCCTCGGAAGCCTCAGCTGGGGTTGAGGGAAGGGTGGATGGAAGTGTAGAAAGTTATTCCCTAGCTTCAATCTGGTCTTCCAGAAACCGCATCCTGTTGTAGTACCACAGACTGGGTACATACACATCCTTTGCTGCTGCTCCTGATCTCATTGAAGCCTGGACGCTATTAAGCTCCTTCCTATTCGTGCTTCTCAAGCTACCAATTTTCTTATCCACAAACTCGATGTCTGCCTTGGGGACCTGCGTCTTCACAAATTGCAGCATTTTCTCCAGCGATGCCTTCCTAGCTGGTTTATTTCGATATAAGGGGTTTTTAACACCCCACAAATTTCTCATATCCCTGTATCTGTCTATGAACTGGCCCATGAATTCAGGGTCTTTGAATTGTTTCATATTTGCTGCAAGACAAAACACAAGACAAAAACACTAATATCAGGCTAAACTTTCCTAATCGTATCCCAATATAAGCCTCAATCTCAAATCAGTATAGGCCACTGATGTCCCAAGTTAAAATGTTACCTTCATTAGAATGTTCGGCTCTATCTCCACTCACAGATCATATGCACAACACACGCGTGTTAGCTTTATACACACTGCACATGCGTAAAACTCCGCCAGCGTAGCCCGTCTCTGACGTACTTTCTCAATTATTCCCCGCCCCTTCTCTTTCGTTGCAGTGGGAGAGGAACATGGCGGGGACACAGCAGGTGCATGATAATAGCAGTAACAAGGAGGAAAGCCCAGAGTCCAAAACATTCCGATACCGCAGGAGATTTAAGACCTTAAATATGGCCTTTGTAGAGATGGTGGAGATGGTGGACATCTTGAAGAGGGCCGACTATGACGGGAAGTATGGACCGTACCTAAACCCAAATGTGAGAAAGGCCAAGATCATGACTAAAGTTGTGAAGAGTCTGCACAGGAATTTTGGGGTACGACAATCCAAGGAGCAATTGAGGAAACACTGGTCAGACCTGAAATTGAGGGAGCAGGATCAGTACAGAAGGATCAAGAAAGTGCTTCTAAAAAGTAAGTAGTTGTCTTGTGTTCTGATTATTATTAATACTTACATCCTGCTCCATGTGCTTTTCTTTACTGTTGTACAGTTTAAAATGGTTACTTTCATGTTCATGGGCACAGTAATCGGTCGTAGGAAACATCGACAACAACTAAATACAATGTTTTGGGCAGATACAGGGTTAACTACATTTAGTCATGCTAATTTGTATTAAAATAAGTTTAGGACATTGTTGTCTAGATGTGTTTGAAAGTAGAAAGAATTGCAAACTTGAATAAAGTGTAATGTAAGGAGCAGCTCAGAGCAGCTGTTTATACATCTGGACTCAGGAGCACTAGTGTGGGACACAAGAACAAACTTTTTAGGGTGTTCCACACAGGTACTCCACGGATACTTGGGGTGTCTCCATGTGTGAAACTTGTCCAAAAAAAGTAATTATGCCAGCTTTAGTAAGTGAAAAAAATCATGTCTTCAGCTTGGAATTCTGCCAAAACAGACAATTGTGCCCCACTTCCAAACAATGTTTCATATTCCTATTTCTGGCCTCAAATATCTGTGTGCTAAGTATACCTTTTGTTTCATTCTCATAGGGGAGAAAAGACTCCGGACGTCTGAGGACACCAGGAAAACCCCCGCTCCTGAAGAAGGGAAACAGTAGACACCACAACCTGAGGATGTGGAGGAAGGAGAGGTGGTTGAAATTGTCACCACAACAGGTGAGTGTCTGAGACCACAGATTCAGGTAATAGATGTACGCCTGCATATTTATAATACATGGTGTGTATTTTTTCTTTTAGGTGATGTGCATGTTGTGGAAGAACAATCTACTCATTTCACGACTGACAGTGTACAAAGGCTAATCCAGGACATAATGTTTTGTAGTCAGGATTTAGACCTCATCAAGCAAAAAACAAATGACATAGAACAAAAACTGAAGAACTTGATTGATGTACTAGGAAGAATATAAAGAACAACAAAATGACATCATTTTCAATTTTTGGGGACCAATAATTTTCAATTTTTTTACGCATTTTAAAAGCCAAACTTTGAAGATACACACAGTGTGTCAACATGTGCTATCTGCCATCAGGAGATATCAATGTATGCCTTTTGTGAGTGCAACCCCTTCCTCGTAACTTAAGTAGGTGAGAGGAAGTGGTTGCACCCCCAAAACACGTCCATTGATCCCCATGATGGAAGATAGCACATGTTGACATTAGGCATAGGATCAGGAGGGAAATCCCTAGTTTGACTCCCAATTTGTGTGCATCTACAAAAATATCAACACACTTTTGCCACTATAATGTCCGATGTTGCCTTCAGTTTTTCAATGTTGAACTTTGTAAGTTTCTGAGTTGTGTATGTTATGTTTTGAAACATGCCTGTTTATGTACTAAAAAAAATATTTTCAAGGTAAAACTTAAAAAAATATGTTTAAAAAAAAAAAAATTAGAACGCACATGTGAATGTGCACGGAGTAAAAGGTTTTATACTCAACAATGTGTGGCTTCTTCTTTCAATGCTCAATACCATTTTTTGTATTAAATTAGTGTTTACAGTGACAATGGGTGTTATTTAAACCACTTGGCACTACAAGTGCACTAGGAGAACCTAGGAGACAGCTCAAAGAAACACAAGCAGTAAATCAAAATCAAGATTTGATCAGATCAATTTTTTTTATATCTAAAATAATTACAAATTTGTTGACATAGCAATGGCCCCCCTACCCATAAAATAATCTACATATTTTTGACGCACTTCAGGGGCGCTTTGGGGGGCAAGCCAGGATGGCCAGTTTCCAGGGCCGTCAGTGGATTTTCTAGAAGTCCGGCCTCAGGCCCAACTGAGGCAACATAATTCGGAGCATTTCTCTTCAAAAAGTTGTGAAGTATGCAGCATGCTAGAAATATGTGGTTAAGTTTGAACTCCGCCATATTAATAGCCATAAGAAATAGGCGGAAATGGCTGGACATTATCTCAAAGGCATTCTCCACGACTCTTCTGGCTCTGGCCAGCCGGTAATTAAAAACTCTCTTCTCTGGGGTGAGGGTCCTCTGGGGGAATGGCCTCATCAGGTGATCACCCAGACCAAATGCTTCATCAGCGATAAAACAAATGGGAGTCCTTCCACGTTCTCTTCCGCAGGTGGCAATCCCAAGCCACCACTCTGGAGATGTTGGTAGAATTCGGTCTGGGTAAAGACTCCACAATCCGACATCCAGCCATTCTTCCCCACGTCCACATAGAGAAACTCGTATGTCGCCGACACCATCACCATCAACACAATACTATGAAACCCCTTATAGTTAAAATAGTATGACCCCAAGTGGGGTGGTGGGGCGATGTGGACGTGCTTCCCATCAATTGCCCCTCCGCAGTTGGGAAAGTCCTAACGATGAGCAAATTGGGAAGTCACGATCTGCCATTCCTGTGGTCTTGAAGGAAACTGTGGAGTCAAAAAAGAAAAAATAATTATTAGTACTTTTGCACATAACATTGCAAGCAGATTAGACACAAACATTCTTGGCCAACATCAGTATAACATTTATTTTAAGGAGTATTTAAAGACAAAAATATAAGGTCCACTTATCAGATTCCTCACCCCCTCTGATGGCCCATTGGAAACATTTTAGGGGGTGAGGGTTATGAATGAGTTTTGGACCCCAAAAAAAAGCCTCCGGCACTCTGCCTGAATTTAAGGACAACAATAACATTTGGACACATTTTAGGGGGTATTTAAGGTAAAGTACTACAATTTCAGCTGACAAAATACATATTTAAGTGATTAGGCTAGGTGTATATAGGCCCAAGATAGCATGCTGGGGAGGTTAGTGAAGGAAAATATGCATGAAGGACAAAAAAGGAGCATTAAAAGCTTCCAGCATGCATAAGGACAAAGGGGACATTGACAGCATATTACAATCATGGTAATTAGGGAATGATAAAAGAAATACAATACATTAGCATACATTAAATACATAAAATGTGATGTTAAAGGAGAAACTTACCCTAATATAGTCCTTCTGCAGGACCTATATGATGGCAGAACAGGTCTCTGGAATAATGATTCCCAGAGCCAGGGGGGAGATGCCTGCAGAGAACATGAGGTCCTGTAGACTTCTCCCTGTTGCCAAGTACCGCAACGTGGCGACTAGGCTCTGCTCCGGAGTGATGGCTTGCCACATGCAGGTGTCCTGCTTCGTAATATAAGGGGACAGCAAAGCCAACAGACGGTGGAAAAGGGGGTCCCTCATCCGGAGAAAATTTCTGAAATCATATGGATCTCACGCAGCAAAGTCATATGAGAGAATTGGGCATGCTGGAGAAACCAATTCTTGGTCCATGAACTCCTCCCCACCCTGTTCATGGACTGGGCTTGGGTCAAAGCAAGAACCCCAACACCAAGCCCCCGCACAGCACAAACTCTACGACAAGCACGTACCCACAACATGGCTTCAAAATGGTCGGCTGGTCAGAACGAACTAACAGAACGCACTGAAAAACAGAAAGGCCTGTGAAGAGTGAGCTGAAAATCAGAAAGGAGCGGACAAGAACGCACTGAAAAACAGATACGAACTGACTACGCGCACTGAAAACCAGATACAAACCCACAAGCACAAACTGAAGAGCAGTAACGGACTGAAAAGCACGAAAGCTGAAAAGCGCGAATCGTCTCTCACCAAACTTCTACTAACACGAGATAAACATGAGATTAGCAGAAGGAGCCCAAAGGGTGGCGCACTGGGTATTGAACTTCTGTTTTCTAGTCCCGTCTTACGTGTTGTACGTCACCGCGTTCTTGACGGTCGGAATTTGGTATGCAAGGCAAGCTTGAGCGGAATTCCGTCGGAAAAGCCATCCAAGTTTTTTGAGACGGAAATTCCGATCGTGTGTACGCGGCATAAGGGTAAGGTGTTAGGGGTTAATTCCTGTCAGTAAACAGTTTTAACATTAAGTGCATATCAGGTGAGCGCAAAAGTGATTATCAATGTGCTTTTTAACCTTCATTTTTCAGTCCCAGAATGGAGACAGTTGATGGGCGAGTTGTATTGTTTAACTGCAATAGAGAAAAGCAAGGTCACTAACCTGGCTATGTAATCTTGACAGGTGCCTACACAGTGCGTGCATGAGTTTTATGAATGTATTTAGTTGTTTGGCTGGTGTTCAGCTGTATGTTTTATGGTCAGACTAAGGAAACTTGTGCCCTGAATATGGACAATAAACTGTTTACCTATTCTAACAAGCAGTAAAACAGTTTTAAAACAAGCCACCCCTGACATTTCTATCTTTAAATCACTTCAAAAGAAAATAATTAAAACCAGCAAACATTATTTTATTTTTTTAAAGCAGAGACCCTACAGAATAAAATGGTGGGTTTTGAAATTTTTTAGATCAAACAGTATTTACGCAGCGGTTTTTCAAACAATTTTTTGGGGGAAATATTACTTTAATGAATTGTAATGAACACAATATACAGTAATGTATAAGCCAGCTTAACTGTTCAGCCTGTTAAGGGATGCCAGTGATGCATATAACAATCTCATAGGAGCCTCGGACCCGATCATGCAGTATACCAGAAAGAAGAGGAAACAAACTCATTGTGCAGCGTTCAGTTAAAAGCACAAGATAGGACACTCTCCACTAGTGCTAATATGTCGCTGCTATTCCTTGCCTTGCCTGAGGTATGTTTCATTCAATAGAACATATTCTGTGAGGCAGTAGGGGACAGCAGTGTTCACATTACTTCCTTAAATAGAGTAAAGGCGTTCACCACTAGAGGGCAGCAGTTGAGCTGGCTTATAAGGTAAATATTTATTCCTGTGCTACCATGTAAGGGGGGATCAAGATGGAACTGCTGCAAGCACCGAATAGGGGTCAATCCATACCCATATGTAGTAAATAGAGTGAGGGTTGGTGCTGCGCTGTTTGACAGATAATTAAAATAGAGAGAAAGAATCATGCTGCTAAAGGTAGCAGTAAACATAAAACAAATGCAATTTCATACAAATAATAAATGGCAAATATGACTGGTATCAAAGAGAGAGAGAGAATCGTGCTGCTAAAGGTAGCAGTACACATAAAACAAATGCAATTTCATACAAATATTAAATGGCAAATGTGACTGGTATCAAAGTGCACAGTGCATGAAAAATTACTACTGATATCAAAGTGCAAGGTGCATAATAAATGCTAAAAGTGCAATAATACTTCTGTATCTTAGTTATGTGCAAGAAAAATATATAAAAAAACAACACCAACTATGCAAAGTCGCAAAGTCAACTGTGCAAAAAATACGCAAATCATTTCTTGTGCAAATTGCAAATATCTTGTGCAAAATCCAACAAAATGTGCAAAATAGAAAATAAAAATTGAGTCCAGTGCTGTGCAAAAATGCAATAGTACTGAGTGCAATGCAATAAAGTCCAATTGAACGATGCAAATTGCAATATATTTCTTTTCTTCTTTGTGCAATAAATATTCAAATGTGCCAAACACAAGGTTCTGAGGAATGTATGTTTCCTCTTCGTGGAAAAATACACACTAGTGAGAGTGGCCACTTACCTTGCGGTAATGAGGTATAGATCAGTAATCGCTGCTTCTCCCTTATGTTCCCGGATAGGTCGGGCTCTGTAAAGTGTCTTTGTCTCTCTGTGGTAGCACGGAGAGGTAATAAGAGAAGAAAGAGGGGGGTTTCAGATAGTGTAGTATGTTTAAACAACGTAGTTTTATTAATAAACAAACTCAGGGTACTCGCATAACAAATGGATTAAAAGGACCTTGCTCCACAAGCAGCGAGTTAGTTTGCCAGCATCAGCCTGAGTGCCTTTCCTTCCCAAAAAAGGACCCCCCTCTTTCTTCTCTTATTACCTCTCCATGCTACCACCGAGAGACAAAGACACTTTACAGAGCCCGACCTATCCGGGAACATAAGGGAGAAGCAGCGATTACTGATCTATACATATATGCGGTTACCTCATTACCGCAAGGTAAGTGGCCACTCTCACTAGTGTGTATTTTTGCAGGAAGAGGAGACATACATTCCTCAGCACTTTGTGTTTGGCATATTTGAATATTTATTGCACAAAGAAGAAAAGAAATCTATTGCAATTTGCATAGTTCAATTGGACTTTATTGCATTGCACACAGTACTATTGCATTTTTTGCACAGCACTGGACTCAATTTTTATTTTTATTTTCTATTTTGCACATTTTGTTGGATTTTGCACAAGATATTTGTACTTTGCACAAGAAATTATTTGCGTATTTTTGCACAACTGACATTGCGACTTTGCACAGTTGATGTTGTTTTTTATATATTTTTCTTGCACATATCTAAAATACAGAAGTAATATTGCACTTTTAGCATTTATTATGCACCTTGCACTTTGATATCAGTCTCAGTAGTAATTTATCATGCACTGTGCACTTTGATGCCAGTCACATTTGCCATTTATTATTTGCATGAAATTGCATTTGTTTTATGTGTACTGCTACCTTTAGCAGCACGATTCTCTCTCTCTCTTTGATACCAGTCACATTTGCCATTTATTATTTGTATGAAATTGCATTTGTTTTATGTGTACTGCTACCTTTAGCAGCACGATTCTCTCTCTATTTGAATTATCTGTGAACAGCGCATCACCAACCCTCACACTATGAGCTGGCTTATACCTGAAGTGAGGGGTGAATACTCACTAACACGTGTACAGGCCATGAAAGGTCTTAATAAGAAGATATTTTCGTCTAATCTATTCCTTGGGGAGCGTGATGTGATACACCTGTTGTTAATTGGAAGAACACCACCCTTTTTTCACCTAAGGATTAACTGGTGTTTGGACACTTTCATCACTTTAACATACCTTATGGTTTTTGGACTATGCTTTGGAATTTAATGGTTTATATCCTCTGATATCACTATATTGAGGAAAGATTTTATCACTATTTTGACAGCGCAACATTTTCTTTATTTATTTGTTTATATGGTGTGTACATATTTATGAGTGCTGCTGTTGTGTCATATAATATCAATCAGAATTAGCTCACTAAGTGCAATTTTCCCCTCTTATATTACTTGGGAAATTAGCACATATTTTAAGCTTCTTGAAAGCCCAAAGGTACTCTTTTGGTTTGTGGTCTCCTCTATGCATTTAGGCTGTGAAAAAGTCTCGCTCATATGCTATCCCCATACTCAGGAGCCATAGCAGAATGTGTTTTAGGTTGTAATTGTAAGTATTCCAATTCTGTGTGTGTGAGGAATAACTTGTTAAAATGACATTTCATGTATTTCATTTACCAAAAAAATTATGAAAAAAAAATTACAACTTCAAAAATCTCTACATAACTCTTATGCCCCGTACACACGGTCGGACATTGATCGGACATTCCGACAACAAAATCCTAGGATTTTTTTCGACGGATGTTGGCTCAAACTTGTCTTGCATACACACAGTCACACAAAGTTGTCGGAAAATCCGATCGCGCTAAACGCGGTGACGTAAAACACGTACGTCGGGACTATAAATGGGGCAGTGGCCAATAGCTTTCATCTTTTTATTTATTCTGAGCATGCGTGGCACTTTGTCCGTCGGATTTGTGTACACACGATCGGAATTTCCGACAACGGATTTTGTTGTTGGAAAAATTTATATCCTGCTCTCAAACTTTGTGTGTCGGAAAATCCAATGGAAAATGTGTGATGGAGCCTACACACGGTCGGAATTTCCGACAACAAGGTCCTATCACACATTTTCCGTCAGAAAATCCGACCGTGTGTACGGGGCATTAGTAAATACCTTTGACTGTCTACTTTCCAAAAGGAGTCATTTTGGGGATATTTGTATTGTCCTGGCATTTTAGGCTTCAAGAAATGAGACAGGCAGTCAGTACATCAAGACTGAAGGTGATTAATTACCACCATCTATGGCAAAATAATGATTTAAAATTAATTTGGGTACAGTGTTACATGACTGGGTAATTGCCATTCAAATTGTGACTGTGCTGAAATCTGAAAAATGACCTTGGCAGAAAAGAGTCTGGACTTGAAGTGGTTAAAGTTGATTGCACTGCTTGTTCAGAATATGTAAATCATTTAGTACAGTTTCACTATAAGGTTAGGACAGGGGTGGACTGATAACTCATGGGGCCCCCGGGCAATAAGAGATTATGGGGCCCCCCGGCAATCAGAGATTATGGGGCCACACAGTATACACACACACAGTATACAATCACACAGTATACACATACATGTACACACAGTATACACAGACAGATGTAAAAAAAACAGATTTATACATACTGTCCCTGGTTTTACTGAGGCTGGCAACCCTGATGGGGCCCCCTATGGGTCCAGGGCCCTCGGGCAGTGCCCGAGTCGCTCAATGGACAGTCCGCCCCTGGGTTAGGAGACAGAGCATGCAGTGCCTTTTTTGGTAGTAAATCTCCATGCAAATACTCTATAATGTTCTCCTGACACCAAAAACTTTTGTTTTTTACATCTGCATAAATTGTGCTCCATCATTATTTCACACTGCTCTTTATTGATTTGTGAGAGTTTGAGTTGTTACTGACTGGCTGAATGACACAATTGCAGCAGCAATAGTGTGTTATATCGTAGATTTACCCACAGTACCTTTTAAAAATGTCCTGATGAAGCAGGTTGAATACCTGGGAAATGCATTGAGAATTGCCTTCACTCCTCTGCAAGAATTAGCTTAAAAGACTGTGAATCAACTTGTATAATAATGAATTTATACTTGTAGTAGCCGAACAGTGGGTTGTGAGGTTTTAGGAGGTAAATCTAATTTATGCGTTTTAGAATTGAATTCAATATTTGCGCAACTTAAGTAATGTTTTAATTAATGTTTTAAGATTTTAAAGATATGTTACCAATGTCGGGGTATAAACTCTGAGTGCATTGGCCACTGATACATCAACTAAAAATAAGCAATGGAAAGACTGAATAAAACTGACTTGAAAGAAGGATTAGAACCAAATTGAACTCTGAGCAAAGAAGAATTTAAAATGAAGATGGCTAGATAACTGCTGCACAGATTAAATAGGTGTTAATGGTAGGCTTAGCATTCACTTAAAATGCCACAATCTTTGCTGCTGTTAAACCATTATAATTATTATTTATTGAATTTGTAGCAAAAATTGATAGTGTATACACTTTGGACTATTGAAACTGACAATAAAACTTTTGTAATAGAAACATTGATAAAATGTACCTAAATGTGTAGGTGTGAAGGTGTGCAGCTTTATTGAACCTAATTTTTGATATGACTTAATTTTAGAATGTAGGATGCTTTCTAAAATTGTTGATAGTAAATTGTAAAGCTATAGATCAACTACAATATGAGGGAAGATGTATTACTCATTGCTTTTACTATTTTCCCAATACTTTATCATATGTAACATTCCATAATGCAGAATATATTGATTGTTGTTTAACCACTTCAATACAGGGCACTTTCCCCCCTTCCTGCCCAAGCCAAATTTCAGGTTTTAGCGCTGTTGCTTTTTAAATGACAATAGCGTGTGGTTATGCAACACTGTACTCCCAAACAAAATTTTTATCATTTTGTTCGCACAAATAGAGCTTTCTTTTGGTGGTATTTGATCACCACTGGGGTTTTATTTATTTTTTTAAACAAATAAAAAAAGACAGAAAATTTTGAAAAAATAAAAGTTTTTCTTGGTTTCTTTTATGAAATTTTGTAAATAAGTAAGTTTTCTCCTTCACTGATGGGCACTGATGAGGCAGCACTGATGAGGTGGCACCAATGAGGTAGCACTGATTATGGGCACTAATATGCAGCACTAATAGGTGGCACTGATATTCAGCACTGATGGGCATTGATAGGTGGCACTGATGGGCACTCATAGGTGACACAGATGGGCACTGATAGGCAACACTGATGGACACTGAAAGGTGGCACTGATGGGCACTGATAGGAGGCACTGATGAGCACTGATGGACACTGATAGGTGTCACTGGGCACTGATAGATGGCACTGATAGGCATCACTGATGAGGAGGCACTGGCAGGCATTACTGATGGGCACTGTTTGGCATAATTTATGGGCACTGATTGGCATCCCTGGTGGTCCTGGGTGGCATACCTGGTAGTCATCATTGGTGGGCATCCCTGGTGGTCCTGGGTGGGCATCCTGGGGGGGGCTGTGATGATAATCAATCAGCGCAGACGCCCCCTGTCAGGAGAGCATCAGATCGGCTTTCCTCTACTCACATCTTTCAGACGTGATAGAGGAAAAGCCAATGCATGGATTTTCCTGTTTACACTGTAATCAGCTGTGATTGGACACAGCTGATAACGTGGTAAAGAGCCTACATAAGAGGCTCTTTACTGGGATTAAAGATGCCAGTAAAGAGGGATCGAAGATGCGGTGTGTCCGACTGACACACCACACCATCGATCACCGCGCTGCGCGCCCCAGTGGGCACGTGCTCGCGGCTTATCCTGCTGGATGTCATATGACGTCCAGTCAGGATAACTGAACCCCAGCCCGGCCGTCATTCTGCTAAAGGCCAGACGGGAAGTGGTTAAGCACCAAAAATATAAGTTTTGAGTTGGAAAATACTTTTTTTTTGTTAAACATTTAACTTCCAGTCTCTTTTTGCAGGCAAGGTAATGAATCACATGCTGTTTAACATTTACTTTGAAAGAAAAATCTTTTCAATGTTTTAAAATTCACTGACAAGCACCTAACCTTTAATAATAAAAAAACAAAAAGCAAGACCTTTTGTGTAAGATGGAATTTGTACTTTAATTAGTTATAAACAAATAAGTAATGGTATACAGTATTTTCAGTGAAGATTATGGAAGATACAAAGCCTACTTCTTGTGATCAGCAACAAATTGCCAGCTAGCCATAGGCTTAATAGAGGGTAATTACAGTTGCAATAAAAAGTATGTGAACCCTTTTGGAATGATATGGATTTCTGCACAAATTGGTCATAAAATGTGAACTGATCTTCATCTAAGTCACAACAATAGACAATCACAGTCTGCTTAAACTAATAACACACAAATAATTAAATGTTACCATGTTTTTTTTGAACACACCATGTAAACATCCACAGTGCAGGTGGAAAAAGTATGTGAACCCCTAGACTAATAGAATCTCCAAGAGCCAACTGGAGTCCAATCAATGAGATGAGATTGGAGGTGTTGGTTACAGCTGCCCTATAAAAAAACACACACCAGTTCTGGGCTTGCTTTTCACAAGAAGCATTGCCTGATGTGAATGATGCCTCACATAAAAGAGCTCTCAGAAGACCTACGATTAAGAATTGTTGAATTGCTTAAAGCTGGAAAGGGTTATAAAAGTATCTCCAAAAGCCTTGCTGTTCATCAGTCCATGGTAAGACAAATTGTCTATAAATGGATAAAGCACTGCTGTAAGGATGACTGCGAGCGCACAGCGCAGACTGCTCAATGAGGTGAAGAAGTATCCTAGAGTGTCAGCAAAAGACTTACAAAAGTCTCTGGCATATGCTAACATCCCTGTTAGCGAATCTATGATACGTAAAACACTAAACAAGAATGGATTTCATGGGAGGATACCACAGAGGAAGCCACCGCTGTCCAAAAAAAACATTGCTGCATGTTTACAGTTTGCACAAGGGCACCTGGATGTTCCACAGCAGTACAGGCAAAATATTCTGTGGACAGATGAAACCAAAGTTGAGTTGTTCGGAAGAAACACACAACACTATGTATGGAGAAAAAGAGGCATAGCACACCAACATCAAAACCTCATCCCAACTGTGACGTATGGTGGTGGGGGCATCATGGTTTGGTGCTGCTTTGCTGCTTCAGGGCCTGGATGGATTGCTATTATCAAAGGAAAAATGAATTCCCAAGTTTATCAAGACATTTTGCAGGAGAACTTAAGGACATCTGTCCACCAGCTGAAGCTTAACAGAAGATGGGTGTTGCAACAGGACAACGACCCAAAGCAAAGAAGTAAATCAACAACAGAATGGCTTAAACTGAAGAAAATACACCCTTCTGGAGTGACCCAGTCAGAGTCCTGACCTCCCCGATTGAGATGCTGTGGCATGACGTCAAGAAAATGATTCACACCAGACATCCCAAGAATATTTCTGAACCGAAACAGTTCTGTAAAGAGGAATGGTCAAGAATTACTCCTGACCGTTGTGCATGTCTGATATGCAACTACAGGAAACGTTTGGTTGAAGTTATTGCTGCCAAAGGAACCAGTTATTAAATCCAAGGGTTCACATACTTTTTCCACCTGCACTGTGAATGTTTACATGGTGTGTTCAAAAAAAACATGGTAACATTTAATTCTTTGTGTGTTATTAGTTTAAGCAGACTGTGATTGTCTATTGTGACTTAGATGAAGATCAGATCACATTTTATGACCAATTTGTGCAGAAATCCATATCATTCCAAAAGGGTTCACAAAATTTTTATTGCAACTGTATATAATGCTAAGAATCCACATTTCCAGCTAGTAATCCTATCTGGCTACCTTGTTCAAGCTGGATACAAAAAAGTTAAAAGCATTTAAAAAACAAAAATAAAAATGTTATATACTGCAGTGGCATAGCGTGGGTTGTCAGCACCCGGGGCGAGGCAAGTAATTTGCGCCCCCTAACCTGTGGGCTTTGAGCACCGAAGAATGGGGGCCCAGGTTCCTAAACTTACAGCCTGAGCCTCTGATTGGCCGCCTGCAGCCTTTTATTATTGGTTAGATCTGAGATATCTCTTTGATTACAGTAGTCAAAGAGATATTTTCGCAGTATCAGCCAATAATAAAAGGCTGTGGGCAGCCAATCAGAGGTCTAGGTTGTAAATAACGAGGAGCACCTACATACAACGGAGCAGGCAGCCAATAATAACCCAGACGTAAGGGTTGTGCATATTATTTGGTGCTAGACATACTGCAGGAGACAGTCAGAAACTGTATGCATACTATAGGTATGGTACGGTCAGAGACTGCAGAGATTCAACAGGAGATGGTAAGAGACTGCTGACATAGTACAGGAGATGGTCAGAGACTGCAGACGTACTACAGGAGATGGTCAGAGACTGCACACATAGTACAGGAGATGGTCAGAGACTGCAGAGTTCGTGAGTGTACTGCGTACAGAGTACAAAGATCAGGAGTGTGCCATATACAAAGTGCAAAGATCAAGATTATGCTACGTACCAAATGCAAAAATCAGGAGTACCCTATGTACAGAGTGTAAAGTTTAGGAGAGCGCTAGGTACAGAGTTCAGAGTACAATTCATACAGAGTGAAGAGCTCAGGAGTGTACTGCGTACATCGTGCAGAATTCAGTAGTGAGCTACCTACAGTGTGCAAAGATTAGGAGTGTGCTAAATACAAAGAGAAAAGATTAAGATTCTACTACACACTGAGTGCAAAGATCAGGACTGTCCTATGTACTGGATGCAGGGTTCAGGAGTGCACTACATACAGAGTGAAGAGTTCAAAAGTGCAAAGAGTTCAGGAGTGCTCTACGCAAAGTGAGCAGAGTTCAGAAGTGCACTGCTAAGAGAATGCACTGCAGAGTTCATGAGTGTGCTACATACAGATTGCAGGGTTCAGGAATGCATGTCTCACAGGACAGTTTACAACTCCCCTTCCAGTACAGAGCTCTCCTCCCACCCCCAAATCCTCTCTTCCCCACCTACAAAGTATCAGAGAGAGGGGCTGCTACAGAAGTACAGATACAGCTTAGAGTAGGAGTACAATGTTGTTAGGTGGGGAGAGGGATCATTAGTACAATGAGGGGGTATAGGCAATGATATTGGTGCTAAGTTAATAGGGCATTGGTACTAAATGGGGGGGCAATGTGCTAATTTCAAACTTGGGGGAGAGTTGGAACATTGGTGCTAAGTGGGGGAGGGGGGCATTGGTGCTAAGTCGCGGGATGTTTGGGATAAGTGGGGAGAGAGGGGTTACTTGGGATAATGGGGGATATTGGGGATACATGGGAGGAGAGGAGAAACATTTGGGATATGTGGGAGGAGAGGGGGAACATTTGGGATAAGTGGTGGGACAGGAGGGACATTGGGGATAAGTGGGGGGAGAGGAGGGACATTAGGGATAAGTGGGGGGAGAGGAAGGACATTGGGGATAATTGGGGGGAGAGGAGGGACATTTGGAATAAGTGGGAGGGGGGACTGTTAGGATAAGTGAGGATAAGTGGGATAATGTGGATAAGTGGGGGGACAGGAGGAACATTGGAGGAACAGGAGGGACATTGGGAGGAATGGGAGGGACATTGAGGATAAGTGGGAGGAGGGGAGTGACATGAGGGACATTGAGGGGACAGGAGGGACATTGAGGGGACAGGAGGGACATTGAGGATAAGTGGGGAGAGAAGAGGGATATTTGGGATAGTTGAGAGGAGAGGAGAGGAGAGGAGAGGAGGGGCATTGGGGATAAGTGGGGGGCCAGGAGGGACATTGGGGGGCAGGAGGAACATTGGAGGGACAGGAGGAACATTGAGGATAAATGGGGGACAGGAGAGACATTGAGGGGACTGGAGGGACATTGGGGGGACAGGAGGGACATTGGGAATAAGTGGGGGGACAGGAAGGACAATGAGGGGACTGGAGGGACATTGGGGGGACAGGAGGGACATTGGGGATAGGTGGGGGACAGGAGGGACATGGGGGGACATTGGGGGGCAGGAGGGACATTGAGGGGACTGGAGGGACATTGGGGGGACAGGAGGAACATTGGGGATAAGTGGGGGACAGGAGGGACATGGGGGGAGGGACATTGGGGGACAGGAGGGACATTGGGGATAAGTGGGGGGCAGGAGGGACATGGGGGGACATTGGGGATAAGTGGGGGACAGGAGGGACATTGAGGGGACTGGAGGGACATTGGGGGGACAGGAGGGACATTGAGGATAAGTGGGGGACAGGAGGGACATTGGGGGGGATGGGAGGGACATTGAGGATAAGTGGGGGAGAGGGTGATACTCTGTGTATGTGAAGTGTACATCCATTTCACATACCACAGTTCACTTGGTCAGGAAGATCCATTTCCCTGGAGATGTCATTTCATTGCATGTGTGGTAGAGTTGGCGCCGCACCGCCAGTGTCAGACTGGCTGCCACAATGTAGAAAGGGGAGATCCAGTCCAGAGCGAAGGAAGAAAAGACAGCGGCGGTTCACACAGCTAGGTGGAGGCGGGAGCAATCCAGCCCTGCCACCGCATGTGACCCCCTGTTCGTCCAATCACCAGGCCCCCGCTGCCCATGCCTGAATAGGAACCTGGTGGCCGGAGCACAGCCAGTTACACCGTCCGTACACAGCATTTGGACGGAGTGTCACTGGCACCGGATGCTGCGCCCCCCAAATTTTGCGCCCTGGCACCCCCCGCACCCCCCACGCTACGCCACTGATATACTGTATTGCAGCTTACCATTCCTTAGATGTGTCGGTAGCAGGAATTTGGTACCAACAAACAACAGCAGTTTTTGCCACTGAAGCTCTTAAGCAGCACATTTTCTGCTAGACATAAAAACATGGACATTTTAGAAAGAGTAATATTGCCACTGAGCTATCCAGATGCAGAATGAAGTGAATCTTAGAGTTTGCAAGCTTTCCCACGCCTACAGTAAATTCAATGATTAATTGACACATCTATTGAATAAAACACATGTACAAAGTATTGCTTAGAAATTCAAATTAATAGTATAGAAGAAAAAAAAACATAAGTTATAATTATTCTGATTTTAAAGAAATGAAAACAAAACTTTATCCTGAAGTGACAATATCTTAACTGTTAATGCATTTTATTCAGTACCTAACAAGAAAGGACATTTTTAATTTCATTAAAGCGGAACTAAATCCATCAATTCAATAGCTTCAAAAAACAGTTACATTCTCTGCAAATGCCTGGAATGTAAGTGTCACATTTGCTTATGTTCTCACCCAAACTGTCAAGCCATCAAATGGCTGGTGTCATACAGTGCCTTGAAAAACTATTCATATACCCTTGAAATTTTCCACATTTTATTATGTTACAACCAAAGAAGTAAATGTATTTTATTGGGATTTTATGTGATAGACCAACACAAAGTGGCACATAATTGTGAAGTGGAAGGAAAATGATAAATGATTTTCAAATTTTTTTTACAGATAAATATTTGAAAAGTGTGGTGTGCATTTGTATTCAGCCCCCTTTACTATGATACCCCTAATTAAAATCTAGTGGAACCAATTGCCTTCAAAAGTCACCTAATTAGTAAATTAGTGTGTAATTTAATATTGAGTATAAATATTGAGTATAAATACAGCTGTTCTGTGAAGCCCTCAGAGGTTTGTTAGAGAACCTTAGTGAACAAACAGAATCATGAATGCCAAGAAATACACCAGACAGGTCAGGGATAAAGTTGTGGAGAAGTTTAAAGCAGAGTCAGGTTATAAAAAAATACCCCAAGCTTTGAACATCTCATGAAACACTGTTAAATCCACCTTCTGAAAATGGAAAGAGTATGGCACAACTGCAAACCTACCAAGACATGGCCGTTTACCTAAACTGACAGACCAGGCAAGGAGAGCATTAAGCAGAGAAGCAGCCAAGAGGCCCATAGTAACTCTGAAGGAGCTGCAGAGATCCACAGTTTAGGTGGGAAAATCTGCTCACAGGACAACTATTAGTTGTGCACTCCACAAATTTGGCCTTTTTGGAAGAGTGGCAAGAAGAAACCCATTGTTGAAAGAAAGCCATAGGAACTCCAGTTTGCAGTTTGTGAGAAGCCATGTGGGGGACAAAAAGGTGCTCTGGTCAGATGAGACCAAAATTGAACTTTTTGGCCTAAAAGCAAAATGCTATGTGTGGCGGAAAACTAACACTGCACAACTCTGCACAACTCTGAACACACCATCCCCATTGTGAAACATGGTGGTGGCAGCATCTTGTTGTGGGGATGCTATTCTTCAGCAAGGACAGGGAAACTGGTCAGAGTTGATGGGAAGACGGATAGAGCCACATACAGAGCAATCTTAGAAGAAAACCTGTTATGCCCCATACACACGGTCGGATTTTCCGATGGAAAATGTCCGATCGGAGCGTGTTGTCGGAAATTCCGACCGTGTATGGGCTTCATCGGACATTTTCCATCGGATTTTCCGACACACAAAGTTGGAGAGCAGGAGATAAAATTTTTCGACAACAAAATCCGATCGCGTCAATTCCGACCGTGTGTGGCCTGTTCCGACGCACAATGTGCCACGCATGCTCAGAAGAAATTCCAAGACGGAACAGCTCGTTCTGGTAAACTTAGCGTTCGCAATGGATACAGCACTTTCGTCACGCTGCAATGTTCAAAATGGTTTAATACAGCGCACTCTCTTCTTCTTTATAATGTGACAAGAATTAAGTCATTTTGCTGCTCATATTCACACACACTTCTCACAAAGCTTTATTTTTGTTTTTTTATTGAGATTCCCTGAATATATTGTTATTAGTTGTCACATCTGACAGAATTTTTTTTTTATTTTTTTTTTTGGTATTTTAAGCCTTTTTTTTTATTTAATGTTTGTATTTTTTCCAAGGCTGATCTTTGTTCAATGTTATTTTTATTTTTACTCCAGAATATTTTTGTGTGTGTTTTGTGTGTCAAGTTACCCCAACACCATTGATATCTTTTATTATTTAATCTCCAGGAGATTGTTTGTTGTTGGTGTCCCTTGTTCATTTCACATTGCATATTTGAAATGTACCTGAATCCTCACAAACAAACTGTCATTTTTGAAGTAAAACCCATAGGAGAGTATAATTTAAAAAAAAATCCTTTATTAAGGGCTCAGAACCAAACAAAGAGGAAGGCAGCACTGGATCAACATGAGAAATTAGCGAAGCCTGGGACCCCCACGGCAGACATCAATTCTTGAACATCAAAATTGGTGGCCTGAGGAGTCCATATCTAAGGGAGGGCAGTCTGGTCCAGAATTCGCAGAGATCCGGATAGCAGCAAATGACATGTGTGTCCCCAGGCTGTGGTACCACAAGAGGCTGCATTTTTTGGCCGACCAGACTGGATCCAGGGTCCTCACTTTCTGGTCTTCCTTTCACGCTTCCTTCCCGGCTGTGGCTGTGCAGTTGGAGATGTGGCAGGAGGAGGAGTAGGACCTGGAGGAGGACTGTGAGGACCTGGAGGAGAGGGAAGACGAGGAGGAGGACCTGCAGGAGGAGGAGGAGGTCCATCGCAAAGGTGTGTCTGAGCTGTCATTTGGCCCCTCATACCTTTGTTAAGAGCCTCCAATATGAGCGCCTCACACAAGACTTGTTGGCCCTCCTCCATCCTCTGCATTTTATATGCAATGACGGCAGCAATGTCCTCCTCCACGGTCTGTCGTGCTCCCAGGACTTCTGTAGCCCTCCAAAAGAGTCCTCCGGTAGCCTCCTCTAGGGCACTCCTCCTCCTACTGCCACTTTCTCTTTTCAGGGGGGTGGAGGGACCTGCATATCAGCCAGCCGGCTCGGCCCGGCCACCTCCTGGCTGAGACTTCCCTGTGTATGAAAAAGGGACATGGTTGTAATGTTTTGCTTCATCAATCACAATCCTAAATTAGTACTCCCAACTAACATCTAGTTAACATCATTGATTGGACAAGCAGAAATATTTAGAAGAGTGCTATACCTGGCTCAATCTGGGCTCCTCCACATGTTGCCTGGAAAGCCCAGGTTGGGCGTCAGAAGCCTCAGCCGAGGGGGAAGGAAGCGTGGAAGGAAGACTGGAGAGGGATGGCCTGGGTTCAGTCTGGCCTGCCAGAAAATGCAGCCTGTCGTAGTACAACATCCTGGGAACATAGATGTCATCTGCTGCTCCGGATCTCTGTGAATCCAGGACTTTCTTGCGCTCCCTCAGATATGTACTCCTCAGGCCACCAATGAAGATCTTTAAATAGGTGATGTCTGCCGTGGGGATCACCTGCTTCACAATTTCACACAATTGCACAAGTGCTGCCTTCCTCTTTGCTTGGTTCTTGAAATGGGGGTGTTTAATCACCCACAGACAGGGCAGCTCCCTTAAGATATCTATGAATACTGACATGAAGTCATTGTCTTTCAGTAAGATATCCATGTTCACTGCAAGACACAACACAAGACAAAGCCTAATGTCAAACAAAACTCTCCTAATCTTGTTACAATATAGGCCTCAATGTAGAAGCAGTATAGGCCAAAGTTTGTCTCTTACCTTCGTTCTTACGATCGGCGCGTCCAATGCTCCTTCCTCCGCTCACAGATCGTACGTAATACGCACTCGTGTTACGCTTTATACACACTGCACATGCGTGTAACTCCGCCCGCCCCTCACGTTCTTTCTAGTCTATTCCCCACCCCTTTTTGTTCGGCGCAGTGGGTGAAGAGCACATGGCGGAGTCAGAGCAGGTGCGTGCTAATTATAGCAACGAGGAGGAGGAAAGCCCGGATCCGGACACGTCCCGATCCAGAAGGAGACGTTTTAAGGCCACAAATATGTCCTTTGGGGAGATGTTGGAGATGGTCGACATCATGAAGAAGTCCGACTATGATGGAAAGTATGGGCCTTACCCCAACCCCAATATCCGAAAGGCCAAGATCATGGCGAAAGTGGTCAGGAGTCTGCACCGGAATTTCGGGGTACGAAGATCGAAAGATCAGCTCAGGAAGCGGTGGTCGGACCTTAAATTGAGAGAGCCAGAGCAGTACCGAAAGATCCGGAGAGTGCTGCAAAAAAGTAAGTAGTTGTGCTGTGTTCCTATTCTTTCTGTCTTTATTGCGTTCGTGCTGCTCCATATGCTTTTATTAATTGTAACGTTTAAAAGGGCAACTTTAATGTTCATGGGCCCATTATTCGTTCGTATCAAACATTTTTCTTTCAGCCTCTAAAACCTCATTGTTTAGGCCATATGCATTTTCCCACATTTTTTGGGGCCTACTTGGATGCCAAATAGTTGTTTGTGTAGATGGGTTTGTTACTAGAATGAAATGCAAACTAGATTGCGTGTAAGGAGAGGACACTGAGCAGCTGTTTTCACATCTGGACACTGGAGCACTAGTGTGGGACACAAGAACACCATTTTTATTAGGGGGCCACACAGGTGCTCCAGTGTATACTATAGGGGGGTCTCCATCTGTGAAGCTTGTACTAAACAGGTAAAGTATTGCAGCTTGACAAAGGGCAAGAAGAAAAATACATCTTGGAACTCGGCTAAAATTGACAATTGTACCCCACTTCCAAGCAATATTTCCTATTTATAGTTCTGCCATCAAATATCTGTGTGCTAATTATACCATTTTTGTTTGACATAGGGGAGAAAAGACTCTGAGGACACCCCTCATCCGAGGAGACCACAGACCCCCCACCTATGGAAGAAGGTGAAATACCCCCAAACGAAGAAGAGCAGGAGGAAGAAGAAGATGTGGTGGAGATTGGCACCACAACAGGTGAGTGTCTGCAACCACAGGCTTAGGTAAAAGAGATGGATGGTGGCAGATTTTTGAGACCTGTTTTTGTTTTCTTCCTCTCTTTTTAGGTGATCGTGATGTGAGGGATCCAGAACGTTTCACATCAGAAAGTGCCCAGATCCTGATCGGGGAGATCATGGGGTGTAATGTCGAACTACAAAACATACAGCAAAAAATCAATGATGTTATTAAAAAAAATAATAACATCATTGATGTTTTGGGGCGATTTTAAAACCCCACAAAATCACTTTTTGTATTGTGGTCCAATCTTTTCAAACTTTTTGCAATGTTTTGAAAATAAAAAGAAAAACTGCGCTGCAGAACAAAAAAGGTCAAAGGTAAAAGCTGCACACAAAATACACCAATATCTGTGTATACCATGAAAAATAAAAAATAAATAAAGTGCGCTAATTATATGATAATACACACATAGATGTGAAGGGGCCCCTTTGAAGACGTCTACTAATGACGAAACATGTAGGGCGTGGCTACGTTGTAAGCCGTCACGATTGCCCCATGTTATGCACGGGTTATTACGATTTTTATATGCCGGCTTGTTTTTAATTGTATTTTCACCTCACGGAGCGTGCACTCTCCGTTGCGGTCTGTACTTTTATTTAATAAATTCCGAAACTTTTTACACTATTGGAGCTCCGCTCTTTTGTTTCTTACTTTGCCACACTGGGAGCAAGAGAGCTTTCCTTCCCCCCTCTCCAGGCGTTTCACTTGGAAGAGCCCGGATCGGAGACAACATTCCTAACAGCTGCTGGGGAGATCTTCTCATTACATGGTCCCTGCAGAGGGCAAAAATCTGCATGCCTGATAGACCCTGCCAAGGAGGGGGTCAAACACGGAGGGTAAGAGTCCACCTTTATCACTTTCTCACTTATTGGAGTCACCGCCAGTGGATTTGCACCATCCTGCACATCTCTCTCCTTTGTCAATCCACTCATAGGGGAATAGTTGCTGCTGAGCTGTATAGTGGATGGAAGCTTTTTTTCACTGATGAACTTTTTATATTTGAACCCATGGACTGAGTTTGTTTGATTTTCAGATTTTCACGCTATTAATATCATTGTATTTCACATGTACACATTTTTTGTTTCTTCTTTTTATTTGAGTTTTTATGTTTTGCACTTATATATTTTTACCACTCATGGAGTCATTTACTTGCTCTCAGTAGATTGTGGTTTTTACTACTACCCACATGTTTTCACATCTATGTGTGTATTATCATATAATGTTTTAAAAAGCCAAATTTGGAGGATGCACACAGTGTGTCAACATGTGCTATCTGCCATCACGGGAGATCAATGGATGTGTTTTGGGGGTGCAACCCCTTCCTCAATTATAAAGTAGTGTTGAGGAAGGGCTTTCTCCCCCAAAACACGTCCCTTGATCCCCCCTGATGGCAGATAGCACATGTTGACATTCGTAAATTGGTGTGCATCTTCCAAATTTGGCTTTTCCTGGGGTGATTTCCCCCCATCTGAACGCTATATCAAACACAGTTCCTAAATACTGATGTCTGATATAGCCTTCAGGTTTTACCTAATGTGAACTTTGTAAGTTCAAGTTTTTTGTCTTTCTTGTTGGTTTTAATCAGGCCTGTTTTATCTGAAATGGACATTTCTATTTTTCATAATGCTACTGCAAAAATTGTTATACAACAAACATGTTGGTTTGTTTTAAAAACCTTTGGTAAATGCACATGTGATTGTGCAGGTATAAAAAAGTTGCTTACTCAAGAATGTGTTGATTATTGTCTCAACACTACAATACAACACTTTTGGGGTGATGTAATTGCTGTTTTCAGCAAAAATGGGTGTTATTTCCTAAGGGCAAATCCTCTTTGCACTACAAGTGCAGTTTCAGTGCAGTTGCAAGTGCACTTGTAGTGAAATGTGTTTTTGCATTTAGGAAATAACAGCCAACAGTGCTTTGTATAAGGTTACACAATCACAACATTTTCTTGACTCAACACATTTCTGTCAGGGTCAGCTAAAACAAACACAAGCAGTAAATGTCCACCAAGAATTTCTTTTTATTTTTTATTATAAAAAGGCTTCACATATTGTCTGGCATATTGATAGCCCCCCTACCCACAAAGAACTCCAGGTAGACATCACGGGCACTCAGGGAGGGCAAGCCAGGACGGCCACTTTCAAGCGCCGTCAGTGTGGTTTGATGTAGGATTCCGGCCTCAGGCCCAACTGAGCCAGCATAGTTGGCCGAATGTTTCCTTAAAAAGTTATGGAGAACACAGCACGCCAGTATAATATGGTTCAATTTATACTCCGCCATATGGATGGGTGTCAGAAATAGTCGGAACCGTCTGGCCAGGATTCCAAATGTGTTCTCCACCACTCTTCGGGCTCTGGCCAGCCGGTAATTAAAAACCCTCTGTTCCGGGGTGAGGGTCCTCATTGGGAATGGCCGCATCAGGTGGTCCCCCAGCGCAAACGCTTCATCAGCAATGAGCACAAATGGGAGTCCTTCCACATTGTCCTCTGGAGCTGGCAAGTCCAAGTTGCCATTCTGGAGACGCCTGTAGAACTCCGTCTGGGCGATGACTCCACCATCGGACATCCGGCCATTCTTCCCCACGTCCACATACAAGAAGTCGTAATTAGCCGACACCACCGCCAACATCACTATACTATTAAACCCCTTGTAATTATAATAGTACGACCCCGAGTTGGGTGGTGGGACGATGTGGACGTGTTTCCCATCAATTGCCCCTCCGCAGTTAGGAAAGTCCCACCGCTGGGCAAAGTGGGAGGCCACAGTCTGCCATTCCTGTGGCGTGGAAGGAAACTGTTGAGGAAAAAACAATAAACATTAATATTTTTACTCTGAAACATGGCAAGCAGATTAGACACAAACATTATGGGGCAACCTCTAGATAGCATTTATTAAGGGGAATTTAGCAAGGCCAAAGTATAAGGTACACCTATCATATTCCCCCCCCCTCCTCCCATGGGCCATTTCTAACATTATAGGGGGTGTGTGTAAATCTTGGACAGGTAACCCTCTTCACTTCATTGAGAGATGAATGCCTAAATAATGGGTATTACTTTGAACAGACCCTCCTTAGTTACACTATTGGCAGACCACTAGACAGGTAAGAAGTGTCATAATACAAAGATATAAATACACAATGGGATACAAAACTTTAAACAGTACCATTGGAAAGTATACAGGCAGGCCCTTGCACTACATGCTTTGGGGACTTCATCCATAAATCTGACCAGTAAAGAGATGGGTATAGTGTGTATGGGTTTGGCAAAGTCAGCAGATAGATGATTGAGGATAGAGAATTGGGATTAGCTGACTTAGCAGTTGGGGGAGGGAGAGTTACTAAAAATTATTTGGGGACACCACAAAAAAAGCCTCTGCCACTCTGCCTGAATTTAAATCAAAAATAACATTTCCAAACATTTTAGGGGGTGTTTGGGGTAAAGCACTACTATAGAGCTGATAAAATACATTGTTAAGTGACTACATGAGGTGAATATAGGGCAGGAGACACCATGCTGGGGAGGTTAGTGAAAGGCAAATATGTATGAAGGACCTAAAATAATAATTACATAAAAATCCAGCATGCATGAGGACAAAGGGGACATTCACAGCATATTACAATCATGGTAATTAGGGAATGAGGAAAGCAATACAATATATTAGCAAACATTCAATACAATAAAATGTGATATTAAAGGATAAAAAACTTACCTTAATATACTCCTTCTGCAGTACCTGGATGATGGCAGAACAGGTCTCTGGGATGATGATACCCAGAGCCTGGGGGGAGATGCCTGTCGAGAACTTTAAGTCCTGCAGGCTTCTCCCTGTCGCCAAATACCGCAGGGTAGTGACCAACCTCTGCTCCGGAGTGATGGCTTGCCTCATGCAGGTATCCTGCCTGCTGATATAGGGGGTCAGCGAAGCCAACAAACGGTGAAACCCGGGATCCGTCATCCTGAGAAAGTTCCTGAAATCATCAGGATTATTCTCACGGATCTCACGGAGCAAAGGCATATGAGAGAACTGGTCACGCTGAAGCAACCCCAACACCAAGCACCCGCACAGCACGAACTCTACGAGGAGTACGCATACGAAACATGGCTAGAAAACGGTCGGCTGCTCAGAACGAAGTAACAGAACGCACTGAAGAACAGCAAGGCCTGTGAAGAGTGACCTGAAAAACAGTAATGAACGAACAAGAATACAATGACTACCTAAAGTCACGCGGATCTTGCTTGCATGCACTGAAGAGCAGATACAAACCCACAAGCACAAACAGAATGGCAGAAAACGATCTGAAAGCCACAAGTCTGAAAAAGCGCGAATCGTCTCTCACCAAACTTTTACTAACAC
The DNA here is from genome assembly GCA_037952925.1 of Lithobates clamitans. Taxonomy (NCBI): domain Eukaryota; kingdom Metazoa; phylum Chordata; class Amphibia; order Anura; family Ranidae; genus Lithobates; species Lithobates clamitans. The sequence goes on along the minus strand of JBBGZY010000075.1, from coordinate 314,674 downwards.
GAGATTAGCAAAAGGAGCCCAAAGGGTGCCGCGCTTGGTTCTGAAGTGGCCTTTTCTAGTCTCGTCGTACGTGGTGTACATGACCGCGTGGTTGGCGATTGGAAATTCCGACAACTTTGTGTGACCGTGTGTAGACAAAAAAAGTTTGAGCCAACATCCGTCGGAAAAAATCCTAGGATTTTGTTGTCGGAATGTCCGAACAAAGTCCGACCGTGTGTACGCCCTATTAGTCTGCAAAAGACTTGAGATTGGGATGGAGGTTCACTTTCCATCAGGACAATGACCCTAAACATACAGCCAGAGCTACAATGGAATGGTTTACATCAAAGTATATTCATGTGTTAGAATGGCCCAGTCAAAGTCCAGAACTAATTCCAATTGAGAATCTGTGGCAAGACTTGAAAATTGCTCTCCATCCAATCTGATAGAGCTTGAGCTATTTTGCAAAGAAGAATGGGCCAAAAATGTTAATCTCTAGATGTGCAAAGCTGGTAGAGACATACCCAAAAAGACTTGCAGCTGTAATTGCAGCAAAAGGTGGTTCTACGAAGTATTGACTCAGGGGGGCTGAATACAAATGCACACCACATAAAATCCCAATAAAATACATTTATGTTTTTGGTTGTAACATGACAAAATGTGGAACATTTAAAGGGGTATGAATACCTTTTCAAGGCACTGTAAATGATGACATGTGCAATATTATGGCAGTTAAAGATCAGAGGCTAAGATGGCAGCTTCCTTGGCTAAAAGATAGAAGGGTTTAGTAGTGCTTTAAAAACACAAGTACATTTGCAGACAAAAAAAGAAAGTTGTTTTGCACAGAATAATTTTAAACTCCACACTTAAAGTGTAACGGCACATTTTAGGCATATACATTTGAAGAACAGTAGTGTAGCACCAGATACCTTAAGAGCTCGTCCTTACCTTTCAAGCGTTCCCTTGCTACTGATACACCGGCCAGGCATTTACATTGGGAGAACAAGCATCAATGTTGCATGAAAAGAACACAGTGGGATACAAAACACCAGTGGCATTTGAGATATGGAATTAACCATCTCCACTATTTATTACAAGTGCTCTTCTGTAGAAGTGCCAGTCTCAACAAGTGGCCAGACTGCTGGTTGGAAGCTAAACAGTGGGGACCTTAAGTGGAGAGTGTGAACAAGTTTTGCTTTTGACTGCTGGTGTTTGCTGTGTTGCATTTTTATGTTCTTTTTGGGGCTTTTCCTTGCAGCTTTTTAACACCTTTTTTCTGTCACTTTTTGAACAGCCTTTTTTTTTTTCTTTCCTTCCTTCAGCCTACTAATTAAGGGGAGTGGTTAATTGGTCACAGGTGCTTGAGGCCTATATAACTTTCCGTAGAGCTCATTTTGAGCCTGCTCAGCTTTGAGTTTGCTGGAACTTAGACCAAGTGGAACTGGACTAAGTGGTGAGTTAAAAACCAGAGTTAGTGGAACTGGACTAAGTGGTAGGTTAAAAAGAGTTAGTGGAACTGGACTAAGTGGTGAGTTAAAAACCAGAGTTAGTGGAACTGGACTTTGTGGTAGGTTAAAAAGAGTTAGTGGAACTGGACTAAGTGGTGAGTTAAAAACCAGAGTTGAAAACAGGAGGTTGTAACAGAGGTCAAAGTACCTGTGTAGTGTGAGTGTGTACCTGTGTATTGTAAGTACATGAGTGCTGGGAGTGCACATGGGCTGTATGGAGTATTAGTGTCAGGTAGTACCTGTGTATTGTGAGTACCTGAATGTTAAATTAAAGGAAAGGTTTCCGCGCTCACGCACCTGAAGGCCTGCAGCCTCCCCTTGCACTTACCCCCGAAGGAGTGAGTTAAATAATACAGAGAAATTAATTAGGGATAGATGGCGCTACCTTATCCGGGTACCTTGATTTATAATTTAATGAGCCTCAAAGAAATCAGGGAAAAAATATAATAAATAAATACACCCCTTTATCCCTCATTAAGTAGTGGATCTAAATGTCCAGCTTTACCTAAATGGACTGTACTAGCAGGTCAGTCTCATACCTACATGCAGGTGTACACCGTGTGGCTAATCATCATAAATTAATTAAGTGACAACTTATACAAATCAATAGTGACAATCCAATCAAGAGATAAAATTAATTGAGGTAAATAAAGTTAAATAAAACACCACGGAAAAAACTTATATTGATCCCCAAATGTGTCCAAATGTGCTTATAAGCATAAAGGTGAATTGAATAGTCCCAGCATTAGGCATATAGTGCAGGGCTGCACATTAGATAATATAAAACTGGTGAAAAATTAATGAAAAAATTGATGAAAAACTTAGTGGAAAAAATTGATGAGAGAGATATATATAATAGTGTAAAAAATAGTGTATCAAAGTCCAATAGCAGGAAGTGAAAACGTCTGTGATAGGTGACTTTCGTGAACCCAGCTGATCAAATCCAGTGACTTGCGGTGCTCCCCCTCAAAGATCCCCACTCACCAGCTCCCTGCACCCCTGCAGGGGTAATAGGCATGTAGTAATAGGCAGCAATAAGATGTGTATGGGTCCTCAGGGTCCATCCCTCCAGCTGTAAGGTATCCCTCAGTATATCCTCATATAGAAGAAACAGGGCTCCATAGTGTGATACATTTTAATTAGTTTATTTATCTCTGGTTTCCAGGTCTAAAATCTCCTTCCCCTGCTTGGGTTAATTCCAGGCTCCTCAGCTGTTCAATCTCCTTCCAATCTCCTCTCTCCTCACTGAGCTGGCTTTGCCTCAAAGAAGGAGATTGAACAGCTAAGGAGCCTGGAATTAACCCTAGCAGGGGAAGGAGATTTTAGACCTGGAAACCAGAGATAAATAAACTAATTAAAATGTATCACACTATGAAGCCCTGTTTCTTCTATATGAGGATATACTGAAGGATACCTTACAGCTGGAGGGGTGGAAATTTGGGGCAATTTAGTAAACAGTGATCACAGGTCAATTGGCTTCAGTATAAACCACACGAATAGGAAACATAAGGGGAATACAAAGACACTGAATTTCAAAAGAGCCAACTTCCTTAAACTACAAACCTTGCTAGAAGGCATGAATTGGGATACAATCTTCGGAACAAAGAACATGGGGGAGAGATGGGTTTGCTTTAAGAGCATATTAAATAAGGGCATTAGCCAATGCATCCCATTGGGTAATAAATTTAAGAGCGCAAACAAAAGTTCTGGATGGCTTAACTGCCATGTAAAAAATGCATATAAAAGCAAAGGAGAAGGCCTTTAAAAAATACAAGGTTGAGGGATTATCATCAGCATTCAGACTTTATAAAGAATGCAACAAGAAATGTAAGGGTGCAAATTAGGGCGGCTAAGATAAAACACGAAAGACACATAGTGGAGGAGAGCAAAAAAAAAAAAAAAATCCCAAGAAATTCTTTAACCACTTTAATACCAGGCACTTAGACACCTTCCTGCCCAGGCCAATTTTCAGCTTTCAGCGCTGTCACAATTTGAATGACAATTGCGCGGTCATGCTACACTGTACCCAAAAATTTTTTTATCATTTTGTTCCCACAAATAGAACTTTCTTTTGGTGGTATTTGATCACCTCTGCAATTTTTATTTTTTGCGCAACAAATAAAAAAAGACCGAAAATTTTGAAAAAAAAAAAAACAAGTTTTTCTTTGTTTCTGTTACATTTTTTTGTAAATAAGTACGTTTTCTTCTTCAATGACGGGCACTGATATGGCTGCACTGACGGGCACTGATAAGGCGGAAATGATGGGCACAGATGAGGTGGCACTGATGAGGTGGCACTGATGGGCACTGATGATAGGCACTGATAGGCGGCAATGATGGACACTGATAGGTGGCACTGATGGGCACTGATAGGTGGCACTGGTATGCGGCACTGATGGGCACTTATAGGCGGCACTGATGGGTACTTATGGGTAGCACTGATGGGTACTTATGGGTGGCACGGATGGGCACTGATGGGCACTGATAAGTGGGCACTGATGGGCATGGATGGGCACTGATAAGTGGCACTGATGGACACTGATGGGTGGCACTGATGACACTGATGGGTGGCATTGCTAGGCATCCCTGTTTTGTAAATTGCCACAGAGGTGCCAGTCAGTGCCCATTTGTGGGCACTGATTATCATATTTTGGGCATATTTTTTACATGTGGATGGCCATGGGGGATGTACCTGGCCATCCACATGCTGGGGGCTTCCCTGGTGGCCCTGGGGGCTTCCCTGGTGATCTAGTGTGGGCATCTGAGGGGGGGGTTGCGCTGATAAGCAATCAGTGCCGACCCCCCCTGTCAGGAGAGCTGTTGATCGGCTCTCCTCTACTCGCGTCTATCAGACGCGAGTGAGGAAAAGCCGATCAACGGCTCTTCCTGTCAAAATCGTGATCAGCCGTGTTTGGACACGGCTGATCACATGGTAAAGAGCCTCCGCCGGACTGACACACCGCACCACCGATCGCCGCGATTGCTCGCCCACACGGGCGCGCGGCGGCTGTTATCCTGCAGGGCGTCAAATGACGCCCAGTCAGGATAACTGAACCACCGCCTGGCCGTCATTCTGCTATAGGCTGGGTAGGAAGTGGTTAAGTATGTAAACAGTAAAAAAGAGAGGACAGACCATATTGGTCCCATAAAGAATGAGGAAGGACATCTGGGGACAAAGGATGGGGAGATGGCGAAGGTACTGAATTCATTCTTCTCCTCAGTTTTATTCTTCTCGTCAGTCTTCATAAGGGAATCGGGGGGCTTCAGTAACCAAAACTGCAGTGTTTATCCTCATGACACTTCACAGGAAGCACCTCCATAGTTAAGAGAGGACAGAATTAAAATTAGACTTAGGAAACTTAACATGAATAAATCACCAGAATCAGATGGCAACTCAGTCAAGTAATTGCCAGACCATTGTTCCTAATTTTTACTGACAGTCTACTGACTGGAATGGTACCAGCTAATTGAAAAAAGCCAATGTAGCACCAATATTTAAAAAGGGCCCAAAATACATCATTGGCAAATACAGACCAGTTGGCCTAACATCAATAGTATGCAAGCTCTTGGAGGGGATGATAAGGGGCTATAAACAAAATTTTAATGATGAGAATGGTATCATTAGCAGTAATCAGCAGGAATTCATGAAGAATCATTCTTGCCAAAACAATCTATTAACCTTCTATGAGGTGAGTTGCCATCTAGATAAAGGAAGGCCCGTAGACATGGTGTATCTGGATTTTGCAAAAGCATATTGCCCCGTACACACGGTCAGATTTTCCGATGGAAAATGTCCGATCAGAGCGTGTTGTCAGAAATTCCGACCGTGTGTGGGCTCCATCGGACATTTTCCATCGGATTTTCCGACACACAAAGTTTAAGAGCAGGATATAAAAATCCGTTGTCGGAAATTCCGATCGTGTGTACACAAATCCGACGGACAAAGTGTCACGCATGCTCAGAATAAATAAAGAGATGAAAGCTATTGGCCACTGCCCCGTTTATAGTCCCGACGTACGTGTTTTATGTCACCGCGTTCAGAATGATCGGATTTTATGACAACTTTGTGTGACCGTGTGTATGCAAGACAAGTTTGAGCCAACATCCGTCGGAAAAAATCCTAGGATTTTGTTGTCGGAATGTTCGAACAAAGTCCGACCATGTGTACGGGGCATAAGACACAGTTCCCCATAGACATTTACTGTACAAAATAAGGTCCGTTGTCTTGGACCATAGGGTGAGTACATGGATTTAAAACTGGCTACAAGGGTGAGTTCAGAGGGTGGTGATAAATAGGGAGTACTCGGAATGGTCAGGGGTGGGTAGTGGGGTCCCCCAGGGTTCTGTGCTGGGACCAATCCTATTTTATTTGTTCATAAGCGACCTGGAGGATGGGGTAGACAGTTCAATCTCTGTATCTGTGTATGATGCTAAGCAGGGCAATAACTTCTCCGCAAGATGTGGAAACCTTGCAAAAAGATCTGAACAAATTAATGGAGTGGGCAACTACATGGCAAATGAGGTTTAATGTAGAAAAAATGTAAAATAATGCATTTGGGTGGCAAAAATATCAATGCAATCTATACACTGGGGGGAGAACCTCTGGGGAAATCTGGGATGGAAAAGGACCTGGGGGTCCTAGTAGATGATAGGCTCAGCAATGGCATGCAATGCCAAGCTGCTGCTAACAAAGCAAACAGAATATTGGCATGCATTAAAAAGGGGATTCATTCCAGAGATAAAACAATAATTCTCCCGCTCTACAAGACTCTGGTCCGGCCGCACCTAAAGTATGCTGTCCAGTTCTGGGCACCAGTCCTCAGCTAATAAAGGGTCTGGGGGATGTTAGTTATGAGGAAAGGTTCTGAGCACTGAGCTTGTTCTCTCTGGAGAAGAGACGCTTGAGAAGGGATATGATTTCAATTTACAAATACAGTATTGGTGACCCCTCAATAAGGATAAAACTTTTTTGTGGAAGGGAATTTAACAAGACACGTGGCCACTCATAAAAATTAGAAGAAAAGAGGTTTAGCCTAACCTTAAACTATGTAGAGGGTTCTTTACTGTAAGAGCTGCAAGGATATGGAATTCCCTTCCACAGGCGGTGGTATCAGCGGGGAGCATCAATAGTTTAAAAAAACTATTAGATAAACACCTGAACGACCACAACATAGAACAGGGATATACAATGTAATACTGACATATAATCACACACATAGGTTGGACTGGATGGACTTGTGTCTTTTTTCAACCTCACCTATTATGTAACTATGGTAAGGTGATTCACCGCTCAGGTAGACTTGCTCCCAGGTGTGTGTTACGTAGATCCTTCAGAGGAGGGGAGTCCCAGGTGCTGGCTAAATGCAAATTGAGGCAAGATTTGAAACAAGAGAATCTGGATGCCGCACACTGGATAAAGTTGAAAATTCTTCTTTATTGTATAATCAGGATCATCAAAGATACGGGACAATCAGGCAGATGGTACAGACACAGCTGACACGTTTCGCACTCTAATTTGAGTGCTTACTCATAGCTTTTTAAGGATACCTCTATAGTGTGTATCAATGATGTTTTTGAAAGGTTGGCCTAGTTATTGTACTTACTACAGATAACGCCAAAAGACTCAAACTCAGATGTTTCTCTCTTTTTTATATGCCTAATATATTTAAATATATATGTTACAAAGTTACATAGTTAGTCTGGTTGAAAAAAGATAAGTCCATCTAGTTCAACCAATAATAGGGAAAATTTTTTTTTTTTTTAAATATACAATCCTATATATACCATACCATACCCACAGTTGACACAGAAGAAGGCTGAAAACCCCAGCAAAGCATGAACCAATTTGCTCCAGCAGGGGAAAAACTACATTTCCGATCCCTCAAGAGGTAATTGGATATTCTCTGGATCAACTTTACCTATAAATGTTAGTATACTATGTACATTTAGGAAAGAATCTAGAATCTAGATACCCATCACCTCAAACCTTAAATTTGTGTGCTCGTGAAATGGCGACAAGCGTCAGTACTCCATATTTTCTATAGGCATCACATCAAAAGGTCATCAGTTTAGTGTTACTGAGTAGGTCTTGAGTTAGAATTATTGCTCACACTCCAGCGATATGTAACATGTGTATTGCAATCAATGTTTTTACGCGTAGGTGCCCACGATGCATGCGTTTACAATGGTAGGTGAGTATATGTGGGGGTGGGGCCTCCAAATTTTTTGGGGGGAATTTTATGTGCTTTACAAAAAAAATAGTTTTTGCTTAACTTATGTAACTTTACTTAACTGTTTTTTCATTGCATAGAGGACAAAAAGTCCCCTATTTTTAGGTGACAAATTCTCTTTAATGGGCTTCACTGAATGTATTGCAATGCAGATGACATTTCAATACAGATCAAATTGCAATGCATCCCTTCCTGGCTATGCTAGCCAGGAACCCTGAGAAGCTGACCCAGAAGTGATGTCATAGACACCGCTTTCCAGGTCACAGCAAGAAGGGGAGAAGAGCAGGTGTATCTGCTTTTCTCCCTCCTCTCTATCTGCTGGATCCTACCATGTCAGTCCTGGGCCCACAGATGGGCAAGCAGATTTATGGACTTGACAGTGAACGGGTTAAACTTATTGTCCATGGTAATATACTTTGCAGTGTGTTCACTGTCTTTTTTTTAACCACTTCCGGACCACCCACTGTCATTATACGTCAGTACTCTGAAGCAGGATATCGTTGTTATGGCAGCAGCTAGCTACCATAACCCCGGTATACTCGTCTTCAGCGGGCAGTCTGGTTTAAGATAAAAGTTGACTCTGCTGCATACTGGTGCTGTCGGCAGTGGCGAAGGCGATCGTGTCTGTCCCCTGCTTGGGTATGGAGACGAGTGAGGGGAAGATGGCCCCCACCCGTCTCCATATTACTGCAGGGTAGAAGCGACGTCAAAACGTCACTTCCACCCATAGCTCTTAAAGAGCCATTTTTTTTCATATTTTTAAATGACACATTTTGTTTTATTGCATTTTAATGTAAATATGAGATCTAAGGTCTTTTTTGACCCAAGATCTCATTTTTAAGGGGTCCTGCCATGCTTTTTTTATTACAAGGGATGTTTACATAAAAGTGACACTTTTTAAAAAAAAAAAACTGTGTAAAAATGTAAAAAAAAAGGCAAAATAAATAAGAAAAAAAAAGTTTAAAAGCACCCCATCCCGACGAGCTCGCGTGCAGAAGCGAACGCATACGTGACTAGTGCCCGCATATGAAAACGGTGTTCAAAACACACAGGTATTGCCGCTATTGGTAGAGCGAGATCCATAATTATAGCCCTAGACCTCCTCTGTAACCTAAAACATGCAACCTGTAGAATTTTTTAAACGTCGCCTATGGAGATTTTTAATGGTAAAAGTTTGTCACCATTCCACGAGCGGGCGCAAATTTGAAGCATGACATGTTGGGTATCAATTTACTCGGCATAACATTGTCTTATTTTTTAATTCAAAAAAGTGTCTTTTTCCAAAAAAAGTGCACCTGTAAGACCGCTGCGCAAATACGGTGTGACAGAAAGTATTGCAATGACCGCCATTTTATTCTCTAGGCTGTTAGAAAAAAATGTATAATGTTTGGGGTTTCTAAGTAATTTTCTAGCAAAAAAAACTGTTTTTAACTTGTAAACAACAAATCTCAGAAAGAGGCTCGGTCCTTAAGTGGTTAAAGAACTCCCATTTCTCTTCTGTGTTCATTGATGCCAGTCTTGGAGAGCAGCCCTCATCCTTGGAAAATTTTCTCTCTTAAAGTGAAGTGTTTTTATATTTCCCGTATGTGTTTGTTGCTTACAGCTAAGATTAAATGAAATCATGTTATGGTCACTCCTACCCAGATGTTCTTTTATATGAACATTAGTAATATGCTCTGCATGGTTTGAGATTACCAGGTCCAGCAGAGCATTTCTAGTCAGGACCTCTATGAACTGTACCATAAAATTGTCTAGTAATAGGTTTATAAATGTTTGCCCTTTAACTGTTCCTGCAGTGCCATTACTTCAGTCAATTTCTGGGTAGTTAAAATCCTCCATTATTATCACTGTCCCAGCCCTTGCAGTCCTTTCTATCTGTTGAGTCTCCACCTCCTCATTAACATTGGGAGGTCTATAACAAACTCCAATGATTACCTTTGTAGTATGCAGTTCCACTCATAATGCTTCAGCCTCATCACACTCTCCATAAACTAGGTCCTCATTCACACTCGCTTTGAGATCGTGTGTGTGTGTCATTTATTTTTCAATACAGTCTAAAATTCTTGTTAGTTCATGGAAAGTCATGCAGTTAAATCTGCCACTGTATTCTGGTATGACCTAAACTGAGAAGTTCCCTGTATTGTCACAGATTATCTCTATTGTTTCATGAGTCCTGAAAACTAAAGCTGGTTTTACACATATCTAAATTCAGCTAGTCAGCAGGAACCAGCTGAATTGTGATCCATGTGTAGCTCTGCCTGTTCTACAGAAGCCAGTTGTTTGACCATCTTTTGTGGAATGGTCCTGCTTGAAAAACAGTATTCAATCAGCTGGTGGCTGCAGCACTGATCTGTGTATTCTGATGGGAGAAGTCCCCACTGTCAGAATACAATCTCTCACTATGGATTCTTTACTGAGTCAGCTGATGGAGAGGGCCTCTGCTCCTGATGGCGATGCCTGGATGAGATTTTTCCTGACATCTGCTCCTCCCACTCTTCCCACTCCATTTTCGGCTTCTGTTCCTGGATTGTCCCCTCCAGTGTATCCTGTGTCTTCTGCCTCCACCGCTGCCTCTTCCTTCCCTCTGCATGCCTTCCGGTCCAGGCGGTGTCTCCTTATCCTGTATTTCCATCTGTTTCGGCTCCTCCTCCGGTGCAGCCTCCTACTGTGCCCCCAGCTCCTTCATCGTGTAGTCGATCCTCTGACTCTTGATGTCCCCCCCCCCCCGGACTGGAGTGCGCAGTTCTAATATCATATGCGAATGGTAATGTTGTGAATTTTTCCCTACGCTCAAACTCTGCTTTGTCTGCAAATAATGTGCCTGTTAATGTTGATGTATTCTCACACAGTGCCTCATCTGATGTACGCCTTGTATCTCACAGTATGCATACTTTAAAGTTACCAGCTCCTTCCTTAAACAAGGATCATTCTTTTGTTAACCCCTTCATTTCTTCGGGTGGAAATTCTTTTAGTGTTAATAGTTCGTCTGAGTCATGTCAGTCTGCTTCCTTGTCGTTTGACAACCATATGCCTGCAGTTTCTTTACCTCTTGTTAATTTACCAGATGCTGTGTCGCATTCATCGCATTCAGCAGAAGTGTTCCTCTGAACTGACTGCAATTTCAACTTTTATATCACAGGTTGATAATAATGGTGAGTCTGAACAAATACGTTCGTTGTTGCTTTCATTTAATTCTTTTACTGATTATTTTAAAAGATTTCTTGGTAGCTTGCCTTCTGATTCTGACAACTCTTTATTGCAGGCATGGAAAGATGCTGATATATCACCTTCTCCAGTAGCAGTGTTGAATATGTTGCCGCTTGTGCCAACATCACCTCCGCATAACCGGGTTTCTGTTCCTTCAGTTACTGAAAGCTGTTTTAAGGAGGCGATGGTTTGTGAGGTTTCGCCTCTCGGGCTTCATTTATTTGCTTTAACTAAAGATAAAATTTGGAAAGGTGATTATATTGACCTCCTTTCTCTCCTTCCTTCCTTTAAAGATTAGATAAAAAAGATTGTGATAAGTCTGATGATGATAGAAGCAAGTCAGCTATGAGCTCTTTCAACAATTGGTTCAAGCCTTCTGCATCTATGCTAGCATTATTGGTGAAAAACGTTCAGATTTGTGTTGCGGGATGTTTCAACACGTTGAAATTATCCTTGAAGCATTTAAGAATTTTTTAGGATTAGCATGGTTCTATTACGATTAATCTTTCCGACAATTGGCGGTTTATGCTTTGGGTTCAATGAATGTAAATGGCCCAATTCATATCTGTACAAACCTGAATGCTCTAACGCCGGTGAAGTTAATCGCCGTTTTACCATTCCTTCAAATTTGGCCAGACCGTCCGACAGCGGATCTAATAATTTTTTTTGTAGGTTTTCTATTGCCGGAATTTACTGTCGTGGGTTGTGTTTGTTATGATAACCTCCCTTCAGTTCATCGCTTCCCTAACATAGTATCTGAAAACATTTGAAAGAGGTTACGAAAGGCAGAGTTAACGGCCCCATTTCATAATTTCAGTCTCGCATCTTGGCTTGATTCCTAAGAAGGAAAAGCAGTTTCATTTGGTACACCACCTGTTGTATCCTTCTGGTTCATCTCTTAACAATGCTATTGATCCTATTGCATCATTTGATGACGCAGTATTAAAAATTTGTGGAATGCTTGGAAAGTCTGCTTTGCTTGCCAAAGCGGATATTAAATCAGCTTTCCGCTTGTTACCAATCCATAATTCTGCTTTTAACTCTCTTGGTTTTTATTTTAATGGAGCCTTTTATTATGATAAATGTTTGCCTGTGGGCTGCTCCTTATCTTGCAAATATTTTGAGGCTTTCGCTTCCTTTCTTCAATGGACAGTGTCATTTCAAGCTGATTCTACTAATATAATATATTATTTAGATGATTTCCTATTTTTGGGTCAGGCTGATTCTTCGCATTATCTATATTTATTTAGTGAATTTAGAGTCATTTGTAGACATTTTGGTTATCCCCTAGCTGAGGACAAGTCAGTTTGGCCTACTACTTGCCTCGATTTTTTGGGCAATACCATTGATACGGCTTTGATGAAGTGTTGTCTCCCTCAGGTTAAAATATGCTGTTTGCATGCTTTAGTCTCTCTTATAGGGCGTACACACGGTCGGACTTTGTTCGGACATTCCGACAACAAAATCCTAGGATTTTTTCCGACGGATGGCTCAAACTTGTTTTGTCTACACACGGTCGCACAAAGTTGTCGGAATTTCCGATCGCCAACCACGCGATCACGTACACCACGTACGACGAGACTAGAAAAGGCCGGTTCAGAATCAAGCGTGGCACCCTTTGGGCTCCTTTTGCTAATCTCGTGTTAGTAAAAGTTTGGTGAGAGACGATTCATGCTTTTTCAGACTCGTGGCTTTCAGATCGTTTTCTGCCCTTCAGTTTGTGCTTGTGGGTTTGTATCTGCTCTTCAGTGCGTGCAAGCAAGTTCCGCGTGACTTTAGGTAGTCATTGTATTCTTGTTAGTTCGTTACTGTTTTTCAGGTCGCTCTTCACAGGCCTTGCTGTTCTTCAGTGTGTTCTGTTACTTCGTTCTGAGCAGCCGACCGTTTTCTAGCCATGTTTCGTATGCGTACTCCTCGTAGAGTTCGTGCTGTACGGGGGCTTGGTGTTGGGGTTTGACACAAGTCCAGTCCATGAACAGGGTGGGGAGGAGTTCATGGACCAAGAATTGGTTGCTTCAGCGTGACCAGTTCTCTCATATGCCTTTGCTCCGTGAGATCCGTGAGAATAATCCTGATGATTTCAGGAACTTTCTCCGGATGACGGACCCCGTGTTTCACCGTTTGTTGGCTTCGCTGACCCCCTATATTAGCAGGCAGGATACCTGCATGAGGCAAGCCATCACTCCGGAGCAGAGGTTGGTCGCTACCCTGCGGTATTTGGCCACAGGGAGAAGCCTGCAGGACCTCAAGTTCTCGACAGGCATCTCCCCCCAGGCTCTGGGGATCATTATCCCAGAGACCTGTTCTACCATCATACAGGTCCTACAGAAGGAGTATATGAAGGTAAGATTTTTATCCTTTTATATCACATTTTATTGTATTGAATGTTTGCTAATATCTTGTATTTCTTTCCTCATTCCCTAATTACCATGATTGGAATATGCTGTGAATGTCCCCTTTGTCCTCATGCATGCTGGATTTTTATGTAATTATTATTTTATGTCCTTCATACATATTTGTCCTTCAATAACCTCCCCAGCATGGTGTCTCCTGCCCTATATTCACCTCATGTAGTCACTTAACAATGTATTTAATCAGCTCCATAGTAGTGCTTTACCCCAAACACCCCCTAAAATGTTTGGAAATGTTATTTTAGCTTTAAATTCAGGCAGAGTGCCAGAGGCTTTTTTTTGTGGTGTCCCCAAATAATTTTTAGTAACCCTCCCTCCCCCAACTGCTAAGTCAGCTGATCCCAATTCTCTATCCTCAATCATCTATCTGCTGACTTTGCCAAACCCATACACACTATACCCATCTCTTTACTGGTCAGATTTATGGATGAATTCCCCAAAGCATGTAGTGCAAGGGCCTGCCTGTATACTTTCCAATGGTACTGTTTAAATTATTTGTATCCTATTATTATCTCGATAGGTAATAGCAGAATGTCCAAATGTCCTCAAATGTGTACAATGTGTATTTATATCTTTGTATTATGACACTTCTTACCTGTCCAGTGGTCTGCCAATAGTGTAGCTAAGGAGGGTCTGTTCAAAGTAATACCCATTATTTAGGCATTCATCTCTCAATGAAGTGAAGAGGGTTACCTGTCCAAGATTTACACACACCCCCTATAATGTTAGAAATGGCCCATGAGAGGGGGCGAGGGGGAATATGATAGGTGTACCTTATACTTTGGTGTTTTTAAATTCCCCTTAATAAATGCTATCTGGAGGTTGCCCCATAATGTTTGTGTCTAATCTGCTTGCCATGTTTCAGAGTAAAAATATTAATGTTTATTGTTTTTTCCTCAACAGTTTCCTTCCACGCCACAGGAATGGCAGACTGTGGCCTCCCACTTTGCCCAGCGGTGAGACTTTCCTAACTGCGGAGGGGCAATTGATGGGAAACACGTCCACATCGTCCCACCACCCAACTCGGGGTCGTACTATTATAATTACAAGGGGTTTAATAGTATAGTGATGTTGGCGGTGGTGTCGGCTAATTACGACTTCTTGTATGTGGACGTGGGGAAGAATGGCCAGATGTCCGATGGTGGAGTGATCGCCCAGACGGAGTTCTACAGGCGTCTCCAGAATGGCAGCTTGGACTTGCCAGCTCCAGAGGACAATGTTGAAGGACTCCCATTTGTGTTCCTTGCTGATGAAGCATTTGCGCTGGGGGACCACCTGATGCGGCCATTCCCAATGAGGACCCTCACCCCGGAACAGAGGGTTTTTAATTACCGGCTGGCCAGAGCCCGAATAGTGGTGGAGAACACATTTGGAATCCTGGCCAGCCGGTTCCGACTATTTCTGACACCCATCCATATGGCGGAGTATAAACTGAACCATATTATACTGGCGTGCTGTGTTCTCCATAACTTTTTAAGGAAACATTCGGCCAACTATGCTGGCTCAGTTGGGCCTGAGGCCGGAATCCTACATCAAACCACACTGACGGCGCTTGAAAGTGGCTGTCCTGGCTTGCCCTCCCTGAGTGCCCGTGATGTCCGGTTACGCTACTTGGAGTTCTTTGCGGGTAGGGGGGCTATCAATATGCCAGACAATATGTGAAGCCTTTTTCTAATAAAAAAAGCAAAAAAATTCTTGCTGGACATTTACTGCTTGTGTTTGTTTTAGCTGACCCTGTCATAAATGTGTTGAGTCCAGAAAATGTCTGAATTGTGTAACCTTATACAAAGCACTGTTGGCTGTTATTTCCAACATGCAAAAACACATTTCACTACAAGTGCACTTGCAACTGCACTGAAACAGCACTTGTAGTGCAAAGTGGATTTGCCCTTAGGAAATAGCCCCCATTTTCACAGAAAGCAGCAATTACATCACCCCAAAAGTGTTGTAGCGTTGAGACAATAATCTACACATTCTTGATTAACAATCTTTTTAATACCTGCACAATCACATGTGCATTTACCAAAGGTTTTTCAGGCAAACCAACATGTTTGTTGTATAACAATTTTTGTGGTGGCATTATCCAAAATCAAAATGTCCATTTTATAGAAAACAGGCCTGTGTAAAACCAACAAGAAAAGACACAAATCTTGAACTTACAAATGTCACATTTGGTCGGATTTGAAGGCAATATCAGACATGAGTATTTAGGAACTGTGTTTGATATTGCGTTCAGATGGGGGGAAATCACCCCTGGAAAAGCCAAATTTGGAAGATGCACACCAATTTCCCAATGTCAACATGTGCTATCTGCCATCACGGGGGATCAAGGGATGTGTTTTGGGGGAGAAACCCCTTCCTCACCGCTACTTTATTATTGAGGAAGGGATTGCACCCCCAAAACGCGTCCATTGATCTCCCATGATGGCAGATAGCACATGTTGGCACACTGTGTACAACCTCCAAATTTGGCTTTGGGAAAAATCACAAAAACATTGAGCACATTGTAGCACACAAAAGAAGAAAGTGATTTGGAGGGGTTTTAAACTCGCCCCAAAACATCAATGATGTTTTTATATTTTGGAATAACATCATTGATGTTTTGCTTGATGTTTTCCAATTGTAAATTACACCCCATGATCTCCCCGATCAGAATCTGGGCACTTTCGGATGTGAAAGGATCTAGATCCACAACCTTACGATCACCTAAAAAGAGAGGAACCCCAATATCAATTTGGTTTAAAAAAAATGCCGCCATCCATCTCTTATCTGAGCCTGTGGTTGCAGACACTCACCTGTTGTGGTGACTAGTTCCACCACATCTTCTTCCTCCTGCTCAGCTTGGGTTGGTGGTATTTCACCTTCTTCCAGAGGTGGGGGGTCTCTGGTCTCCTCGGATGAGGGGTGTCCTCCAAGTCTTTTCTCCCCTATGTCAAACAAAAATGGTATAATTAGCACACAGATATTTAATGTCAGAACTAGAAATAGGAAACATTGCTTGGAAGTGGGGTACAATTGTCAATTTTAGCAGAGTTCCCAGATGTATTTTTTTTAGTGTCCTTTGTCAACATGCAATACTTTACCTGTTTAGTACAAGCTTCACAGATGTAGCCCCCCCCCCTATAGTATACACTGGAGCACCTGTGTGGGGCCCCCTACTAAAAATGTTGTTCTGGTGTCCCACACTAGTGCTCCAGTGTCCAGATGTGAAAACAGCTGCTCAGTGTCCTCTCCTTACACAGAATCTAGTTTGCATTTCATTCTAGTAACAAAGCCATCTACACACCCCAATTCTTTGAAGACAAGTATAGGGCGTCAAAATGGTGGCCAAATGCATATGGGCTAAACAATGGTATTTTATAGTTGGAACGAAAAATGTTTGATCAGAACGAATAATGTGCCCATGAACATGAAAGTTGCCATTTTAAACTGTACAACAGTTCCTAAAAGCATATGGAGCAGCACGAACGTATTAAACATAAAGAATAGGAACACAGCACAACTACTTACTTTTTTGCAGCACTCTCCGGATCTATCTGTACTGCTCATGTTCTCGTAATTTCAGGTCCGACCACCGCTTCCTGAGCTGATCTTTCGATCGTCGTACCCCGAAATTCCGGTGCAGACTCCTGACCACTTTCACCATGATCTTGGCCTTTCTGACATTGGGGTTGGGGTAAGGCCCATACTTTCCATCATAGTTGGCCTTCTTCAGGATGTCCACCATTTCCAACATCTCCCCAAAGGACATATTTGAGTCCTTAAATCTCTGTTTCAGGCTCCGGCCTTTCCTCCTCCTCCTCCTCCTCGTTGCTACAATTAGCACGCACCTGCTGCCTATCCGCCATGTGCTCTTCCCCCACTGCGCCGAACGAAAAAGGGCGGGGAATAGACTAGAAAGAACGTCAGGGGCGGGCAGAGTTATACGCATGCGCAGTGTGTATAAAGCGTAACACACGTGCGTATTACGTACGATCTGTGAGCGGAGGAAGGAGCATCAGAGACGCCGATCATGATAACGAAGGTAAGATCTAAACTTGCGCCTATACTGCTTCAAAATGGAAGCCTATATTGTAACAAGATTAGGAGAGTTTTGCCTGACATTAGGGTTTGTCTTGTGTTGTGTCTTGCAGAGAAAATGGATGAGTTCAACGACCACAATTTCCTGCCCCTGTTCATAGACAAGTACAGGGAGCTGCCCTGTCTGTGGCAGGTGAGACACCCCAACTATAACCATAAACAAAAGAGGCAGGCAGCGCTGGAGAAACTGCTGGAGTTGGTGAAGCCCGTGGTCCCCACAGCAACCATCCCCTATTTAAAAGCTAAAATTGGTGGCCTGAGGAGCACTTATCTTAGGGAGCGCAAGAAGGTCACGGATTCCCAGAGGTCCGGAGCTGCAGCAGATGACGTTTATGTCCCCAGGCTGTGGTACAATGAGCGACTGCGATTTCTGTCAGACCACACTGAAGTCAGGGAATCCCTCTCTACTCTTCCTTCCACGCTTCCTTCCACCCCAGCTGAGGCTTCCGATGTCCAACCTGGACCTTCCAGCCAGGAAGAAGTGGAGGAGCCCAGCTGGAGTCAGGTATAGCCTTCTTCTACAGATTTCTGGTCAATAAATAAATGATGTTTATGAGATGTTATTATTGATCACTAATTTCTGATTAAAAAAAGTGTTTTACATATCAATACACAGTAGTGGGCACCCAAAATTGCCACAAGAATGAAAACTGCTGGGCTCAGAATGATAGTCTGATATATTTGTTAACATTGAATTTGCAACAGTCAAGAGGTGAAAATTGTGTGTGATTGATGAAGAAAATACTAAAACTATGTCCCTTTTTCATACACAGAAAGACCTCAGCCAGGAGGAGGTTGTGGAATGTGGCAGTCAGGAGGAGGCGGGGATTAGTTGCAGCCAGGAGGAGGTGGGGCTAAGTGGCAGCCAAGAGAAGCCTGGGACCAGTCGCAGCCTGGCTGAGTCTCAGGTCCCTCCCCTCCGCCTGCCACATAAACGAGCCAGGAAGGCCACTCCGAGTCCCGTGCAGGATTCAGCGTACAGGCTGATCCAGGAGGCTTCAGCGTCCCTCTGAGCCTTACCAACTCCTGAAGAGGCCTTTGCCTGCATGGCTGCCACCAAATTGCAGGGCATGCAGGAGGGCCAACGCAGGCTCTCTGAGGACCTTATTTATAAAGTCCTACGTAAGGGGGTGAGTGGGGAACTAACACCCAAGACGGATGTCATTGAGATGGACGATCCTCCTCCTCCTCCTCCTGCTGCCACAACTCCACCACCACAGCCACAGCGTGTAAGGAAGCGTGGAAGGAAGACCTGAGAGTGATGACCCTGGGTTCAGTCTGGTCTGACAGAAGCTGCAGTCTCTCGTATGACCACAGCCTGGGGACACAGATGTCATCTGCTGCTTTCCGGATCTCTGGGACTTCTGGACCAGACTGCCCTCCCTTAGATAAGGACTCCTCAGGCCACCAATTTTGCTTAAAAATAGTTGATGTCTGCCCTGGGGGTACAAGGCTTCACCCACTTCTGCAGTTTCTCCAGCGTTGCCTCCCTCTTTGTTTAGTTGTGAGCCCATAATAAAAAATTTTTAGGTAAATTATACTCTCCTGTGTGTGTTTTCATTCAAAAAGGACCGTTTGTTGGTGACGATTCAGGTACATTTCTAACATAAAATGTGAAATTAACAAGGGACAACAACACCAAACAATCTCCTACAGATTAAATAGAACAACATATCAATGGTGTTGTGGGAACTTGTCACCAAAAACACACACAAACATTTTCAGGAGTACAAATCAAAATCGCAAAAAAAAATAAAATACAAACACAAAAAAAGAATCTACAATAAAGACAAAAAATATATAAAAAATATACAAAAATATGTTGTCAGATGTGAGAAATCAAAATATATTGAGGGAATCACGATAAATAGTAAAGAAATAAGTTTGTGAGAAGTGTGTGTGAATATGAGCAGCAAAACTACTTAATTCTTGTCACATTATAAAGAAGAAGAGAGTGCGCTGTATTTAACCATTTTTAACATTGCAGCGTGACGAAAGTGCTGTATCCATTGCGAACGCTAAGTTTACCAGAACGAGTCTCGGAATTTCTTCTGAGCATGCGTGGCACTTTGTGCGTCGGAACAGGCCACACACGGTCAGAATTGACGTGATCGGATTTTGTTGTCGGAAAATTTTATCTCCTGCTGTCCAACTTTGTGTGTCGGAAAATCCGATGGAAAATGTCCGATGGAGCCCACACACGGTCGGAATTTCCGACAACACGCTCCGATCGGATATTTTCCATCGGAAAATCCAACCGTGTGTACGGGGCATTACTCTTTCGAAATCTAAAGTGACGGTTCAAACATTACAATCATTATTGGGTTTGCTTGCATTTGCGACTCGGATCATTCCTATTGGCCAGGTTTTTTCTAAACGGTTATATAAAGCTATAGCGGGTTATCATTTTGTACACGTCACGTCTGATCTTTTAGTTTGGGATGAATTTTTTGCGTCTTACAATGGTTGCTCTTTCTGGTAAACCCCCTTCTGTGATGCCTCTGCGATTTTGCTGTTTACTGATGCAGCAGGATCTATTGGTTACAGCGCATTTTGGCATGGTTGTTGGTTCATGGATTTTTGGCCTACTTCTTGGATTGAGAAAATATCGATTAAGAATATTGTGTTACTTGAGATATTTCCTATTTTAGTAGCTCTTGAGCTATGGGGTGATCATCTGCAAGATTCTCCTATTTTATTTCATTCCTATAACAAGGGTGTTGCTTTTGCAATCAATTGTATGTCATCTAAATCTTTACCTGTTTTAGCAGTATTGAGACGTTTAGTTTTCAAATGCCTTGCCTTTCATTTATGGCTTAAAGTAAAATATATTCTGGGTCATGTTAACATCGTTGCTGATTCTTTATCCTGATTTCAGTTGGATCGATTCCGAAGTTTGGTGTCGGATGCAGATCTGTTGGGTTCTCCATGCCCGGAGCAGTTATGGTCGGTGGTTTATGCTCAGTAAAGACAGCTTTTGCGAATTCTTTAGCCTCTTCCAGGTAGGCGAAATGCAACGCCGCGTGATGCTTGTGGTGCTCTTTTTTAAATTCTGTCCATTTGCCTGTTCATTCATTCTCCGAAATATTGGTTTTGTCTTTTCTGGATGATTTAATGAGTAGATCCTATTCTTATTCTCATTTAGTTAAGATTTTGGCTGGGGTTTAATTTTTTATTTAAAATGAAAGGTTTTCTTCCTTGCTCAAATTTCTTTTCTGTTACACAAGCCCTTAAGGGGTATCGTAAGCAATAATTTCAAGTTGATGACAGGGTGCTGATTACATCTGCTATTTTGCCTATTAGTTGCTTCTTCATCTATCTGTTTTTTGGATAACGAAGCTCTTCTTTTTCAAGTTTCTTTTTTTTTTTTGTCTGATGTTGTTATGGATGCTGATTGTGTTCGGATATTGTTACGTTTTAGCAAAACAGATCAATTGGGGAAAGGAAGTTGGATTGTCATTCATAATTTTTCCTGGATCCCCTATTTGTGGTTTTTCTTTATTGTCCAGATACTTGCTTCTATGCCCAATATCATTTAATCTTTTTTTGGTCCATATCTCCGGCCTCCCCCTTACTCAATACCAATTCAAGATGGTTTTAAAGAGATGGCTTTGCCAAATTGGTTTGGGTCACTTGCATATAACATCACATTCTTTTCAAATTGGCACTGCAACCGAAGCTGCTAGGTTGGGTTTGTTGTCTTCTGCTATCAAGGGTCTGGGTGGTTGGGAGTCTGATTGTTTTCGGTCATATGTCAGGCCTAATTTATGTTTTTTCAGATTTTTTGTAGGTTCCCCATATTATACTTGGATTATAGGACATTCTTTTGTTTATTCGGTGAACATGCGAGCTTCCCTGAGATGTTATGGACTCAACTTGGGTCTCAACAGTGCAGCTTTTGAAATCTTTTGGTACGGCTGTAGAGGCATGCCATGGTTCAATTTTTGTCCTTCTCTGACTACTTTATTTTCCTTTTGGCCTCCTCCTGCTGTTATTATTTTATATTTATCTGGCAATGATTTAGGCACTTATAAGATGTTAGATTTAATTGCTCAAATTAAGAATGATCTATTGCATCTTCATGTGGTTCTGCCATCCACGATTTTGATCTTCTCTGAGATTGTTCCAAGGCTCAAATGGTTCCTTAATCTGAAACCTATATATCTAGAGAAGATACGTAAGTGGGTTAACAGCACAATAGCAAAGTTTATGCCTTTGATTGGTGAACTGTCCTTCCATCATGTTGACTTGGAAGGTGGTTTACCTGGGTTTTATCGTTTTGACCAGGTCCATGTATCTGACATTGGCTGCGATATTCTTAACCTGGATTTTCAATCTTGTGTAGAGTTGGCCGTGGCCCAGGTGGGGTGCCAGGCTTGTTTGAATTAAAAGAGCCTGGCACCCCAAGCTTTATCATTGGTATTATATTTTATGTAAGGTTATTAAAAATGTTTTATCGCCATAAAATATTGGTTATTATTGGTAATATATCGTCTTGCCAGTAATGCCAGTAATAAAGGGCCACGGCCATTTATACCACATTTTAAGGCTAATAGTTTTTATTATATTCAATATATTTACAGATTTAAATAACATTTGAGTTCGGTCTCTAGTCCCATGGTGAGAATGAGCTGCTAAAGTCCTCTACCTGTGGTAAAGGAACAAGAGGAAAAGAGACCTAAGGAACTGATTTACTATTGCTATTGCAAAAGCACCAGTCACACACTAAGTTGCAAAGGCCAAAAGAGACACATTCCTGAAGCTATGGAAGGCTGTCACAAAACTGACAAAGCAGGCATTTTGTAATGTACCTGAAGTTTTTTGAAGATGTGTCAGTTATGTTACATGTTTAGATGTTGAATTTTAAAAGCAGCTGCAAGCCTGCTCATCTCACAATTTGCTAATCGGACAGAAGTTCGCTGCTTTTAAAATTCAACATCTAAACATTCAAGAACTGTATTTCACTATATAAACTCGGTTTACTGTTAAAAAAGTGTAAAATGCAAAAGGAGGAGTACGGGGTGTAGCAAGATGGTGGTCGATGAAACATCACATCCGTTACACATTCTGGCAGGTCGCCTAATCTGACCAAACACAGACATAAAAGCTATTCTTTATTTTATGCTGGGTTTTGGTTCACCAGAAGTGTGCTAGCTGGAACCTGTGTTAAATCTCCATATGGCTGTCAGTGTGATAGATTGATGTTCTGATGCCAGAGCTTTTGCCTAAAGTGATCGCTGGAGGTGCACAGTGCCTATAGCAATTCTTATGGGCTTTTGTTTTGGCATGTTTTTTTCTTGCATTAGCTTTTATTTGTATGGTTTGGCACAAATGTTGTGTAATTAATGATATGTACCACATATAGAAACAATTTAGGGAGATAACCAATGACAGCACCCATCATTATGGGCATTATAAAAATTGTATAATGTATTTTTTTATTTTCCCCCATATACTTTTAGACAGGTCATATCTGTTAGGCGCCCGTCTTCTCCTTGTGGCCTAGGCTCTTGGAGATGGCTCAGTGGAGGTCCTCGCCGGCGGTTAATCAATTACACATACACACATTAGGTATGCTGAAATGATTACAATACTTTATTCCAGGATTCGCTGTTTTATGCTGTTTTTACAAGACTCTGCCCCAATTGGGGGCCAATCAAAATAATACATATTAGCATATTCGGTAATTTCTTAATCTCGTGATTTTCCATACTTTAATAATGCCTTCATCTTGTGATCTTAAAATGTTAACCCCTATAGTTCAAGTTAATAGGTCAAAAGATTCCTTATTTTCTGTCACCGTCTGCCGGACCATGAGGTGTCCAACCACAGCTTCCTTAAAAAACTAATGTTGGCCCTCTCATACCCAGCAACAGTGTACAGAGATAAAAACCACAGACAGATGTTTCCTCAGATGGAGACATAAAAGAGGAAAAGACAGACAGGGTGATATTGCAATGAGATAATTCAGTAAGTAATACTTGTCATAAGACAGTCTGTCACATTCACTAAAATATACCAAGATATTTTTCTAATTATTAAGCAAATAAGCAAACCCTGAACATATCTCATGAACAGGGTGAAATCAACAATTAATCAATAATGAAATGTATTATGGAATCTCCTTACAATCCTCCCTTTGACCATTCGATATCATCGAAATGGTCATTCTACCTTTTCGTCACGCCTCAAGGAGTCATATTCCTCGGCTTCATTTCCCTGGTTCTCGTACCATACCGTGGGATCTCTGGTAATGGAAGTCAGCTTCATGGTTTCGGAATGTGCTTCGCTACCCTTTTTGTAGAGGCATTTAAGTAACATGAAGCATGCATACAAGAACAATATGAAAAGCAGTATGGTAAAAATTGTCATTGCAGTGTTCTTAAACCATGAAGTGAGACCTCCCAAACTGAACCCGGTAGAGAAAGACATTTCTCAAAACCAGACTTTTGTGCATAACTGTACTTAAACCTCAACAACGACATTTTGTCAGTGAAACCTGAAGGGGGTTCAGTGGGGGACATACTTCTTTTATATTTTATACTAGGTGCTTTGGCTGTCTGGGCATTTCCACATATCCCTTTTAGTAGCCCTAAACCTTCTGGATGATACACACAATTCGCTATTAACCAAGTAGGTAGGAATACTATCAGAATCAGACATGTCCAGAGGCATAATGTTTTTCCTGACACAAAGGTAGAAATCATTTTGTCAGGTACTGTGTGCAAAGTTCTGTTACTCGTTTCTTCTTGTTGGTGGGGGATTCGTCTCGTCGTCCAGAGAGATTTGTTTTATGCCTTCTTGAATGTCCTCCAAATCTGGTCGCTGTTCCTGAAGAGAGAAGTCTTGGGATGCTGGTGGAAGGTCAGGGGTCTGGGGTTGCTGTGGACACTTCTTTAACCGGCTGGCGTGGATCCAGGTGTTTCCTAGATTGGTCAGTACAGCAGTTCTGGAAACCTTCTCTATCTTCCAAGGTCCAGAGAAAATGGGTCCAACCTTTTTGTGTGCCAGTTGTTTCACCAGTACTTTGTCTCCTGGGATGAAGGGATGAGTAGGTTCTGTTGAAAGAGCAGAAAAGGTGACAGAGACTTGTTCGTTCATATCTTGTAGCATACTTACCAGATTTTTCACGTACATTTCCTGTTGAGAATAGATGTTAATGTCAGTGTTTTGATCTAAGAGGGGCAGCTCTATGTTTGCAGGAACTCCCATCAAAATCTCAAAGGGCGAGAGTTTTGTTCTAGCATGTGGTGTTGTCCTGATCTGGAATAGGACAGAAGGAAGGTAATCCAACCATCCTTTCATGGTGCCCCCCGTAGCCTTTTTTAACTTGTCTTTAATGTTCCTATTCATTCTTTCCACTACTCCTGCACTTTGTGGGTGGTAAGGGATGTGCAGTTTCCACTGTAAGCCTAGTAGCTTAGCTAAAGTCTGTGTAACAGAGGAGCTGAAGGCAGGCCCTCTGTCTGACCATATGGCCGTTGGTATTCCGAACCTACAAACCCAATGGTTCAGTAGGCATTTGGCAGCAATTTTAGCAGTCTCACCTGTACATGGAATACCTTCAACCCAACCTGACCATTTGCATACGATCACGCAAAGGCATTTCAAATTGCCTTTTTGTTTGGGCATGTGTGTGAAGTCTATTTGCAAATCTGTTAGGGGACCCAGGGGTGAGGGCAGGTGGCCATGTAATCCATGATTTTTCCCTTGGACATTGTTTTGTGCACAGGTCAGACAACTGCTGGTGAGGAGTTTTGCCTGTTTACTTAAGTTGTTTGTGCAGAAAGACTTTGTGTATATGTTTGTTAGGGCGGTGGTACCTATATGTCCTGGACCATGGAGATAGGAAAGTATGAGAACACTGCTTGATTCTGGTATGCCCAATATCTTCCCCTCTTTTGACCAAAGACCTTCTTGGTCCTTGGTCAAGCCATCCTTGACCCAAAAAGAAACATCCTCCCCTGTAGCTAATCCCTGTATTTGTGCCACAACGGTTTTAAAGTTGGGTGATGTAAAATGTTCTTTGAAGAACATTGTTGTGGGGGCTGGCTGACCAATGTACAGGGCAGCGGCTTTTTTTGCTTCTCTGTCTGCCAGAGCGTTTCCTTTGGAAACTCTGCTGTTATCTGATGAATGTGCCTTTACCTTGACGACCGCTATCCTCTTTGGGAGAAGAATCGCTTGCAGGAGTGCTTTAATTTGCGTAGAGTTAGCGATTGGCTTGATGTCAGCGGTTTTAAATCCTCTATTCGCCCAGATTACGCCATAGTCGTGCGAGACACCAAAAGCGTACCTACTATCTGTGTAGATGTTTACCTCCTCATCAGAGAAAAGTATGCAAGCTCTTGTGAGTGCCTCCAATTCTGCTACCTGTGCCGAGGAGGGTGGTAAGGCTTTTGCTTCCAACACCACATCAGGTAGTTGGACAATGGCATACCCTGTCAGGAATGTTGCATCAGAGGGGCGAGTACAACTGCCGTCTATGAAGACGTCCTGTACTCCTGGTAGGGGAATGTCAGTGAGATCTGGGCGAGGGCTGGTTATTGCTGCAACCTGTTCAACACAATTGTGCTTCTGATCAGGGTCTCGTGGCAGCTTGAGCAAAGAATGTAAAAGACGGACAGTGGGATTACTTGGTGGTGCGTGTTTGAGGGTGAGGTTATCAGTATTCAGAAGTGTGATCTCATACCCACTAAGCCTTTGTGCTGTCATATGCTGTGTGTTCATGTTTTGCAGAAGGTGAGTTACTGAATGAGTAGTGTAAAGAGTCAGTTCATGGCCTAATACTGATTTGTTAGCCTCCTGAACTGCCATAGCACAAGCAGCAAGGTTTTGTAGACAAGATGGCATCCCCTGTACTTGGGTAGGCAACTTTTTTGAGAGATAGGAGACTGGTCGGTACCCGGTTCCATGTTGCTGTGTCAAAACCGCAGCAAAAGAATTTACCGATACCACACAGTATAATTGAAAGGGTTTGCCATATTCTATCAATCCCAGGGCGGGGGCCTGAGTCAGAATTTTTAACAAGGCCTGAAAAGCACAGAGCCTTTCTGTTGTCCAATCTACTGTCTTTGGGGCGGTGGACAAGGTAGCCTCCCTCAGAATGCCATCATAATATGAACAATCTGGGATCCATTGGCGGCAATATACAATTGCGCCCAAGAATGAGAGCAAAGTTGCTTTGTCTCTTGGAGGACTGAGAGCCTGCAGGGCTGCGGCACGTTTGGGGGATACCAGCCTGGTTCCCTCCTTCAGAATGCATCCCAGGTATTCTACCTGACTTTGACACCATTGTATCTTCTTCCGCGATGCTAGGTGGCCAGACCTGGCCAGGTGATGTAACAGAGATGTGGAATCGACCGCACAATCTTCAGCAGATCGACTGCACAGGAGCAAGTCGTCCACATACTGTATTAGCACCGACCCGCGCTCAGCAGTCCATGACTTAATTGTCTCATTAAGGACCATGGAGAAGGCTGCGGGACTGTCCACATACCCCTGCGGTAATCTTGACCAGGTCAACTGTTTTCCCCTCCATCCCCATGAGAATGAAAACATGGGCAATACCCCATCATCGATCGGGATGCTAAAGAACGCGTTCGCCAGGTCTACTACTGTGTAGCAAAGGGAATCAGCAGGTATTTTCAAAAAGATGAAAGAAATATCTGCTACCAAAGGTGGCAGAGGTATAACCTGCTTGTTCACGGCCCTTAGGTCCTGTACAAGCCTCCATTCCCCATTTGCCTTTTTCACAGGGTAGATTGGTGTATTCCAGGGGCTTATAATGTGTTTCAGAATCCCTTTTGCTATGTAATCATTGATTAATGGTGTGATGCCTTCAATTTTTTCAAGTGGCAGGGGATATTGCTTGTGATATTGTACTACAGCGTCTGGACGCATTTGTGGTGTGTAAGGTGTACAGTTAATAAAACCCACACTCCCTTTGTTGTCTGCCCATATAGCATGTGTTTCTAGAGTGGGTGGCAATGATGCAAAGAGTCCCCTGAAAGTGTGTCTCTTTGGAGCATGTAAATCACAGAACGGTGAGCTGGCAGTGAGGGAGCCCCCTCTGTCAAATTTAATGGTGATATTCAGTTTTGAGAGTAGGTCCCTCCCCATTAAAGATACTGGGCAATCCACAAGGACAGCAAAACTCTGAGTGCACAGTTCCTGCCCTTCTGGAGTAGCCACGGGCAATGGTGGAGTGATGGGGTGGGTAACTGATGTCCCATTTATACCAATAGAGTTTCCCTCAGTGCAGTGCGGTGTGTCATATATGGCATCATTCAGACTACTGAATGTAGCCCCTGAATCCAAAAGTAGACATATCAGGTGATTGTCTACCCGCAATAGTACCTGTGGAAGACTTTTCCACGATGGATTGTAACACACAAGGCTGAGGGACGGGACATACTCTTGGCATCCCTATTGTGGTGTCCGCCGAGCGGATGGCCACTGCATCGGAATGCGTGGGGGTGGTCTGTTAGGTTGAGGCTGGTATTGGGGTTGTGGTGGGGGTGGTTGGGGTTGTGGTGGGTGAGGATACCTGATATCCTGAAGGCGACGGGGGCCGGTGTTAAGATTCCTACCTCTTCCTCTCTGGGCGTTTGTTCTAATTCTGTAGGGACATTGGGACTTCCAGTGCCCCAGTTCCCCACAGTTAAAGCACCCCTGGTCTGGTGGGTAACCCTGGTCTGGGGGATAAGATTGCATTGGTGGATAAGGTTGCATTGTCATTATGTGGGTGGGCGGGGTCCCACCAGTTGGCAGAGTCTGGGTTGGTGTTAGGGAGGGAAAAATGCCACCCTTCTGTTCAAATACCCCTGATGTTTCTCGTGACCTAGCATCTTTCATAAATTCATCTGGGGGTTGTTCTGCCCACTTTGGATTAGTGAATTTAAGCAACTGTGTCACCTTCGTATCGCCACCAGCCATAATGGTGGTGGTGAACAATTGGGGGTTGGCGTTATCTACTGCTTTCCACAGACCATATACCCGGGTACAAAATTCATAGAACTTTTCCTTCGGTCCCTGTTTTGCTAGGACAAGTTCCTGAAGTGCAGATGAACCCTTGTATATAGCAGACCAATGATTCCCCATACCTTTCCAAAAAGACACCCAATCTTTATTTTCTTCTATGTGGGCTGTCCATAAGGCCTCTACGGGATGCCCTTCTGGGCTGTCAGGGTCAACTATACTAAGAATCCCTGCTATATCTTCTTTATCCAGGCTTGTCCCTGCACTGTATTTTGCAAGGAAAGCACCGGCCTCCCTAGGGCTTTTCTTTGGGCTGGGGCATAACTCCTTTATTTTTGACAGTGTGCCTAGGGGTAGGGGAATATGCACTACCGTCTCCCCTATATGCATGAGTGGTGCTTTAAAGGTGGCACCTAAAGTTTCCTGTTCCATTTCCATTTCTCTTTCCTCAGTAGAGGATTCACCCTGCTCCCTTTCCTCCTGTGGGGGTTTCTGGCTTATGGCCGGTTTAGTTTGGCTTCTGAGTGTGGTGGATGGCTGTGAAATTATCTTTTCCTCAGCTTCCTTAATCCTTCTTGCCTTCTTCTCTAGTTTCTTCTCGTACGCCTCTAAATCTTCCCTTTTCCTCTGTATCCTTTCTTCCTTAGTTATCGCAGAATACTCTCTCATCTCACCATCCCTCTTATCTAGCTCTCTTTTGTAATGTTCTAGCTCTTCCTCCCTTTTCTTGAGCTCTTTTAACTTCTCTTCTAATTCCCTTTCCTTCGGATCCAACCTCCTAATCCTCTCTTCTTCCCTCCTACGTATACCTTCTGCCCGGACTTCCTCTTCCCTGTTTCTACTTTCGTTTTCCCATCGTGTAACCTGTACCTGATCAGCTGCCCCATATACCATGGTAGCCAATACTGCTGGATCCAAAGATGGATACAGCTGAAGACATGGACCCAATGTTCCATCCTCCTGTTTAACCATCACATAAGGGGGGGGTGCTTCGGGTTGTTGTGATAGGGCGGGTGAATTTACAGGTTTTGGTGTGGGGGCTTTAGTTACATACTCTGTTTTATATTTGGCTAAGCATTTATTCCATATTTTGTAACAATTTTTCATATACTGGGTGTCTTCCCATTTCCCAGGTGGGTAGGAGTGCTTGTGTACCTGACACACCTTGCTCACTTCCTTCCACTCGTCTTCAGAACAGGGTCCCACTGGCCCTGGGTCATGTATCCCCAGCTGTTGGCACCTCTCTCTGACCTGTGTCCAAAACGGTTCTACCTGTGACCCCGGCAGTGTGTTTTTAACATACTCATAGGGAGATGGATTGGCCATGGTCTGGGTTGCCGCAGAATTCCCCATCTAATAACCTTGGTAGTGTGTGTCTAGTACAGGGACAGAGATGAAAGCAACCTGTTTGTGCTATAATCTGTTCCCTGACTTGGGAGTAAGTCCCTTGGTCTCTTATGGCAGTGGGGCTGAAATAGCTATGAAGGTTAACTCTTAGTACTCGGTATAGAGTACCCCTTCTTGTGGCAGGAAAGACCCCCCTTGCACCAAGTCGGTATGAAAATCCGGTTGGTCTAGTGGTAAGCAGGATCCACGTCCTGTCAACACTAAGGAACAGTAAACCAAAGGTGCAATGTGGGCAGGCGGGCGCTATCTCACTACAGTCAGGCTCCTGTCTTAGGTCGTTCATTTAGTACATATATGTGTAATACAATATTTTTAACAAAAAAATCCTCTAAATCAATACAGTACTTTACATTCAGTTGTCATACACATATATATCATACACTTATCTCTAATTCTCTAATATTCTATACACTCTAAATACTTACGGTGGTACCTAAAAGAAAACAAGCAAAATCTTATATATACAGTGGCAAAATAAAGTTACATTATATGAACATGTTATAATAAGTGCACTTTTCAATATTTTCCCCAAAAATTGGGCGTCCACTCAGCCACTCCTTATACTACGGGCGTATTCTATACTTCCCGAGTTTTAAACACACATATATCTACTCAACACAGTCAGACCAACCTAGTCAGACTATTTTTAAAAAAAACAAAAAACCAAAAAACCTGCGAGCCCTTCTTTAACCCTCCAAGGGACCAGCCTTAGTCCGTTGCGAAGGCACAGTTATGTAAGTGGGTGGACATACAAGGTTATTTGAACAAGGCAAGCATCAACACCAGTTACCAAAAATAGGTAAAAAGGAGTAAAAATGTCTTACCTGTTCAAAACACCCCACTCCTGGTACCAAAACTGTTAGGCGCCCGTCTTCTCCTTGTGGCCTAGGCTCTTGGAGATGGCTCAGTGGAGGTCCTCGCCGGCGGTTAATCAATTACACATACACACATTAGGTATGCTGAAATGATTACAATACTTTATTCCAGGATTCACTGTTTTATGCTGTTTTTACAAGACTCTGCCCCAATTGGGGGCCAATCAAAATAATACATATTAGCATATTCGGTAATTTCTTAATCTCGTGATTTTCCATACTTTAATAATGCCTTCATCTTGTGATCTTAAAATGTTAACCCCTATAGTTCAAGTTAATAGGTCAAAAGATTCCTTATTTTCTGTCACCGTCTGCCGGACCATGAGGTGTCCAACCACAGCTTCCTTAAAAAACTAATGTTGGCCCTCTCATACCCAGCAGCAGTGTACAGAGATAAAAACCACAGACAGATGTTTCCTCAGATGGAGACATAAAAGAGGAAAAGACAGACAGGGTGATATTGCAATGAGATAATTCAGTAAGTAATACTTGTCATAAGACAGTCTGTCACATTCACTAAAATATACCAAGATATTTTTCTAATTATTAAGCAAATAAGCAAACCCTGAACATATCTCATGAACAGGGTGAAATCAACAATTAATCAATAATGAAATGTATTATGGAATCTCCTTACAATATCTCAGAAATATTTAAGCCCCCGTGATCCCTCTCTCTCTCTCTCTCTCTCTCTCTATATATATATATTTTTTTTTTTTCAAATATTGCTATATACATATTTTTTTTACAAATTGTCTAGATGTCTCTCTGCTTATTCAAATAATCATGTATCATAGCCAGGGTAGTGAGATTGTATGTAAAGCCATAAAGCTATATACACAACCTTGTCGGACCTTAACACCAGACATGCTCTTTCTTCATTGCACTGAAATGCATAGAAAGCCCATTATGATGTCACTGGATCTAAAACTAGGCACTAGGGAAATCCCTTTTAGATAGTTGTCACCAGAACAAGTGTCTCTTTTCCCCTCTTTTCGATTTCTGATAACCGATCCAGAAATCAGGAATTACCCTTCCTGATGTGGATTAAAAAATGCCATTCAACTCTTGGTACACCTAACCCAAAATGATAATGTGAAGGTCCATATATCATACTAGTTACAGCTAATGACAACTAAAAAAGTGCAGGGTGGGAAGAAAGCAGAAGACAAGTGCATTAGAAAAAAATGTTCATGCTATGTTCACATCAGTAATGTCATTCCATTAAGTCCTAAGCGTAAGATGATTTTGTACGCTTTACAACATGCCCACAGCCATTTTATTGAAAGGACTGCAATGGTTTATGTTTCTGTTTTTTAAAAATATAGCAGCTTGTTCTCTGAGTGATTTGCAGGTATGTTCAAATTCAGAAAGCTACATCTTAGTTGAGTTTTAGTTAAATCTTGCTATCAAGTACTGAGAAATTTGCATCTGTCATGTAGTTCCATTATCTTACATTTATTACCATTGGGATATAAATATCTGTGGATTGTGTGCTTAAGTTCCACTATATAATGATTGTTATAACATCGCTGCCTCCTTAAAGGGGTTGTAAATGCTTGTGTTTTTTCACCTTAATGCATTCTATGCATTAAGGTGAAAAAACACCTGGCAGTGACCGGCCTCCCAGCCCCCCCCCCCCCCCGTTTACTTACCTGAGTCCTGTAACATCACCCGGCGGAAACGCACTGTCCCTCTGCCTGGGGTTCTCGCCTCTTGATTGGATAGATTGATAGCAGCGTAACCATTGGCTCCCGCTGCTGTCAATCAAATCCAATGACGCGGGCGCCAGGGGGCGGGGCTGAGTCATACATTCGGTGGCTATGGCTGCCGAATGATGGACTCGGGAGCATGCCCGCAAGGTAAACCCCCAGGAAAGTGCTTCTCCTAGGGGGTTATCTGATGTAGGAAGGAGCCACCGAGGGACCCCAGAAGACGGTGTTCAGGGCCACTCTGTGCGAAACGAGCTGTACAGTGGAGGTAAGTATGACATGTTTGTTATTTTTTTTTTAATAATGAAAGCTTTACAATCAATTTAATGTTTAATATTTCTCTTTGGAAACATTTGTAAAATTTCACAAAGAAAGTATTTCTTGTATATGTGTTGTGGTTGTGGAATTGTTTTGGGAGGAGATATCTTTGTCATATATATCCTTTTAAAATTCTGCCAGGGCACCAAAATTGCAGATGCTTACACCTGATTCATGTACCTGTCAGAGACTTGTCATACTACTTGTCATAATACTCATTAGTGTGCTCTTCCATTATATCACCACACTGATAGGCACATGGCTAAGGTGTTTTGTACTGTGGTGGGTGGAGCTTCATTAGGTCCACCTTCCAGTTGATTTATAGCAGTGCACAGCAGTACATGGATCTGTAGCTGCTCTTGAAGTGATTGTAAAGGCTTTTTTTTCCTATTAAAATAATAAACATGTTATCCCTACCCACTCTATTGCAGTGGATTTGCACAGAGCAGCCCAGATCCTTCTCTTCTCGGGTCCCACTTCTGTGATCCTGGCCCCTCCCTCCTATTCAGTGCCCCCACAGCAAGCAGCTTGCTATGGGGGCACCCAAGCTGAGTCACAGCTCTCTGTGTCCATTCAGACACTGAGCCTCACCCCTCTCTCCCATGATTGGCTAACTAATTTTGATTAACAGCAGCGGGAGCCAATGGCGCCACTGCTGTGTCTCAGCCAATCAGGAAGGAGAATCTGGGATTGCTGAGGCACTCGTGGACAGAGAGGGACTTCAGGTAAGTGTTAGGGGGCTGAGGTGAGCTACTGCACTCAGAAGGCTTTTTATCTTAATGCATAGAATGCATTAAGATTAAAAAAAAACCTTCTGAGGTGCATGCGCGGTCGGCTCCAAGATGGCTGCTTGAGTCCGGAGCTCCGCGCTGCCTCAGCCATACGGCGCACATAGCGGGGGGTCCGGGGCCCCGGGGACCGCAAAATATACCCACACCGCGGGCGGAACAGCTGGGGCACAAGCCCATGAAGGCAGGTTCGTGCAGGAGGGACCTGGAGCCGCGTTTTAGAGCCTCGGCGGGACGGGCCGAATCCAAGATGGCGGACGCCATGCTGCAGACCACACAGAATGCTGCACAGCACACTGAGGAGAGACAGGGAGACAAGCTGTCCTATGCTGCAGTGACCCGCTCTACCCATCCTGGGACCCCAGTGAGTACTGCTAAACCTGCTACTCTCACCCCAGCATATACAGAGCCCATCACTACACAGGTGCTGGAGGAGCTTCAGCACTTGTCCATGGGGCCTACCTCTCCTAACACAGGGACAGGGCCTGTTCTGGCTGACATACCATCTCACACACTGCTCTCTGCTCCAGACCTCTTCTCCCAATTGTCAGCCCTTCTAGACAGAGGCCTAGCACAAACCGCAGCTAAAATTACGAGAGATATCAGGGAAGACTTCCAGGTACTGGGCTCCCGGATGGAAGCAATTGAGGACAAACTGGATCATACTATTTCTAAAACCAGGCAAAACTCTGCACACATCCAGGTGTTACAGGATCAGCTGGACATTGCGCTCTCTCGTATTGATGATCTTGAAAACAGGTCTAGAAGGGAGAACTTCAGAATAAGGGGGCTCCCAGAATCGATAACGGACACAATATCAGTTGTTCAAGACTTTCTTAAACTACTTATCCCTGACATACCTTCCCATAAGTTGGAGATAGACCGAGCCCACAGGACACTGGGACCCCTCAGGAAAGATGGCCTACCTAGGGACATAGTGGTCAAGCTTCACTACTTTTCGGTGAAGGAAGAAGTTATGAAAAAATGCAGATATCAACATCCTCTCACATGCAGAGGCCATACCATACAAGTATTTGCTGACATTTCACCAACCACAATACAAAAAAGAAGGTCGCTGAAACCCCTGCTTACGGTTCTAGCTCAACATGAAATCAAATATAAATGGGCCTTCCCCTTTGCACTGAAGTTTGACTACAAAGGCAAGACACACTCCTTTCGTAATTTACAATATGGAGAACGGCTCTTCCTGGACCTCCGCCTCATCTCACAAGAATCGGCAATGGACATAATGAATTCGTCTGCAAGCTCCTTCAAACGCCCATCTCCAGCGAGTCCTCTTCAGCCGGTCTGGGACAAGCCCAAATACAAACGCTCCAAAGAGGCCAAACCCCCGTGACACAGCGAGTCAAGATTTTTTCTTTTTTTCCCTCAACACTAACTTTGTTTCTGGACTCTCTCCTCAGTGTTTAGTCTGAGCTCAGAGAGATTCTGGGACAGATGTCTCCTTAATGGGGGAGGGAAGGGGGGAGAAAAGGGAAAGGTTTTGGGGGGGTTTTGTTTTAAAAAAAAAAAAGAAAACACTTTTCTCCCTTTAGGGGGAAAAGGAGGGGAGGAAGAAAAATCCCCCCCCCTTTTTTTGTTTGTTTTCTCCAGCCCCCCCCCCCCTTTTTTTTTTTTTTTTCTTTCTTATGATCTTATCATTCCTAGTTAATTGTTCACTGACATCTATACCCATTGTGGCCCTTAGGGGTCCCTCTTATGAGAAGCTAACTACAGGGTAACAGTGTTGCTGTAGGCTCTCCTTGATGATGGTCAGGGCTTACTGTTATTTCCCAGTTTAGCACTGGCTTCCTGGTGGTTTCGGGCATATGGTTGCTACGGCTAATATCCGTGGAAGTTTTATATCTAATATTAGTTGTAGACAAGCTTGCTAGATGGGCCCGGTTCCACTCCACCTAGGCTGGTCACTAACGAGTCCGTCCCCCCACCCCCCCGGGGGTTGTTTTTTTTTTGTTTGTTTTTTTTATTTTTTTTGTTTTTTGTTTTTTTTTTTTGTTTTTTTTTAGCCCGGGGGTGGGGGGACTTATGAGTGGTGGGCGGTCGGGGACCCCGGATCCCCCAAATTAGAATGATGTTATTTTTACAGTTTGGTTGTTTAACCTAAGGTGCGCCGGGGCTGGTGCAGTCATACTGCGCCTCCCCCTACCCCAAGGTTTTGGTAATTCCTTCTCCCTGGGGTAGATGTCCACCCTGTACGCAGGGACAGGACGTGTATGGTTCTCCAATGGGTGATGTGCTCCTAAGCCTTCACTGCTCTCTCAGGCCCCTAGGGGGCCTGAAGTTTCCTCTCTCACCTTCCCCTTTTTTCCCTCTTCTTCTCTTTTCTCTAACCTCTCTTGTTTTTGCAGTTGGTCGTCTGCCTGTTGCTGTCCATTTTCCACACGAGAAGCGAAAGGTTTCTTTCTCTGCACTCACTATGGCTTCCCACAGCTTCGTGGTCCAGGTAAGCGTTGGTGGATTGGGAGCGGGCTCACCCCCTGTGCTCCATGGCTGTTGATAATGTATCATCTCCCCCACTTCGGGTGGCGACTCATAATACCCAAGGGCTAAACTCACCTTCTAAACGAAGGAAGGTTCTAGATTATATGAAGTCCCGTAAAATTGATATCCTGTTTCTACAAGAAACACACTTCCCGATCCGGTACAACCCCTCTTTCCTTCATGCCCATTTCCCCTTATTCTATTTAGCTAATGCAGAAGATAAAACTAGAGGGGTAGCTATTCTCATCTCTAAGAGTTGTAGATTCACTTTACAACAAGTGCTGCAGGATCCAGAAGGGAGGTTTATCCTGGTGAAGGGCTCTATAGAGGGTAGACTATTTTCCCTGGTATCCTACTACGCCCCGAACACGGGACAACTCAAATTCTTCAGTAACCTGTTTAAGACTCTTGACCCCCTACTGGAAGGATGCATAATCTTTGGCGGAGACTCTAATGTCGCCTTTGACCAGGGACTAGATAGGTCCAAACCTCCCCGTGCTCAGTCCGTTCGCCCAACTAGAACCAGCTCTAAGATAGCTAAATTGATATACTTACATGGCCTCACAGACATATGGAGAGAATTAAACCCAACCAAAAAAGACTACACCCATTTCTCCCATGCTCACCAATCTTATGCCCGACTGGACCATTTATTGATCTCCAATAGCCTAATTCCGTCAGCCAGAAAAGCACAGATTTCAGACACAGTATGGTCCGATCACTCCTTGTTGAGTGTAACAATAAACAACTTTGCTCCACAGACCAAACCCGCCTTCTGGAGATTACCAGAAACAATTCTTTCTGACCCAATCAGGAAAGTTGAAATCGAAAAGGCTATCTCGGACTACTTTACGCTAAATAATACTGCTGATGTTTCAGCTGAAACCTTATGGGCGGCTCATAAGGCGACCATTCGGGGGAAACTAATCCAACTTTCCGCCCAAATTAAAAGGGAACATAGGGTGGACGTGGACAATCTTGAAAAGACCTTCCACAAACTGTGTTCGGAGCACAAGAGAGACCCAGCCAGGGTTCCGGTATCCCGGCTGGACGCTGCACGCCTGGAGCTCAACCTAGCTCTCACAGTTAAGGCAGAAAAACGCATTTTATGGTAAGGAGCGAAATACTACTACCAAAAAGATAAACCTGGGTCTCTCTTGGCCTCCCGACTCACACCGCGTACTCACTCATACACCTTCCCCAGAATTAAAATAGCAGGCCAACAACACACGGCAAATCCTCTGAAAGTCATGGAAGCCTTCCATGGATTCTATGCGAATCTTTATAGTGAACATAAGTCGAGTGGGACTCGGGATGTCACCAAATTCTTGGATGGCCTGCCGATTCCCACTCTGTCGGCAGAACACAGAGATAGACTGGAAGCCCCTGTATCGACTGAGGAAGTCCTGGCGGTAATAAAAAACCTAAAGAGATGCTCGGCTCCGGGTCCAGATGGCTTCTCCACGCCATATTACAAAGCTTTTGCGAACACCTTAGCACCGTTTCTAGCTAAATTTATTAACTCTAAAATCACAGGGGAGCCTCTGGATCCGCAGCTGAATACTGCGTTCATCACCGTCATCCCCAAACCGGATAAGGATCCGGGAGAAGTGTCCAACTACAGACCCATATCTTTGATCAATAACGATCTTAAAATAATGACTAAAGTTATGGCTGACCGCTTAGCGTCCTTTATTGGGTCTTATATAGAAAAAGACCAGGTAGGGTTCATTCCTGGACGACAGGGTCCTGACCAAATCAGAAGAACTGTTGATGGGGTCTCGATCTTATAGTCGGGCTGGGATGGCGGTGGTGATCAACAAGGTATGCTGTTGTCGCTAGACCTACAAAAGGCTTTCGACTCTGTTTCCTGGTCTTATTTGTTTTCTATTCTAGAAAGATGGGGCTTTGGCCCCCGTTTTTCCGGCCTACTTAAATCACTATATTCTAACCCAGAGGCTAGGATTAAATTACAAGGACAATTGTCAGAGCCTATTAAAATAGCGAGAGGGACCCGCCAGGGATGCCCGCTATCGCCACTTATATTCGCAATAGCGATTGAATCGTTGGCAATTGCTATCCGCACTAACCCAGACATAGCAGGGGTCAGGTGTGGCCCCAAAATTCACAAATGCGGCTTATTTGCCGATGATCTTATTCTCTACCTTACGTCCCCGGTTATCTCCCTCCCTGTTGTCTGTAAACTCCTAGAACAATTTGCCAAGACTTCAGGACTACATGTCAACTACTCTAAATCCCAAGCGCTCAATGTGTCACTTCCAGAGTCACTGGTTTCCCGGTTAAAGGCCTCCTTCCGCTTTTCGTGGAGCGAGTCCTCCATACGATATCTTGGTATCAATCTCACACCTAAATTTGAACAACTATACCAGGCTAATTATCCCCCCATCTACAAAAAATTGGAATCAGATCTTAAACAATGGTCCCCGCACAAAATATCCTGGCTAGGTAAGATAAATTCTATCAAAATGACCCTACTCCCAAGACTATTATATATATTCCGCTCGCTCCCGATTGCCATTAACAAGGATCATCTCCTGGCGTTCCAAAACAAGTTGGTTAAATTCGTTTGGGGAAAGTCTGGTCACCGATTGGCAAGACAATCCTTATATAATCTAAGACAAAAGGGGGGACTAGGCCTTCCAAATCTCTTTTGGTACTACCAAGCTGCCAGACTAGCTCAGCTATCCACTGTCTATTCTAAATCAGCCAAACCTGACTGGGTAGAAATGGAGAGGCAAGCAGTTCCTTCTTTCACGATAGATTTTCTCCTCTGGTGCTCCCCACAGACTAGGCCTCCCATCCTATCTCCCTCCTTGTCACAGTCATTGAGAATCTGGGATATTCTTAGGAAGGACCCCTCTCTGGTATCACAAAGCAAACCCTTGGCTCATGTTTTCCGTAACCCGGATTTCCCTCCGGGCCTAGATATTAAAGCGTTTCAGTGGTGGTTGGATAGGGGAATGTACCGGATCGGGAACTATTTTACCTCAGCTGGACCAATATCTCTAGCCCATTGCATTAAACATCTGGACCTGCCCATCTCGGAGAGGTTCAGATATATGCAACTATCACACTTTCTTCACTCCATTTGGGTCTCTAAACCGGACCCTCCTCAATTTACCCCGTATGAACTATGGTGTGGGCAGCTTCTGGAGCAGAGGGGGGGGATCTCCATAATCTACTTCTCGCTTGCTACAAACGATAGGAAAACAAAATTCATGCTGGAATGGGAGAGGGATCTTCAGGAATCCTGGGACCTGGAACACTGGCACAAAACCTTCTTTAGATCCTTTAAAGGCATACTAAATATTTCATTAATTGAAGCTAGCTTGAAGGTCATCACAAGATGGTATCTAACTCCCTCCAGACTTTCTCTCATGTACCCCTCGGTATCTCCACTATGCTTCTGCGGTTGTCATATGAAGGGCACCATGATACACATTTGGTGGGAATGTCCTAAAATCAGAAGCTTTTGGACTAAAATTTTTCAAATAATCTCCAAAGTCACAGCCCTGACGGTCCCCAGGTCTCCTCTGATGGCTCTTCTCAATCACCAAATTCCAGGGGCCCCGAAATATAAGCATAAACTAATATTTTTTATCCTGCTTGGTGCCAAACTTACTTTGGCCAAAGCATGGAAGCTCCCTAAGGTCTCTGTTATAGCGGCGAAACGGAAAATCTCATGGATAATGGCCCAAGAGAAGATGGTGAGTTCCATACTAGACACCTCAGCACAGTTTGAGAAGACTTGGGAACCATGGGCTGAATACGTCGGAGTGGGTGTTTTCTCACTCTCAAGTTCATAGCACCGAATAAACTCAGGAATGGACAGGCAGATGACTAACTCTTTTCGCTCTCTCTCTGTCTCTCTATCACCTCTTCTCCTTCTTACCCCCCCCCACTTACCTCCTTATCCCCCTACGGGATAACTTGGGACATGTCTCATGGTAACTACAACCGGCTTCGGAAAGTATGTTAAGTTGATACCGGGACATATTTTCGTTGTTATAATTATATTCTAAGTTCATTGTATTCAGTTATTTTACCTGGAGTTAATGCTGGATTGTTCTCTGCATCCGGTTTTGAATG
The DNA here is from genome assembly GCA_037952925.1 of Lithobates clamitans. NCBI lineage: Eukaryota > Metazoa > Chordata > Amphibia > Anura > Ranidae > Lithobates > Lithobates clamitans. Next base: position 274,567 of record JBBGZY010000075.1, on the reverse strand, counting down.
TTGACAACTCAGACAGTCCACACCAGAAGACTAGAAGACATAAATAACACCTTGCCCGACTCGAGGCCGCTAGTAGCAAAATGTTGTCCTCCTCTCCTGACACAGTGAGTTCCCTACTGGGGTGTTAGGAGACGAGGGCGAAAATAAAGCCATCAGACATTTATAGGTCCGGGAAGGCTTAATAATCGCCTCTTTAAACCCCTCGGGTCGCACAAGGTCTTCCTAAAGACTGCATGTACCTTGGTGAAGATGGTGTGTAAGAAACTCTTACCAGATATAGTGGACTCCCTTGTCAGCGACAGGGAGTCATTCGAGCAGGTTGCCTTTCAGGGCCTGAAAAACGGACATCACAGCTCTGCGAACCTTCTGGGTCAAACTCTGTGTGGATCTCCCGGGGCCGCCAGGTGGGTCCTCCCAAAGGATGGCCGAGGTGCGAATCAGAGGGAATGATGCATCACGTGAAAAGCTGAAGTGAAGACTGGTTTGATCTCTCAGTTGATATGTGGAGAAAAAATAAACAGGCTCCACATAGCGTAGATGAGCAAAGTGGGATTTTTATTGCTAAAAAAGCCAGGCAATAATAAAATGTGATCACAGGGTATAAAAACAAAGTTGGGCAACAAGAAGGATGCTGAAAGCACCATTTTTTGAATTTAGCGCAGTGTATACTTTTATCATCTTTGCACTTGTTTGTTTGACTTTTTTACACAGCAGCTATCGCACCATCGCACACACTTTTTATGGATGTGTTCGAATATAGGACCTCTAGGTCCTTAAACACTGACGGTGTATTCACGAACACTAGTCCCAATACTGAACTAGGGGGTATGTTCATCAGACTCAAAAATCTGATGGTCAGCGAACTTCACTTCCTTGAGCAATATGTTAAGGAACAGATGGTCCCTAGAGGCTTGAGGTGGGATGTCCATCCCCAGCAAGACGAGGCAGATTTAGAACCATGGTTCAAATTTTTCAATGAGGAGGGCTTAAAATTATTGAGATTCCTATTAGACAAAAAACAGATAAAATTGTCCCTCATTGACATTGAAATTAGGGATTTAAAGGACAAATTAACTCCACATAAAACCACTGCAGAATACATTTCACTATCCACCTCTCTGAGAAATACTTTGGAAAAAGAGGAGAAGGAACAAAGAAATAAAAAACAAAAGAAGTACAACAGAGACTATACAGATTATACCACACGTTCGGTCTTTAATTGGCAGAAAAAACTTAATACTCCTCCGGTTGCCAATGGAGACCCTCCATCCATGGAAACCGCCATGGCAACAACAGCCAATTTAGACCGAACACTCGTTTACCAACCTCCACATAAATCAGAGTCTAGAGAACCCCCACCTCCTAAAAGAGGCACAGCACAAGGACCACCCAGATTATCTGGGGGTCCTCCCCCACCGGGAAACCGGGTAGGGAGGGGTGCCCTGAGGACAAGAGGTCGGTCCAGAGGACACCCTTTAGATCCTCACCACAAGAGTAATTCACGGGTGCCCCCTTCCAATTATGGAGACCCCCGTAATTACCACACCCCTCAACGGCGGAGTCTGGACTACAATTACCATTCTCCGATTCATGTTAACAATAGATTCAGTCCTCTCAGGGATAATGTCCCCTATGAAAGGTACGGAGGTACATACTCTCATTACGAAAGAGAGGATGATTATTACCATCGTTCCCCTTACAGTTACAATCAAAGTAGGCCAGGCCCCAACCAACCTCAGGATTTTCAGAGAGTTACAGATTACCATCCAGGAAATTCAGACAGAAAAGAGGGACCAGAGGGGGGAGGAGGGTCCAACGCCAAAAGGAAAAGAGTGTAAGGGGCACGGGTATTTTTAATTTGAGTTCAGCTGTACTAACAGAAGCTGAGAAGTCGGTTCTAGACAGCGGACTCAAATTTGTACCACCCAAACCACTTAACCATTTCGCAACATTCATTGATGTACTTAAGTTTACCCGAAACTTAGTGTACAGAGGCACTTTCTTACCAAAATCACTCCCCCCACTCAACAGACCACTGTTTCAGCCACTACCCAGGTATCGACATCTTCCCACAATGGAATTGCACCCTCCACAGAGGCAAGATCTCCACACCCCCAGGTAGTCCATTCGGGATTGTCTAACTCATCCCTATTCAATCCCCCGGGTACCACGGCCCCCTCTATCCAGGTCTTCAAGAGCTTGGTCTTGGAGGACCTGGATAGATTAGCCAAACGTCAAAAACGTCTTCATGTCAAACCTGACATCAAGACAGGTCTAAAATCATTATGTGAAAACAAGAACCTTGTCATCCGCCCGGCAGATAAGGGCGGGGGCATTGTTGTTCTGGACAGAGTAGATTATCTTAAAGAGATGAATAGGATTTTAAGCGATTCCGACACTTATCAGTGTATCCCGAGGGATCCCACAGTTTCCTTTAAAAAGGCCCTTGTGGAATTGATTGAGGAAGGTTTTTCCTTGGGAATTCTCAATAAAAAGGAAAAATGCTTTTTGGTCCCCCAAGTACCACGTATTCCCGCCATATACTACCTCCCCAAAGTTCACAAGAACCCCACCAATCCTCCCGGCAGACCTATTGTCAGCGGGATCGATTCGGTTACGGCGAGGATTGGCAAATACGTGGACTTCTATTTACAACCTCTAGTTCAAACCACCCCCTCTTACCTGAAAGACACCAGAGACACAATCAAATTATTGGAATCGGTTTCAATTAAAAAAGGTACTCTCTTAGTAACAGCAGACGTAGCAGCGTTATATACCTGCATACCACACCACCTCGGTTTCGAGGCAGTCGAAAACCATCTCTCCAGAGATGGAAGACTACCTACATTACAGCGAAACTTTATCATGCAGCTGTTAAAATTCGCAACCAGGCATAACTACTTCTGGTTTCAGGACCGATTCTTTTTACAACAGAGGGGCGTGGCTATGGGGGCTAAATTCGCCCCCAGTCTCGCTAACCTTTTCATGGCCCAGTGGGAGGAGGATGTCGTCTATGCTGCCCGGAGACCCGAATTGGTCCTTTGGGCTAGGTACATAGACGACATCCTCCTCCTTTGGGAAGGAGATCTGGCATCCCTTGAGGGCTTCATGAGCATTCTTAATGCCAACGATAGGGGGATTTCGCTGAGCTTTGAAGCCAGTACAACCAAAGTGCATTTCCTCGATCTCGAAATTTCAGTTGTGCACCAACACTTGGAGTTCCGTACTTACTTCAAACCCACGGATCGGAATGGGTACATTCCGATCGACAGCTGCCATCGTGAACAATGGCTTCGGTCTGTGCCCCGCAGCCAGTTTTTGAGATTGAGGCGCAACTGTACCCAAACTTCTGACTTTATATCCCAATCCAAAGTCCTCAGGGGTAGATTTCTTGATAAGGGTTACGACCCTCACCTTTTAGACAGCGAAATCAATAGAGCTTTGCTCACTGAAAGACAGGCAACGCTTACAGAACGCCCTAAAGACAACACTACATTCAATGCAAAGTTATCTTTCTTTACCACCCATTCTATTCAATCCAATCAGATCAAAGGTATTATCCAAAAACATTGGGGAATATTACAGAACGACAGACTACTTGGACCCGTTCTACCCAACCGGGCCTCGGTAGTCTTCAGAGGAGCTAGGTCCATTCAGGGACAGATCGCTCCAAACATAATAGACCCCCCCAAGAAGGTGTCGTTTTTCCAGGAGTGCAAGGGTTATTACCCCTGTCGTAAGTGTCGGGTCTGCCTTCATAACATCGGGGGAAGACGCAAGAGCGTCACGTTTAAGTCCACGGTCACTTCCCGTATTTATTCCATGAAGCACTTCACCACGTGCTCCTCACAATACATCGTCTATTTGATAACTTGTCCCTGCCATAAGCAGTATGTGGGTCGCACGATCAGAACTTTCTCTGTTCGTGTCAACGAACACGTGACTGCAATCAAAAACGGCAGGGACAAGCATACGGTGCCACGTCACTACTTGGAACACCACGACAAGGACCCCACTGGAACCTTGTTCCAAGTTATTGACAGGTTCATTCCGCACTGGAGAGGTGAGTCACGCCTGCGAGGGGTCTCACGCCTCGAGACGTACTGGATCCACGAGTTGAGGTCCTTCTTCCCGTTTGGGTTGAACGTTGAGTGGGACCTCAACTCGTTCATCAACTCATCTTAGCTTTATTTTCATTGCACCCACTTGGTTCCTCAATCATAATATTATATGCATTTTTACGATGCCTTTTTCAAACACTTTTTTTTTTTTTTTTTTTTTTTTTCATATATTTTTATTACACATTTTTAGTTTCTATATATCTCTGGTCCTCCCCATGGGGGCGCATTTCTGGGGGGTGCGCTCGTATTAGGTGTTTGGGGTGAGTTATATCCTCCTCATCTCTGGGGTTCACCCACTGGCAGGTGCACTGTCCACATTGCATGCCGGGTAGCTGCAATTTTCTCATATCTACTTTACTGTATATTTTTGGAAACATTTTATTTTTCCAATTACCCCATCACGTTTATTGTTCTGACCAGAAAGGTTTTTATTTTTATTTTGGGGTCTCTTGCCATCATTGATATTTTATTTACTTAATGGTGGTTTTGTGGTCCCTTAAGTTTTAAGTTTTAATTGTTAAGAGGGAGCTGTGCACCGTTCTGTTTTGAGGCAATTCTCTTCACTGCCCGGCCCCCTCCTATATGCACTGTCCCATTGTAGATGGTGTCACTTAATCTTTACTCCTCAGGCAATGATTACCAGTTTCCCACCATCCAGGTGGGATTTCTGGTCATCGCCTGGATTGAATGTCACTTCCGGGGACACGGGGGAGGAACGTATGAACCGGCGTCGGGAACGTCCGGTCTTACGTACATCCCTCCTCCTTCCTTCTCTCTTGGACAATCAGAGAGAAGCATCATGTGACAGGGGACGGACGTCGAGCGAGCCTTGCGCCCTGACGTCATTTCCCTGTGTCTGTTACCTGGAGGTTGGGCGGCGCCGACCGAGACTTCCTGTCTCTGCAGCTATTGGCTGTCGGCTCCGCCCGTCCCCAGATATGGAGTCTCTGATTGGCACTGACTCCTCTGTAGTTTTAAACAAACACAGAAGTGTCAGCAATGGAAGTACTATGCTAGAAGGTTCAGCTCTTTATTTCCTTACCAATATTAAATGTTTATATGGACCGATGTTGTACAATTCAATTGCTGTTTAATATGAAGTCTGTTCTGTGACATCCAACAGGTTAATCACATACCACCAATGCAAATTAATGATGTTACACACCTGCTAGGTTTAGCCAGGTGCGATCATGTGACCCCACTCATCCAATGGGGAAGGCTGTTTGACAACACATACAATTTGCTTCTTTGAATGTTTTCTCATAAATATAAGGCAACTTGGAGGGGATGCTGTATGCCCCAGTAGACGATCCATTGATCGAAACGCGTCGGGCGCTTTCAGCATCCTTCTTGTTGCCCAACTTTGTTTTTATACCCTGTGATCACATTTAATTATTGCCTAAAAAAAAAAAAAAAAAAAAAAAAAGGGCGCTTTCAGCATCCTTCTTGTTGCCCAACTTTGTTTTTATACCCTGTGATCACATTTTATTATTGCCTGGCTTTTTTAGCAATAAAAAGCCCACTTTGCTCATCTACGCTATGTGGAGCCTGTTTATTTTTTCTCCACATATCAACTGAGAGATCAAACCAGTCTTCACTTCAGCTTTTCACGTGATGCATCATTCCCTCTGATTCGCACCTCGGCCATCCTTTGGGAGGACCCACCTGGCGGCCCCGGGAGATCCACACAGAGTTTGACCCAGAAGGTTCGCAGAGCTGTGATGTCCGTTTTTCAGGCCCTGAAAGGCAACCTGCTCGAATGACTCCCTGTCGCTGACAAGGGAGTCCACTATATCTGGTAAGAGTTTCTTACACACCATCTTCACCAAGGTACATGCAGTTGTGAGATACAGCTTTGGGATAATCCGATGATATACCTGTGTTGGAACATTTGTTGTTTTACATCCACATACCATTCCCAGTGGGATATCCCATGCATATTTGCTGTTCTATTCACTTACTGGACTTCATTTACCTTTATTTAGAGACTTATAAGTTTCATCACTAACGTGTATATCACTTATGGACATTTGTGTTTCAGCCATTTTCTTGATTGTAGAATTTTTTGCACAATTTATGCGCTACATTTTATTTTCTCACATGTTTTTATGGTTTTTGTCACCCTGTATGTAGCTGCTCTGCACCATTTTTTGAATTTAGCGCAGTGTATACTTTTATCATCTTCCTAAAGACTGTCTTTCCCCTGGTGAAAATTGTTGAACTAGAATTTATTTAACTATTCTGTACAATGACTCCATTTTCCAGATGATATCTTGAATGTAATGGTATTACATGTTATCCTTTTGAAAAACCAATAAAAACTTTAAACGTTAAAAAAACCTTCTGCCTTCACAACCCCTTTCAGTCCAGTAGCAGCTTTTAAATCTGCTCACTGCCATCTGCGTATCTAATCTCTCAGTTCCCCATCAGGCACTGCCATATTTGGGTAACGACATCACCACTATAATACTAAGCATGTTGCAAATTAACTAAAAAATAGAGATTTGGGTTTCAGATGCTTGATGTCAGAGTTCAAGTTATTTTGAAAACTGTGTTTTATTAGCTCTAAATCTACCTTTCTTATCATGAAGATCACCCATATCACAATTGCAAAAGCTGATGACTCATTTCAGTTTTTTTTCAAATTTATATTTGGTCTTACAGGTTTAATAAGTGTGTTAGTTCTTGTGCATTTACTGAAAATAGAGATTATTATCTTTCTTATACTTGGAATTTTAAATCAAGTAATAAAACAAGAGAACATTACAGGGGTTTAGTTTGTCTGAGCTGAGAAGTGTATGGAGTATTTGATGATTGCCAAATTTAAGTCTGTACTAATTAGATCTGCAGTTCTGGGAATATTTTGATCATTAGGACAGTCTAATTAGGAGAACTCATGCCAAGGGTATCAAACATTTTTTTGTCAACATACTAAATGTTTTAGCGTTTACATATGTTTTCTTATATCTTATTATAATACATTTTGTGTAGTTTCTACTGAGACTATGACCCATGACTTACCAAGAGTTCAGTTTCACAAATATAAATCAGCTTCCCACAACTCATTGGAGTGGAATCACTAGAAATTTTCAAACAATCATTAGCTGGCAATGAGGAGTACTAATAGTCAAAAGTATTCTGGGACCTAAGGTTTTACCCTTAACATGTGAAGATAGAAGAGCAGCTGCACAGTTGAGCAATGGTTTTTCCTGTCTGTGGCAGATGGCTGTAACAAATGTGGATCCACTATAATAAATATAACCCTGAAGGGCTTAGAATTTTTCAGAAATTATTACTATTATTATCATTGTATAGGTTTGTTGTAATGTTATGGTTCTTACTGAAGTTCCTTTTTAACACAGCAAATAATATTTTGTAAAGTGTAGTATATCATAGCACACAGATATGATTTTAAATGATCTAATCCTATTGCACTAAAATGTAACCTCTGCCTTACTTTGCATTACTGTGCTTTGTTCATTTTTGTTTCTCTTTGCACTGCCAAAAGAGTGCAAGATGTTCTAGAAATTGAGCTGTGACATTTAAATCAGTCAGTACAAATAAAGCCACGTACACACGGGCGGACTTTTTGACCAGACTGGTCCGACGGACTTTCCGACGGACTTTCAACTGACTTTTGACGGACTTCCGATGGACTTTTTATTGAACGGACTTACCTACACACGATCACACCAAAGTCCGACGGATTCGTACGTGATGACGTACACCGGACTAAAATAAGGAAGTTGATAGCCAGTAGCCATTAGCTGCCCTAGCGTCGTTTTTTGTCCGTTGGACTAGCATACAGACGAGCGGATTTCTGGGTCCGGCGGAGTTACGACGTAAAGATTTGAAGCATATTCCAAATCTAAAGTCCTTCAGATTTTCGACTGGAAAAGTCCGCTGAAGGTCCGATGAAGCCCACACATGATCGGATTGTCTGCTGGACTCGGTCCGTCAGACCAGTCCGATAGAAAAGTCCGACCGTGTGTATGCTGCATAAGAGTACTTAGAGTTTTACTGAAGAAAAGAAAATGTTTGAGTCAACTTGCTGAACATTTTTTTGTGTTTCCCAGTACATTTGTAACAGGCATAGGAATACGCTCATCAATTGCTATGATATCATCATAATCATCAATTTCACAGGTAGTTCACAGGTTACTGTGTTCAGTTAATGGGTAACTACACTTCCGTGAGGAAAAAAAGTAGCGAATAAAAATAAATAAATAAATAAATCTGAAGGAAAAAATCAGCAGAAAATTGTATAGTGTGTATCCAGCTTAACAAATGCTGACTCTGTGTATTCATTTTTCCAAATTCCTACATGAAATTAAAATGTTCAGTTTCACATTGTTGGAAATGTATTGGATGTAATAAGGATTTGGATTGCAGGTTATGTACAAATACACAAATAATATTTGTTTTAATTTGTCAGGAGACCCAAAAACAAACAAAAAAACAACTAGGGTGTAAGAAGAAATTTCAGTTACAGTGTTGGTCAGGCAGTCCATCAAGTATTAATTCTCTTGATACTGTGATTCTTCTGAAATCCTGGCTTCTGCATGGGAGGGTGTGCCAGCATGGGCCTTTCCATCAATATCCTGGAAACTATCTAATAAGCAGACTTTGCATAACAACCATTATTCAAAATGAACTTTGATCTTTGCAACAGGGCTTTGAGTTTTTGTTTCAATAATTTTTATTGTATTTCTAACATTTTATAGATATGGAAACACAGGAACAGAAGTAGTACATAAGCTTCAGTATATCAAAGAAGTCATTAATTAGTTTTAACATTTCAAAAATAAACTATCAATAGCCTAAATAAATACCTAGGAAAATCCTATACCGGGATTAGGATGTGAGGGATGAAATAACTTGGAAGGGAAAATATCCATAATGGTAAGCAACTAGGAGAATAGAGGGGTGTAGGGCAAGAGAAACAGGTAAAAACCAAGAAAGGAAGAGGGGATGTCAAAGAATATGTGGCAGAGGGAGAGATGGAGGGAAGGAAGAAAAATTGAAGGGGAAAAACATATTTATGGAAGGGGTAAGGGGGGAGGAAGGGGGGATGCACACCAGAGTAGGACCCAAACACCATATGAACCCACAAACTTCAAATAACATGTTTACCATTTATCTTTCAATTTTTTCATTTTGCTTTCCCTCACTGTCTAAATACACTACTAACTGGGAAAACAATCTGGAGTCTTCTATTTCTCCAGAGGGATGGAAAGATATTTAGTTTGATGCTGAAAGGTTTAGTCTCCTCATAGACACATGAGAAAAAAAAGGTTTGAAAGGTTTAGTCTTAGCCAACTAGAAAATGCTAATGCATTGGCACTTATTTATCTTTTGCCCTTTCTATGTAATACCTACCTACATCTCTCAGTGGTTCAGGGGGTTTAAGCATATCTGGTGGGATTGCCCAAAGAGTAGATCCTTTTGGCCTTGCACTAGGTCTAGTATAGGTTATACTATCCTTACTAGACCCCTCTGAAAGAATCCAGTGGAAATTCTTTTGAAAAAGATGGCTGAGTGTACTAAATTGCAAATAAAATGGCAAATTTCAGTATGCTGAAATGCAGTTATCCAAAAAGGAGCATCAGTGTGTCTCAGTAGGGAGGATATGTAATATTCAAAGTGATATTGACCCTAGGTTTCCACTATAATGACCTGAGAGTTGTGTGATTTTGCTGCGATTTTTTGCCACAATTTTTGCCACAATTTGGTTCCAACTTGAAGCAATGCCTGTGTATTCTTGAGGTCTATGGACCTCAAGTCACATCAAAGTTGGACCAAAGTAGTGTAGGGACTACTTTGAAGTCACTGTGAATTGAAATCTCACAGATATGAACGGTACTCATTGGAAATCAGGGTACGACTTGTCATGCGACTTTGCAGTCCCAAGTCGCAGGACAAGTTGCACAAGTTGAAACAGAGCCTAAAGGTTCAATTTTTTTTTAAATAACAAACATGTCATACATTTCTGCTCTGTGCAATGTTTTTTTCACAGAGCACCCCATATCTTCCTCTTCTGCGGCCCCCGCTTTTGCTCCTGGCTCTTCCCCCATTTGAGTACCCCCAACAAACCACTTGCTAGGGGGGTACTCATGCAGGCTTGATCCTCAGCCACACTGTGTGCATCTATTGATAGGTGTGGATCATACCCACCCCCTTCTCCATTGTCACTAGGTTTGGTTGACAGCAGAGAAAGCCAATGACTCCCACTGCTCTTACAGAGCCCCATAAGGAGGGAGAGGGAGAGAATAACTGCTGCTCTTGTGCACAGCACTGGACTGAGATCAGCTCAAGTAAGTATTTGGGGGGCTGGGGGAAAACTGCACCTAAAAGGTTTTTTACCTTAACGCAGAGCATGCATTAAGGTAAAAAACCTTTAGATCTACTTTAATTTGTACATATTCTAAAGATTCCCTAACTTACAAGGAGCATCTAGAAATGTTGTGTCCAAACAGTATACTGAGAGATTAAATATTTTTTCCTTAATTCTTCCTGAACAATGCCAAGAATTTTTCAGTTCCTTAAACCTCATCACTATAAATCTGCAGCCTTAGATCATCAAGTAAAATGCTGCCTCTGACTATTATTCTTATGAGATTTGAGATTTGGTGTGATATTTGGGAATGTCTCTAGTGTGCTGCTTGCTGCAATGGAAGCTATTTCTAAGGATCTACAAACAAGAATCTTCCTGCCTGTGCTTCATCTAATACTTCCAGTTCCTGGTCATTCTTCTCTGTTCCTGAATACCTGCTTAAAGGATAACTCCATTTTAATGCCAAAAAATTACAGCAAATAAAATAAAAGTAATATAGCATGCCCAATTGCTACAAAAGTATTCAATAAAATACATTTACGTTTTTGGTTGTAACATGAAAAAATGTGGAAAATTTCAACGTGTATGAATACTTTTTAAAGGCACTGTAAGTTTTTCAGAAATATTGTTTCCTGCTTGTATGATTGGCTCACTGATTCTGTACTAATTTACAAGTAACATTTTAGGCATTCTCTGCAATAGTAATCATATTAGGGGTTAAATACACTGCAACTTTCCTCATTGGAATACTGCATGTGCATCAGCTGATTAGAATAAACACAGACACTCCCATTCAAGGACCCAGTGGAGTATACAGCTTTCTCTTAAGAACAAAAATAGGTAGGACTCTGCTACAAAGTTTGTTAGAATCCTCTCAGTGTACCTAGATCACCCAAAGAGGATTTTTTTTTCTGAACAAAAATGTAGTTATTCCTTAAATGTGCTATAGTCTGTGATTCTAAGCCTGTGTTCCATGATTCCTCTGATGTGACTCATTTTGTGATTGGTTTTGTCCTGGGGCCCATTATTATTTTGTATTATGACCTGGCTTTCTTTTTGACAATGTTTCTGTTTACTGATTTGCAGTGCTGTTGCATGACTTATATTGCTGCCTTTGGCTTGTCTATTCACGATAACCTTATCTTCTCTTATACCATGGTGCTTTGATACGCCTGCTGCTGACTTTGGCCTGCTTACTGTTCATGGAGTCATTGCTAATTCAGTACTGTGTTGTGTTTCCTCTAATTCTGCCCTCAGTTACATCCTCAATAGATGTAATAACTGATTACTCTTGATTCCCTGTACCATATTTGCTCCAGCCACTAACAAACTGCATGCATTCCACACAAGTGACTACACATAGGATGACTTCTATATGTATTTTACCTTTCCAGGAGTCTCTAAGACTAGGTCTAAATTAGACAGTAATAAGGTCCACATAGACCCTCTTGCCACATATTTGTTAACTGTTAAAAAGAATCAGCCCGATGAATCATCTAGGTAGCCTTAGCCACTGTTTTGGCAGTAGCATGGACCCATGCACATGGCAAACAGTTAAAGGATCAGGTCACATGTACCAAAGGTGTTATCACACTTCCAAAATTTTTGCCAGGACTTCCATAATCCCTGCCAGTGTTTCCAATGGTACACGTAGAACCCCTTCTGGGATTTCCAGAAACCTTACCAGTGCTTCCAATGGAACTCTCAGAATCCCTGGCAGTACTTCCAATGGCATAGCAGAATCGCAATGATTAAAGAGGAGTTCCACCCGAGGTCCATTAAAAAAAAAAAAAATTAAAAGTCAGCAGCTACAAATACTGCAGCTGCTGACTTTTAATTGGACACTTACCTGTCCCAGGGTCCAGCGATGCGGGGGATAGAAGCCCCGCTTGTCTCCCCCTCCGTTCAGCGGCGCCGGCATTGCAACTGTGGGCGCTGGGTTGTGGCTTCACAGCCTGGCACCCACTGTGCATGCGCGAGCGGCGCCGCGTGCCGTGATTGGCCGCTCAGTCACCTGGGACCTGTAATGGGTCCCAGATGATTGACAGGAGGGAGGGAGCAGAGCTGAGCCCTTCCTGTGCCGAGGGGGAAGTGATGTCACCAGCCCAGGCACTGGAAGAGGCAGACTACGAGGGACCACCTAGCAACAGGCATTTAGAGGTAAGTAAAAAAATATATATATATCCAATTTTTTTTTGTATTCTTTTTTAGGATTTTTCATGGTTTTTTTTGGGTGGAATCCCACTTTAAGCATATGAAACTGTGTGAAACATGTCTTCCTCGATGCCTTGATTGTAGTTTTTCCTGTGGTGCACAACTGTTCACCCCAGTCCTACCTGATCTCACAGAATTAGACATTATGGTGGACAGGATCCACCATTTGCCTAAACCCTCATACCTTCCTGACAACATACCCAGCAATATTATTATACACCTGCACTTCTTTCATGTGAAGGAGCGACTAATGTCCACATCACGCAACAAAGATCTCTTTCCTCCACAATTTAAAGACCTACAATTCTTTGCTGATCTTTCTCAATTCACCCTTCAAAAGCACAGGAACCTTAACACCATCTCTAAAGCATTAAGGAACCACAAGATCACCTACAAATGGGGGTTCCCAGCCAAATTAACTGTCACCAAGGAGGGTAAACTCTCTTGCTAAAGGCCTAGCTTTGCTCAAGTCGTTGCACATAGTGCCAGATGATCCACCACCGGCCTCATGATCATGTAGCCCTGAGCACAATGAGGAAGACTGGAATCTGGTTACCTCCAGGAATGCCCGCAAGCATAAATGATCTGGCCAGCAGCCACACCATGTACCTCAGTTCAAGTCCCTGAACCATTTTAACATGATTTCTTTACATTTTATGTAAAAAGAAAGGTAAAAGAATGGTACTAAAATAACATTTAACGACATGCAACATTAGTCTATTTGTATTACAGTATTCAGGGTTTAAAAAACGTTATCTTCCTGGCCTTGCATTTTAATTGCAATTTAAAAGAGTGTAAAATGGATTAAACACCTCTATTGCTTCAGGTGTATTAATTTATTATTATCTAAAAGAAAGCAAAATGGCAGATGCAGGAGGACTTTGACATGGAGAAAAACACCAGTGTGATACTTCAGTGTGAAATAAAACCTAATATGTGTTTTCAACTATGTTGATTGCTTAATAAGTTTACACTGGTAAGAAAGCACTGTAGAGTACAGTATTGATAAAAGAACTTGACATGTAATGCTTTACAATGCTCACACCAATTAATTTCTTTTTTTTTTTTATTTCTATGATGTTGCCTCAATTTACTGTATATCTACTATCTGGAGACATTGTTTCTTGATTTTTTCAGCACAACAGTTAACAAGAATTGCAATTGCATTTATTCAAATTACTCTAGCATGATAAAACAATATATGTAATAATTGAATTGAAAGTCTACGTATAAAATAAATCCATACGTCTTTGGTTATCCACATATGTGTTGGTAAACACGGCCTGTATATTATTTATTTTGCAGGCTGCTGCTAAATACCTGGTGATCCTGCCACTTTCCTGTGGTTCCTGTTTCAAACTGACCATGCCAAACATGGAAGCAGATCCATGCTGGGGTGGTCAGCTTGTGCCTCTGAGATCCCTCCTAGGAGATGCAGGATGTCATGCAGACATACAGTGTGCCTGTATCTACTATAGTCAGTTTTGTGGCACATTCCCTGCCCAGACCCACTTTTAAGAGATTCGGGGCAATGCAGGGCATTCTCCCAGTATCTCCCAGTACTCAGAGCTGAATGTACTCCTCCCCTGTGCGTGATCCCCCTTCATAGACACATGAGGGAAAAAAAATAAGCTTGTGTACCCAGCTTAACAATTTACAGTAAGAAGATCATTCTCCAGCCTGTGTAGTAGACACTTCAGGGGACTGTCACACCTAGGAGGGAGGCTTACCGCTGTGCAGGTGGTTGACTACACTACTGCCTCCAAGCCTAAGGCAAATTTGTGATGTGGAAGGGAGCAGCTGCCAGGACCTACATTGAAAAGTTGGCTAGCAGGATATTGGAGGTGGAGGAGGTCTACAGGCTGTCATCTGGAGTCAATGCACATTGTTGCAGTGTGTGAGGTGGAGAGGCACTGCAGGGCTTGAAGGCAGAGGTTTTTGATAGCAAGGGGATTAGAGATGGGAGAAGGCTGCAGGCTGCCCAGCATAAAGACTGATGTGTGGAGATACGGAATGGCAATGCACACATATGGAGAATGTACTTCCCTGTTCTGTGTAACTTTAGACACTGCCCGAACATTTGCTAATCAGACTCGGCCCCACTGTTAGGAGGAGGGAGACAAGGAAGGATGTGCAGTCATGTGATTGCAGAATCAAACATCACAAAAAGGTATTAAAGGTTGTTTTTTCAAAAAGCTTTATGTGATCCTGGTTAAAAAAATTATCATATTAAAATATGCTTTTGTTGCTGTGTGTTCAGCTAATATTTAGGTGTCCTGTTTTCTGGTAGGACTTCAAACAAAACACAAACGTCAGTAATACATGTACTGTATACACTGTGAAGAGTTATTTTTCAGTGTCTGCTTTTAGTTTTCAGATCAATCATTCACAAAAAAAATAGTTCCTTATGTGGTTGAACCCGAAGCATAACAAAAAAGCTTTTGAAGGTTGATGAGGATTGATTACTTCTTTCTAAAAAACGTGATGACTTCTTATTAAATGTTCATTTAGTAACTGTATAATCACTTTACATAGTGAATGCTAGTAAATGCAGTGAACTTGCATTCACTTTGAATACTCAATCATGTGTGAAGAGCATACAAAAATAAGTTCAGTGAGCCTCTCCACCTTGCTCTGTGGTTTCACTCACCAGCCAATACATAAATAGTGTGTATCTGGGGCTTGGTAGTAATACAGTCATGCACTGATGGATGTTGAAAATTCCATCAGTGGTTGTAGCTCTCTTTAAGTAGAATGAGCAACAAATCAAACACAGCTTCAACATTTTGATAAAGGCCAAAAGGTCTGAAATAGCTTCTTGGACTTCTGACTAAGATTAAGTGTAGTATCTGTTCTTATCAGTTTCCAGGAGGTGGCGCTTGCTTCCGTCCCTGATCCATGGTGAGATAGAGATGGGATGAAAGTTGCTATGCAAAACCTGCTGGAGTAAAGGTGACCTGGAGTGGTTTGTAGCCGAAAGGGAAGCCTTCTGATGGGGATGGAGAACGGGGTCTGATCCAGAGGGTCGGTACCCTGGCTTTCTGGCCTGGATTGGGGCATCTCTAGCTCCGGACAGTTATTTGGGAGAGAACGCTGGCTCCCCTTACTCCCACCGGGGCAGAGGCCGAATGTATGTCCTGAATGTAATTAGGTAGGAGGAACGGAACGACAGTGAGGCCTGATGGTAAAGGGCTCTCACCAAGCTTCCAGAACTCCATGCCTTCCTGCCTGGGGTGGGGGCTGCTGTGGTCCGGGTTGGTGGCCAGGGTTGGTCTTGAAAGCCTATAGAGTATGTGCCCCTGGAGTGGCAGTCCAGGGGTGCCATAAAATCACTGTGAGTGGCAGTCACTTTGATTTGAGGCACCACGGTCACTGCATCATAGAACACACTTTTTTAGCACCTGCCTCTTGGCCGGGCATTTTGACTGGGACCAGAGGAATTTTTTATTCCTGGCCAGAGGGCCTGGTCATTGTTTTACACAATGGCCACCTTTTTCACTCTCCTCTCCACTATCCCTTCCCCACTTTCTTTTATTTATTTTATTTTTTTGATTGATGCCTATGTTTGTCACTTTTTGTCTTTTTATGTTTGTACACGTTTGTCTCACTGTGTGACGAGTAAGGATGCGGGTCCTTGGGCCAGCCCTGAAAGTCTTGGGAAGGGGTGGACATGGCCTTCTGGCTTAGTTCGCCCTCTCTCATGGGGTCTCCCTTCGGGGGAGCCCCACCTAGTACTTGGGTGGGTTCTGTTTCGGCAGGCCTTCCAGAAAATGGGGTCTGTCTGGTTTCGGCCAGATGGACCATTTGTAAAGTACCCTTGTCCCCGTCTGGAGCCTAACGCCCCGAGGGAATCAGGGAATTGGCATGTCTGTGTACCCGTTGCACTTTTTTGTGTTCACTCTTTATGTGTGTGCACATTTTTTTGGCAAAGTTTTTTGGGTGTGTTATGCACGCCATAGGCATTCAATAAAAAAAATCTGTTCTTATCAGTTACCAAGTGATGGTGCTGTGTTACTATCCCTGATTCACGGCAGAGGGTTAGGGGTAGCAGTGGTTATGCAAATCCACTTGGTGTAATGGTAACCTGGACGGTTAGTGTCAGGTAGGATCGAAACCGGACTGCTCGACGAACGGAGGGCCGTTTTTAGGCCTCCTTTAGAGAAAGCCGGAAGGGTTACCTCCTGATAGGGATGGAGAAACCCTGAGTCTGGCTGAAGGGTCGGGTCCCTGGCCTTCTGCCCTAGATTGCTATAGTTCCTGTTCTTGTCAGTTTTTCAGGAAAGAAAACCAGCCCCCTGTCCAGGGGGGCGGGGGGCTTGGTTAGTACTTCCCGAATGTAATTAGGTGCGAACAATGGGAGCGTTGGTGTAGCCTTTTCCTTCTGGGGCTCTCCCTAAGCTCTTAGAGTTCCAGGCCTTCCTGGTGGGGACAGGGCTGCACTGGTCTGGATGTGGGCCGGGGTTGAAGGAAGCCTGTGGCGTATATGCTCCTGGAGTGGCAGTCCAGGGGTGCCATAAATTCACGATGGTGCGGATCACTTGAATTATAGCACCAAGGCCACAGCACCTTGCACACTTTTTTTGCACCTGCCTCTAGGGCTGAGCCTTTTGGCTAGGACCAAAGAAATTTTTATTATTCCTGGCCGGAGGGCCGGCCATTGTACCACACAATGGTCACTTTTCATTGTCCTCTCCTCTCCACTTCCTTCTCCCCCACTTTCTTTTATTTAAGCCCTTGTCACATTTTTGTCTTTTTTTGTTTGTACATGTTTTTGCATATGTGACTGGTAGGGTGTAGGTCCTCGGGCCTGCCCTGAATGTCTTGGATGACCTTCTGGCTTAGCTCACCCTCTCTCATTGGGTCTCCCTCCAGGGGAGCCCCACCTAGTACTTGGGTGGGTCTGTTTCGACAGACCCTCCAATAAATGGGACTGTCTGGTTTCGGCCAGATGGGCCAAGTGTAAGTACCCCAGTCCCGTCTGGAACCTAATGCCCCCCAGGGGATCAGGGCAAGGTCCTTCAATTCTGGAGGACTTGTGTACATCCGTTGCACGTTTTTGTGTTGCACTTTTTATGTGTGTGCACTTTTTTGGCACCGGGTGAATTTTTTGAAATGTGTGTTCACACACCACGGACTAAAAAAAAAAAAAAACTGTTCCTATTAGTTTCCGGGGGATAGAATGTCAGTCCCCTTTACCAATTAGGGTGGCATGTTAGTAATTCCCTTATGTAATAAGGTGGATATGGTGGGGGAGCTCTTTTCCTCCCAGGTGGAATCTGGCCTAGTTTACTAGGCTTGTTCCCAATTGAAGGCAAAGCTCTCCTTTGATATTTATGCCTTTCTGGTAGAAATGGTGCTGCATTTGTCTAGTCAGGCTGGGATGAGAAAAAATTGTGGAGATTTTGCCCCTGGATTAATCCAGGGGTGCCAGAAACATTTGTGGTGGGGTAATATACTTTGTTTTTAGTACAGCATCTTGGTTACAGTACCCATTGCATGTTTTTTTTTTTACACCTGCCCCCTAGGCTGGGCCTTTTGGCTGGGAAGACCAGAAATTGTATAGCACTTTGGCACAAAAGCACTTACTCTTTACCCCTATCCCCTTTTTATGTTTGTATGTTTGTACTTTTGCACAACATAGTACTTTTCACACTACTGATTGGTAGGGTGTAAGTCCTCAGATTTGCTCTGAAAGTTTTGGTGGGAGGGCACATTGCCTTATAATCAGGTTCTCCCCCTCCCATGGGGTCTCTCTTTGGGAATGCACAACATAAAATTGGGTGGACCTTTTCTCTGGTAGGTCTCCTGAAGTGGGTTCTGCCTGGTTTTGGGCAGGTAGACCATGAGTACCCTAGTCCCCATCAAGAGTTTTAGCTCACCCTCTCTCATTGGGTCTCCCCACTGCACTGAAAAGACCCTCCATACTAAAGGAGAGCCAGGAACATACATGGCAGGTGCTGGCAGGGGCCAGTACAGAGGTGGGTGGAGTCAAAGAGGTGCAGGCACTAGGAAAGAGTAGATGGGTGACAGTCAGGAAGGGTAGAGGGGGAAGTGCCAGGGAGGCCAATCCAGGGATGGAGCATCCCAATAAGTAGGCTCCATTGAAGGACATTGGTGAAACCAGTCAGGGACCAGTACTGCTGGAGCTGAGGGACTCTCCTAACTGCCGGGGGAAGAACTCCTCCAGTGAGAGTGGGGGGGAAGCGAAGGGAAAGGAAAGACAGATTTTGGTGGTAGGGGACTCAATTCTTAGAAGGACAGAGAGGGCAATCTGTAACAAAGGCCTGAAGCGCCGAACTGTATGTTTTCTACCGTGCGCTTGGGTTCGGCACATCACGGATCTGGTGGACAGATTACTGGGAGATTACTTTGTCATTGGTGCACATTGGCACCAATGGCAAAGTCAAAGGCAGATGGACTGTCCTAAAGAACAATTTTAGGGACTTGGGTGCTAAATTGAGGAAAAGGACCTACAAGGTAGTATTCTCAGGAATACTACCTGTACATCGAGTCACACCAGAAAGGCAGAGGGAAATTTGGGAAGTAAACAAGTGGCTGAGGAGCTGGTGTAGTAAGGAGGGGTTTGGGTTCCTGGAGGACTGGGCTATAGAAGGGATGGACTGCACCTAAATGAGGAGGGTGCAGATCAGCTGGGAGTAAAGATGGCCAAAAAGTTAGAGGGGTTTTTAAACGAGGCGACGGGGGGGCCCAGAGGTAGAGATAGTCAGAACATATTCCAGAGGGTAGTATTGGGGGTATTAGTGGTAGGTTGACTAAAGCACATAAACCCAAGGTAAGTATAGTAACAAGTCCTAGTTGAAATCTCAGAACACCCAATAAGAGGATAGTGTACAACCGGTCTAAACATGTTCACCAATGCCAGGAGCCTGGCGGACAAGATAGGTGAACTAGGACACTGTTGTACGAGGAGGATTTGGATTTTGTGGGAGTTTCAGAGATCTGGTTCAACAGCTCTCATGATTTTCTGGCAACCATTCAAGGGTATACCCTTTATCGCAGGGATAGAGAGGGTAAAAAAGTGGGAGGGGTATGCCTGTATATCAAGAATAATGTACAAGTGAATGTCAGAGATTACATCACTAAGGGAGCTAGGGAGGAGGTGGAATCCTTATGGGTATAGCTCCAAAGGGATGAAGCTAAGGGGAAAATAATACTGGGAGTATACTATAGGCCCCCTAACCTGAGGGAGGAGGGGAAGGCGGACCTCCTATCACAAGTTGGATTAGCAGCAAGGATGGGTAGTGTTATCATAATGGGGGATTTTAATTATCCAGACATAGACTGGGTGAAGGGAACCATGCATTGGCCTAAGGCTCGCCAGTTCCTAAATGTCTTGCAGGACAATTTAATGGTTCAGATGGTAGACGCAGCAACTAGAAATAAAGCGTTACTGGATCTACTGATTACCAACAATAAAGACCTGATCACAGATGTGGAAATACGGGGCAATTTAGGAAACAGCGATCACAGCTCAATTGGCTTCAGTATAAATCACACAAATAGGAAACATAAGGGGTATACAAAGACACTAAATTTCAAAAGAGCCAACTTCCCTAAGCTACGAACCTTGCTAGAAGGCATGAATTGGGATAAAATCTTAGGAACAAAGAACATGGGGGAGAGATGGGTTTGCTTTAAGAGCATATTAAATAAGGGCATTAGTCAATGCATCCCATTGGGTAATACATTTAAAAGAGCGAACAAAAGTCCTGGATGGCTTGGATTGAAAACCGGCTACAAGGGCGAGTTCAGAGGGTGGTGATAAATGGGGAGTACTGGGAATGGTCAGGGGTGGGTAGTTGGGTCCCCCAGGGTTCTGTGCTGGGACCAATCCTATTTATTTTGTTCATAAACAACCTGGTAGATGGCGTAAACAGTTCAATCTCTGTATTTGCGGACAATACTAAACTAAGCAGGGCAATAACTTCTCCGCAGAATGTGGAAACCTTGCAAAAAGATCTGAACAAATTAATGGGGTGGGAAACTACATGTCAAATGAGGTTTAAATGTAGAAAAATTTAAAATAATGCATTTGGGTGTTTGGAAAATATAAATGCAATCTATACATGGGGGGAGAACCTCTGGGGGTATCTAGGATGGAAAAGGACCTGGGGGTCCTAGTAGATGATATGCTCAGCAATGGCATGCGATGCCAAGCTGCTGCTAACAAAGCAAACAAATTATTGGCATGCATTAAAAAGGGGATCACCTCCACAGATAAAACAATAATTCTCCTGCTCTACAAGACTCTGGTCTGGCCGCACCTAGAGTTCTGGGCACCAGTCCTCAGGAAGGATGTACTGGAAACGGAGCCAGTACAATGAAGGGCAACAAAGCTAATAAAGGGTCTGGAGGATATTAGTTATGAGGAAAGGTTGCGTGCACTGATCTTATTCTCTCTGGAGAAGAGACACTTGAAAGGGGATAGGATTTTAATTTATAAATACTGTACTGGTGACCCCACAATAGGGATAAAACTTTTTCGCAGAAGGGAGTTTAACAAGACACGTGACCACTCATTAAAATTAGAAGAAAAGAGGTTTAACCTTAATTTATGTAGAGGGTTCTTTACTGTAAGAGTGTCAAGGATGTGTAATTCCTTTCCACAGGCAGTGGTCTCAGCGGGGAGCATTGATAGTTTCAAAAAACTATTAGATAAGCACCTGAATGACCACAACATACAGGGACATACAATATAATACTGACATATAATCACACACATAGGTTGGACTTGATGGACTTGTGTCTTTTTTCAACTTCACCTACTATGTAACTGTGTACAGCCATCTTTTCCAATGCATCTCAGTGGACAACTGTACACAGTGCCAGCAAGTCCTGGAAATGTCAATATGCAGGCTCTGCACACTGTGCGCTACCTGTATGGCCATGTGCACGAAGCTTTAAAAAGCAAACATAAATATGCTGGCATTTTACCTTGATAAATTTAGTATAATGCAAACTTTGTAGACAAAAAAAGAACAGCTTTTAATGCCCAATGTTATTAGCTTACCCATGGTTTAATATTTTGGATTTCCACTTTAATCCTACAATGCACCACATTCAGACTTGCATGACCTATCTCTAACAATAAACAGTTACTTCATTAATATTTTAAACTTTTGCCTATAAAGACATACATATCAATATGAATATATTTCCATATACTTGTATAGCTTAGAAGCTTTAACATCATTTGCTAAAATGAAAGTTCAGACTTTAGCACATCTTCTATTTCCTATGGGATAAACCATGCTAGAAGAAAACAGGAAGAAGGGTCAGACATCAGAAGGCACGTCTTTTCCTCTTGTGCTTCCAACCTGTAAAAAAATAAGTATGTAATCAAAAAATGTATAACTAAAATAAATATTTAAATTATGAACTCAAAAAGGTACATTATGTGTTCATTTAAGAACAGAAAGAAAATAAAAGCCATCAAGTTGCAGGCAACATATGTAGGAGAATCAATGCAGGAATTACACTGAACATCTTTCTATATACTTTAGTTGAAAATTTATGTGCTATTTAAACAACTGACAAAAAAAGTTTTACATTTTTTAAACACTAATAATTACAATATTTTTCACTTGAGTTTTAAACAAGTGTAAGGCAGGCATATGTAGGGCAGATTGGATTAACAGATATTTTTTTTAATCCGTTTGTCTTTGGCTAAATTGAAAGAATTAGAACTGAGGACTTTAGAAATCGAAATTTCTTTAACAAACAGACAGCTGTGTAGGGTTGGTTTTTGACAGTACATTATGTCTGTTATTTGCATATAGGCATTCATGATACTGTAGCACTGATTCAGAAATAAGCACATTAGGGAGAAACATATTGATAAAAGAATGTGGAGGATTTTAAATGTAGAAAAGCCATGCTTTGTCTCTTCTGCATTAAAGTTACTTACCTGCCTGTCCACGCTTGTTCAGTGAACTGAACATGTGCAGCCGACTGTAGAAATTTAGCAATACTGAAGCTGACTGCCCTTTATGCATTAACGCATGCGCAGGAGAGAGGTCACCCCCACCTGGCTGATTGAAGCAGACAGCGATTGAGACCCAGAAACCGGCCACCCGAGGAGGTCAGCGGCTGGTGGGGAGCTCCAGGACACCACATTGTTAAATGCAAGGTGAGTATAGTTCTGCTTTAACTGACCAATTACTCTTTTCTGTTTTTATTGCTTTTTTATATAACTTATGTTGTAATAAATAAACTCACTGTACTAAAACAAAGAAACTGTTTTCAGGTGTAAAGTACAGGAACCTAGAGATACATTTCTATAGCAGTCTTCATCTCCCTGCCATTATGCCTTAGTGTCATGTTGTTCTCGCAAGCAATGCTCTGTCACTGCCTGATAGTGTTGAAGCTTGCGTGCCACTCCATTCCCCCTGCAAATTTTGATCAGCTAGTGAGGGCAGTATTTCATAGTGATGAGTCAGAAGGTATATGTAGATCATGGGAGACAGTGTGAAAGCATTACCTGAAATGTTGGAGCTTTTCCAGTGTAATGGCAGGTACACTAATGCCGCGTACACATGACCGGACTTTAGGGCATACTTTGTCCTGCGGACTTTTCGACTGACTTTACGACGGACTTTCCGAATGAACGGACTTGCCTACACACGATCAACCAAAGTCTGACGGATTCGTACGTGATGACGTACAACCGGACTAAAACAAGGAAGTTCATAGCCAGTAGCCAATAGCTGCCCTAGCTTAGGTTTTTGTCTGTCGGACTAGCATACAGACGAGCGGAATTTTCGACCGGACTTGAGTCCGTCAAAAAGATTTGAAACATGTTTCATTTCCAGGTCCGTCAAACTTTTGGGGGAAAAAGTCCACACACGATCAAATTGTCCGACGGACTCCGGTTCGCCGGACCAAGTATGCCGTAAAGTCCGTTCGTGTGTATGCGGCATAAGAATGCTTCAAGTACTGTATGTGCAAGGCAAATTCAAGTGCTGGGACTTTATACCATACAGCATTTTTTTAAATCAAGTAATGATTTTATTGAGGTTTACATAAAGAATTGTATACAGGACAATAGCTACATCAACTTATCAGAAAAAGTATATATGCAAATAGTTACTTGTATGACTTATAGCAAGGATATCTAATAACAGTGACAAAAATTATGCTTTACAAGGTAGAACCTTAACTCAAACTGCTCAGAATGGCATAATAAATACCAAAGAGAATTATGGACTCTACAAGAGCATGGACATGTACCCTCAGTAAACAATTGTGCAAGTAAACTAACATCAGTATAAAAAACAACTGGGAGGCCCAGTAGCGTGTTCCAATGTTACTACTGAGATGAGCAGCGGGCAGTATGATAAAAATGTAGTAAACTCAAAAGGAAGTTAAGTTTGTAATAACCGTAGTAGTGTTAACTGTGAGGTGGGGGGTCTAAACCTGGCATATCGAGCCAACATTCCATATGTTGAAAACTTTTTGGGGGGAGCTTCTATGTTAAAAGGATTCTTTTCTTGTATTAGGATGGAGTTCACTTGCTCAATCTATTTGTGGCAGGTAGGAGGGTGTGGGGAAATCCAGTACTTGGCTATTCTATTGATTTCCTAGTAAGGTAAAAAAAAGTCAAGTAAATATAAAAAGCAACAGAGGTGTACAATTCCTCATCCAAAGCCCCAAGGAAGCATATCAATTAATGAAATGGGACTTGCACTGAATAAGTCTGATCAATGACAGTAACAACATCCTTCCAATATTCACAAATTTGGGGCATTTCCATAGCATATGTAATAAGTTTTCATTCTCAATGTTACAATTGGGACATAATGGGGAATCTCATCTGCCACAGGCGAAGAGTTGCACCATTGTCCTGTAGGATTGGTGGTGAATAAAGAGTTGGGACAATTTATGAACAGCAGAAACAGACACCACTAAGACGCCAGTATCAGTTCCCAGTGCTCGCTGTCTAATGAACCCAAGTTTTGCACCCATTTTCTCCTACAAGGCAAAAGTGCTGAGTCTTGTGAAAATGAGAGGAGATGTGATTGTATGCGGGAAATTATACCTTTCTTATCTGACTTTGACATAATAGATTCTACCAACTGCAGGTTAGAATATCCAGCTTGATTTTGAAGCGTATGGTCCAGTTGTAAGAATTGGTAAAATTGCTGTCTCATGTGAAATTCTGCCTGCAGTTGGTCAAAAGACACAGTACCATCATAGAGTTGGGAGCAGTATTTAACACCAGCTGCTAATCACTGTAAGTAGTCCGAAAGACCAAGCCTATGATTAAGAGTTTCCCATAATTTCAATACCAGGATTACTGTAGGGCACTGGTCAAGTACATTGGGGAAGCCCATAGTCAACATTCTATGGGAGGGGTCCAAATCAATTCATGAAAATTGAAAGTCAATAAGGGTAAACCATTTGTGGGAAATCCACACAGGTGACTTGTGTAAAATATAAAGTAATTGTGGGGTCCACACCATCTTGATAAAGTTGACTTGCCCAGTCATTGACAATGGTAGTTTACACCAACTATTGTATTTTTGTTTAAAAGTATGCAGTATAGGTTTACAATTTAGAATCAAGTAATCATGGGGATAACATCATTACTCAACATTACAATCCCACCCAAATATCAGGAGAAATTGATTACACCAATTTGTGAAGCTCCAGCTGGCAGTGGTTGGGAAAGGCAGTCCACAGGAAAAATGACAGATTTGTGCAAATACATTGAGAACCCCGATTACAGCGCAATTTTCTCAATACAGTAAGTTGCATTACAGTCGACAAAGAGCCTGCAGTATCGCTCAAATGCAAGGTGTTATCAGCGTAGAGGCAGATCTTATCTTCAAGACCCCTTCTCTTAAACCCAACTATATAAGGCAATAAATGTACCCTGGCCACCAGGGGCTCCCACCAAAAGGGCAAACAGCAAGAGCGACAAGAGGCATTCCTGTCTGGTGCCTCACTTCAAAGGACGCCATTGCTCATAAGCCTCATCACTGGGTCCGTGTAAAGTAATTTCACCCATGCTGTAAATGTGGGGCCAAGGTTAAATGAATTCAAGACTGCCCAGAGATGGCCAAGGACAGGATGGCTCTGTTGCCTGGGTTATCCACAGGAATCTGAAGGTTAAGTACAAGGTACTAATACTGAAGGCTGTGGGTCTAGAGCAGTGGTTGTCTTACTAGTGCCGTGACCCCTTGATAAAATTTCCCAAGTTGTGGGAACCCCAACAGTAAAATTATTTTCGTAGCGTGGGTTGTCAGCACCCAAGGCAAGACAAGTAATTTACGCCCCTAACACACGGACATTTAGCGCTCCCTGAGTCCCTTCCACTCGTACAGTATTAAAACCCCTTATGGTACCACTCTTTCTCTTTGTTCTCCTTTCTTTCCCTTTTATCTCTCTCTCTATCCTAATTTCTTGTTTTTTTTTCCCCATCCCTCTCTCTAGCCAACTTTCTTGTTCTTTCTCTTATTCTTTTTCTCCCTTATTCTTTGTTCCTCCCCCTCTTTTCCTCTCTCTTTCATGTATTCTCTATTTTTATTCCTTCTCTTACTCCTTGGTGGGAGGATGGGATGAGGGGCATTGCTGGGGGGAGTTCTGATCAGCCAACTTAGGTGCTCTTGATCAAGGTCATCTGCTGATCTGAGAACTGTAGTGGGGACTTTTAATGGCAACTATAATCACAGATAGCGTTACTCACTGTGTCTCCGACTTTGTGGTGTCTCGTAGCAGTGACACCTATGCCAAAATCCAGAGATAGGGTCTCTTCCAGCCCCTCCTACTTCACATTTCTCACCAGTCAGCTGACCTCTAGTCTCTGCCCCCCAGCCATGCCATGAACTGAATGGGTGGCTGCGAAGAGGCTGAGTGGGTGGCCGGGGTCTCCAGGAACAGCCCAGCTGGGTGGCTGCAAAAAGGCTGGGAGAGCAGTGCGGGCTTCAGGAACAGCCCAGGATTTGGTAACCCCTGGCAAATCATCATTCGAACCCCGAGGGGGTCCCGACCCCCAGGTTGAGAACCACTGGTCTAGAGGAAATGAATCCTGGCTGGTACACATGTACCATTTTTGGGATAACCTTTGGTAATTTAATAGCCAATATGCATGCCAGTAGTTTCACAACCGTGTTTGATAGGGATATGGGCCTGTAGGAGCCTGGCTGAAGGCCATTAGTTACTTGGCAATTTGTTATTAGCCATCTGCTCTTAAAAAATTTTTGACTATAAAAAAATATATAGAAGAGCTTGTAATCATGTTTGTTTGAATGAAAAAAAGAGTAGCATAGTTAAGAAAATTCCTTCAATAAAAATCTATTGTTAAAAAAAAAAGAAAAAAAGAGTAGCATGTTCTGGGGTCAGGACATGAACCTATCATTTTTTCCTCCTTTTAAGTGTTTAGTTTCCTGGATCAAGCACATGAAGTACATTTCTAAGATATAGAACCTGACTGCAACTGAGGCAATACCGAGATGGATAAGAATTTACTTATTCTCCTGTTCTTACATCAAGCAAAGCATTCAGTCATAAAATACTTACAACATAGGAATCTCCCGATGCAAACCAGTCTTCCCAATCCTTTCAGCAACTTTCCTAAATTAAACTTAAAATTGAACTCTTGGCAGATATAAATAGCTAAAATTTAAACAAGTATTCCAAAAAATATATACATACTGTTTTTAAACCTAACTACAGCCAGTTCCAAAATGCATGTTTGTTTCCAGGGCATGGATAACACAGCACAATGCTTACCTTAATGT
This sequence comes from Lithobates clamitans, assembly GCA_037952925.1. NCBI lineage: Eukaryota > Metazoa > Chordata > Amphibia > Anura > Ranidae > Lithobates > Lithobates clamitans. Next base: position 247,136 of record JBBGZY010000075.1, on the reverse strand, counting down.
ACTTTCCCACAGTCCTTCCTTTCCACTAGTTCTGGTTGGTCTCCCGAAGCCAGTATTCTTGTTGGTCTCAGAATGATATTGTCATCACCATAGCCCTTGTGCTGATTCTTTTTATGTGCCCTGTGTGATACACACACCTCAACACTGCACATAATGCACTCCTGAGACCAATGTGTTATGCACTCCTGAGTGCAGTACTCTGTGTTACACATTCCTAAACCTTGTGCAATGCACTGGTTATTTGGTGTCACTTTACTTCTCTTCCATGAGGGACAGCAGTCTTGGGGGCAGGGAGTTGGCCAGAGAGGGCAAATTACCGCACCTTTTTCTCTGTGAAAAAGGCCTTGCACAGCAGGATTGAGAGATAGGGGGCATTCTATAAAGAGCTTGCTGTTGGTCACCTCAACAGTGGAGTGCTGCCCCTGTACTGTCCAAACACAGACTGGGGAAGAACATTGACCAATGTATACTTGTTAAAGAGCAGCTATGAGTGAGCTATTACACAATGAGGCTGATTTACTATGGGCCATTTACATTTTTGTAATATGTTAATGCAGTATGTTATTTTGCATGTTAACATGTATTGCATTAGGGCAGCCCAATGCAATGAAATGAATGGGCTGCCAATCCACTCTGGTGTGGCAAAAATCTGATGTAACCCTTTCTTTGTGATGCAATATACTATAATTCACGTGTTGGTGAGTACACTATAGTAATGGAGCTCGAGGAAATAAATGGGCCCTAAAAGATTTGAAAATGATCACATAAAAAATAGGTGAATAAATCCCATTATGCAATCATATAAAATGAAAATCCATGCTTATTTATTCACTTATCTGCAAATGAATAAACAATGGAAGTGAATTTGTATTCATATTCATCCAATCTAACTGACTTATTACATAAACATTAGGTATTTCTAGGAAAGAAAAAAAGAATTAAAGGAAATGAAAAAACTAATATTGTAAAGGGGAAGATCAGCCCAGATAAACCTTTTAGGAACAGTTGCAATTCCCAAATCAACTGTTAACATTGTCAGTGGCGGATCCTTCCCTTGCTTCTAGGTAAAATTATAGATACAGCTAAAAGTCAGGCATTGTATGGGCATCTCTGCTTGCCTGTATCTATGATGACCCATATGCATAGGTGAGTTACTGGGGTTAGTAGAGGGGTGGAGAATATTTACTTAACAATGTTTACTTAAACAAAGTTGTTAAAAACAGAAAAGCTATAATGTTCTGAGGAATTTAATGATGGCCTTACATTAGTCAGTTTTTTGTGTTCAGCCAGCAGGTTGATTAGGTGGTGTCCTTCCCACTGTGTCTCGTATTCTGACAGCTGGGAGACATCTGTTAGTAAACATGGCATTAGACCTCAATGTCTGGTTTCTAAAGAGGTCAGTTTGTAAGGCTGTTTACAGAGGGGCTTTTCTTCATATTTAGTTCTGAGTTGCTAGCTTATTGGGGTGTCCTAACTGTGTACAGACAGAACTGCTTTGCCTCTGTGTCCCCGGGCTTTGCTGCTGCTCCCAGGTGGTTTTCCCTGCCTAGCTACATCTCTCTCCTGGCATGCACTCCTCATGCCTCACCAGCACTCTCTGCTGCAGTCCTTTCTCTCCACCCAACTTATCCTGTACCACAGGCAGCTTGCTTCCCAGCCCCTGCTGCCTCTATTTCTGCATGCTTAAGCTCGTGGGTCCTATCAATAACATCTACTTTCCCAAAATGTCTCCCCCTGCACCTTCTTCTTGTCACTGGGCGGGGCCAAATTAAGCTGCAATGAATCAGAGTTATCCTCTCCACTGTACTATCAGCAGGGCCACCATTAGAAATCATGGGGCCCAGTACAGACTGCGGTTGAGCCCCAATTTTACTGTCCCTTGGCCACCCACCTCAAGTATAAAATACAACTGGGGGAGGCTATTCACATGCCATGGCTGTGACAATTTTATGTCACGGCCATGGAAAATTTGATGCAGCACATAGAGTTGACTATCTAGGCCCCTGTTCTATTCTATAACCTTTATTATTATTAACTGAGCACTGGGCAGATGTAAATAACTAAAATGTAAAGCAGTAAATACTGTACACCTAAAATAATGTTAAATATTTTAAAAAATATTCTATTTTTCAGAAGGTGGTGAGCACCAGAAGCCTCTATATATTACGATGGCAGATTTACTTTAGTAGTAAACCATTATTATTTATGTTATATATACCCTTTTTCTATAAATATTGTAGATATCAACATTATGGTAATATAAGGAGGGTAATTTATATTTGTTTCCATTCCCTGAATGAAAATATTAATCCTCAAGGTTGGAAAAAGGGCAGCCAGCAAGTAAAGAAAATGGACTTTACACAATCATATTTATTAGGACATAGAAAGGACAGCATTGTGCTGTTTTGTTTTTTTTTTTTTTTTACTGCAGGCAGAAATTAGATTGTACACAGGATGCACTGCTTATTAATTTAACATAAGAATAGCATTTTATTCCCATTATAATACAAGAGATCACACAAGTAAAGTTACAGAAAACAGTAGGTCATCAGAGCCAATAGCACAGAGAGATAATGGGAACAGAGGCAAAACCATTGGCGTACCTATGGGGGGGGCTCTGCCCTGGGTGCCACACATCGGGGGGTGTCAGGCCAGCTATCAGGGATGGGACAAGGCAGGGCGGGTGCTCTGTAGCTGCGGCTGGCTCTCTATATTCGTGCAAGTCAGTAGCTGTTGTTCTGTGTTATTCGGCCCACAGCCGGGCTCTTTACTGCCACCTCTGGTTGTTTCCTGGATGTGTACCCCTCGTGTGTACTATATTTTGGATTGCAGCTCCTCTTCTGTCTCACAGGAACATGTAGAAACAGGACCTGGGACTAGGAAGACCACCTTACAATTGGGGGCTGTGAGTACAAGTGAAGAAAGGGGGCTGTTTGTGTACAGGGGGGGGCAGCTGAGTGTGTACAAGTATGTACAGGTGTGTGGGGTGGGGAATCTAAGTGTGTACAGGTGTGTGTGTGTGTGTGTGGGGGGGGGGGGCTGAGTGCATAGACATGTGAGGGGGGTTGAGTTCGTAGACATGTGAGGGGGGTTGAGTGCGTAGACGTGTGAGGGGGGCTGAGTGCGTAGAGGCATGAGGGGGGCTGAGTGCATACAGGAACGATCAGTGAAGGGGGGTGCCAGATATAGGATCCGTCCTGGGTGCCAAATGCTCTAGGTACACCTCAGGGAAAAACTGCTCATTCTATTTAGAGTGGAACTGATTTACTAAACAAGTGGAGACAGTTCACTTTGCAAAGTGAATATATACAGAGCTTACCACATGATGTAAATATTAGCTGACATACATTTTATTACCACTGACAATGGAGATCTGGTAGCTGGGCAGTAGTTGCTTTACATATAAATCATACAATAAGATAAACTGAGGTGTGAGGGGACTGAGTGTGTAGACGTGCGAGGGAGGCTGGGTGTGTAGACGTGTGAGGGGGGCTGAGTGCGTAGACCTGCCAGAGGGGCTGAGCGTGTACAGGCATGATCAGTGAAAGGGGGTGCCAGATGGGGGAGTGCCAGATATAGGATCTGCCCTGGTACCAAATGCTCTATACAGAGCTTACCACATGATGTAACTATTAGCTGACGTACATTTTCTTACCACTGACAGTGGAGATCTGGTAGCTGGTCAGTAGCTGCTTTACATATAAATCATACAGTAAGATAAACTGACACTCTTTCCTCACACGGCACTCAGTAATGACTATTTTATCACACTCTTTGGTTGCAAGTTGCATTTTCCAACTATTTTTAAACAGCAGCATAAACTCTTGTAGCAAGGTCCCCGACCTCCTTCGGGCTAATGAGAACCTCTTGAGCCAGAGATAGCTGACATCCCTTTGTATATGGTGGGTTGTGAGGCATAGTAGGTGCAAAGTAGCCAGAGTAATTGGGCGCCAGACACTTCTTGAATACAAAAGAGATTTTATTTCTCTTAACAGAACTTTGGGAGAGAGAGTTAGGGTCAGTACATCTGTAGGTAGTTGCAAGATTAGTTGGCAGACTCCGCAACTTCAAGAGGAGGACAGCCATGCAGGGAAATGTATCCAGCGAGACACCACATCTGCATGTGTAGGAATGCTGTCTCTTATGGCAACGGTCTTTAACAGTTCCTAACACTAATGCCCCGTACACACGGTCGGATTTTCCGATGGAAAATGTCCGATCGGAGCGTGTTGTCGGAAATTCCGACCGTGTGTGGGCTCCATCGGACATTTTCCATCGGATTTTCCGACACACAAAGTTGGAGAGCAGGAGATAAAATTTTCAGACAACAAAATCCGTTGTCGGAAATTCCGATCGTGTGTACACAAAGCCGACGGACAAAGTGCCACGCATGCTCAGAATAAATAAAGAGATGAAAGCTATTGGCCACTGCCCCGTTTATAGTCCCGACGTACGTGTTTTACGTCACCGCGTTCAGAACGATCGGATTTTCCGACAACTTTGTGTGACCGTGTGTATGCAAGACAAGTTTGAGCCAACATCCGTCGGAAAAAATCCTAGGATTTTGTTGTCGGAATGTCCGAACAAAGTCCGACCGTGTGTACGGGGCATAACAGTTCCTTCACTTCCACTACAATTGCTCCTTGTAGTTCTTCACCCCACTGAGCTCCCAGTCTCTTACTAGACTAGCTGATTCACTGCCACTGAATCCCTTGAGCTCCTCCAATCTTCACAGTAGTATCTTCTTCAAGCGCCACCCCTGCTTCTCTGCTGGGTCCCTAGCTTGGCATTCAAGATACATGTCAAGCTTCACCCCTGCTGGCCTGCTCGGTTCCTGGCTTGACACACAAGGCTGCTCTGCAAGCGTCACCCCGCTGGCTGGTTTCCTGGCTTGATACCCAGTGAAGTTTCCCGATTCTTCACCATCCCCGGTTGATGAGAATACTGCTCCGGTACTTGCTTCATCTACTCACTGTGGTCCCTGCTAATAAGGTGGTTGGTCCCCGTTGGTGACAGCTTCCCCTCTACCTCCGACCATGACAGGTTCTCCGGCCGGCAGAACCATCACTTCTGCTTGGACTGCAAGCCGCAATCCCAACCATGTGCTGCTCTCTTGCTTCTGGATAGGCCCTCAGACAGCCTAGCAGCCAGATGTGCCCAGGATAAGCCCAAACTCTGGCCTAGCAGCCCGGGCATTACAACACATGTCCACCTAGACAGCCATCCAGGTGGCACAGAACAGCGATCATCTGACTCCACCCAAATATATAGGTTCTACCAGCAGACCAAGGGATTCAATAAAATCCCTACCCATTGACTAAGAAACCCAATATAACCATAATCTGACCTTGTAGTGCCCTTCTCATATCTAATGCCACCAAGTACCCGGCCACCTAGCTGCAAAAGACAAATGCAGCAATTACAGACTTAGAGTAAAATCAACTGATCCTCAACAATTAGCCAAGGTAGCTATACCTGCAGGTAAATTTAGGAGCAATCCTGCCTAAACTCCAGGGTGCTACACTCTTATGTGCATTACAACATTTTCCAATTCCCTTCTTTTTCAGAACCTACAAGCCCCAGGTTTGAAGACCAGGAATCTTATACCAGCTTGCTGATATAAGTATTGCTGTTTTCATTAAGAGCTAATGATGAATTCTCTCCCAAAACATTTACTGTATATACTCCAGTATAAGCTGAGTTTTTCAAACCAATTTTTAGGCTGAAAAATCCCCCCTTGGCCTATACTCGAGTGAGCCGTACCTCTTATTACTAAAACAGTGTGTGTAACAGCGTGTGTCTCCCATTGTGTTATGCATTCTGTTCCTGTATCTTTCATTACTAAAGCAGCGCGTGTCTCCCGCTGTGTAATGCATTCTGTTCCGCCATCCATTGTAACAAAGCCCCGCCTACTCCTCGTCCATCTGTGATAGAGGAACACTGATACAGTGCTGGGAAACTGTATCAGTGTTCCGCCTATCAAAGTCGAGGAGGAGGTGGGGCTTTATTACAATGGACGGCAGAACAGAATGCATTACACAGCAGGAGGCACGCGCTGTTACACACGCTGTTTTGGTAATGAAAGGTATGGTAACAGAATGCATTACACAGCAGGAGACACACGCTGGTTTATTAATGAAAGTTGTGGCTGCAAATGGGCACAGTGGGACATTTCAAATGGGCACAGTGAGACATTTCAAATGTGCACAGTGGGACATTTCAAATGGGCACAGTGAGACATTTCAAATGGGCACAGTGAGACATTTCAAATGGGCACAGTGAGACATTTCAAATGGGCACAGTGAGACATTTCAAATGGGCAGAGTGAGTCTACAAATAGGCACAGTGAGACATTTCAAATGGGCACAGTGAGACATTTCAAATGGACACAATGGGACATTTGGGCACAGTGACACTACAAATGGGCACGATTAGATTAGACTGCAAATGGGCACAGTGAGGGCATTGTTTACCCAGTAGCTGCCGCATTTTCCCACCCTAGGCTTATAACCGAGTCAATATGTTTTCCCAGTTTTTTGTGGTAAAATTAGGTGCCTTGGCTTATATTCAGGTTGGCCTATACTCGAGTATATACGGTATTTTTATATTTTATATTTGAAATTTGAAAGGATTTCAACCCTGCTGCATGGTCACCTCAGTAACGTCAAGGCTAAATGCAGCAGCTGGGTTGGGGTAGTTGGCTTTAGCATCAGGCATAGAGCCTAAAATGCTGTCTTTGTCAACACAAATGAGCAAAATGTGCCATAAAAGCAGAATTCCTGTGGGAATGTAGAAAAAACAAACAAGTAAAGCTCACTTACTCTCAAGAAGTGCTTATACTGCAGATGTAAAGCTAGTTACCGATAAGATTTCACCTTTCATCAGTTCAGAATAGTCAAGTGAATGTTGAACAATCATTACTGATTTCCTAAGGCTTAATGTACATGGGACATTTTACAACCTCGCCTGAACGATTCAATTTGACAGATAGTAACCAATGTTTAAAAACGTCCGTTTTGCCGCGCTTACAATTAGAAGCGTTTTTTTTTTTAAATAGTCAAAAATTAAAAACGCCTGTAAACGAAACGTTTGGCCCTTCAAATGTCTCTGAACATCCGTCGTTAACGCATTTTTTTGCTTTCCAAAAAATGCTTCTAAACTCAATTGCCTATAAATGATCCTGTGTACATGTATATATAAGATAACAGATGAGTTCAGGGGCAGCTGAAAAAAAAAAAAAAAACGCCCAACTGCGCCTAAACATCCGTTTACCAGCAGCAGTGTCCATAGAGCCTAAGTTACTACATTGTACTTTCCACATTGTTGTTTGCCACAATAAGTAAACCTGAAAACCTGAAATAAAAAAATGAAGGCTGAAGAGTGGATTTAGCATGGCTTAAATGTGGGCATAAAAACACTATTAAGGAAGGTGCTACTTCTTTAACAATTAAGGTACTCAGATACTCTGATTTTTGATACTCAAACAAGCAATTAAAGCTATGGGAAATGGAATTGACCCAATACCTACCAAACCTCTCATGACAACCTATTTCTTTTTCTCGCTTATTTCTATTTCTCCCCTTTTTTTGGATCTGCTATATATTTGGCTAATATATCACTGGGCACTCTCTGTGCCCACTTGGTCTGGTTTTGTAACAGATATGTGACACTAGTCCAAAACTGCAAAATATATTGTATACTTGAAGGATTAGAATTGGCGAATACTTGACCATTGTAAGCAATAAGTGATATATTTATACATCTTATTCTGCCATTTTATCATATAACAAATATATCCCAGTTGGCTTTTATATATGCTTATTATTTTTATATTTGCTACAAAATTGTTTATTTGTAACATTGCTCAAATCCTTGCAATAAAAATGTACTGTTTAAAGCAGAGTTCCGCTTAAAAAAAAAAAAATTAAAAGTCAGCAGCTACAAATACTACAGCTGCTGACTTTTAATAATTGGACACTTACCTGTTCCATGGTCCAGCGATGCAGGGGAACGAAGCCACGCTCATCTCCCCCTCCTCTCTGGGGCTCTGGGATAGTCACTGTGGGCGCCCGGCTTTGGCTTCACAGCTGGGCACACACTGCGCATGCGCGAGCCACACATCGTGCCGTGACTGGCTGGGCAATCATCTGGGACCTGCGACGTGTCCCAGATGATTGCCGAGAGGGAGGGGGAGAGGTGATCTCTCTTCTGGTGCTGCAGTGCGCAGGGAGGAAGTGGGAGCTGGAACCCTCTAAAAAGAGGGTATCCACCCCCCCAAAAAAAAAATGACATGCCAAATGTGACATACCAGGGGGTCACCTTTCCTTAAAGCGGAAGTTCCATTTTTGGGTTGAACTCCACTTTAAAAAAAACTATTGTGATTAAACCAATGTGCCAGAGAGCATAACAATAATATATATCAAACTTTTAAAAAGCCCATAAAGCCAGCTCAAACACCGTGCTGTGAAGTAAGTGATATTTTTTTCTGTTACATCCAACCAGAGTGCTTCCACCACATATGTGTAAAATGCTCACTTGCCGACTATGTAAATAGCCCAAAAGGCCTAACGAGCCTTGCAGACACAATCCAAAAGATGGGATGAATAAGATAGACATGGTGGACTCAATACCTATTTTCCTCCAACTCTAGTACACTCTCAATATTACTATACACCAAGGTTCCAAAGGGAGAACAATTCTATAGTGCAGCAAGTTTTTTATTTAAAATTGACACACTTAAAACACAAATGTATTGCACTTACATATTCAGGGTGCCTGAGCGACACCTCCACAAGCCACTGTCAGTACCCAAGCGAATGCTGCTCATAACTATTGAGTCAGTGTGCATTCCACATCCCAGACGTGACATGGGGACAAAACTGAAAGTGATGATAGCAACGTGCCTCAATGAATTTCGCACATCTGTGTGTCTTCAGGAAGCTACCCAGGTAGCGATGTGCCCTAATGCATTTTGCACATTCATGCATCTTCAGGAAGCTACCTACCAAGCATTCCAAATCCCGGACATGACATGGGGATTAGGGATGAGCCAGATGTTCGAGTCGAGCGTAAGTTCGACTCGACACATTGAGTGTTCACCTGTTTGCCGAACAGCGAACATTATGTTCACAGCAAATTCAAAAAGCCACGGACAACCATTAAAGTCTATGGGACACTAACATGAAAAACCAAAACTGCTCATTTTAAAGACTTATATGCAACTTGTCATGTCAGTGTTTGGGGACCCGGGTCCTGTCCCAGGGGACATGTATCAATGCAAAAACCGTTTAAAAAAACGGTGCAGTGATTTTAATAATGCTTAAAGTGAAACAATACAAATGAAATATTCTTTTGAATATCTTGCCTGGGGGGTGTCTATAGTATGCCTGTAAAGTGGCGCAGTTTTCCTGTGGTTAGAACAATACCACAGCAAAATGACATTTCTAAAGGAAAAAAAAGTGATTTAAAACTGATAACAGCTGTAATGAATTGTCGGATCCCGGCAATATAGATAAAACTCATTAAAAAAAATGGCATGGGTCCCCCCCCAGTCCATTACCAGGCCCTTTGGGTCTGGTATGAATATTAAGGGGAACCTCGAACCAAATTTTTTTTTTTTAAATTGCGTGGAGGGTCCCCCCAAAATCCATACCAGGCCCTTCAGGCCGGGTATGAATATTAAAATGGAACCCTGCGCCAAATAAAAAAAAATGGTGTGGGGTCCCCCCAAAACCCATACCAGACCCTTATCCGAGCATGCAACCTGGCAGGCCACAGGAAAAGGGGGGGAATGAGAGAGCGCCAACCCTTCCTGAACTGTACCAGGCCACATGCCCTCAACTTAGGGAGGATGCTTTGGGGTCCCCAAAGCACCTTGCCCCCATGTTGATGGGAACAATGGCCTCATCCCCACAACCCTTGCCTGGTGGTTGTGGGGGTCTGCGGGCAGGGGGCTTATCGGAATCTGGAACCCCTCTTTAACAAAGGGGACCCCCAGATCCTGGCCCCCCCATGTGAATTGGTAACGGGTACATTGTACCCCTACCATTTCACAAAAAAAGTGTCAAATATAGTAAAAAACACAGGAGACACTTTGGGACAAGTCCTTTATTAAAAAATAAAAATGTCCCGGGATGTAAATCCATCTCACGCAGCCCGATGAGCCGAAAAAAGAAAAGAAAAAGCCGCAACAGCTCCGCCTCCACCTCAGTGACGCTTCTTCTCTGTGACAGCTGTTATATAGCTGAGGGTGGGGCCAGGTGACGGCAGAGGAAGGTGGGGTTGCCCATTTACGTCACCGGGTGGCCCCGCCCTCAGCTATATAACTGACTTGAAGGGGGGGGCCTATGCCATTTTTTTTAAATTTGGCGCAGCGTTACCCTTATTATCCATACCAGACCTGAAGGGCCTGGTATGGATTTTGGGGGGACCCTCCACGCAATTTTTTTTTTTAAAATTGGTTCGGGGTTCCCCTTATTATTTATACCAGCCCCAAAGGACCTAGTAATGGACTGGGGGGGGACCCATGCCATTTTTTTCAGTGAGTTTTATCTATATTGTGTCCCATAGACTTTAACGGGTTTGTCCAAATTTTTTGTCTGTTTGCAAGTTCTGGTGCGAACCGAACCGGGGGGTGTTCGGCTCATCCTTAATGGGAACAAAACTGGAAATGACAACAGTGATGTTCCTCAATGCATTTCTCACATCTGTGTGCCGTTGGAATGCATGCCGGCTTGGTAGTTGCAAATGGCGTTCGCTTGAGTACTGAGTGACAGTGGCTTGTGGAGGAACAGCTTAGACACCCTGAATATGCAAGTGCAAAACTTTTGTGTTTTAAGTGTGTCCATTTTAAAGAGAATTGTTCTTTGGATTCTTGCTGTATGGTAATATTGAGAGTAGAAAAAGAGGTATGGAGTCCATCATATCCATCAAATTCATCCCATCTATTGGATTATGTTTATTAAGCCTTTTGGGCCATTTATCGTTGGTGAGTAAGCATTTTACCCATATGTGGTGGAAGCTCTCTGGTTGGATGCAACAAAAGAAAATATCACTTACTTCACAGCACGGTTTTAGGGCAGACTTTTAATTTATTTATGGACATTTTAAATGTTTGACATATATTATTGTTCTGCTCTATGGCACGTTGGTTTAATCAAAATTGTTAGAGTAGCGCCTTTCTTCATATTGTTTTTATTTTACTAGTGCTATTTTACACTTAAAGGGACAGCTGCACGTTACAAGCATTATCGGTTGGCTCCCCCTTATCACTTTTCTTTAGAGTAAATGTGGGCATACACTGGCCAATAAGACCTAAGTCAAAACCTTTTTTTTTAATCAGCACAGGGAACAGTAAATACAATCAATATGAAGTGTCCCTCATGCTGCTGGCTGTGGATTAAGTTGAAATCTTCAGTCCCCCAATTCCCCCCTACCCCCACAGTGGTAATTTTGTGGTGCCCTGGGTTTAATAGAGCTGAGGGACCTGATGTACGTGTTCATCAAAAGTGCCAGCTATGCCCGCCCTGTCCACTGTACTATGGCTTACCTAAATGAAAAGTGATCATAGTCAGCCCTCCTGATGGGTATAGTCATCACTCTTGACGAGTGAGTATGACAGGTCTCTCAGCTTTATTATTGTCTGCTGCAGAGGAAGTTTCCTACTTTAGGGGTAGAAGGGAATCAAAGGACTGAAGATTTCAACTAAATCCAAAGCCAGCTGCACACGGAACACTTCAGACTGATTGTAAGTACTATCCCTTGTGCTAATTTAAAAAAAATTATTTGACTAATTCAAGGCCTTTAATATCTTTATTAAGTGATTCAGCTTCTTGTTAACCACTATCTTCTTAGAATCAAATTGATAGATTTCAGTGTGCTGCAAATTAGATTACAACACGTAGGGGGTTATTTACTAAAGGCAAATCCACTTTCCATTGCAAGTGCACTTGGAAGTGCAGTCACTGTAGATCTGAGGGGGACATGCAAGGAAAATAAAAAACAGCATTTTAGCTTGCACATGATTGGATGATAAAATCGGCAGAGCTTCCCCTCATTTCAGATTATCCCTTCAGATCTAAAGCGACTTGCTTACTTTGTCAACAGTACATTGTATACCCCTGTATGTTGCAGTCATTCAGGTGCTTATCTAATAGTTTTTTTAAAATATCAATGCTCCTTGCTGACACCACTGCTTGTGGAGGAGAATTTCACATCCACATGCTTGCATCTCTCAACGGCAAAGAGATTTAACTGAATTTTACTAAGATGGATGCAACAGTGCTGGCTGGTGAAGGTGAAGCTCTAAAAAGCCATAAGGTAACCCAGATGTATTCTGACTCTTTGTCTCCAAATTACTGTACCCCTATCTTATTGCCCCACTATAATTACCAAAAATATACTGACACAAAGGTTGGGAGTAAACTGGCCGTTTTAGTCCCCTTTTTTAAAATTAACAATTATGAAAACAATATTACAAACAAAAACATAACCTTTTGGTTGCCGATACTTGGAGGAACTAAATATCAAAATATTTCCTTGTATCTGCATAAACCATTTCACCGGTCCCTGCCGCACTGCACTGACTCAGGATGAACCACATTCTGCAGATACACCATTGTAACTCCCAATACCCATACCTAGGATGTGTCCCGATCATCTAATTACAGGAGGTTATTTAAAAAGGCCTCCAAAGATCTAACCGCCACAGAGCAAAGTGTGAAGCCTCACACCTTTGTGCCCTGCCAAAAACGTAATGCCCACTGTATCCTGTCTTGCCAACCCAGTGACCACAGATCCATGCCCACCGCATTCAGATGGACCCCACCACTGCGGAGATACCTCCATGTATCCACCTCAAGCTCCCGATGCCTAACTGCAAAACACCCGTTCCGTCTTATAAACCTCCCAACCTCCTTATTGGCATTTACTCAAGCCCTGTTCAGCTTTGCCACTGACCTGGCAAGATGCCAGGTCATGCAACCCACCATGTCAGACCACACCACCACCGTATGCAGAAATGCCAACTGCAGAAGTAGCATGTCAACCTTGACGTCACGTATGAGGTGTCTGCTGGACAGAACCCCCAGGTCATTGCCTCCAGCGTGTATGACCAAAATGTCAGGGGGCCTGTCCCATCTTGTGACCCTATTTACCTTCAGAACCACTCTGCTCCATAACAACCCTGGAACGCCTATCCAACTAATGCTGGCCTCAGATCTAGGGAAGCCCAGCTAATGACCATTAGGCCTCACATCAGCCCTCTTAGCCCCCCAATGCACAAAGGAATGTCCCAATATCCACATGAGGCAAGCATGATCTGAAAAGAAAATATAAAAAAAAACACACAACACAACACATAACTACAACAACGACTACACATAATAAACAGGAAAAACAACAAGACACCCCAAATAACCCAGGGGTATTAAATCAAGTGCGGGCGAACATACATTTTTAACTTGTCCGACTCCCACCTGCCAGTATCCTTTACAACTGCGTTATCCAATCCCCACCGTGCGGCCTCAAGACCGTCAGCCGTGAGGCAGCGCCGCAGAACCGTCACAAACTGAAAAGTGGATAAAGTCCATTCAGATGGTTCGACAAGAAATGAACCAGCCACTACTTGGCGAAGCCTTAAATAGTCCACCACCGTGGCCACCAGGCATATAGGTGAACCAGGAATCTGCAGTAACTTAAGGTGCGCCCCTTTCCCGGCTTGATCTGTCTTCAATCGACAGATGAAAAGCCTGACGGAAACGCCATCGCAGCGTATGTCCGCCACCGACAAGCCCCCATGGGCAGCCTTGGAAAGGCTAACTAATTCACGCACCCTGAGGGCTCCATAAAAGGCCAAAGCAAAAGCCGCCCGGAATAGCAATGTTTCAAAACTGAATGAACAAACTGTGATCCTGCAATCATTGTTTTTGCAGATGACATCAAAAGTTATAGGCTGACGGCCGTCCGACCGCCGAGCCCCCTTTCAATAACCTCTCAGGGCCTGTTTCACCAAAATATCTTTGGTTTAAACCAGAAGACCAGGCCGGCTAATTTTCGGTTCATGGCAGTAATAGATGCCAGCTGTAAAACACAGATAAATTAAATAAATAACCAGATGTCTGACTTCAGAACTGTCCCTGTCAACCCATGTCCGCTGTAGCAGTTCCCCCCATTCCCTCCAGACCTTAGCATAGAAAGACCATATTGACGCAATCCACCACAGCCAAAGAGGACAAGGGGTTCCGTATTGATCCGCACCAGATGCCAACTCCCGAAACCTGTCCAATTGAAAGTGGGAGAGAGCATCAGCCACCGTGTTCTCGACTCCAGGAATATGCACAGCGTACAGAAAAACATTTTGCTGAAGACAACACAAAACCAGATTGCAAAAGACTTATAACTGGAGGGTAGGACCCTGACAGAGAGTTGATCACCTGCACTACACCCAAGTTGTCGCAGTAGAGACAAACCTTTTTGCCTTGTTGCTAAACAATTCTCTCCATAGCGACATGGCAACCACCACTGGAAAAAGTTCCAGCAGCACCAAATTCTTTAGGAATCCCACCTCCCACCATTCTGCGGGCCAGCGCTCCACACTCCACCGACCCCTAGGAATACTCCATGTCCACTGGATCCGTCAGCATCCGTGAAAAGCTCAAGATCATAGTTGCTGACTGGCTCTTCAATCCAGATGGACCGGCCATTGAAATTGCCCAAAAATTCATGCCACACACGCAGGTCGGCCTTGTGTTCCCTAGTCAGCCTAGGCGAATTGACTCCAGCAGTGGCGGCAGATAGCCATCGACATAACTCTGCCCATTGGCATTATACGGCAAGCAAAATTAAGCTTACCGAGGAGCGACTGTAGCTCTCGGAGCTGAATCTTGTGTTTTCCAGAGACCAAACGGACCTCCTCCTTCAGAGCATGTAGTTTGTCTTCAGGCAAACAACACTACATTGCCCGAGAATCAATCTCTATACCCAGGATCTTGATAACCTCCGTGGGGCCTTCGGTCTTGTCGACCGCGAGAGGAATACCAAAACACTCTCGCCAGGTGCTGTACCATAGCCAGCAACACACCGCATAAATTAGAGGATGGAGGGCCAACACATAAAAAGTCATCCAGGTAATGAATCACTAAATTGACACCTATTATGTCCCGCACCACCCATTCGAGAAAAGAACTAAAGGTTTTGAAAAAAGCACAAGAGATGGAGCAGCCTATAGGCAGGCAGCGATCCACATAAAAGGCCCCCAACCATCTGCAACCCAAAAGATGAAATCTGCGTGGGTGAACCGGTAGCAACCGAAAAGACGACTCAATATCGGTTTTCCTCATAAGGGCCCCCTTCCTGTAATTCCTTACCCAAAAGACGGCAGCATCAAATGAGGTATAGGACACCACACATGCCTCGGGGTCAATGGCATCATTGACTGAGCCGCCTTTTGGAAAGAAAGATGGTGGATCAGGTGAAACTTGTTGGGCTACTTCTTCGGAACGACACCCAAAGGCGAGACCACAAAATTATCCAAGGGGGATGAGGAAACGAGCCGCACTTGCGGCCCATCAAAACTGTCTTAGAGAGTTTCTCAGAAACCACTTTGGAGTGTAAGCCGACCGCAAGTTGTCAGCCACAGTGGGAATCAGAGGAAGGGAGCAATGGATCAAAAAGCCCTCTGTGAAACCCACCTGTAACAACCGAGCTGGAGGCCGATCCAGATATCTATTTAGAAAGGGGGACATCCTGTCCACCCTCAAGGGAGTCTGCCCTTTTTCCCGCAGCATCGGCGGGACGGGCCTTGCCAGCCTTAAAGCAACGTGAGGGTGTGAGCCCCCCGCAGTGAGAGCATTCGTGTTTGTATCGGCAGCTGTTGCCGAACCTGCAAGAACCCTAGTTCAACTGCCAACACTGACCTTTTTGCAGCCGGGTTTCCGGGGGCGGTCGGACTCCCGGCACCCGCTGAATAAAAAAACAAGGTCGAGCATCGTGGAGAGGATGTCCTTATGATCCCAGCGCAGCGAGGGATGTATCGCCTTGCGTTGACGGAACTGTTCGTCATACTGCACCCAAGCCATGCCTCCATAAACCCTCTGGGCCTCGCTAATGGAATCCAGATAGCAAAAGAGTGGGGAACAATTCTTGGTGAATTTCTCCCCGATGATACTCTCAAAAATGATGAATGCCTGGAGCCAATTGCTAAACGTACGTGGAATCAACCGATAATGATGCTTCTTCTCATCTTCTTTCTTGGACTCTTCCGGTTTTACCTATCCAAGTTAAACCTTTCCAGGGGGAGCAATGTGAAGATCTCCACATACTCCCCCCACCAAATCTTTTCTCTCATCTGTGATTTGAGGTGAGCTCCCAGAGGACCCTCAAAACAAACATGCACTTTGCATTTGGCCAAATAGGCCAGGCGTACCGAGTCCGTACTCTTATTAGCTTCCTTCGTGGAGTCCGCAGGGGGAGAAACACTCGCCCCCGGAGCCGCTGTATCACCCGGTGACACTATCACCACCAACCCATGACCAGGCCCCGACACAGGATTCGCTGCAACCTGTGTCAATGCACGACCCCCAGGGAGTCCGAAACCCAAGCTGACACCAAGGTAGAGCTCGCCGATGAGCCCGCTTCAAAGCGTTGAACTAAAGAATGCAGCCCAACCAAAGGGTCATGTATGGCTGCAGTATCACCTGTCACAGCCGGCCCAGGGCCTACCATCTGAGGTGAGGGAGAGGGAGGGGGAGCTATAGCTGAAGTGAGACCAGGACCCATCCCGGGGGCCTGCCCACCCCTAGAACCCAAAACAGGGAACACAGAAAGCTGCAAGGAAGGGACAACTTTAGACAAGGACTTACCGGGCTGACCAGGGTGAGATCCCACAGCCACCGTCGATGACCTCCGCTGAGCGACATCCCCTTCCTCACTGGACAGCTCACCCTCAGAGCGGGAGGAATCCTGGCGACCATCAGGAGACTGGACTGGCGAGGATACGCTGCCCGCAGAAGGCCCCGGCTGCTCGCTGTCTTTTCTGTGCCTCTGTTCCCCAGGACTGGTGTTACCGACTGTGGCTGTGTGGCTCCTCTTTACCCCACTGCTGATGGGCGGGGCCCTGCTGTTCTGACCTGCAGTGGAGGCCCTCTGAGGGGCTGAAGTGCTCCAGGGGCTTGCCCACCGAGCACGTCTTACCTGTGTGCCAGCCAGAGCTGTGGCGGTTGTCCCCTGCAGGGCTGCAATCTGGCTCTGAAGCTAATCAGTCCCCATGGAATCCACCATCGAGCGGAGCTGCTCTGCCAAGCGCTGGGAATCAGCCATCAGGAGCTGCAGAGGAAGGGCACAGCACCAACGTTTCTCCTTGTGTGTGATGGCCGGATGTCCGGTCACCCCTAACCTCCCCCACTTCTGCAATACCCCCCCACACTGTTTGCCCAATCTACTGCAGCCTCTAGTTGCCTGACAAGGATTAACCCCCACTTGCCCAGCTCCCCTGTGTACCTATTTATGAGCTATTTTTTTATTTTTTTTTGCTATGGGCTGTACTCAAACAAGGGACAGATTAGGGACAGGTGAAGTAAGAATGACAATAACCAAACATCCCTGACAGAGAAACCAAACTGAGATGGTAAAGGGCAACATGCACCCGGCATGAGACATTAAAGCTACTTTCACAGTGAGGCGCTTTACAGGCGCTACAGCGCTAAAAATAGCGTTGTAGTGCCTGTAAAGAGTCTCTCTTGTCTCTCTCCCTCGGGCTTTCACACTGGAGCAGTGTGCTTGCAGGATGGTAAAAAAGTCCTGCAAGCCGCATCTTTGCAGCACTGTAGGAGCGGTGTATACACTGCTCCTAAGCGCCCCTGCCTATTGAAAACAATGGGGCAGTGCCACCAACCGCTGGCAAACTGCCAGCTTTGCAGGCGGTTTTAATCCTTTTTTGGCTGCTAGCGGGGGTTAAAACACCCCGCTAGCAGCCGAATAGCATCGCTAAAACGACCGTAAAGTGGCACTAAAAATAGAGCCGCTTTACCGCCGATGCCCGCCCGCCCCAGTCTGAAAGTAGCCTAAGTGACAGATGTACTGAGAGTCATACATATTTAAAGCAACAAATATCCAAGTACAAGAAAAAGCAACAGGAAAAAAAAGGCAGGGAAAAAACAACAGAGAGTAGAAAAAAGTGGAGGATGTTAGCTCTAAATCATCAGATTTTTTTATTTAAATCTGATTTGTTTGATTTTTAATCAAATTTATTTTAATAAAATGCTTTTGGAGCAAAAATCTAACTAAAGATAGTTTTCTATTTATGATACATTAATAATTTTGTTTATTCAGCATGGAATGGAGCTTAGTTATGTAACATGAGGCTATATATTCTGCAATATTTATATTTCTGGTAAATTCATTCAATGAATCCAAGCTCTGCAAGTTGAGATAACATGCACTGTATTGATGCATACATTCAATTTTACAGTAACCATGAGATAAAAACAAAGTTCAGGAATATTCCTTTATCCCATTGTTTTGCAAATCTATGTACACTACAAACTGTATGGTTGAATCAGTTTTGATATTGCTGTTTTACTAACCTGACAGCTTATTCTAAATAGGAAACCTTCATTTTGTTTGCAAATATTAAAGATTCTAAATACCAGCAAGAATAAGTCCTTACATTTAAAGAGCACCTGTTATTTCAGATCCATTATGGCAGCACCTGTTAGCGGGCATTCACTCACCTGCTGCCGCCACGTCCCTCACCTTGTTGTGTCACTGCGACATCACCAGCCATCCCATTAAAGTGAAAGGAACTGTTGGTGAGTCAACAGCGGGTCAAAGGAGGAGCCGCTGCGGGAAAGAGATGACAGTTGCCCTTTAAAAATGATGATTAAAATCGAGTTGATTTATATCAAGCTTTTTTTACTAGTGATTTGAATTGTGATTTGAATCAACTTGATTTAAATCAAATCCACCCTGTTAGAAAGATAACCCTAATATAAATTTATTAGAATCTTCAAGGGCAGTTTTCCCCATCTTTCTTCTTGTCATCAGTTGTGTATGCACTACATTTTTAGCATTAGATCAAATACATATATGAGATAGATCAAAAAATGCATAATTTATTTGATGGAAAAAAATATAAGGGGTTGCGCTAATACCTGTGTTCCTCAATACAATATCTACAGCGAAAATAATTGAATCATGACTGTAAATAAACCAGAAAATATTGTGCAAACATTACATGTAAAAAAATTCCATCAAGTGAGACCATCAAAAATGATATCTTAGTGAGTCCAAAACACCAACAAAACCCAACAAAAGTCCAAGTGATGATTATAATTAATCCGTGACAGCAGGGAAGGGTCCACCACCAGAAAATAGAAGGGGTAGCTCCTTACCAGATGGCCATGACCCCCCACTACAGAGGATCACAGCAAGCAGAAATCTTTACAGGCCAGAGTTAGGAACTGCCCACGATATCCACCAGAGGTCCTCTCAATATCAGTGACAGCAACGAACCCATGGCAAGGATCCTCCTGCAAGGCTATTTAAAACACCTGAGCATTTTCAAAAAATATTTTTGCTGTGATCCTCTGTAGTGGGGGGTCATGGCCATCTGGTAAGGAGCTACCCCTTCTATTTTCTGGTGGTGGACCCTTCCCTGCTGTCACGGATTAATTATAATCATCACTTGGACTTTTGTTGGGTTTTGTTGGTGTTTTGGACTCACTAAGATATCATTTTTGATGGTCTCACTTGATGGAATTTTTTTACATGTAATGTTTGCACAATATTTTCTGGTTTATTTACAGTCATGATTCAATTATTTTCACTGTAGATATTGTATTGAGGAACACAGGTATTAGCGCAACCCCTTATATTTTTTTCCATGTTTATCCACAATTGATGTTTGTTGTGGGGATTGCAGCTTTTCACATTATTGATTATTTTGGTTTATTAGCGCGGTTTTCCCAATTTTCTACATAATTTATTTGATACCTGGTAAAATTAAAAGCAATGCACAGCAATGAAACGCATTCTGCTCCAATATATGGGGGTTGTTACACACAGAGTGCAGAGTTCAGTAGTGTGCTACATACATTGTGCAGAGTTAGGGGGTCCTCTGCATACAGAGTGCAAAGTTCAGGGGGGCACTTTTCCTTCTTCCACAGCTGCTTACCTCTGCATCTCCAATCCATATCTTACTTTCATCCCTCTTCAACTCTGGCTTCTGCATGCAACCCCCCTTCCACTGCCTTCATCTTTTCCCTCCCTCCTTAGAAGCTCCACCATCTTCCAATGTCTTACGTGTGTTATTGTGTATTAAGCTGAAGCACCCAGCTAACGCTAGTACCTTCCTACACACTGTAGGTGGCTCTGCCTCCATCACTTGCAGGGAGATCATCCAGTAGGGGTTTTGGAAGCTGCACTGCACCCTGGGCACCTTCATATCTCTTGTCCCCATCCTGCACTCTGTGGGAGCCGCTCAGGAGATCATATCTGTATGGGAGATAAGCTGTTAATGATAAACACAGAAGCCAGACTTCTGTGTTTACAAGTAATAATGGTAAGAAGGAAGCAGAAGGCCTGAGCCAGAGGTGGTGGAACTGAGTTCCACCAAGTTCCAGCAGAAAAAAAGCTCTGTTCACAACACTATTGGCAACATTCATATAGCTTCTTGAAACTGTTAAAGGCCTCTTTGATTGCTGCACCAATAACAGTCACACATTCTTGGATTGTTACCAGGTCCGCAAAATGTGCGCCTGATGCTCTTCATGCGGGGAAACAGAAAGAAGTCCGCAGGTGCCAGATCAGGGGAGTATGGTGGATGATGGGTCATAGAGTGCATAGACATGTTATCGTGCAGCAACATCCACTGTCCAGTCCTGTGCAACTCTGGCTTAACACCGTGGATGCATCATAGCAACCATTTCAAAATTTCCTCCTAGAATGCGGCGTTCACAGTTTGACCCGCAGGAACAAATTCCTTATGGATGATGCCATTGTTGCCAAAGAAGGCATTTAACGTTTTTTTGACCTTGGACTTTTGCAGGCACCTCTTTTTGGGTTGCGGGGAAGACGGTGAATGCCATTCCATCGATTGCCACTTGGATTCTAGATCAAACTGGTAGCAGAAAGAATGGATTGTGGTTACACATGCTAATGAAATCTCCAGAGATTTCCAACCATTTTGATTTCTGTTCGTCTGTCAGCTTGTGCAGCATAAACCGGTAAAATATCTTGTGCTTACCCAAATATTTGCGGACGATTGTGTAATGACAGACTGTTTGCCTAAAATCCCACCGTTAGCATGCTCCAATTGTTGTCCAACTTTCCACCAACAAATGTTGGATGGCAGGCTAGAAAATTTTCGGCGGACAATGGTCTGTTGTCAAATTTTCGTCTCGTGTGTACACACACAAAAGTCCAAAGTACAAATACGCATGCTCAGAATCAATGCTCAAACATGATATTAGCAGAAGGTGCCCAAAAGGTGGCGCTCAAGAGTTGAAATTCCTCGTAGTACGTTACTATGTTCGTGTTTGTTGACTGAAAATTGTGTACCATTTGTATGCAAGACAAGTTCCTGGCACATGCCCTTCAGACAAAAGTCTGACACTTTGTTGGCCAACAATCTGATCGTGTGTCCGAGGCTTTAGGCTTGGTTCACACTGGAACCGGCTGCAGATCGTACAGGAATGCTGTGCATCCCCATTCTTTGGTTCAGGGACAAACCAGGGCCCTAATCTTTGACTAAATTTAGCACTGAAACTGAGCCAAAGATGCACAGCTTTTCTGTGCAGTGCGCTCCGCAGCCGCCCCAGAGATGTGAAGCAGTTCTATAGAGAGCCGGTCACATTCTCTTGCTATGCGAATTGGATGTGGGGAAAGTCGCATCCAATTCACATAGGTGTGAACCCAGCCTTAGCTAATGCTACTCCTTGTGTTATATGTTAGTTTTTTGTGTAAGCTTTACTTTACAAATCTTAATATTTGGAGAGCTATATCAAAGTTAATCTTTGGGGTAATTAAAGTAATTTGAAGTTAATCCATTTATACTGCCACATAAAAAGTCTCAGAGGAAGAGAATTAATGTTGCAGATAATATCCTTTTTACCAGGTGGCAGAACCACACATTCAGTAACCAATAAACATGCATTTACATGGAGTGGTACTAATGTGAGAAAATATCAATGCTCCCAGTTGACAAATTATTAAACTTCATTACTTTTAATACCAGGAAAGCTTATTATCTGCTGACACTGAGCAGCAGTATCTATATTGTAGAAGCCATGTATTTATGCATTTCACTGATAATGTAACTTCACTCAGCTGAAAATGAAAGGTGTCTAAGACAAAAGTTTTAATTGCCTTCTCTTTATCATTGTCTCTGGAGGCTTTCTGGCTATGCGCTAAACACTGTCAGTTCTCTTAAATGTAAGATGGCCAAGCACTAGTAGAAAATTGTTAGAACATTTTTATTTTAAGAACATTCAAATCATTTTCTAATAAATAATTTTGTCAAATTGACATTCATTTTCTACAGAAGTGGTGAGAAAATTCTGGAGTAGGATGGAAAATCATTCTCAAAAGAACAAATATTTTAGAGTGAATTTGTGTTTTTTTTTTTCCGGAAAATTAATTTGTTACATAGTTACATAGTAGTGAGGTTGAAAAAAGACACAAGTCTATCAAGTTCAACCTATGTTTGTGATTATATGCCAGTATTTCATTGTATATCCCTGTATATTGTGGGCGTTCAGGTGCTTATCTAATAGTTTTTTGAAACTATCGATGCCCCCCACTGAGACCACCGACTGTGAAAGGGAATTCCACATCCTTGACGCTCTTACAGTAAGGAACCCATTATATAGTTTAAGGTTAAACCTCTTTTCTTCTAATTTTAATGAGTGGCCACGTGTCTTGTTAAATTCCCTTACGCGAAAAAGTTTTATCCCTATTGTGGGGTCACCAATATGGTATTTGTAAATTAAAATCATATGCCCTCTCAAGCATCTCTTCTCCAGAGAATAAGTTCAGTGCTTGCAACCTTTCTTCATAACCAATGTCTTCCAGACCGATTATTAGCTTTGTTGCCCTTCTTTGCACTCGCTTTTATCCCTGGAGTTAATCCCTTTTTTAATTCATGCCAAAATTCAGTTTGCTTTGTTAGCAGCAGCTTGGCATTGCATGCCATTGCTGAGCCTATCATCTACTAGGACCCCCAGGTCCATTTCCATGCTAGATTCCCCCAGAGGTTCTCCCCCAGTGTATAGATTACATTCATATTTTTGCCACCCAAATGCATTATTTCACATTTTTCTACATTAAATCTCATTTGTCATGTAGTTGCCCATCCCATTAATTTGTTCAGATCTTTTTGCAAGGTTTCCACATCCTGCGGAGAAGTTATTGCCCTGCTTATAACAAAACCTGGGGAATGCCCAGGAAAAAACTCCAAGCCTACTTACCACCAGCTCGCAGACAACCAATTAACCTGTCTAACAGTACGCGTTGCCCTGCTTAGCTTAGTATCATCCGAAAATACAGCGATTGAACTGTTTACACCATCCTCCAGGTCATTTATGAATGAATTAAATAGGATTGGTCCCAGCACAAAACCCAGGGGGACCCCACTATCCACCCCTGACCATTCCGAGTACTCCCCATTTATCATCACCCTCTGAACACACCCTTGTAGCCAGTTTTCAATCCATGTACTCACCCTACGGTCCATGCCAATGGGCCTTATTTTGTACAGTAAACGTTTATGGGGAACTGTGTCAAATGCTGTCAAATACTGTGTCAGATACCAGAAAGGAACACTATATAATTTAACAAAAAAGGTTGTTTATTAAATGTTACAAAATTTGATAAAAGTGTACATAAATAAAAACAAGAGAATTAGGAGCTCTCATTTATATAACCCCAGGTATAAAAATATATATTCCCTGTACTGCCAAGTCAAACAAAGTCAACGTTTCTCTGTCGCTTCTTCAGGAACTATTTCCATTGACTGCAAGCAAAGGGATTCTGCATGGGAAAAAGAACAGCATCAAAAACGTAATCAAAAGGATGACAAATGCAGACAAATCACATATGATAAGATAAACCCCATAGATGGTATGGAGACAAAATATATGGGGTACTACTTGCATAGTAACTAGAGCCCTCTCATAAACTGCATGCTATGTGCTACCCAGGCACAACCAGATCAGCGAGGCATTTACTAGATCAGAACCGAACAGCAAATACCTCTAATGTCCCAAGCTGAGAAGGACAAAAATGTGATGAAAGGAAAATATAATATACAGTGTATATATATATATTCCTAGCAGGTAATATAGATATGCGGATTACACAAAGATATTCACTATACAATGTCATATATTATGACATGACAGTATCAATCCAAGATTAGTAAAAAAAGATGGTTCCAATACCTGTATACAATGGTTCAGGATGAGTAATAAAATGGACTGTGTAAAAGCCTCCAAATAAACAGCAATGGGTAAACCCGAAACCGGATAAACCAAAGGTTGTGGTAGTCACCATTAGTTAGTATTCAGTTTATTGCAGATAGAGCTAAAAGCAAGCCACATTATAATTGAACTTACCAGTTAACTGGTATACATTAGTTCCAAATGATCAATTTTAGCGGGTACTAGATCAGATCCATGCTAATTGTGGCTGCAACAGTAGTGAATGCCTCACTGATCTGGTTGCCCCTGGGTAGCACATGGCATGCTGCTTATGAGAGGGCTCTATTTACTATGCAAGTGGTACCCCATATATTTTGTCTTCATATATCTATGGGGTTTATCTTATATGATTTGTCTGCATCTGTCATCCTTTTGATGAAGTTTTTCATACTGTTCTTTTTCCCCATGCAGAATCCCTTTGCTTGCAGTGAATGGAAAAGGTCCTGAAGAAGCGACAGTGACACGTTGACCTTGTTTGACTTGGCAGTATAGGGAATATATATTTTATACCTGGGGTTATATAAATGAGAGCTCCTAATTCTCTTGTTTTTATTTATGTACATTTTATCAAATTTTGTAATATTTAATAAACAACCTTTTTTGTTAAATTATATAGTGTTCCTTTCTGGTACCGGTAAAGTCTGCTCAAATGTCCAAAACAATTTACTAACAGTTTACATAAGATGTGGTACCCCCTTAGCTAGCTATCTCTTCTAAACAAACTCCAGATACACCATGTCTACGGGCCTTCCTTTATCTAGATGGCAACTCTCTGCCTCATAGAAGGTTAATAGATTGGTTTGGCAAGAATGATTCTTCAGGAATCCAAGCTGATTACTGCCAGTACCGTTTTTATTACTAAAATCTATATAATCCCTTATCCCCTCAAGCGCTTGTATACTATTGATGTTAGGCTAACTGGGCTGCAATTCCCAGGGATGTATTTTGGGCCCTTTTTAAATATTAGTGCTACGTTGGCTTTTCTCCAATCTGCTGGTACCATTCCAGTCAGTAGACTATCAGTAAAAATTAGGAACAATGGTCTGGCAGTTACTTGACTGAGTTCCCCAAGTACCCTCGGGTGCAACATTTATTAATGTTGAGTTTCCCAAGTCTAATTCTAATTCTGTCCTCTGTTAGCCATGAAGGTGCTACCTGTGATGTGTCACAAGGATAAACACTGCAGTTTTGGTTACTGAAGCCCCCTGATTCCTTTGTGAAGACTGAGGAGAAGAATAAATTCAATACCTTCGCCATCTCTCCATCCTTTGTAACCAGATGTCCTTCCTCACTCTTTATGGGGCCAATATGATCTGTCCTCCCTTTTTTACTGTTTACATACTTAAAAAATTTCTTGGGATTTATTTTTGCTCTCCTCCGCTATATGTCTTTTGTGTTCTATCTTAGCCGCCTTAATTGCACCCTTACATTTCTTGTTGCATTCTTTATAAAAAGTTTGAATGCTGATGATGATCCCTCAACCCTGTATTTTTTGAAGGCCTTCTCTTTTGCTTTTATATGCATTTTTACATTGGTGCTAAGCCATCTGGGACTTTTGTTTGCTCTTTTAATTTTATTACCCAATGAGATGACTGGCTAATGCCCTATTTTAACATGCTCTTAAAGCAAACCCATCTCTCCTCCCTGTTCTTTGTTCCTAAGATTTTATCCTAATTTATATCTTCTAGCAAGGTTCCTAGTTTAGGGAAGTTGTCTCTTTTAACATTGTGTCTTTGCATTTCCCTTATGTTTCCCATTTGTGTGATTTATGCTGAAGCCAATTGACCTGTGGTTGCTGTTTCCTAAATTGCCCTGTATTTCCACATCCGAGATCAGGTCTGTATTGTTGGTAATCAGTAGATATAGTAATGCTTTATTTCTAGTTGGTGCGTCTACCATCTGACCCATGAAATTGTCCTGCAAGACATTTAGGAACTGGCGAGCCTTAGACGAATGTGTAGTTCCCGCCGCCCAGTCTATGTCTGGATAATTAAAATCCCCCATTATGATAACACTTCCCATCCTTGCTGCTAATCCATATTGTGATAGGAGGTCAGCCTCCCCCTCCTCCCTCAGGTTAGGGGGCCTATAGCATACTGTTTTCCCCTTAGCTTCATCCCTTTGGGGCTCTACCCATAAGGATTCCACCTCCTCCCTAGCTCCCCTAGTGATGTAATCTCTCACATTCACTTGTACATTATTCTTGATATACAGGCATACCCCTCCCACTTTTTTACCCTCTCTATCCCTACGATAAATGGTTGCCAGCCAATCATGAGAGCTGTTGAACCAAGTCTCTGAAATTCCCACAAAATCTCAATCCTCCTCAAATCTCTAGTTCACCCATCTTGTCCGCTAAAGGCAGGCTTTAGTTAACCTACCACTAATGCCCCCAATACTACCCTCTGGACTATGTTCCGTGCTGACTATCTCTAGACCCTCCCCCCGTTGCCTAGTTTAAAAACCCCTCTAGCTTTTTGACCATCTTTACTCCCAGCACATCTGCACGCTCTTCATGTAGGTGCAGTCCGTCTCATCTATTGTACTGGTGACCGACTGAAAAGTTGGTCAAGTCCTCCAGGAACCCCTCCTTACTACACCAGCTCCTCAGCCACTTGTTTACTTCCCTAAACTCCCTCTGCCTTTCTGGTGTAGCTTGATGTACCCGTAGTATTCCTGAGAATACTACCTTGGAGGTCCTTTTCCTCAATTTAGCTCCCAAGTCCCTAAAGACTTTCTTTAGGACACTCCATCTGCCTCTGACTTTGTCATTGGTGCCAACGTGCACCATGACAGCCAGGTCTTCCCCAGCCCCGCCCAGTAATCTGTCCACGAGATCCGTGATGTGCCAAACCTGAGCACCGGGTAGACAGCATACAGTTCTGCACTTCAGGTCTGTCACAGATTGCCCTCTCTGTCCTTCTAAGAATTTAGTCCTCTACCAGCAGAAACTGTCTATCCTTTCCCTTCGCTTCCCCCCTACTCAATGGAGGAGTTCTTCCCCTGGCAGTTAGGAGAGTCCCTCAGCTCCAGTGGTGCTGGTCCCTGACTGGTTTCACCAATGTCACTCAAAGGAGCGTACTTATGGATGCTCCAGCCCAGGATCGGCCTCCCTGGCACTTCCCCCTCTATCCTTCCTGACTGTCACCCATCTACTCTTTTCTGGTGCCTGCACCTCTGTCTCCACCCGCCTCTGTACATTCCCAGCTCTCCTTTAATATGGAGGGTCTTCTCAGTGCTGACAGTTGCTTCCCTAGATTCAGAACCTGGGCTTCCAGGCAAACAATGTGCTTACATTTTGCACAGCAGAATCAGATAATCAAGGAACGCATACATGCCGCAAGATGTACACCAAGTCGCATCTCCACACCCACCATGGCATCATACCTACCAGTTAAATAAGGATTGGAATTATACCCTGTCCAAATTACCTAACAACTAGCTTCCTGACACTACTACTCAAGACAATACACAGGCACTCATCAAGACAATACGCAGGCACTCACAATACACACCATACACAATACACAGATACACACAATACACAGGTACTAACGATCCACACACTACTCAGAGAACACTCAGGTACTCACACTACACAGGTACTTTAAACCCTGTTATAACCTCCTGTTTTAAACTCTGGTTCCAAACTTGAATGCTAAAAGCAAACATTTTCAAAGTACTTTAAAAAGGATTTTGCTATGCCATTGAATGTACCGATGAGAATTTCAGCATGAATTTTAGTATGAACGTTTGTTCAAAAATCTACTAGTGTATGGCCAGCTAAAAAAAAAAAAAGACTGACGGAGGACGTGTGAAGCCAGAGCACTGCTGCAACTCGGCTTTCTTCACCTCCCACTGAGCTTCCACCAGGTGTTACCAGTCCAGGAGGACCTGGTTCAGTACAGGACTTTACTGAGCCGCTTTTATAGGTAACATAGGCAGGCAGAAGATGACTGGCCTCTACTCTTCGAGACCAGTGGCCTCCCAATGACTCCACACTGGATCAATTTTTGCTCCAGCCGCCATTCTCTCCTCCTCCCGCACAAGACCACTGGAACCTCCTGAGCCACTCATAGATTTAGAAGAAAGGACAGTCATAAATGCCTCTCCTCCCTCACTGCCATAAGTGTCCTAACTACTTCCATACATAGGCATGTGCACAAGGTGTGCCAGATGTGCCTGGGCACACACTTATCACCCTGTGTGGCACAGATTCCCCCTGCTGAGGAGTTGAGTGTAGAAATTGCTTTATTAGGAGGAATATGCTAATCACCTTGAGATTAAATTTGATGATTTAGTACAGTATGTCCATGCCATGGAGGAACAAAAACTTCTCTAAAACATAATGTTTCTCAACTCCAGCAGGAAGATTTAGAGAACAGGGAGAAATGCTAACATTTCCGCCTAAAGGGTGTCCCAGAAACAAATAGTGACAACTAGTTACAATATTATTTGATAGGGCTATTTACTACTCTGTCACCATTTATGCTAGACATAGACTGGCTCATGTCTGGCTCATATCGATCAAGGGCTAAAAATGCCCTGCTGGTTCATGTCCAAGGGGCATTGTCTGATATCATTACTTTGACAGCAAGGAAACTCTGCACATGTAACACATCTACTATTAGACTTTAAAGTAAGAAAATTCTGATTTTTAGCAATCTTTCTCCAACTACCATTGCTAAAAGATAGTCTAAGACCAGTAACCTTACATCTCCAAAATCACAGAGTGCAATATTGTTGGGCTTTCCCTGTAGGCTAACAGTTAAAGATGGCACAGCCTGCTAGAAATCCAGGAAGGAGAGGCCTTGCTTAAGACTCTAGGATTACCACCTCTTCCTGAAGAAGCTGTAACCATTCCTCTTTCTAGATCTCACCTGACTGCAACTCTGAACATGATATTGACCCTGGCTAAACCTAAGAACAGACCACCGACCCCTTAATGTACCTCCCCCACCTCGACAGCCAACTTGATCTTACATGCCGAGAATTATACTTTGCATCTTCACTCTTGTTTAAAAGGACATTCTGCCTATATTCCCTGATCCCTTAGGGCAGTGGTTCTCAACCTTACTAGTGCCGTGACCCCTTGATAAAATTTCCCAAGTTGTGGGGACCCCAACAGTTAAATTATTTTCGTAGCGTGGGTTGTCAGCACCCAAGGCAAGACAAGTAATTTACACCCCTAACACAGAGACATTTAGCGCTCCCTGAGTCCCTTCCACTCGTACAGTATTAAAACCCCTTATGGTACCACTCTCTCTTTGTTCTCCTTTCTTTCCCTTTTATCTCTCTCTCTATCCTAATTTCTTGTTTATTTTCCCCATCCCTCTCTCTAGCCAACTTTCTTGTTCTATCTCTTATTCTTTTTCTCCCTTATTCTTTGTTCCTCCCCCTCTTTTCCTCTCTCTTTCATGTCTTCTCTATTTTTATTCCTTCTCTTACTCCTTTGTGGGGGGATGGGATGAGGGGCAGTGCTGGGGGGAGTTCTGATCAGCCAACTTAGGTGCTCTTAATCAAGGTCATCCGCTGATCTGAGAACTGTAGTGGGGACTTTTAATGGCGACTATAATCACAGATAGCGTTACTCACTGTGTCTCCGACTTTGTGGTGTCTCGTAGCAGTGACACCTATGCCAAAATCCGGAGATAGGGTCTCTTCCAGCCCCTCCCACTTCACATTCCTCACCAGTCAGCTGACCTTTAGTCTCTGCCCCCCAGCCATGCCGTGAACTGAATGGGCGGCTACGAAGAGGCTGAGTGGGCGGCCGCGGGCTCCAGGAACAGCCCAGCTGGGTGGCTGCAAAAAGGCTGGGAGAGCAGTGCGGGCTTCAGGAACAGCCCAGTATTTGGTGACCCCTGGCAAATCATCATTCGGCCCCGAGGGGGGCCCGACCCCCAGGTTGAGAACCACTGCCTTAGGGGATACCCACACATCCCTATGAGGAACACAGATATTACATTATTGGTGTACTTTGTTATTTGCAATTATTATAGGAAGCATATAATGGCACCCGCCTAGTAGTTGTCGTCTCCATGCACCCTCATCTATACCGTTAACTGGCCCATGGTATCCTGAGATGTAAGTTCAACTCAGACAACTTATGTTTGTTTTATCCCTACTTTGGGCACTCACTAGTTGGCTTTGAAAGAATTCAAAGCCTCTAAAGCTAACTGATTTTTGTACAAGATTCCCATTTTCATAAAGAGGGTTCTCTTAAATTTGCATCAAAAAATGTTCCAATTCCTTTCAATCCTCAGACACTTCAGGTAAGGGTGGAGTCGCCATTTTAACCTGCCTGGCAGTATGATTGTTATTAGGAACACCACACTTAAATCTGTCCAAACAAGAGTCTAGTAGACAGCCTGGGTATGAAAGTTTGAAACATGAAATCATAAATTATAATATAATAAATAACTATAAATAATTCTAACAAATAATATTATAATAATAAAAATCATTCAATAATGTAATCAAAGCAAATACACAGAAATTTGCTCAGTTGCAGAATTGTCACTGTCATTACTTTCAGTGTTTGATGACGAATTTCCCCACAAATCACTATCGCTCAATTCTGCAAGTGATTCTAATTTATTATCACTGTTTTCTAGCTGGATGTAAAGGGACACTTTTTGGTTGCTACGGACAATCTCCATTTTCCAGGCAGAAAGGACAGTATACAGTGCCTTGAAAAAGTATTCACCCCCTTGGCATTTTTCGTGTTTTGTTGCCTCACAACTTGGAATTAACATGGATTGTTTGAGGATTTGCATCATTTAATTTACAGAACATGCCCACAACTTTGAAGATTTTTTTTTTTATTCTGAAGCAAACAACAAATAGGACAAAATAACAGAAAAAGTCAATGTGCATGACTATTCATCCCCCTAAAGTCAATACTTTGTAGAGCCACCTTTTTGCGGCTTTCACATCTCCAAATCACTTTGGATGAGTCTCTATGAGCTTGCCACATCTGGTATTTTTGCCCATTCCTCCTTGCAAAACTGCTCCAGCTCCTTCAAGTTGGATGGTTTGCGCTTGTGCACAGCAATCTTTAAGTCTGACCAAAGATTTTCTATTGGATTGAGGTCGGGGCTTTGACTAAGCCATTCCAACACATTTACATGTTTCCCCTTAAACCACTCAAGTGTCGCTTTAGCAGTGTGTTCGGGGTCATTGTCCTAGCCTCAAATCACACGCAGAGTGGTACAGGTTTTGCTTAAGAATATCCCTGTATTTAGCACCATCCATCTTTCCCTAAACTCTGACCAGTTTCCCTGTCCCGACTGCTGAAAAACATCCCCCCAGCATGATGCTCCCACCACCATGTTTCACTGTGGGGGTGGTGTTTTTTGGGTGATGTGATGTGTTGGGTTTGCGCCAAACAAAGCGTTTTCTTTGATGGCAAAAAAAATCTATTTTAGTCTCATCAGAGCAGAGCACATTCCTCCATACATTTGGGGGTCTCCCACATGCCTTTTCACAAACTCAAAATGTGCCATTTAGTTTTTTGCTGAAAGTAATGGCTTTCTTCTGGCCACTCTGTCATAAAGCACAACTCTACGGAGCGTACGGCTTATTGTTGTCCTATGTACAGATACTCTAGTCTCTGCTGTGGAACTCTGCAGCTCCTCCAGGGTTACAATAGGTTTCTGTTGTGGCAGGTTTGCTGTTGTGCCATGTTCTTTCTATTTGGTTATGATAGATTTGATGGTGCTCCTAGGGATCATCAAAGATTTGGATATTTTTTATAACCTAACCCTGACTTGTACTTCTCAACAAGATTGTCCCTTACTTGTTGTTTGGAGAGTTCCTTGGTCTTCATGGCAGTGTTTGGTTAGTGGTGCCTTTTGCTTAGGTGTTGCAGCCTCTGTGGCCTTTCAAAAAGGTGTGTATATGTAATGACAGATCATGTGACACTTAGATTGCACACGGGTGGACATCATTTCACTAATAATGTGACTTCTGAAGGTAATTGGTTGCATCAGAGCTTTTTATGGGCTTCATAACAAAGGGGGTGAATACATACGCACATGCCAATTATCAGTTTTTTTATTTCTGAAAAATAATTTTATGTATCTATTTTTCTAATTTTACTTCACCAACTTAGACTATTGTGTTCTGATCCATCACATATATGGTAATTCAGATTAAAAAAAACATTGAACTAAAGTCTGTAATGTAACAAAATAGGTAAAACGCCAAGGGGGGTGAATACTTTTGTAAGGCACTGTATATAATATAAAACTGCATGCAGGGCACTGGACAAACCACTAGGGACAAAAGGGATGTGAAATTATGTTATACAGTAATGTAATCTGTAAGATTACAGTGTACTGTATGTGTAATGTGTTTTTAACTTTTTGAATTTGGTGCCGTGCTCTGTCCCCGTGCATCACAAGGCTCACAGGGAATGGAGCTCGGCACTGTGATAGATCGAGCGGAGGAAGGCTCGTACACACAGCGAGGAGACATCGCAGGATCCTGGGGACAGGGTAGGTAACTTTGCCTGGGTCCTGCAATGCGATCCCGAGTGTGGCTCGGGGGTTACTGCTTTTGGTACTGAAAATTCACCCCGAGCCACACTGGGGAATACCGCCAGGGAGGTTAATTAGAAACACATTTTCTCTAAAACCCACCATAAATGGATTAACGTTCATTAGGAACCGGCTAAATTTTTATCCAGATATGGGTTAGCTTACAAACTTCATGTCTGCTTACCATCGTTGGGGGAAATTTCAATGTGATTAGGTCTCCCTACAAGGACAGTCACTGGTTGGTAGTGCTCCATCTAACAGACTCCTTAAATCCTCTACCTCATTTCACAAACCCATAAGGGAACACCATCTTTTGCCTCCTGGGGGGTCAAACACCCTCTAATCAAACAATACTATTTTTACTCTTCAGTACATTAGCTACACTCTAAGCAAAGCAATAATCTTGTCTAAAGAATATGTTAACCCAAAATGTCATATTCCTGACATGTGCCTGCTGTACCATGTACTTGTAAAAAAATATCCTGTACTTGTGAAAAAAATATCCTGTTCTCTTTGTATTGCTTCCTTTGTTTGAAATCCCTCGTGTCCCCACTAGTCCCCCCACTTTCCACCCTAGGCATGAAAGCAGCGTGGTCAGTTTTCTGGCTGTGCTGAACTCAGCCTGCTCTCCTCCAATGATTAGATTTGTGCTAAACCCCCCCCCCGCACAGCTATTTACTGAGAAGATCAGTGTTCGGTCCCCCCCCCCCCCCCCACAGCTCTTCCAGCTCCTTATGCTGCTGAGAACAGAGGGTATGTGATCACTTATAAAAGAAAGGAGTAAAAATATATTTATACATACATGTTTTCCTTTCATTTCTATTTTAAAACTAATAGGGTTGTTTTACAAGGTGTTCAAGGTGATGGTTCACATATACTTTAATGCTGTTATTAAAGATTTATATCATCACAAATCTCCTGGCCCTGATGGCCTCCCTTACTCGTATTATAAACTATTTCTACCCATTTTGGTCCCTCGCTTGATCTTTATAACTCTAGTTAAAGGGGAAATATCCCATTCTCAGTTTATTTATTATATAAAAGTAACACCTAAACTTGAGAAAAACACTGCATGTCTGGCTAACTATAGACCTATAGCAATACTCAAATCCAACTACAAAATATTTTAAAGGATTTTGTCGAACAGACTTAATAAAGATAAAGTTGGTTTTGGGTTAGCCAGACAGGTGGGCGATAACCATAAATCTAATAGATGTAGTAAACCAACGTGGCACCCCATCCTGTTGCTCAAAAAGCCTTTGGCAGGCTTTAGATGACCATATAGTTTTTCTACTTTACAACATTTTTATGAGTAAAAAGCCATTTTTAGAGCAGTCCCGGCTGTATATTCTTATCCTTAATTGCAAGTTAAACTCACAAAATTGATGTCCTCTAACTTTACTATGTATAAGAAAGGGGTGCCAATTATCTCCCTTATTGTTTATTCTTTGCTTAGAATCTTTAGCTGAGGGCATCTGATCTAATGAGAATATACATGGGATTGCTATAAGACAAAGAATGTAAACTCTTTATTTGCAGACAATATATTACTCATTACTCTCACTACCCATTATACCACTCTCCCAACACCACTAATTATATATATATATATATATATATATATATATATACACACACATACACATATATATACACACATATACATACACACACACACACAGGATGAACAAGAACAACCATAAAAAGGAATGGAGGGATATACTATTAAGGGAAAGCAGACTTAGTGCAGACTTCTGGGAAAATCAGTGAGCCAAATCACACAAACAATACAAAAATTTACAGAGCTGCAGATTGAAAAGGAAAGGGAATTTTTAACATTTAATTACAATGATTTGTGCCGCAATTGTATATGCTATATTTTTCCTTTGCCATTTTTTCCCCCCACAAAAGTACAGTTTAAATTGTAAGAGAAAGAAGGAGAAGTTCTTCTGTGTGTTGAGTTCCAATGCATTTGCTAAGCTCCCCTGGTAACTTGATAGGCTTTAACAAACTATCATGTCTGAGATTTCAATGCGTGGTCTTTGGGAATCCCAATCTTCTGCTTTGGCTGTGGGAAAAGGTGTAATTTCTTGGATGGTTGGGGTGGCCTGCATGTGTGACATTGTGTGGATGGCAGATAGTACCCAGTTCTTTCCATTACCTTTCAAAATGTGTTGCATGTGACATGTCCTCCTCCTTTACTTTTATCAATGGAACCGGAAAAATGCATAAATGTGAGCTCTGTGGACAGGGCGGAGGGATGACGTGAGACGTCAGACGTCAGAGGGAAGGGAGGAGTAAGAGGTGTGCTGTCCCGCTGAAGCTCTGGCGGATCTCCTCTCCCCTTCACAGAGCGGGATGCTGGGACGGAGCGGTCAGAGTGGAGAGCGCTGGGAGTATTGAGAGGAGACCGGCGTGCTGAGAGCCGGCGTGCCTCTCCCGGAAGACAGTTAGAGGAAACACACAGGGCGGCAGATTCCGCGGTCCGCTCCGGGGTCTCTGCTCTCCCCCCCCCCCCCGCCCCCCCTTCCTGCAGGTCATGTCAGCAAAGGAGCCAAATAGCGAGACAGAGACTGCAGTAAGCGTCTGAGGATAGATGCTTCATATCCGGAGAGCGACAAGGGAATTCAACAGATGAGCCTCTCATACATAACACAGAGTGGAGACAGATATCCAATGTGTGGTGGTGGTAAGAGATATATAAAGCCTAACAAACGCTGAAGGTAAGAGTGTATCAGAAACAATGTGGAGAAGTTAAGCTGATGGTTATCATGTAAGGAAATTTTTGTCAGATCATTCTTATTATCCCTGTAACCGGATGGAGGGAAAGTGGGTCTGCTGGTAACAATTTGCATAATTTTTACGGGTACAAACTGTGCTAAATGAATGGAACATTACAGGAGTTCTGTTAATCAAGGTTGAAGTGGAATAACTGATATCCCTGGGTGGAACAACGGATTGCTTCTTCCCCCCCCCCCCCCCCCTTTTTTTTTTTTTTTTTTTTTTTTTTTTCCTTTTCACACAAACTCCTATGACATACTTACCCTATCTATAAGTCCGCACACCAGCGCTGCAGCATCCATGAGGGAGGGAAAGCGGGGTTTTTTTTTTTGATAACAATTTCAGTCGTTTAAATATAAAACTGCTGTGCGCTACTCTCTCTCGGCTCCTTCATAAGGAGCGCATTTAAGAAGCGGGAAACCACGATACGGCGAACCTTGGGAATGCGGCAGCAGAGTTGGCTCTTTTGTAAATATTGATCCAGGGAGGAAGCCCGGTAAGGATTCATATATCGGAAGAGGGTGGTAGGCGGCAAACAGCAGATATAAGGTTTGGAGACTGGTGTTGGATCAGAAAACCTTAAATATAGCACCGTAACGGGACTTTCCCTTTAATTTCTACTTAACGCAGGGGACGCTGGATATAGTCCAGCGGAAAACGCATCTTGACTCCCTATATATCAGCACGGTATATAGGTACGATCTCAGCATAGTCACATAGGGGCTTATTCATCGAACTAATTTTGTACCACCACTGCACCAGTACCTGTATTTTGAATTTAATCCTATTTGTCATTCAAAAGAGGAAGCCTGGAGCTTGGCCTAATACGGCTAATTTTGATACACCAATTAAGACTAAGCAAGCCTAGATAGTGGGAAGAGAAGTATGAGTCGTAGCTCATCCAAAGCTGGGTAGGGGGGTCCACCGAAAACCCCAAAAGAGAATCTGTCTGGGAGTACTCCTGCTAGTACAATCAAGCAATATATGGTAAAAGGGGGGAGCCCGGGGAGTTCCCAGCAGGAGACTCAAAAATCTAATATAGCAGATAAAAAGAAGAAGGGACTCAACGAAAGAGAAAACTTGACCCCAGACCACTCGAGGGAGGAGCTATTAGCCGAAAATACGATGGAAGCATCCAGAATTGAGGAACATAGACAAGATCCGCAACTACCTTCGAAAGGTGAACTAGCAGAGATGCTGAAAGCGCTTGAAACATCAATTAAGGCGGAGTTCACCTCGCTGAGGTCTGATTTAGGCAACCTCCTGGTAAGAGTGGAAGAGGCCGAAGACAAGCTTGACAAGCAAGGGCGGGAGTGTTCTAGTCTAAAAGAACAACTTAAAATAACCCAACAAAACCAGATAAAAATATGTTACAGGCTGGAAGATCAGGAAAATAGAGACCGTAGACAAAACTTAAGACTCAGAGGGGTCCCTGAAAATAGGGGTGAAGACCTAAAGAAGACTGTGGCAACTATTTTCAGCCCACTTTTAGGGCTGGAAGGAGAGGACTTCCCCAAAATTGAACGCGTGCATCGGCTGGGCAGGCTAGATACCAGACGGTTCGAAGGAAGCCGGGACATAATTGTGAGGTTCAGATTTTATGAAGATAAGGAAAACATCTGGTCTAAGCTCAAGGGTCATACCCCACTACAGTTCAAAGAGGCAAGAATTCAAGTCTTTGCAGATCTAGCCAAAGGTACATTGGCGAGAAGGCGACATCTAAAACCCCTACTGGAACAAATGGTGAATCAAGATATTACGTACACATGGGGATTCCCAGCCTGCCTAGTAGGCAAGAAAGATGGGAGATCTGCAAGTTTAAGATTTCCAGGAGAACTAGATGAGTTCTGTGAGAAACTGGGTATACAGGTACCCCCAACATTGGATTGGTCCATGGAACGCTGGATAGAACTGAGTATGGGTTAGGGGGGGGCTTGCGGGGGGGAGGTTGTGGGGGGGAAGAGGGAGTGAAAGGTCATTGCCTATGGAATTTAGGGAAGAGAGAAGATCCACGGAGTAGAGCCTGGTAGGCTAGGTCATTAAGGTAATATGAAATGTTGGGGGGGTACACCTCAGACTCCTGCCTTTGGAGGAGGAGATCAATGGTGGGCCACAATGTTCGTGACCCCCAATGGTCTAAGGGTTCGGTAGGAACCAGGGAGGGGGGTGGGGGGAGGAGGGGAGGGGAGTGGGGGGCTGGGGGGGGAGGGGGGGAGGTTGGGCTGTGGAGGTGGGGATGGGGGGGAGGGAGAGGGTGGGGGGAATTAGAGGGGAGGGAGGGAGGGGTAGTAGGAGTGAGGGGTCTGGTTCAACTTCATCCCGATGGAAAAGGGAAAACTCTCCAGGGTCTAAGGCAAAGGGAGAATGCAGGAGGATTAAATAAAGAGACATGGCAACAATAAAATTCACAACATATAATGTTAAAGGCTTAAATACACCCAGGAAAAGACATAATATTTTCAATGAGTTGAAATCATTGGGACCAGACGTGGTGTTCCTACAAGAGACACACATATCACTTCAATCGCGATTAAGATTGTTCTCGAGGGAATACCCGGTCTGGTTTCAAGGAGACACTATTTCTAATAGGTCACGGGGAGTAGCTATTGGTTTTTCAAAGAAAACAAGGTTTGTGCTGGAGGAAAGATTAGTGGACCCAGAAGGAAGATATCTGTGCCTCAGAGGTAGATTAAATGAAGAGAAAGTTACGCTAGTTAATATCTATGCCCCTAATAAAAATCCGACGAAGTACCTGGCAAACATCTTGAAGAAAATAGTGCAGTTTATGAGAGGACACCTGATTATGATGGGGGATTTTAATTTCTCCCTCAACCCAAGTATGGACAGTACGGCTCGTCCCCAGGGGAAGGAATGTAATCACCTAAAGAAGATAAAGCAAATACTTTCTAACTGGCAACTGGTAGACAT
This sequence comes from Lithobates clamitans, assembly GCA_037952925.1. Taxonomy (NCBI): domain Eukaryota; kingdom Metazoa; phylum Chordata; class Amphibia; order Anura; family Ranidae; genus Lithobates; species Lithobates clamitans. Next base: position 208,414 of record JBBGZY010000075.1, on the reverse strand, counting down.
CTGGAGAGTTCAACATCCAACTAAGAGAGATTACACGTTCTATTCCCCTGTGCACGGGACCTACTCTCGGATCGATTGGGCTATAATTGAGCATAAGGGGATAGACAGGGTAAAGGGATCCATGATAGGAAACATAACCTACTCTGACCATGCACCCATGTCCATCGAGATGAGATCCGGAAGAGACCAGGTTGAGAGGGGGCAGTGGAGGCTAAATGAAGAGCTGATAAGAGAAGTAGAGGGGTACAACAGAATTAGACAAGAACTAGAGAATTATTTCGAGGTAAACGACACAGGGGATATATCAGGGGCTACATTATGGGAGGCACATAAAGCCTATATTAGAGGAGTATTGATTGAAATGGGGGCTAGGAAGAAAAAAGAGAGGCAGGAAAAAATCCTAAAATTAACGGAGGAGCTCACGGGATTAGAACAAACCCACAAAAAATGCAAAGGCCAGTTACCCCAAGAGATACACCATCAGATGGTCATTAAAAGATCGGAGTTAAAAACGGTAATGGAACAGGAGTCCAGAGCATCACTGGATAAGATAGCCTGGGAGAGATACAGATGGGGTAATAAACCGAGCAAACAGCTTGCAAAGATAGTACAAAGGAAAAAAAAAGCTAGGAATTTCATAGAAAAAATCCAAACTAAAGAGGGCCAAATAGAATATTCAACTAAGAAGGTGGCAGAAACCTTCAGGGACTACTATGAGGAGATATATTCTGCCCCCAAGCAAGACACCTACTCAAAAAATAGGATAGTGAGAGGTAACAAGTATATTAAAAGGGCAGCGCTCCCCAAGATCCCTGAGGAGGACAGAGATTTATTGGAAAGACCGATTTCCGAAGAAGAAATTAGTAAAGCGCTAGCCGGAATGGCACTCGGGAAAAGCCCAGGACCAGATGGCCTAACAACACTTTATTATAAAACATTTGGAGAAGTTTTAGTACCTAGGTTGTGCCGGTATATGAATGGGTTGGGTGATAGCTTTGAGATGAGCAGAGATGCATTGAAAGCATCTATTACAATTATACCGAAAGAAGGCAAAGATAAAACAATATGCTCAAGCTATCGCCCAATCTCTCTACTGAACAACGATACAAAACTCTACGCTAAAGTGTTGGCAGAAAGATTAAAGGAACATATGAACCTATTAGTTAATTCAGACCAAGCTGGGTTTGTCCCAAATAGGGAGGGGAGGGACAACGGGATTAGGACCCTGCTTTTGACGGGAAAAATGAAGGAGAGTGGGCCCCCAGGACTACTTCTGTCAATTGATGCCGAAAAGGCTTTTGACAGGGTAGACTGGGGGTTCATGATCCAGACTCTAGAGGCTATGGGACTGGGCCCTAAAATGATTCGAAGGATAAAAACTTTGTACCATCATCCAACGGCCGTAATCAAAATTAATGGGATTTTTTCTCAACCTTTTGAGATGGAGAGAGGCACGAGACAGGGGTGCCCCCTGTCCCCGCTTCTCTTCGTTTTAGCCATGGAACCCTTTTTGGCTTCAATACGAAGGGACCCGCACATTCGGGGTGTTGTGGTTGGAGAGGAGGAACACAAAGTCGCAGCATATGCGGACGACGTGTTATTCTATGTAACGGATCCGGACACGACGATGCCCAACCTCATAAAGGCATTAAGGGAATACAGAGAGGTATCCAATTTTCAAATAAACATGAATAAATCAGAAATATTAAATATAAATGTAAGTAAGCCAGCGGTCGAGATTTTGAAAAAAGAATTTAGTTTTAAATGGACTAAGGAATTAAAATACCTGGGTATTAAACTAACCAGCTCAAGTAGGAAAACGTTTATTAGTAACTACATGCCCTTATTAGACCTGGTAAGATTAGAATGTAATAGACTCTACCATAAGGCTCTTTCCTGGATTGGACGTATTAATGTCTTTAAAATGGTATTATTGCCCAAGATCATGTATGTCTTCCAGATGCTACCAGTTCCCCTCCCCCAAAACTATCTGAGGACGCTAAAAAAAATAATTATGACCTTTATTTGGAAAAAAAAAAAACCGAGAGTGTCTTTCCAGACGCTAAAACAAAGGAAAGTAGACGGAGGTCTGGCAGTTCCTGATATACAGATGTATTACAAAGCGGTAGTTTTATCCAGGGTAGTGGAATGGGCGATGAAGGATAAACGGAAAAAATGGGCAAAATTAGAAGAAGATTTAAGTGATTCACAATTAGGCACTATTATTTGGAATCCCACACACTTCAGACCACTTGCAAATAGTACACATAAAATAACAAGAATTGTTTTTAAAATATGGGATGGGATATATAAGAAAGTAAATGGGAAATATAATTCACCACTGATTTCACTGTTAGATAATACATTTTTTACACCAGGTATGGAGAGTATAGGAGGAAAAGAAGCACTTTGGGGAAAAACACAATTGAGAGAAATTATGAACGAAGGTAAAATTATGTCACTCCAGCAACTCACACACGGGAGGAACACACGGGGCTTAGATGGATGGCGATATCTTCAACTAAACCATTTTGTGAATAGGCTACCACAGCCAATCAGGTCCGGAAGACAACTGACAGACTTTGAAAAGCTGTGCGATAAGGAGGCCCCAAGAAATACAGTCTCCCAGATCTATAAAATCTTGTTGGCCTCAGAAAAGTTGGAGATGCCGCCATTCATACTCAAATGGGAGAGAGATTTAGGCACTAAAAAGGATATTGACACAATTAAAAGGATTTTTAAAATAAGCGCCAATTCAAAAATAGATACCCGATCGGCGGAAATGAACTACAAATGTATCAGTAGAAGCTACCTGACCCCCGAGATAACAAGTAGATATCAGAAAGGGCCAGCCACCTGTTGGAGAGGATGCCAAGAGATTGGAACAATGGGACACATGTGGTGGAGTTGCCCTATAATTAAAAATTTCTGGCATAAAATATTTGTCCTCACAAAGGAAATCACGGGAATAGAGGTAGCAGATGACCCTTGGGAGGTCCTGTTCCTAGGGGGGATGGGGGATCTAAATAATGGTAAGCAGACTCTTGTTCCGCAACTTCTGAATGCGGCCAAAAGAACGATCCCAAGGAACTGGCAGAGGAGGGAGAGCCCAGAGATATGGGAGTGGTTTGATGCAATAGAGGAAAGCTTTAATTTGGAGATGTTGGGGTGTAGAGTAGAAGACATAAGAAGTAAGAACTTGGGTAGTTGGGACCACTGGAAAAAATTTAAAAAAACATGGAGCTATGCCAAAGAAATCAAATCTCTAATTTAAGAAGGAGAGTGGAATGAATGTTAGACCCTGGAGAGGGGGAAAGGGAGGGATTGGGGAGGGGGGAGGAGTGGGTAGGAGCGGAGAAGGGTGAGGGTTGGGATAGACAGATAAGAATTTAACATGGTTATTCGGATTCATAACGACCCCAGGCAAGACTAAGTAATTCCCTTAGAGTGGATATATGTATGGTTGTAAGCATTCCTCTTTTTGTTTTATAACGGCAAAGTGTCACGATGATGAGACAATGAGAGAGGGCCGGTTGATTAAAGGAACGGCAAAGTTGATCGACTGATGTGACAAAAAAAAAAAAAAAAAAAAAAAAAAAAATGTGAGCTCTGTGTACAAGTTTAGAGTTCAATGGGACAGGATTAGTTACTGGTGTATTTGAATCAGATCTGTGTCTGTTGTAATTCACAGACAAGGAGAGAGAGCATGTATCGTAACTAAAATGAATTACCGGTACCCAGAGGCGTTGCTAGGTCTGCAAAAGATCTGGGGCTAAAGCCCATAGCAGCAGTCACCAACCTTTTTGAAGGCCCGGGGGAGGGGGGGCTGGTGGCAAGCAATTTTATGCAGGCAAAGGCATTTGGCGTTTCAATCATCATGGCACCATGGTTGATATGGTGTCGGGGTGATAAAAGTGCATTGTTTCATTGTTTCTATTGTTACATTCTAACATTCTATAATGAAGTGGTTCAACTCACCATAATGCAGAATCAGTGGGAGCCCTGGGTTTGTCACTTGCCACATCTCCTGCCACCAGATGCATCATGTCACTTGCCACCATCGCCTGTCAGCAGATGCAGCTTTTTAACTTGCTACCATCACCTGCCACTAGATGTGGATTGTCGTTGCCATGTCGCCTGCCACCAGATGTGGATTGTCACTTGTCACATCACCTTCCACCGTTTGCAGATTGCCACGTCACCTGCCACAATTTGCAGATTGACACTTGCCATGTCACCTGCCACAATTTGCAGATTGACACTTGCCACGTCACCTGCCACCATTTGCAGATTGTCACTTGCCACATCACCTGCCACCATTTGCAGATTGTCACTTGCCACGTCACCTGCCACCATTTGCAGATTGTCACTTGCCACGTCACTTGCCACCATTTGCAGATTGTCACTTGCTTCGTCACCTGCCACCTGATGCAGATTGTCGCTTGCCACGTCACCTGCCACCATTTGCAGACTGTCACTTGCCACGTCACCTGCCACTAGATGTGGGTTGTCACTTGCCAACTGATGTGGATTGACACTTGCCATGCCAGCCAGTGCCACCAAATGTGCATTGTCGCTGCATTGGTGGCAGGCTGGCAGCACTGGTCCATTTAGTGAGGGTAGGAGAGTGGTGATGCGGGGCGGGCAGTGAGAGATAATGTAATCTCTCTGCTCCCCGCCGCACCTCTGACATTGAAGAGGTCCGTGCTGTGAGGGCGGAAGAGCGCTTATGTGTGCCGGGCAGTGAGAGATGATGGCATCTCTCTGCTCCCCGCTGCACATTGCTCCCACATTGAAGTGGCCCAGCTGTAAGGGCAGAAGAGCAGTGGAGCGGGCGGAGAGAGATGATGTCATCTCTGCCCATCCACCTGCTCATCTCTCTCCTCCACCTCTAATGCAGCCTGCCGCAGCCACGACCCTTTGGCATACCTCCCAACTTTTGAACTTCAGAATGAGGGACACTTGAGGGAGGAAGCAACCAGTGGCACGCTACGTGAATGCGCACTACAGCATAAGTGGGTGTGGTAAAACTTAACAGTGGGAGGGGCTTAATGGACATGGTTAAACAAAAGGTTAATGCAAAAGTTGACCCCCCCTACTACCACCTGCCACTTCCACCGCATGCCAAAATACTCCAAGTGGCTAAAGAATAATTTCAGATCTTTATTTAGATATTGAGAGGATCATTCAAAAGAATTTGGAGGAACAGTATGTCAAAATGTGGACAGATTCTCCAAAATCTTTTGACTACTCTGGAGCAGGGGTAGGCAACAGATCAATCTGAACAAAATGAAAAAGATCACAGGGGTTTGGCGCCCTTTTTTTTTTAGAAATTACCCAGCAAGGCCTAAAATAGGGAAAAAATATAATAAAACAAAATATCATCGTTAAAATGTAAAGTTAGCCTACCATAAAGGACAGTGTCAGAAGGGGAGAGGATGGTGTCAGTAGGGCAGTGGACGGTGTCAGTAGAGCAGTGGACAGTGTCAGTAGAGCAGAGGACGATGTCAGTAGGGCAGTGGACGATGTCAGTAGGGCAGTGGATGGTCTCAGTTGGGCAGTGGACAGTCTCAGTAGGGCAGAGGATGGTGTCAGTAGGGCAGAGGACGGTGTCAGTAGGGCAGTGGACAGTGTCAGTAGGGCAGTGGACGGTGTCAGTAGGGCAGTGGATGGTGTCAGTAGGGCCGAGGACGGTGTCAGTAGGGCAGTGGACGGTGTCAGTAGGGCAGAGGACGGTGTCAGTAGGGCTGTGGACGGTGTCAGTAGGGCTGTGGACGGTGTCAGTAGGGCAGTGGACGGTGTCAGTAGGGCAGTGGACGGTGTCAGTAGGGCAGAGGATGGTGTCAGTAGGGCAGAGGATGGTGTCAGTAGGGCAGAGGACGGTGTCAGTAGGGCAGTAGATGGTGTCAGTAGGGCAGTGGAGTAGGGCAGAGGACGGTGTTAGTAGGGAAGTGGAGTAGGGCAGAGGACGGTGTCAGTAGGGCAGTGGACGGTGTCAGTAGGGCAGTGGACGGTGTCAGTAGGGCAGAGGTTGGAGGTAGGCAAGTGTACACAGACACAAATCCGTTTACATCTGCCGCTCAATAGAAGTGAATGGAGGGTCCGATTGGGTCCACCTGAAAAACAGACAGGCGGACCCGATTGGACTGATCGTATGAAAAGGGCCTAAGGCTGCTTTTACATTGATGCACTGTGGTTGACACACACCGTGGGTGCAGCGCAGTGTACCTGTGGCTTTCCTGCAGGTTAGTTGCCATAGAATTCTTTTATATACTGCAGATATGATGGATGCACTTTGTGAAAGCGCACCAAACCTGCAGGTAATAACAGAAGTCTATGGCTCAATGCAGGCAACCCGCAGCTGCACCTGTGGATGAGTTTGAAAGCAGCCCAGTGTAGAAAACAGACTTGTCCATTGCTATTTGATTTTATAAAAAACTGACCTCAATCTTCATGGCTGTTGCTGTCCTCCAGGGCGGGTATGGCTGGCGGCTGCTGCTGTCCCCCAGGGCGGGTATGGCTGGTGGCTGCTGTGGTCCCCCAGGACGGGTATGGCTGGTGGCTGCTGCTGTCCTCCAGGGCAGGTATGGCTGGTGGCTGCTGCTGTCCCCTAGGGCAGGTATGCCTGGCGGCTGCTCCTGCTGTCCCCCAGGGCGGGTATGGCTGGCGGCAGCTGCTGCTGTCCCCAGGGCGGGTATGGCTGGCAGGAGCTGCTGCTGTCCCCAGGGTGGTTATGGCTGGCAGGAGCAGCTGCTGTCCCCAGGGTGGATATGGCTGGCAGGAGCTGCTGCTGTCCCCAGGGCGGGTATGGCTGACGGCTGCTGCTGTCCCCCAGGGTGGGTATGGCTGGCGCATGCTGCTGTCCCCCGGGGCGGGTATGACTGGCGCATGCTGCTGTCCCCCAGGGCGGGTATGGCTGGCGCATGCTGCTGTCCCCCAGAGAGGGTATGGCTGGTGGTGCATGCTGCTGTCCCCCAGGGCGGGTATGGCTGGTGACGAATGCTGCTGTCCTCCAGGGCGGTTATGGCTGGCGGCTGCTGCTGTCCTCCAGGGTGGGTATGGCTGGCGGCTGCTGCTGTCCCCCAGGGCGGGTGTGGCTGGTGGCTGCTGCTGTCCCCCAGAGCGGGTATGGCTGGCGGCTGCTGCTGTCCTCCAGGGCGGGTATGGCTGGCGGCTGCTGCTGTCCCCCAGGGCGGGTATGGCTGGTGGCTGCTGCTGTCCCCCAGGGCGGGTATGGCTGGTGGCTGCTGCTGTCCTCCAGGGCGGGTATGGCTGGCGGCTGCTACTGTCCCCCAGGGCGGGTATGGCTGGCTGTCCTCCAGGGCAGGTATGGCTGGCAGCTGCTGCTGTCCTCCAGGGCGGGTATGGCTGGCAGCTGCTGCTGTCTTCCAGGGTGGGTATGGCTGGCGGCTGCTGCTGTCCTCCAGGGTGGGTATGGCTGGTGGCTGCTGCTGTCCCCCAGGCAGTTATAACCACCCTGGGGGACAGCAAGCCAGCCAGCTATACCCACATGTGGACCGCGGGCCAGCGGCTGAGAATCCCTAACATAATGTGACAGGGAGGTGGAACAGGCTCCTGGAGCATGGGCCCAGCATTATGCCATTATGTCCACAGAAGTCCGACTGCTGCCTGCACACTACAAGTCCCAGCATGTTCAGAACTTATCCCTTCCACATGCTGGGTCCTGTCACTCCAGGGGGAATCCAGGGAAGTCTCAGTCCTCCTCCCTTTTAATAGAAGCCCCCAGCCCTGTCAGTTTCCGGACAGTAGAATGTATTCAGTCACCCCAATCCTCTGCTCTAACCATAAACATGCTTGCTTGTAGGATCTACTGCACCCGCTTAGAGAGCATTTCTCCTGGCCGAACCCTTGCCATTACTGAGGACAGGTGGGGGGTGAGAGAGAAAGAACAAAGCCAGGAGAGATCAGCAGGGAATGAATTGGAGCAAAAGGTGAGGAGACCAGCGAGAAGGCAGGACCAGCTCACGGAGGGGACGGGACCAGCTGACGGAGGGGGCGGGGCCAACTCACGGAGGGGGTGGGGCCTATTCACTGAGGGGGTGGGACCATTTCACGGAGGGGGCGGGGCCAACTCACGGAGTTGCATGGATAGGGAGGACAGGTGGTTGGGAGGCAGTGTCATTCTAATCAAGAGAACAGCACCTTAGCAGATGACCCGCCTCCTCCACTCAGCAGCAATCCAATGGCACTTGTGTGCAGGAGAGGGGAGTGGTCTATCCTATAACATACTGACCCTCATGCGAGCCCGCTACCCCCACACACAGCAGTGACATAAAATAAAATGTAACAGGGAGCCATACAGCCCCCCTGAAGCATGGGCGGGGTCACAGTTGCAGCTCCTCACACTACGCCCTTTGTCCCAGCCATCAATTTATGAATGCCGCTTCTCCACTGGTTGGATGACAGAGGGGCTGGTCTGGGTAGCAGTCCCACCCATACCCGACATCACACTCTCAATTTGACAGGTGAAGTCTTCCTTCCTGACTGCACAGTGTACATCCAGCCAGCTTGTCCATCAATCCCTGGCTGTGCTGGATGATCACACTGCTGCAGGTGCTACTGAGCCAAAACCTATCACATAATCAACAAACTTATGCAGACAATGCACCTGCAGGGTGGGACAGAGACTCGGGGCTATGGGCTCCAGATTCGGGGCTCCAGCCTCGATAGCCACCCCCTGGCGACGCCTATGCCGGTACCTGATACTTTTAATAATGATGAATGAGAAGTTATAAACTAAGATTATGGCTGTTGAGTCATTTGGTGTATTGTTATTTAATTATATTTGGAGGATAAGGATACTTTAATGTATCCTTAATGTATAGTGTAAAAAAAAGTACTAGAGTAAGATATTCAATATAATTTGTATTTTGGAGTCTAGCAGTCAGTGTTATGATACAGAAAAAAAGTATATTTATTGTAATTAAAGTGGACAACCCCCTACCCCCCATCCCCCTCCATTTGCATCAGCAAGCATCTCGGCCTGTTGATATAAAACCACCTGACTTTTCTTTTTTTTTTTACTTGCCTTCCTTCTAAACACACTACCTGGTTTCCCTGAAGGCACTGATGCACCCTAGAAAAGCAATGTCATCAGTGCCTTCAGGGAGATATTCCACCGAATCTGCAAGTTTTTGCAACATTTTCATATTGAGTAAGCTGGAACGCATGCCATCAAACGGCTCATCTCGTGCATGCAACATTACATTCATCTGTTTAAAAAAAAACAAATTCTGAGATTTTGGGGATAGGCCTTTATTTTAAACAGATGAATGAATGTACAGGGATGCACAAGTTGAGCTACATGATGTCATGCACTCCATCTCTTGATACAACTATACAGCAAGCTGACCCCCAGAAAGAAATTCAATGGCATAGGCAGCAGAGAGGCATCAAAGAAAATATGAAAAGAAAAGAAAAGCCAGCATGGGAGGTAAATGTACTTATTTAGGCTTTACGTCTTCATGTCTTTCTATAAAAAGTGACAAATACTCTAATGATGTGCTGCTTGTGGAAATTCTTAAATTAATGATTTAATATGTAAAATGCCTATGTTTGTGAGGGGCCTTCAAACTGTCCATGTTGGCTAGATTCAGATCTTTGTATAATGCTATTACAGGGTTCTTCGTGCATAAAAATTTCTTTAGTTCCTAATTCTATACTTTTACATTTGTACCTCTTCCCATCTCAAAAAACACTCAAAACTTTCACAGTAGCCAAGGTTCGTGATTTCCTTAGATTAAGTTTAACCTATGTTTTAGTGAAGATATTTCATGGAATGTTAAGGATCCCTTACTACAGTATCTACTACAGTGGTGTTGCTTAACTTTCTAAATCACCATACCCTCCTAGAGAATAGTATGGTATGGGTGATATTTTGAGACTAGGATAGTAGCTTGGGGAAGAGTTGTAGATGTATTTGTATCTTTGGAGTTGAAAGAGGCAAGATTTGGATACAGAATGGATGTGGGGCCAGAGGGATAGGTCAGAGCAGAGTTCAGATTTATCCCTAGCACCCAAGCATAGGGCAGGGACTAATAGTTGTACTTTTAATCTCAAAAGAAAAAAGTTGAGGGAGGGAGCACGGGGAAGAGGGGGGGGTAGGGGGATATTATGGGAATAATTTTGGAAATATACATGTTATATTTTAAAGGTTTTAAGTAGTGCCGTGTGTATCATGTGTAAAAAATAAAATTCTGGTTAGGGGTATGAAAGAAATGTTTCAGAGCAAAGTGAATTATACCTAACAAGGGTTTTTTGTCTATGGGTTTGGATTTTTTTTTACCTGAGGCACATGTTTCTTTTTAATGTATATAAATATAATTTTGGAATCATAGTTGAAAGCCATTCTCTTATTTTGGAATCGTTGAAAGAGGGGTTCTCGTTTCCCTTTAAACTATAAGTGATAGCTTTTGTGTCCGTGTGGGGTCCCAGATTACATTTCTGGAATGCCCAGATTGTTTGAGAAGATATTTGGGGTAGGGTTCTACTGAGAAACAAATGGCAAAACTGTAGTGTATTTTGCAGACAAGTACATTTTAAATGTAATTTGTATACTTTTCATTTTTCTGACATAAAAATCTGTTTAGAAAATAATTACTAAATTATAAAGTTACTAAGACTTTAAAAGCTGTTTACTAAAATCAGGCATGTCAGTACAAATTTAATGATTTTAATTTGTTAATTTATAGGATAGTTAAACTGTTATTTTATCTCTTTATTATTTATACAAAATCATAGTTTACAAATGACCGTGCAATGCTAGGAGAAAACAGCAGAGCATGTTTTGTTTTAGACTCTCTCGCTCTACATTTTCCCACCTAAAAAGGGAAGGCAGGGTAGGAGGGACATGCGAACTGAAAGAATAATTTAGTTGGCTACAGAAATTTGAGCATGAGCTGTTGAGCTCTGTAAACAGGCTTCTTTCAGCAAAGCAGCCTGGTCAGCTTGATATGCTTGTAAAAAGGGGTCCAAAGCCACACCTAACATTAAACACTATTTCGAAACATTTCATTTTTACCTAACTGAAAAAATGAAAATTTATTTTTACAAAATGGTTGATCCTAGGAAAATAAAGAAATATATACAAAACACTTTTCATTCCTTTCAAGTTGGCCTAATTTTTCTAAAAATACTATTGATTTTTTAAGAATCACCAAGAGCCAAAATATAATAAGGTGAAATGCATTTACTTAATTGATTCACAATGTAATATCCTACAAGGCTAAAGGCTTATTGCAATAGAAACTAGTATACAAAATATTTGTAAGGTTTTTATTCATGGTTTGGTCAACAGTTATACTGTATAAAGCTGTGATCTGCAAATCAAAAATAATGGTTTTTGTATGGCTGTTTAAACATTGCAAATGTAATGAAATGAAGAGGCTAAAGACATACCTCAATCAAATGTTTCCCTTATTCCTTGATTCATGTATAACTGTTGTAATCATTGACTGGTACACCAGTTACTGAAGGCAGTGACTTTGATCTTTAAATATTTTCCTTTACAGCCTTGCTAAATTTACATCAAATGATCTTGTCAAATATTAACGAGAAAACGTACACATTCCTTTTTTCAAAAACTGTATGCAGGTTGAAAGCAAAAAACACTTTTAAACTCACATTTTATGAATATCAATTTCATGTTATGCTGCAATCAAGTATGTTAGTCATCAAATATAGGACGCATGCAAAAAATATATCTAAAGGCTAGGGTACCAATCCTGGTTAAATTAAAAAAAAAATTATAATAATATACAGTATACTTCTTTCCAGTACATTTTTGAATATAAAACAGATTCATATGATTGGTTGAACTGAGCAACAAAATGAATTCTCTTAAACACTAAAATACTTTACATATATTGTGATACAACATATTTGTCACAGCTTAAGGTCAGACTTATTTTATTTCCATATTAAATTGTTCTTGCCTACAGTTTATGTGGTCTCACTGGAGTGGGCTTTTCCACGGGGTTGCATATATGCGTACCTCGTTGTGCTGGGAGCGCGCTGCACAGTGCGCTCCCAGCACAGAGATCAAGCTCTCGGTGAGAGCACCGGTCTCATATGAATGATAAGGACCCGGGACTCCCAGTTCCAGGTCATCTGATCACTGTGATAGCCTCTGATTGGCTATCACAGTGATCAGTGTTTACTTCCTCTTCTGAATGGAGAGAAAGATATGTTGTATCTTTCTCTTCTTGCAGGAGAAGCTGTAAATAAAAATATGTGTAAAAAAATAAAAATGAGATATATAGATATATACAGTTTTGTTCATAAGTTTACATCATTTATGATTTCTTGGCCATTTTTCAGAGAATATGAAGGATAACACAAACATTTTTCACTCATGGTCAGTGTTTGGCTGAAGCCATTTATTATCAATCAGCTGTGTTTACTCTTTTTAAATCATAATGGCAACATAAACTACCCAAATTACCCTGATCAAAAGTTTACATACCCCAGTTCTTAACCACTTCCCGACCGCCGCACGGCGATGTACGCCCTAAGTTTGAACGGGATATCGTTGTTATGGCAGCAGCTAGCTGCCATAACCCCAGTATCCCCGTTTTCGTGCGGCGGCCGGCTTTCAGATAAAAGTGGTCCCTGCGGTGGATTCACCGCAAGATCACTTTTATCAGTGGCGGGAGAGGGCCCCCCCCTCCCGCCGCGATCCGGTGCCCTCCGCCGCTTACCGGAGCCGTCGGTAGCGGCGGAGGCGATCGCGTCCTGTGCCGTGGTGTGTCTGGAGACGAGTGAGGCCAAGATGGCGCTCACTCGTCTCCATGACACTGCTGGGCGGAAGCGACGTCAAAAAATGTCACTTCCGTCCACGCCTCTTAAATGCATATTTTTTCAAATGTCATTTTTCTAAAGGACTTTTTTTTTTTTTTTTATTGCATTTTAGTGTAAATATGAGATCTGAGGTCTTTTTGACCCCAGATTTCATATTTAAGGGGTCCTGCCATGCTTTTTTCTATTACAAGGGATGTTTACATTCCTTGTAATAGGAATAAAAGTGACACAATTTTTTTTTTTTTAAACAGTGTAAAAATAAATAAAACATTGGAAAATAAATAATAAAAATAAAAAATATATATTTTTAAAACCCCCCTGTCCCGACGAGCTCGCGCGCAGAAGCGAATGCATACGCGAGTAGCGCCCGCATATGAAAACGGTGGTCAAACCACACATGTGAGGTATCGCCGCGACCGGTAGAGAGAGAGCAATAATTCTAGCCCTAGACCTGCTCTGTAGCGCAAAATATGCAACCTGTAGAATTTTTTAAATGTTGCCTATGGAGATTTTTGAGGGTAAAAGTTTGACGCCATTCCACGAGCGGGCGCAATTTTCAAGCATGACATGTTGGGTATCAATTTACTTGGCGTAACATTATATTTCACAATATAAAAAAAAAATTGGGATAACTTTACTGTTGTTTTATTTTTTTATTTAAAAAAGTGAATTTTTTCCAAAAAAAGTGCGCTTATAAGACCGCTGCGCAAATACGGTGCAAAAAAAAGTATTGCAATGACCGCCATTGTATTCTCTAGGGTGTTAGAAGAAAAACCATATATAATGTTTGGGGGTTCTAAGTAATTTTCTAGCAGAAAAACCTGTTTTAAACATGTAAACACCTAAAATCCAAGACGAGGCTGGTCCTTAAGTGGTTAATACCACGTATTGCCCCCATTAACCGCTTCAGTCCCGGACCATTTGGCTGCCCAAAGACAAGATAGTTTTTTGTGATTCGGCACTGCGTCGCTTTAACTGACAATTGCGCGGTCGTGCGACATGGCTCCCAAACAAAATTGACGTCCTTTTTCCCCCACAAATAGAGCTTTCTTTTGGTGGTATTTGATCACCTCTGTAGTTTTTTTTTTTTTTGCGTGATAAACAAAAAAAGAGCGACAATTTTGAAAAAATGCATTATTTTTTACATTTTGCTATAATAAATATCCCCAAAAAATATATAAAAAACACATTTTTTTTCCTCAGTTTAGGCTGATATGTATTCTTCTACATAAAAATTGCAATAAGCGTATATTGATTGGTTTGCGCAAAAGTTATAGCATCTACAAAATAGTGGATCGTTTTATGGTATTTTTATTAATTTTTTTTTTTTACTAGTAATGGCGGCGATCAGTCATTTTTATCATGACTGCGACATTATGGCGGACACTTTGGACAATTTTGACACATTTTTGGGACCATTGGCATTAATACAGCGATCAGTGTGATTAAAAATGCATTGCTTACTATAAAAATGTCACTGGCAGTGAAGGGGTTAACACTAGGGGGCAGTGAAGGGGTTAATGTGCGTCCTAGTTTGTGTTCTAACTGAAGGGGGATGGGACTGTGCGGGGAAACGAACAGATCGCTGTTCATACTCTGTATGAACAGACGATCTGTCAGCTCCCTGCTTCAGAGAACGGGCAACTGTGTGTTTACACACACAGTTCTGGGATCTCCGTGTGCCCCGAGCGATCGCAGGAGCCCCGCGGTGATCGAGACCGCCGGGCACTCGCATCGGCTCGGGGAGCGAGCCGGGGCACGCGAGCCCTCTAGTGGCCACAGGGCGAAGCGACGTTACATAACGTCGTTTCGCCCAGCCATGCCATGCAACTGCGGCGGCTGGTCGGCATGTGGTTAACATCAATGACAGCTTGACGTCTTTTGTGGTATTTGTGGATTAGGCTCTTTATCTTCTCAGATGGTAAAGCTGCCCATTCCTCTTGGCAAAAAGCCTCCAGTTCCTGTAAATTCTTGGGCTGTCTTGCATGAACTGCACGTTTGAGATCTCCCCAGAGTGGCTCAATGATATTGAGGTCAGGAGACTGAGATGGCCACTCCAGAACCTTCACTTTATTCTGCTGTAGCCAATGACAGGTCGACTTGGCCTTGTGTTCTGGATTATTGTCTTGTTGGAATGTCCAAATATGTCCCATGCGCAGCTTCCTGGCTGATGAATGCAAATGTTCCTCCAGTATTTTTTGATAACATACTGCATTCATCTTGCCATCAATTTTAAACTAAATTTCCTGTGCCTTTGTAGCTCACACATCCCCAAAACATCAGCGATCCACCTGAGTTTTTCACAGTAGGAATGGTGTACCTTTCATCATAGGCCTTTTTGATTCCTCTCCAAATGTAGTGTTTATGGTTGTGGCCAAAAAGCAACATTTTGATCTCATCACTCCAAATTACTTTGTGCCAGAAGGTCTAAGGCTTGTCTCTGTGCTGTTTGGTGTATTGTAGGCAGGATACTTTGGGGCATTTATGTATTAATATCTTTCTTCTGGCGACTCGACCATGCAGCCCAATTTTCTTCAAGTGCTTCCTTATTGTGCATCTTGAAACAGCCACACCACATGTTTTCAGAGAGTCCTGTATTTCACCTGAAGTTATTTGTGGGTTTTTCTTTGCATTCCAAACAATTTACCTGACAGTTGTGGCTCAAATGTTAGTTGGTCTACCTGACCGTGGTTTGGTTTCAACAGAACCCCTCATTTTCCGCTTCTTGATTAGAGTTTGAACACTGCTGATTGGCATTCTCAATTCCTTGGATATATTTTAATCTCCTTTTCCTGTTTTATACAGTTCAACTACCTTTTCCCGCCGATCCTTTGGCAAATCTTTTGCTTTCCCCATGACTCTGAATCCAGAAATATCAGTGCAGCAATGGATGAAAGATGCAAGGGTCTGTCAGGAGTCCAGAAACTCATTGACCTTTTATACACACACACTAATTACAAGATAATCCACAGGTGAGGATGGTTACCTTTAATAGCCATTCAAACCCCTTTGTCATTTAGGTAGTTTCTGTTTTCATTATGATATAAAAAGATTAAACACAGTTGATTAATAATAAATGACTTCAGCCAAACACTAACCATGAGTGAAAGAAAAGTTTGTGTTATCATTCATATTCTCTGAAAAATGGCCAAGAAATCAAATTCTGCCAGGGTATGTAAACTTATGAGCATAACTGTAGATATATAGATAAATATATAAAGATAAAGAAAATAAATGTAGGTCAAGGTTAGATCTAGGTCAGTGCCAGGGTTAAAGTTAGGGTCAAGTCAAAGGACAAAGGTCAAAGGTTGAGGTCAAAGCTCAGGGTCAGTATATTTTTGGTAGGATTTAAAAAAAAAAGGCATTTTAACATGCACACGTGGTATTGCTGAAATTGTCAGGAGCAGGAGAATATATTTTGGGTTATTCTCTGGTGGTAAATTACGGCAGTAGCAAAAAATATACAGCTAAATAAAAAAAAAGTTTTAGATTTTTACTATTTTGGGCCTGTTTTCCTTTAATAAAACAAAAAATAAGCCCGATTTGTCCTGAAAAAACAAGATATAATTCACCTGGATATACAAAGAAGTTGTGATAATATTTACAGATTTACTAACACATGTCAAAGTTGCAAAATTGTATTTCTAAGCTTTGACATCAAACACTGGACAGCACAAAGCTGACTGTAATATTACATCTGAGTTGAAGGAATTGACACACACCCCTCTAAGCAGTCTCACTGGGAAACATGCACACCTGAGGTTGTCAATGGCCTTCTGTGTGCTTGGGGGGGGGCACCATATATTGTCTGGTGTCTGAGAGAACTGAGAAGTGATAGGTCCAGATTGCGGGGGGGGGAGGGGAAGGAGAGAGGTGCTGTGGATTGAGGCAGGTATACTTTTTATATGAGGATACATGTTGTTCATTTTTCATTTTAGAGGTTTACAACCAATTAAACTCTTGAGAAAACTCCCTTTGCAAAGTGAACAACCCACTTGTCTTTAGTAAATCAACCCCAAGAGTCAGACTTTACATTCAATTTATGTATAGGTTTGATTTGGTCTGCCATTTCAAAACTTCTTACTTTTCAACAGGGTTAAAATCATGGCCAGTCCATATTCCTCCATTTCTTCTTTTTGGATGGCTTTGGATCATTATCATGTTCAACTCCACATTTTCATCAAGCACACTTTTGATAAAATGCAAAATTCCTAGTTGACTGAGACTGCAATCTGCCTAGGCCCTGAAACTGCATAGCAGCCTCAAACTAACTTTTTCACCACCCTGATTTACTGTAGGTATGAGGTTCTTCTCCTGAAATGAAGTGTTTGTTTTTCACCAAACATGTCTACTGCAACTGTGGTCAGACAACTCTATTGTTGACTCATGAGTCCTGGATTTTGCCTTTACGTTGCATGGCGATGTATAGTCTTGCTCTTATGATCTTTTTGGACAGCCTTTTTTCTTGGCACATCTCACATGCAGGTGAATGTGGTGCAATCTCTTTATAAAATTGTAGATGCATGTAACTTCACACCAACTGTTATGCAAGAATTACCTGCAGATCCTGCGAATATATATATATATATATATATATATATATATATATATATATATATATATATTTTATTTTTTTTAACCTTTTTAGCATCAAACAGTCTTGACAGGAATTTGCTGGACCAGCCAGTCATTAACAAATTAGCAAGAGTTTGAAATCTAAACAATTTGTACAATGTTTTTCTTACAGTGGAATGATTGATTTCAAATAATTTGGCAAACCTTTTAAATCTTTGTCAGTCTTAGCTATCCAAAACACTTTTTGGAGGACCCTATCGAGCTCTTTTGATCACGGCAAGATGATACCACACAGCAACAGTAGCGCTGTAGTCAAAGTTTGGTCCTAACACAAGTTCAGACTGAACTTAGGCTATTTTTGTGTTCTCCTGAATGTAGGAAATTTCACTTGTTCAGTGGGAAGTAGAGCCACTATACATGATAGCTTACTTGCTGTCGATGGTTGCTAATGACATCATCTGGCCCAATGACAGTCATATGGCCCAATTCATTTACTGACTGGGCATCTCCAGCCATGTAAACAAAGAGGCAGGCTTAGCAGGAGATTACTGACCAAATACAGTCATGTATCCCTCAGTTGGAATGAATTTTTTTCTTTTGGTATACATTGGGCATAGTTTATGTTTATTCATGTGGATCTGCATTGTTGGATGACTTGACTGACAATAGATTTACATTGTGGGCCTTTTTTTAAGGAATATAATGAGAGAACTGTTTGAGTTCATTTACTTTTCACCTTTTTTTGTGTGAATGAGCTTATATGAATGTCATTCTGCTGCATTAACAAAAGATACAATGATAAACTGCTTTAATGATACTTCTATGTCAAACCCTAAAAATACCCTTTTCTGGAAATAAAGATTTAGCTTTGTTACTGGCAATAAAGCATCCATTAAAAAACTGTCAGAAATTCTCTGAAGCAATACCTTTTGTTAAATATTTCATGCAACAAAATAATAAAGATAAAAGACAACAATATGTGTCTGTGCATCTCCTAGCAACAATATTTTTAATCAGAACCATCAACATGATTTCAATTAAAATGAACCTATGTTAAACTAGAAGCAATTAACGTAAACACACAGTATATTACAGCAAAATGACACACATCAAATTAATCCTACCATTCCTAATATATTTGAGAACAAGGCTTTGGATAAAAACTGTCTAAGAAATTTTAGAGAGTTTTCCCTTGTCTTCCTGTTGAGTCTCTGAACACAGTTTAAGAAAAAATAATTTTACAAAAGTTTTAATAATGTTCTACCCCTCTAGTGCCCAAGCTGCAGCCCAAGGATGCCCAGTGTCAGCCCATCTTTGCGTCCGGCCCCCGAATCCACATGCAGGGCACTGGACGCATGGATTCCAATGGGTTTTTTCCACTAAGCATGTGATTAGAGCCAGGGGCTCTAACAAGCTTCAAAAAAGGGTGGTCTCAGGGCGCTATTGTGGCACTTATTCACCTCCCAGGCCAATCAAGAAGCGGGTCCCGAGACCCTATTGGCCGAGGAGGAAGGAGACACGCAGCCGCTGTGATGTCGAAGAGGAGACGCACGGGCAGCCCGACCGACCAACCCACCAGCCACTAGTCTATAGACTGTTATCTCCCTCCAGCCAGAGCTCAGTACAGAGATGGGAAGCTACTGCCGGCGGGCACCCTCCAACTGGAGATAGCAGCACAGGGTAAGAAAGCTGGCGACCAGGAGGGGTATGGTGCGTGGCATTGGGCTGGAGCGATGGGAGGTCAGTGGTCAGTTCCATCTGCCACCTCCCCGACCAATGGAGCACCAGCCACCACTGTTAGAACCTATTATGCAGGCCTCAGTCCCTGGTAGCAAGGATTTGTAAAGTGCTGTAATGACAGGGATCTCTAGCAATCCATTGTAAGATGCATCAAGTTTCTAATGGTCTCCCACAGCATGTCTCCAGCTGTAACGCAACCCTGTAACATAATCCCAGTATTTGAAGAGGGGTGGGAACTAGGGTTGCACCAATACCACTTTTTAAGACAGAGTACAAGTACCGATACTTTTTTAAACAGACCCCTGACATCTCCCCTTTGGGACAGAGAAAGGGACTGAGGACACAGATTCCCCAGTCCCTTTCTCTGCAGCCTTACTTGCGCTGAAGATGAATGGACAGGAGACAGCGGCTCCTCTCCATGCATAAACTGAAGCAGAGTAAACACAGTTTACAATGCTCAGTTATGAATGGACACAGTCCCTGACTGTCCATTTGGAAATGAAAGGAGCCGGTAAATTACATTTGTACTGGCTCCTTTCTTTCGCTCTCCATCCTGACAGATCTGGGACAGGGGAGGCCTTTGGAGCACAGAGGGGGACTGGACTGGAACACACTAAGAACATTCCTACTAAATATAAAAGCTTAACCTGTATTGAGTTAATAAATAACAAATATTTTTAACTTTCAAATTGCGCCTTGTTGCAAAATGGTGAAAATTGAACAGACACAAAACTTTAAATATCCAAATTTCTCCAAAAAGGTTTTCATTTTTCCCTTACAGCTTTCAGAATTTGTGAAAGACCCCCAAAACCATATATTTTCTGAAAGCATATGACCTCTAGAATAAAAAGAAGGTGCTACTGATTTTTTAGACCCTGCGGTATTTGGGCAAATGTTTATCGGACCAATATATTGGTAAAAAATATACTAAAAACCATTATTGGCAGATAAAAATACAGCTAATTTTACAAAATTCCTGCTAAATCCCTACTAAATATAAAAGTTTAACCTGTATAGAGTTAATAACAAAAAGTTTTAATTTTTACATTGCGCCTTTTTGCAAAATAGTGAAAAATCGAACGTACCCAAAAATGTATCTAAAAATCTGGAGGTTTTCACTTTTCACTTACAGCTTTCAGAATTTGAAAAGACCCCTCAAACTGGACATTTTCTAAAAGCACATGACCTGTAGAATAAAAAAAAGAAGTGCTACAGATTTTTTGGGCCCTGCAATAATTGTGCAAATGTTCATCGTATTGCTATTTTCATTAAATTCATTAATATTGCACAAACACAACCTAACTTACAAAATTCCTGCTAAATTAGTACTAAAGCCTTGTTCACATATGACATATTAAAGTGTATGCTCACGGAGGGCCATGTTTACCCGCACAGGATTGCACAGGTGTTCCATGCATCCCCATACAGGCAGTCCCATTTATGTCAATTGAGATGCAATGGCTGCTGTTCCCAATCTGACATCCGTGTGGGTGTGGGTACATGACCCCAAATGCAGACAGTGTGAGCTCAGGGACATGCATGCGGACCTACATGGATGTAAAATTGGGAGTAATGGCTCTGTTCATGCAGATGCTACATCCCAAATGACATCAATGGGACTGCCTGCACAGAGATGCACGGAACACCTGTACATCCCTGTAAAGGTATGCTGTGTATGCCCTGTGTGAACAAGGCCTTAGGCCCCTTTCACACAAGCACACCGATCGGGTCTGTCTTTCCGTTTTTCAGGTGGGCCCAATTAGACCACCCATTGTTCTCTATGGAGAGACTGATGTATACATGTGTCCGTTTATACCCACCTGCATCCAATTCAGTCTACTAAAACAGATGGATGGGGGATTCTATTCCCCATCCATCTAGCAGATCAGATCGGATGGCATCCGATGGAAATGGACAGGTGGTCCATATCCATCCGACCTTCCCATAAAGAATAGCGAGCTGTGTCTGCTCTGCATCAGCGGAACGGGCCTGTCATTCGTCTGCTCAGCAGGGATCAGCAGACAGATTCCCTGTTGAGCAAGCAAATCTGCTTTAAAGAGTCCGCTTCTGCTCCGTGTGAAAGGGGTCTTACCAGAAGTGGCCGGTCCATTAGGGGCACTGGGGAGCAGCCCCCCTGCAGGGCGCCGGACTCATACGTTTGAGTTTTTTTTTTTAAGCCATATAATTAGAGCCTGAGGCTTAGGCGTAGAGCAGGGGTGAGTGGGGGGATCGTAACCGTGGAGGGGTGAGTGCGGGCAAACCTGGGGGAGGTCTTACTATGTTTCTTTTTAATTTTTTTACTTTACTTTTTTTTACAGTCATTTTTACATTTTTTTTTGGAGGGGGGGGGGTCTTTGGTGAGATATAAGATCTTTTTTTGAGACAGAGAAAGGGACCGAAGATAGTCCCTTTTCTCTGCAGCACTTTACTTGAATGAATGAGGAATCTGTATAGAGATTCCATTCATTCAGAAAATGACAGCCTGATACATTGTAACACTCACGGTTACAATATATCAGCTGTCAGTGGGCATATAGCAGCAATCAGTAGTGGTAATTGCATGCACCCTCTCTTCTACAGGGGGAGCTTAGTAAACACATGTTTACTATGCCCCCCCAAGCCCCAACTTTGCCCCCACTGCTGCCCCCCCCGCTGCGCTCCCCAGCCTGACAGATCGCGGAGATCAGTGCAGGAAGAAGCTGCAGGCGGCAGGAGGGAAAGGAGAGATGATGCTCGGAGCAGCCATGGATCGTTGGTGAGAGGGCCGTTGGGGGGGGTGATACCTCTGGATTCCCCCCAAGCCCCATGCAGCACCTGAAGCTGGCAGTAAAGGAAGAGGAGGGATGCCGGCTAATAATGGTGGCTGCTGGGAGCGGGTTTGCATGGGTGGGGGGGGGGCGGTCACATTAGGGGTTAATAACTCTGATTATTAGTAAGTTAGATTCTAAACATTAATCAGTGGTTGTCTGTTTTTTTTTTAAAGGTTTATTTTTTTTTTTTCTTATGGTTGAACTGGATGGACTTGTGTCTTATTTTCAACCTGACTAACTATGATTAGCGGGTTGTAAACTGCTGATTAGAGTTATAGAATTGTTCAGCAGAGTCTGCTGAACAATTTTGATATAAGCTTATGGTCATTGAAGTGACCATAACCTTATAGGAGAGGGAGAAAGGAGGTCCATAAGCCGTAGTGATTTGGCCACCTGTGGACACTTCTGTAGGTCCGTACAGCGTACGGACTTGGCAGTGAAAGGGTTAAAGTGCAAAAAATAAAAAAAAGTGTGTGTGTGTATGGGGGGTTTGTGTGTGTGGGGTGTGTGGGGGGGGGATAACATACTTCAGGGATTTGGTTTAGGTTTTCCACTACCATGGGTTCACTGGGAAGCATGTATGTTCAAGTTATGTGGACACTGCCTGTCCTTTTAACTTAGGTCAGCTGATTAAGGTGGGTCAATAGGAGGGATTTTTTAAACAAAACACAGGGAATCCTGCATGTTTGTGGTCTCAGCAAAATAATAAAGGGGGTACACCCAAAAAGCTTGTCCTTAAAATTTGGATGTTAGTGCAAATAAAGAAAAAGTATTACGGGAAGTACTCAAGAGCGACAAGGATGTGGAATTCTCTTCCACAGGTGCTGGTCTCAGCGGGGCGCCATTGATAGTTTCAAGAAACTATTAGATAAGCACCTGAATGACTGCAACATACAGGGATATACAATGTAATACTGACATATAATCACACACATAGGTTGAACTTGGAGTCTTTTTTCAACCTCACCTACTATGTAACTATGTTCTTGGTACATTCTTATGAGATTTATAGTGGTGTGTGTGTGTGTATATATATGTCCGGTTTAAAAAAGACACAAGTCCATCTAGTTCAACCAATAACAAAAATAAGAATATCATATTATCCCATATGCACAATCCTATACCCACAATTGATCCAGAGGCAGGTGAAAAAAAAAACAGCAAAGCATGTTCCAATTTGCTTACAGTAGGGGAAATAAAAAAAATCCTTCCTGATCCCCCAAGAGGCAATTGGATATTCCCTGGATCAACCTATAAATGTTAGTACCCAGAAAAAAATCCAGGCCTTTTTTAAAGCAATCTACTGAGCTGGCCAGAACCACCTCTGGAGGGAGTCTATTCCACATTTTCACAGCTCTTACTGTGAAGAAACCTTTCCGTATTTGGAGATGAAATCTCTTTTCCTCTAGACATGAAGAGTGCTCCCTTGTCCGCTGTGATGACCTTAAAGTGAATAACTCAACACCCAGTTCACTATATGGACACCTTATGTATTTGTACATGTTGATCATATCCCCCCTTAATCTCCTCTTCTCAAGAGAGACTAAATTCAGTTCCTCTAATCTCTCCTCATAGCTGAGCTGCTCCATGCCTCTTATCAGTTTGGTTGCCCTTCTCTGCACTTTGGCCAGTTCCCCGATATCCTATGAGAACTGGTGCCCAAAACTGAACTGCATATTTCAAATAAGTTCTTACTAATGATTTGTACAGGGGCGAAATTATATCTCTCTCTCTGGAGTTCAAACCTCTCTTAATATAAGAAAGGACTTTGTTAGCTTTGGAAACCGCAGCTTGGTATTGCATGCTATTATTAAGCTTATGATCTACCAAAACCCCCAGATCCTTCACCATTGATTCCCCCAATTGTACTCCCCCTAATATGTATGATGCATGCGTATTCTTAGCCCTCAAGTGCATAACTTTACATTTATCAACATTAACCACTTAACCACCGGGCCATAGCTGAATGACGGCTACAGCGCTGCTCGATAACTCTGGGAGGGCGTACATTGATGTCCTCCCAGAATCGCGCACCACCTGTGACCTCCAGACACGGCGCATCATGGTAAATGGCCGCTAAAGAGGCTGTTTACCACGTGATTGCTCCGTCAAATGACAGATCGATCACTTGTAAACAAACCAGCGTCATGTCCGCTTCCTCTCTCCCCTCTTTGTACCGATCGGTACAGTGTGAGCGGAGAGGGGAGAGATCGGGTGCAGCAGCACTGTGGGCCGGATCTGTAGTGCCCACAGCACTGATCTGTGCCCATTGCAGCCTCATCCAGCCATCCATGCTCAGCCATCCCTCTGTCATAGCCATCCATGCTCAGCCATCCCTCTGTCATACTCAGCCAGCCATCCACTCCGTACTCAGCCATCCACTCTGTACTCAGCCATCCACATTTATGGCTCAACCATGCTCAGCCATCCCAATCCATAGCTCACCCATCCCCATTCATGCTCATTCATGCCACATCAGTTCTCAACCATGCCACTACAGTGCTCACAAAAGTGTAATGGGTAGTCAAATTAGATTTGAAATGTATGCCCCTAGAACACCTGATGGTGCTCCATGCATGTTGGGCCTCTGTATGTGTCCTGGCTGTGGAAAAGTCTCCCACATATGGTATCGCTGTACTCAGGAGTAGGAAAATCTATTTTGGGGTGTAATTTTTGATATGTACAGTGGGGACGGAAAGTATTCAGGCCCCCTTAAATTTTTCACTCTTTGTTATATTGCAGCCTTTTGCTAAAATCATTTTTGTCCTCATTAATATACACACAGCACCCCATATTGACAGAAAAACACAGAATTGTTGACTTTTTTGCAGATTTATTAAAAAAGAAAAACTGAAATATCACATGGTCCTAAGTATTCAGACCCTTTGCTGTGACACTCATATATTTAACTCAGATGAATGAATGAATGAATGAATGATTTGTAAAGCGCTGCAAATGCGAACTGAATCGCCTCAAGGCGCTGGATGTATTCTCTGATGTCAGCTTTCTCAGAAAAGGAAGGTCTTTAGTTTTTTCCTGAATGCCTGGTGGTTTTCTTCCATGCGGATGTTAGTTGGAAGAGCATTCCATAGTCGAGGTCCTTGGACTGCGAATCTTCGTTCTCCCTTTGCTTTGTAGCGGTATTTGGGAACGGTAAGGAGGTTTTGGTTAGCCGATCGAAGACTGCGATTCGGTGTGTAGTGTTTTATTTTCTTGCGGAGATATGGTGGGGCGTTCCCTCGTACGCATTTGTGGGTGAGGCAGAGGGTCTTGAATGTGATCCGATTCTTCACGGTTAGCCAGTGAAGGCTCTTTAGGGAGGGTGAGATGGATTCCCAGGGTTTTTTTCCTGTTAACAGTCTTGCCGCCGTGTTTTGGATGAGTTGTAAGCGCGCAAGCTGATATTGGGGTAGTCCTACGTAGAGCGAATTTGCGTAGTCGAGTCGGGAATTGATGATTGTTCCCACAACTGCCGCTTTGTCCTCTTCTGGGATGAAGGGGATGAGTCTGCGTAGTTGACGGAGGAGATGGTGGGATCCGCTCACCACTGATCCTATTTGTGCGTCCATTGTCATTCCTGAGTCAAAAATGACTCCGAGACTCTTGGCTTTGGTGTTTGGGGAGATGGTCTGTCCAAGGATGGTGGGAGGTGTCCACGGAGTCTTTATTTTGGAATTTTTGTTGGCATGTAGGAGAAGAAGCTCTGTTTTTGATCCGTTAAGTTTGAGGGAGCTGGTGGTCATCCAGTCATCTATTAAGGTGAGACATTTCTGTAATTGCTGATGAAGGTCTTTTTGTCCGTTGATGCGAAGGTAGAGTTGGGTGTCGTCAGCGTATGAATGGAAGCAGAGGTCGGTTTTCCTGATGATATTGAGAAGTGGGCGCATGTATATGTTGAATAGTACTGGTGACAAGGGTGATCCTTGAGGGACTCCGCAGGAGATTGCCCGGGTTTCCGAGGTGAATGTTCCTAGTTTCACTGTCTGGGAGCGATTCTCTAGGAAGGATGTGAACCATTTTAGGGCAGAATCTGTAGCTCCTGCTACTTCAGCGAGGCGGACAAGTAAAGTATTGTGGTCCACTGTATCGAATGCTGCGCTGAGGTCTAACAGTACCAGGAGACTCTGTTCTCCGTCGTCTGCTGATGCTGTCCATTTCTTCTAATCATCCTTTAGATGGTTCTACACCTTCATTTGAGTCCAGCTGTGTTTGATTATACTGATTGGACTTGATTAGGAAAGCCACACACTTGTCTATATAAGACCTTACAGCTCACAGTGCATGTCAGAGCAAATGAGAATCATGAGGTCAAAGGAACTGCCTGAAACGCTCAAAGACAGAATTGTGGCAATGCACAGATCTGGCCAAGGTTACAAAAAATTTCTGCTGCACTTAGCCTCCATAATCCTTAAATGGAAGACGTTTGGGATGACCAGAACCCTTCCTAGAGCTGGCCGTCTGGCCAAACTGAGTTATCGGGGAAGAAGAGCCTTGGTGAGAGAGGTAAAGAAGAACCCAAAGATCACTGTGGCTGAGCTCCAGAGATCAGGGGCATAACTAGAAGTCACAGGGCCCCATAGCAAAATGTTGTATGGGCCCCCCCCTGCAAACCGCCCCCCCCTGCAAACCGCCCCCTCCACAAAAAAAAGAACTAATGCCATTGAACAACAGATTACCACACCCATGTGGCACAGTACCCAGGCAACAGCTTATATTATTTTTGAACAACAAAGTATGCAGTATACTGTATGCAGCCCCTAAAGGACACACATTGCTGACCTCCATGCCTTCTAACCAATTTCTGTTCTGTTATATAAAATGAAATAGTTCAACTCACCATAATGCAGAATCAGTGGGAGCCCTGAGCGTGTCACTTGCCACCGTCGCCTGCCACCAGATGCAACTTGTCACGGAATGTCACTTGTCACATCACCCGCCACACGTTGCGGATTGTCCACTTGCCACGTCGCCTGCCACCAGATGCAGATTGTCACTTGTCACACGTTGCCAATTGTCCACTTGCCACGTCCCGGATTGTCACTTGCCACGTCACCTGCCACACATTACTGATTGTCACTTGCCACGTCCCAGATTGTCACTTGCCACACATTAGATTGTCACTTGCCACGTCACTTGCCACACATTATGAATTGTCACTTGCCACTTTCCGGATTGTCATTTGCCACACATTACGGATTGTCACTTGCCACGTCGCCTGCCACATGTTATGGGTTGTCACTTGCCACGTCACCTGCCACACATTACGGATTGTCACCTGCCACATCCCAGATTGTCACTTGCCACGTCCCGGATTGTCACTTGCCACACATTACGGATTGTCACTTGCCACGTCCCGGATTGTCACTTGCCACACATTACGGATTGTCACTTGTCATGTCGCCTGCCACATGTTACAGATTGTCACTTGCCACGTCACCTACCACACTTTATGGATTTTCACTTGCCACGTCCCGGATTGTCACTTGCCACGTCGCCTGCCACATGTTACAGATTGTCACTTGCCACGTCACCTGCCACACATTACGGATAGTCACTTGCCACGTCACCTGCCACACATTACGGATTGTCACTTGCCACGTTCCGGATTGTCACTTGCCACACATTACGGATTGTCATTTGCTGCCACGTCCCGGATTGTCACTTGCCACTTCACCTGTCACACATTACGGATTGTCACTTGCTGCCTGTGTCACTTTCATGCTGTGTCCCAGAGTCAGGCAGCAGAGAGATAAGGTCATCTCTCTGCTTCCCGAGGCTGCCTGCACAGTGAGGGGGAACTGCACTGCAGGGATGCAGGGAGGGCGCCGGGCGGTGAGAGATGATGTCATCTCTATGCACCCCCGGCTGCCAGCTCCCTGATTGGCCAGCCTGCTCACACACGAGCTGAGTCGCCCAGCTGACTCCCCGCCTGACAGCCTCTGGAGCCGCGCGCGCTCACCGCGGACCCGCAGAGCCGCCCGCTCTCACCCGCGGGCCCGCAAAGCCGCTGCTCTCACCCGCGGAGCCGCCCGCTCTCACCCACGGGCCCGCAAAGCCGCCCGCTGTCACCCGCAAGGCTGCCTGTCACCGGTCCGGGGGGCCCCTAACAGCTGCGGGCCCCATAGCGGCCGCGTGTGTCGCTATGGCGGTAGTTCCGCCACTGCCAGAGATGCAGTCGGGAGATGGGAGAAAGTTGTAGAAAGTCAACCATCACTGCAGCCCTCCACCAGTCAGGGCTTTATGGCAAAGTGGCCCGACGGAAGCCTCTCCTCAGTGCAAGACACATGAAAGCTCACATGGAGTTTGCTAAAAAACACCTGAAGAACTCCGAGATGGTGAGAAATAAGATTCTTTGGTCTGATGAGACCAAGATAGAACTTTTTTTACCTTAATTCTAAGTGGTATGTGTGGAGAAAACCAGGCACTGCTCATCACCTGTCCAATACAGTCCCAACAGTGAAGCATGGTGGTGGCAGCATCATGCTGTGGGGGAGTACAGGGATATCCTGGATGAAAACCTTCTCCAGAGTGCTCAGGACCTCAGACTGGGCCGAAGGTTTACCTTCGAACAAGGCAATGACCCTAAGCACACAGCTAAAATAACAAAGGAGTGGCTTCACAACAACTCTGTGACTGTTTCTTGAATGGCCCAGCCAGAGCCCTGACTTAAACCCAATTGAGCATCTCTGGAGAGGATCTGCAAGGAGGAATGGCAGAGGATCCCCAAATCCAGGTGTGAAAAACTTGTTGCATCTTTCCCAAAAAGACTCATGGCTGTATTAGATCAAAAAGGTGCTTCTACTAAATACTGAGCAAAGGGTCTGAATACTTAGGACCATGTGATATTTCAGTTTTTCTTTTTTAATAAATCTGCAAAAATGTCAACAATTCTGTGTTTTTCTGTCAATATGGGGTGCTGTGTGTACAATAATGAGGAAAAAAATGAACTTAAATGATTTTAGCAAATGGCTGCAATATAACAAAGAGTGAAAATTTTAAGGGGGTCTGAATACTTTCCATCCCCACCGTTTTCATTTTCTTTCCACATTTTCTAAAAACTTGTAGAAAAAAAATGACATGTTCAAAAGACACATTATGCCTCAGATTATACGTTGGGGTGTTTTCTTTCCAAAATAGGGTCATTTTTGGGGCGTTTCCATTGTCCTGGTGCTCCAGGGCATTCAAATGTGTAAGAGGTAGTCAAGAAATTGTATGTGTAATTTATGCTCCTAGAACGCCTGAAAGTGCTTCCTCAATGTTGGGCCTCTGTATGTGACCAGGCTGTGTAAAAGTCTCACACATGTGGCATCGCCGTACTCAGGAGAAGCAGCAGAATGTGTTTTGGGGTGTAATTTGTGGTATGCATATGCTGTGCGTTAGAAATAACCTGCTAATATGACAATTTTGTGAAAAAATAAAAAAAATCTTGTTTTTGCAAAGAATTGTGGGAAAAAATTACAACTTCAAAAAACTCACCATGCCTCTTACTAAATACCTTGGAATGTCTACTTTCCAAAAAGTGACAGAAATGGAGAAAAATGCATTGTTTTAAAGAATTTTCAGTCTTTTTTCTTTTATAGCGCAAAAAGTAAACCCAGCGGTGATTAAAAACCACCAAAATAAAGCTCTATTTGTGTAAAAAAAAAAAGGACAAACACTTCATATGGGTACAGTGTTGCATGACTGAGTAATTGTCATTCAAATTGTGAGAGCACTGAAAGCTGAAAATTGGTCTGGGTAGGAAAGGGGATTAAGTGCCCAGTGGGTAAATGGTTAACCACTTCAGCCCCGGAAGAATTTGCCTTCTTAATGACCAGAGCCTTTTTTACGATACGGCACTGCGTCAATTTAATTGACAATTGCGGTCGTGTGAAGCTGTACCCAAACAAAATTGACGTCCTTCTTTCCCCACAAATAGAGCTTTCTTTTGGTAGTATTTGATCACCTCTGTGGTTTTTATTTTTTGCGCTATAAACAAAAGATCGACAATTTTGAAAAAAAAATTTTTTTTTACTTTCTGCTATAATACATATCCAAAAAAAATATATAAAAAATACGAATTTAGTCATCAGTTTAGGCCAATATATATTCTTCTACATATTCTAGGTAAAAAAAATAATAAATAATCGTAATAGGTGTATATTGATTGGTTTGCGCAAAAGTTATCGCATCTACAAACTACAGCATAGATTTAGGGACGGCGATCGATCTGCGATCTGCGATTCTTAGAGGGACTGCGACATTGTGGCGAACAAATCTGACCCCAAATTAAAATTTGTGGTACCAGTGACATTATTACATTGATCAATGCTATAAAAATGCACTGATCAATGTAAAAATGACACTGGCAGGGAAGGGGTTAACACTAGGGGGTGATCAAGGGGTTAAGTGTGTTCCCTCAGTATGTTCTTACTGTAGGGGGGATGGGCTTACTGAAACATGACAGAGAACCAGTAGATCCCTGTCATGTCACTAGGCAGAATGGGGAAATGCCTTGTTTACATTGGCAGTTCCCCATTCTGCCTCTCCTCGCCACAATTGCGGACTGCCTGTGGACAATGAGTCCGTGGGACCTGAGGACACGCTCCCGCGAGTGCCCGCTATCCTGCTTTTATGAACTGACATACAGGTAAGTCAGTTCATGCAGGAGAGCAGACCTGCCGTAGGATATCTGCGTGAGCAGGTCGGCAAGTGTTTAAACCTCATTTGCCACATAGGTGCCCAATTAAACAGTGCATTAAGGTCGTCTTGTAAGTTGGAGACATCCTGCAAGGACGTTATACCACTTAATCCCAGACCTATAATCAGGGTTAAAGTTAAGTATATTTTATAGATTTTTTTTTTTCCCATATGTGCTTTTTTGCATGTTTATGCAGAGTTTAAGGAAGGGGGGTGGAGTTCATACTGAAGAAGAAGTACAAGGTCTACTTTAAATTTAAATTCACAATACATAAATGCCTGCTTTTAGAGCCATGAATCAATAAGAGGTATAATTTTAGTGAATGTTTAATAAACTTTACACAGGAATGTTTAAGGTAAGATTAATGAGTAATCCATGCATGATCTGGTGAAAACTCTAGATGTAGACAAAGTTGATCAATGCTACACTTATACTAAAGACACATCATAATTGATCTGGGCCAATTGTAGTCACTTTTTTTTTTAAATATTTTACAAATAAACACTTCATACAAAGGTACACAAATCACAAAAGGATTTCCAGTGCTATTTGAAGCTGCTTTGTGAACTGAAAGCAAGCTTTATAGCCCAACTATAATAGGAAAACTTTTTTTTAGTTTTGTTTAAAGTAGGGAGGGTTTATATTTTTATTGTGTGTTTGCCACCACTGAGGAAATTCTTGGATGACTACCATAATCGATCTCAGTTTGATCAGATGCTTTTGAGGGCAGAGGAAATATCTGAGGTCTAATAGACCCCCAGGTCTCACAGTTAAGAGGACCTGTCGTAGCCCATGCTATCACAAGGGATGTTCCTCATCCCTTGTGGTAGCAACAAAGTTGCTAAAAAAAAATATTAAAGATGCAGTTTAAAAATTGTGACATTAAAATTGCAGCAACCACCATTTTATTCTCCTGGGTCTCTGCTTTCAAAAAATATATATATACAGTGTGGGGGTTCTAAGTAAATTTGTAGCAAAAAAAAATGCTTGTTTTAACATGTATGTAAGAAATGTCAGAATCGGTCCAAGTGGTTAAAGGGAAAAAAATGTGTATGTATTCCAGAAATGTACAGTACTAGTTTTTAGGCTTTTTTTGCCCCCCATCCACATAGCCTGACTACATAAATACAGTCTCATTTCTCTGATAAATATCTAACTAATATTGGTCCACAAATGTGACATATTTGTAACATTGTAAGACAGCAAACAAGCACAACAGTTATATCACTCTTGTCTTTTTTCACAAGGACAGAATAATCAAAGCATAGTGAACAGCGCTATCAAATCTGTTTACGGAGACAAAAGAATAAACAAAGATAAATGCACACATAATTTATGAGAGCTCTGGTTCCAGAGAGGAAAGTATGTAAGTGGATTGAACCTATGGCATTTCAAATTTCATCAAACAAGTGTGCTTGTTTACAGCTCATAAGTAAGTTTATACACAGACAGGTTTGAATGAATGACTTTTTTCCAGATGTCTATGGAGGGGGGTGAGGGTCCTTTTCACATTAAAAGGATTAATTTTTGGCATAAAAACAGAAGGTGTATAGTAGCAACTTGGCATTTTTATATAACAGTAGTTCTCTAATTATACAATTTTATGCCTCGTACACACGGTCAGATTTTCCGATGGAAAATGTTCGATGGGAGCTTTTTGTCGGAAATTCCGACCGTGTGTAGGCTCCATCAGACATTTTCCATTGGAATTTCCGTCACACAAAATTTGAGATCTGGATCTCAAATTTTCAGACAACAAAATCCGTTGTCGTAAATTCCGATCCTGTGCACACAATCCGAAGCATAAAGTTCCATGCATGCTCGGAATCAAGCAGAAGAGACGCACTGGCTATTGAACTTCATTTTTCTCTGCTCATTGTACGTGTTGTACGTCAACGCGTTCTTGATGTTCGCAATTTCCGACCAACTTTGTGTGATCGTGTGTATGCAAGACAAGTTTGAGCCAACATCCTTCAGAAAAAAAATGTGGATTTTGTTGTCGGAATGTGCGATCGTGTGTATGCGGCATAAGAGTGGGAAATATTAGGGAGACACAGTGTTGAAGAATTGATGTTATTAACCTTCAATCACAATTCCTGAATGTAATAACCAGAAACACTGAAACAATCAGAAGCTTTGCCACAGACCAAGTAGTGTAGACTTACTAATGGCATCTAACATGTATAGACTGGTGAAATGGTTTTATGTTTATCACTCTATCTTTAGAGGATATCACAGAGCCTTTATATTTGCCCTCAAATTCTGACCAATCCTACCCTGTGTCAGGATCGAAGGGGTTAACAGGCAGCTGTGAGACAGTTCAGTTAACTTAACCACTTCAGTCCCGGAAGATTTGGCTGCTGAATGACTGGACCATTTTTTGTGATTTGGCACTGCGTCGCTTTAACTGACAATTGCGCGGTTGTGGGACGCTGCACCCAAACAAAATTTACATCCTTTTTTTCCCACAAATAGAGCTTTCCTTTGCTGGTATTTGATCGCCTTTGTGCTATAAACAAAAAAAGAGCAACAATTTTGAAAAAAAAACACAATGTTTTGTACTTTTTGCTATAATAAATATCCCCCTTTTTTTTTTTTAAAAAGCACATTTTTCTCAGTTTAGGCTGATATGTATTCTTCTACATATTTTTGGTAAAAAAAAAAAAAAAATCGCAATAATCGTATATTGATTGGTTTGCGCAAAAGTTATAGCGTCTACAAAATAGGGGATAGATTTATAGCATTTTTATTATTATTTTTTTTACTAGTAATGGCAGCAATCTGTGATTTTTATCTGGACTGCGACATTATAGTGGACACATTGGACACTTTTGACACATTTTTGGGACCATTGGCATTTATACAGCGATCAATGCTATAAAAATGCACTGATTACTGTAAAAATGTCACTGGCAGGGAAGGGGTAGACACTAGGGGGCGATCAAGGGGTTGACTGTGTTCCCTATGTGTGTTTATAACTGTAGGGGGAGGGGACTGACCTAGAGGAAGTGACGGATCGTGGTTCCTAGCTAATAGAAACTCACGATCTGTCACGCCTCACAAAACAGAACAGGGAGTTGTGTGTTTACACACACACGTCCCTGTTCTGCCTCTTGTGCCCACGATCGCTTGTGGCCGGCGGTCATTGCGACCGTCAGCCATGAGCATCGGCACCCCCGCTGTACAGCTGGCGCACGCCTGCTATCCCGATCCCGCAAGCTGACATATAGCTACGACGGCTGGCAGGATCATGCCGACCTGCCACAGTAAAATGACAGCGGCTAGTCGGCAAGCGGTTAAGGCTTTATTCAGCAAAAGCAACACACAAATGACAGCCTTTGTCTTCATGGGCAGTTCAAAACGACACAAAAAGACTCTTATCAGTATACCACAGTCCTTTTAAATAATGCTCAGTGTCTCAGCCACAGCATAGAACATAGTACAGTCCCAATTCAGGCAAGCTCACCCAACAGGTTCAAGTCAGAGGCAACAGGCTTCCATCCATCATCAAGCTCCCCTCAGCACTGATAGTAAAACAGCCATTTCCCACATCCTCTCTGACCAACTGCCTAATAAGCAGGCCTGAAAGGGAAGTACTTGCCCTATTTAGTTAACCCCCTCTTAACCTACACCAGGCTGACTCTCGACACCTGTCAGCTGAAAAATTGGCATGGATCACTTCATTTGAACCTTTTGGTATCTGGGTCTGGAAA
Source organism: Lithobates clamitans (assembly GCA_037952925.1). Classification (NCBI taxonomy): domain Eukaryota; kingdom Metazoa; phylum Chordata; class Amphibia; order Anura; family Ranidae; genus Lithobates; species Lithobates clamitans. Next base: position 174,077 of record JBBGZY010000075.1, on the reverse strand, counting down.
CAGCACCAAGGGCAAAATAATATGAAGAGACCAGTTTAGAGGTATGGGGCCTTCTCAGTAGTTGTGTAAGAAGAGTGAGGATCAATGGTGCACTTTGTGTGTTAAATTGAGTATGACCCAAGTGGCAAAGTTGATAATAGTGAAACACTAATTTTGAGGGTAAGCTAAATTCTTTGTGTAGTTAGGGAAAGGACTTAGGGCTCGTTCACACATTTAGTGGTGACCTGCGTTTTTCTGCACTGGATAAACACAGGTCACTCCTAAAGCACATTGAAAACAATAATTTTCTATCTACCCTTCAACATGGTTCAATGCTGCATTTTACTGTGCAAGCTAGTGTGAACATAGCCCTAAAGCTGAATTCCAAGGAAAGGAAAAATTGCTCCCTGTCATTGGGGCTGCCCTGCACTGCAAGGGTTAAATGCTCATTTAGGTTTAGGGGGCTGCACAGAGCACTTTTACTTACCCAATCCTCTTCTCCCTCCAAGCTGTGAGATTGGGCCTTTCAGCCTCTTCTCCTTAATGCTTCAACAGTCACAGGTCCTCTGAAATCATCAAGTCAAAAGCAGGGCCCACAGTCCTGTATTGGTCGTTAAAACACTGAGGGACAGCCCACGTGCCTAAATACAGCTAAAGCAGGACATTTAAATGCAGTGGAAAGTGATCTTGGAGAAATACAAGTTGTTGATACTTTTCAAATCACTTTTTTACTGTGTTTAGAAAAGCTAAATGCAGGAGTGCTAATGTGAATGAGACCTTAAACATCACTCTGGTGTCTATTACCTGGTGTCATTACTATTTTTTCAAATCTGGAGCTGCTAATCAATTCCTCCACATATTTTTGTGAACCCTAAGTTTCTTGACATCACTATAGAGACTTCAGTCACAGTGCAGACACATTGGAATGAACACCAATGAAAAGCAAGGTGCTAACACATATGTGATAATTGCATGTGAACAAAGGATACAAAAACAATCCAATTATACTTAAGAGTCCAAAGGTGAAAAAAAATAATTATAAGAATTATTAATAAATATTACACAGTCCAAAATGTTTTCCTAAATCTTGCTGAAAAAAAGCTCCAATCACCGTGCTCCTGGTCTTAAAGGTGCCACAGATACTCCTCATATATGTGCTCCACCACAAGTGTACAAAATGCACGCTTACCAACAGCATCTATGATATGCGCCTTTTGGTGTCATAGGGTACCACCCTTTTTGCACATTGTTTTCACAATGTTCCAACTAAAGAAAGGTATATGGGAAACTACCATCAGCTGATCTCCTCAAACATCAATAACCAAGACCCAGGGAGAGATAATAATCCAGGATAGTGTAAAATAGTTTTATTAAAAGTCAAAACAAGGATAAAAATATAAATTTAACTCACTCATTTAAAGGTGCTATAGTCAGCAACAACACAACCAGCCTGTTCGAATATCCTGCACACCACTCGATCCTAGCCAGCTTGCGTTCCAAACGGCCGAATGTTCAAACCAGATTAAAAAGTGGAAATGACGTCATGTATGACAGACAATGCATTTCACTTGTCAGTATCGTCAGGAAGCTCCTGGTGATGAGTTTCCACACAACTGTCATTTACTGGGAATGGAGAAACTAATTCTCCATTCCCAGTAGATGACAGTTGTGTGGAAACGTGTCGGATCGGAGAGCACATGTAACGCCACCTGGACTAGCTGGAAGGGTAATACGGCCGCTAGTGATTCTGTTCATGCTCACATTTTTAACCTCTATGTGAGTGTTACCTTTATCCTTTTTAATAAAGATTTTTTGGCTGATTCACACTATGAGGTTTCTCCCTTCTCTATGTATGTTATCTGGATATATGTAAAATAAAAAATTGGTACTAAAGCGCTGTGATAAAAATAAGTGAAAAAGAGTAAATCCAATACTATAGGGTGCACACAATTATTATGCAAAAAAATATATAAATTAGTATGAATGTGCAACAATTAAAAAAGTGTATAAGGGTTATAGAAATATTCTTTGAAAGATAACCAAATAATAAAAGCCGCAACTAAATGAGTGTTATCCAGACACTTAAAAATACCTTAATAAATAATAAATAGAAGTTGCGCTAATATTAACCTTCCAAAACAGAGAACAGTAAATAAATAAATAAATATGCGTGCTAAAGTGATACAATCATAAATAGCCCAAAAACAAATTGCCAAAGTGATTAAATCATTCCATCATTCCAATAAATAAATTACAAATTACCAGTGAACTGTGCAAATAAAAACCTAATTGACACATACATGAACAATCTATATTGAGTATCCAATCGATCCGGACAATCCCTTTGATGTTAATACCCCTTGATATAATCTAGAAAATAGATTAATCTAGATATCCATGGACTGCAGTGCGATGTGTAGAATCAGCAGATAATTCTCATTGTCCCCAATACATGAAAAGGAAGAGATAAAAACATCATTGCACAATGATCTTTATGTGAGAAATAATATAGCACTGCTCAGAGTGCACTCACTTGACCCAAATGAAATAATCGCCTGTAAAGAACAATTAGCCGCCTCAGAGCGGTGGATTCTCACACCGCTGGTGCCGCTGCTGACTTAGCCCCCAAAGCTGACGTCACTGACTCCTCCTACGCGTTGTGTCAACGACACGTGACTTTTTCAAGGATCAAAGGGATTGTCCGGATCGATTGGATACTCAATATAGATTGTTCATGCATGTGCCAATTAGGTTTTTATTTGCACAGTTCACTGGTAATTTGTAATTTATTTATTGGAATGATGGAATGATTTAATCACTTTGGCAATTTGTTTTTGGGCTATTTATGATTTTATCACTTTAGCACGCATATTTATTTATTTATTTACTGTTCTCTGTTTTGGAAGGCAAATATTTGTGCAACTTCTATTTATTATCTGGATATATGGAGTTCATCCCTGCAAACATTTGGAGACACGCTATCTGAGATTTCTACAACTGTGATTATTCCATGACAAGCTGCCTTGATCTCTGTAATAGGGATCCATCGTGTCTGGTAAGAGAGCAACCTTTATTTTGTGGACGGAGAATCTTTTTATTGTTTGAATACCGGTGGACATAGAGTGGATTATTGGATATTTTATATACCTGTTATTGCTATATGCATTCTTCATTGAATGAGTGGATGTGTTTCATGGACTTTCACTTGGCACATTAATTTTCATTTATGCACCTGGTTACATCTTCATATTTAAGTCAACGTATCGTCAATTTAGGAAGAGATTTTTTATCCAAATAGGCTGACAGTTGAGCATAAGACTTTCAAACAGTTGTTGAATAAAGCAAAGCGCAAAAGGACGTATAAGCATCCAGTTTCTCATTGGACAACACTCCTACACTGTCTGATGAAGTCACTATCTTTGGGATGGACATTCAAGCATGACCTGGTCTGTCTAGGTAGGTAAAAAAAACTACCAGCTTTATTACTGCGTTCAAATTTTTTTGGGGTCGTTTTTAACATTTTTTTCCTGGTAAGGTCAAGCAGGCAAAGCTTGTATTCTCTACAGTTATCAAACCAATTGTTTTGACTGTTTCATGTGATGGTAATAGTATAGATATGTTCAGCATAAAGCATAGCCACCTCCATTTTATCAGTGAGCATTTGCCCATTTTAAAAGTATTCATGTGATGGACACGAAGATGCCCACACTTTGGCTGGTGAGGACATGTTAGAATTAAGACACCATTATTCAGAGATGCCCCTAGTAAACTCTTCCAGTACAACCCGGTCATCCAACCAATTTGGTTTGAGATACCACATCATAGGTCCAAGTATGCCAAGGAGTCGGGCTTCAAGGGCAAGAGGGGCATGGTCAGAGACACCTCTAGGTAAATATATAACTTTTGTTCTAAAGTTAGAGTTGTGGGAAGGTAAAAGTGAGACTAATTCTAGACATGATGTTATATGTATCAGGATGGCAAAAGAAATGCTGATCCTCTAGTTGTCTCCACTTTCACATATCAACCAGGTCATACTTTTGCATCCAAGTAACAAAGATATTTTGAGATCTGTTCAATTCATCCAAGCAATCCCTTGTGGGATCTGGGAAAGCATTAAAGTGATGCTAAAGGTTTGTTTAAACAAACAAACAAACATGTTATACTTACCTCCTATATGCACAGGTTTTGCACAGAGCAGCCCTGATCCTCCTCTTCTGGGGTGACAGTGTTAACGGTGAATATAAAATACTATCCCAGGAAAAAATCTTCAGGTTATGGGACAGAAAAATTATAATAAAACAATTGCAGGGAATTATGAAATAACCTATTGCATAGCAAAGCATAGCATTGTTAAGTTAGTTTGGGGGGGTCTTTTTTTTATACACTTACTCACTAATTATGACTCACTACTTGTCACTAATTTTGTTTGATATAATGGAATAGTGGAGGGCCATCTGATGATATGGCAAGGGAGGAATTAGAGAGGGATATGAATAGGGGGGTACTTTAGAGATTTTCTATTACTTGGATTGGGAAAAGATGAGGTTATTTCCTAGTTAATTAATTTTTTTCTTTTTTGGGGTATATTATTCACATTAGGGATGTTTTTTTTTTCTTTTGGAAGGAAGGGGGGGCACAAGGATACATTGAGAGAGATCATAAAGTTAAGGGGGGGGAAGAACTTAGGAGATCACTATCACATGGTGGGGAGAAGATGTGATAACTCCCAATGTGTTTTGTTTCTGTTTTTTATTTGTCTATGGGAGAGGGGGGTTCACAATAGTTCACTAAAGGACACTAAGAGGTTAATAGAGGGGCTAATTGATTTGCTAATTGATTGATTATAATGTGCACATTTGTGAGGTTTTTTTTTTTTATTTTCCTGATCTCCTCCATATCTAGAAATAACAACTTTCCAAGATATATATGAATGGAAATATAACCAGAAATGAAATAAATTATATATTGCCTATTAATCTGCCTATAAATTTTGGTTAATTTAGGTTCAAAGTATGTTCTCCCCTTTCCCCTCTTTACCCACTTCTTTCTCCTTTTTTTTTTTTGTCCCCCTGTATGCCCTCTTTATCAAAATGCTAAAATTCGTTATACTGGTCTAAGGATATATTAATAATTTACCATTTAGCTTTATAAATAGATAAATATATGCTGATTATTGGATGTAAAGTATACATTTATAAAATACTGGAGCGGTTTTTGATGTCTCTCTCTCCACTTCTCTCCTCTTTTCCTTTTTTTGCTCTCTGGAGAGGGCTGGAGGAGAGAACTGGGGGACTCTCTTTTTCTGCTCATGCTCAATCATTTCCCCCAAATAGGCCAGCACTCACAGAGTATGGATTGAAGAGGTTGAGTGCATAAAGCAGAATTTCTTTGATACCACTTGTGGTGGCTGTAATTTAACAGCCACTGCAGGAGGATATAGTTAGGTGTTTGTGTGTGTTTTGTAGTTTTGTGGTTAGGTGTCTCACCCTTTTTTTCTTTTTATTTTGTTTAGGTTGGTGTGAGGGTTTTTTTTTTCCTCCTTCTCCATTTTTCTCTATTTTTTTTCTCTACTCCCGGGACTCGATAAAATAGGATAGAAATGGACTCCCTAACTATATTATCCTTCAATGTCAGGAGACTGAATACACCAGAGAAGCGACATATACTACTCCATGACCTGAAAAGGTCAAGGGTAGATATAGCATTCCTACAGGAAACACATTTTAGGGACAATAGTATACCTGCTTAGAAACAGGGATTTTTCGGTGGTATATCATGCTACCAACCCTGTGGCTAAGTCAAAGTAGTATCTATACTTATCTAAAGTAAGATTCCTTGGGTATAGATAGCTTCCTTAGTGGATACTGGAGGTCAATATTTATTTCTTAAAGGCAGGATCAGGGAGATGGAGGTAACGCTGACATGCTTCTATACCCCTAATCTACAACAGGATTGCTTTATTATAAATATCTTAGACAAACTTAAGGAATTTAAGGAGGGCCAGTTGATCCTAGGAGGGGACCTGAATATGCCCTTGATACCTATGGAAGATGCTTCCACAGGTATCTTGTCAGTTCTACCGAGTTTAAGGAAACGGATGGCACGGACATTACAGGGAGCAAGATTGATAGATGTGTGGCGCTTATTACACTCGGGGGAAAGAGATTACTCATACTACTTGCCACCACATACGTCATATTCACGTATTGACTTGTTCCACTATCGGGGCAATTACTTGATCAAACCATGCACCAATCTTTATGAAATACAATATGTTGGAGAGCCGAGGCATTAAAGCCGCGACATGAAGACTTAATGAAAGTTTGCTGCAAGATGCCATGGTGACGGAGGAGGTTTTGAAAGAGGTGACATGTTATTTTCAGGTTAACAGCACCCCCGAATGTACCCCTGGAGTGATCTGGGAAGCCCATAAGAGAGTGATTAGGGGAATTTTGATAAAACACGGGGCCAGGATTAAGTGAGAAAGGGAGGCAAAATTAACACTTTTACTAAGAAATATACATCAATTAGAATCATTGCATAAGCATGCTCCCTCCTCAGACATGAAACGGGACCTCCAAACTGCTCGTAGACAGGTTACGGAATTACTGATGTATAAAGCAAAAAGGGCAATACAGATTGGACATAAACATGTTTAGGAGTCTGGTAACAAATGTGGCAAACTACTGACTAGAAATTTGAAGGAACAACAGGCGATGACCTACAGTACGTACCAATAATCACAGGGGAAGAAGGGAAAAAGCTTACATTGCCTAAACAAATTGCCCAAAGATTCTGAGAATAATATTCTTCCCTTTATAATCTACAATCAGACTCACCGACACAGCCAGGAATAGAGAGCCTTTTGGCATCATCTGGAGTGCCCGGTTTAACGTCTGTAGCACAACAGGAATTGGAAGTACCAATCACATTAGAGGAGGTACAGGAGGCAGTGAACGGGGCGAGGATGGCTAAGTCACCTGGCCCAGATGGCTTTACAGTACAATATTATAAACATTTCCTGACCATGCTAGGACCATATCTTGTGAAGATGTACAATGGTATGGGTGACCGGAGTCCATTCCCTTTGGAGTCTCTCAAGGCCCTTATTATGGTTATCCCTAAGGAGGGAAAAGATCCTACGTTATGTGGAAGCTATAGGCCAATATCCCTTTTAAATGCAGATTTGAAATTTTTTGCAAAATTTCTAGTGACCAGGCTACAGCGACAGTTGCCTGTCATGGTTATGCAATAGAGTTTTGTCTGTCAGCTTACCTGTCTCCATGTGCTCATCTCTAAAGTCCAGCTGACTCTCACCTGACTGCTTTTATTAACTCTCCTCTAGCATGACTCCACCCCAGCTCCTATCAAAGAACTCTATATTAACCTCTGCACTGCAGGCCAGCCCTGCTGATCAACCTTTGTGTGTTTTGGCTTCCTGTTCCTGCCTGCCGTGTGCTCTACTTTTGTTACTGTTACCGACCTTGGCTGCTCGTGACCCTGACCTTTGGCGTGTCCCCGACTATCCCTGTTTGCCTGTGACCCTGAACCTTGGCATGAACTCTGTTGTCCTTGTTTGCTTGTAGCCCTGGTTTTGGCTTATTCCTTTACTATCCCTATCCTACTGTTGCCTACTGTGGGTGTGAGCTGGGGGACCCTGGAGGTCGCGACCTGGAGCCAATTGCAGCCCAGTCCATCCTCACCACTAGAGGCTCTAGTGAACACCTGCTGGCTCTTAGACTCTGTGCCCCAGGGAATCCTACGCTCTAACCCCGGTGGGATCCGTTTTGGTGTTCCAGCGGCCCTGCCTTCCTTACCACCCAGACTCCCATCCACAGCAGTCAGCCGTAGGGTCCACTGCCTTGCGGTGCACTCCTGATCCCAACGGTGTGCATCTGTCACCTAGCCTCAGGATGACCTGACATTGCCTTCCCGATTCATCTGGACCAAGTAGGGTTTGTCCCGACACGAGAAGCATGGGACAATACTACTAAGATCTTGAATCTAATACATATAGCTAATCTATCCAAGCTCCCACGTGTGTTCCTTGGCATAGATGCAGAGAAGACATTTGATCGGGTTAATTGGCAGTTTATTTTTTTCGGTTTTGCGATATATAGGGTTAGGAGAGAACATGCTACAATGGATATTAAGTATCTATACTTTACCTAGTGCTCAGGTAAAGGTAAACGGAATATTATCCCCCTCTTTTGAGATCACAATGGGACCAGGCAGGGCTGCCCATTGTCGCCCCTCTTTTTTGCACTCTCTCTAGAACCCTTCCTTTGTAGGATTCGCTTAAACCGGGACATCCAGGGATTGACAGTTGAAAAAACCCAGTATAAGATTTGCTGATGATATGCTCTTTTCACTGACCAACCCAATGATATCCCTTCCTAACCTATACTCTGAAATGGAGAGATATGGTAACCTGTTATATTTTAAAATAAACTTAACTAAATCAGAGGCTATGGGAATCACAATGCCCAAAGATATGTTGAGATCACTGAAATCCATTTATAAATTTAAATGGATGGATTATGCCTTGAACTACTTGGGTACACGTATCCCAGCAGACCTCTCACATACGTTTGAGCTTTATTTTATACCACTACTACAAAAGGTCCGGGGTCTCCTAGAGAGATGGCACACGAGATTTCATTCCTGGATTGGAAGAGGTAACATACGTAAAATGAATATTTTACCAAAGTTTTTATACTTATTTCAGGCATTACCCATTGCTATCCCTAGACAATATTTTAAACAGATTGATACTCTCTTTATGGGATTTATCTAGACACAGAAACATCCAAGGATTAGAAGATCCTTGTTGACCCTTCCTAAGTAATACAGCAGGTTGGCCATACCTGACGTATATAAATACTATCAAGCAGCCATACTGAGTCGAATAATTGACTGGTGCTGATATGGAGACTTACAGATATGGCTGAATCTGGAACAAGCACAGAGCAGAACCTTATTATATAGAGCACCTTGGTGCTACAGGGAACTTCGACCTATGATTAAGACACACCCACTGATAGGCCATACGATAAGAATGTGCTATGGATTTATTGCTAAAGGTAAGCTATCATCATTAGAGTCCCCACTATTCCCCATTTTGGGGAACCCACAATTTGCACCAGGACTGCAGAAGGAGTCCTTTGGGGCTCTAATAGAAAGGGGGTTATATCAGGCCTCCCATTTCCTAGAAGCAGGATTGTGGTCCACCTGGCAAACACTGATATCTAGTTCCAACTTAAATGAACTAGATTTCTGGTGTGGGGTACAATTGAGACACTTTTTGCGGACCTTACCTCCGTCCGGTAACTTTACAGGGAAGTTAATGAGATTTGAAGAATATTGTAATGAGAAGGGGTTACTCTCTCTTTCGAAGATGTATGACCTATTGGTCAGACCTTCAGAGGATTTCCAATTGCCATTCCTAGGCAAATGGGAATCGGAACTACTTAGAACTTTCTCAGATGAACAGCGTACTAGTATAATATATAACATATTTGGATCTTCAATGTGTACGAGGACGCAGGAAACAAACTATAAAAGTGTCTCTCAATGGTACCAAACCCCAGTTCTTCTCCACAGATATTTTCCAGAGGTCTCTGATATCTGTTGGAGATGCTGTGAGGAGCTTTGGACTTTATTGCATATTTTTTGGTCCTGCCCTAGAATTGAGGGTTTCTGGAAGGAGGTTCAGAGAATTAGTCAGCAGATTTGGGAAGATGAGATCCCTGAGGATCCGACCTTTTTTATATTACATGATTCCAAAATCCCAATTAAGAGATATAAGGAATCTATAGTATGCCACCTCTTGAATGTGGCTAAAGCATGTATACCCTGTACTTGGAAACAAAGACAACCCCCATCAGTATGATTTTAGCTTAAGAGAGTAGAGGAAATTAATCAAATGGAAGAACTGGTATGGACAGCCTGACAGAAAAAAGAGACCTACCGGAAAATATGATCCGCATAGAATCTCTTCATTAACTCAAAAGAGGGGGAGATTCTCATGAGATCAGTATAGAGGAATGCTATACACTGGATGATGAAGGTTGGAGGGAGAAGGGTGCGACAATATGGAGTAGAGAGGGGGGGTTTCCCCTTTTTTATTTTGTTTTTTTTTGTTTTTTTTTGTTTTGTGTGTGTCTTGTTTTGTAGTGTCCTTGTTTAGTCATAAGCATGATAGTAGGGGAAAGTGAAGGAGAAGGACAGAGATAGATACTGTATTAGGAATATTTGACTAGACTGAGCTAGTAAATGCATGACCAAAGGGAGATGAATACTTGGAGAAATAAGTGATTTATTGTGTTTTTTGAAAAAAATGAATGTAAGCTTTGAAATGTAATCATTATACTGTTGGAGGAAGACGTCTACTATGTTATTATGTTATTTTTATGATGAACGGAAGATGTCCTGAGACTTTTCCTTTTTTTGATTGAAATAAAGAAAGATTTGAAATAAAAAAATAAAGTGATACTAAAGATTTGTTTAAAAAAAAAAAATAATAACAATCATGTTATACTTACCTCCTATGTGCAAGGGTTTTGCACAGAGTAGCCCTGATCCTCCTTTTCTGGGGTGACAGTGTTAGTGGTGAATTTAAAATGCTATCCTAAGAAATAATCTTCAGGTTATGGGACAGAAAAAGTATAATAAAACAATTGCAGGGAATTATGAAAAAACCTATTGCATAGCATAGTTAAGTTAGGAGTTTCAAATATAGGCGACTATGGGGAAGATTTACTAAAGCTGGTGCAGATTCTGTGAACACCAACTTTAATAAATCGCCCCCATAGATACCTGTCCAAGAGCATGAAAGAAAATAAACAAAAAATAAATAAAAAATACATAGAGCTTGAGTACACAAAACAAAACAAAAACATGTTATTTGCCTTAACATGCAAGGAGCGGAGATAGCCAACATTTACGGAGCTCCACATGCTTCCTCCAATGCAGAGAGACTTGTGTGTAATATATAGGCGTGAGGATTCACAGAAAATGAAAGGAATAATTATAAGGCAGAGGATATAATGGCCATTTAGGTTACCGTGAAAGCAAAAGTACACTTAATTTCCAGGGTCTAAGATGGCATACAAAAAAGGGGACTACTCCTATGTACCTGCCAGGGCCGAGGAGTTTCAAAGTTACAGTCACATATAGAAAGTAGAAAGAAGGTAGAAAGTCACTGCATAGACAATAATTTAGACTTTAGGAGGGGTACCAGGGCAAGGATGTGGATTTGCAGTATTTTTTTAGCTGTAAGAGTAGAGCATTAATAACAATAAAAGAAATATAACAACAAAACAGTGTGTCACCCCCAGTCAGAAAATCGGCCAAGACACAAGCTCACAAGTCCCTATGAGGACATAAAAGTACTACAGAAGGGATTCTTTTTCTCAGATAGAGTACTCATCTGGTCCCTTAAGAGCATCTACTACAAGAAATACAAGAATTAGGGCCAAACAAATCATCCAGCCAAGCCATACTCTCCTTTTGGATATGAAAAGAAAGTTGTTTTACCAGTGGAGATCACACTTACCTCAGCAGGATATAACATTGTTTACAGCAGTCCTTTTTTCTGAAGATGCTTTTTAACCTTGTGTGGGAATATTTCTGACTACAAAGCAAGGTATAGGAACAGCTGCTACCAGTCACCACATGTGAATAAAAAAAAAAAAGTCCAGTATGGTAATAAACACAAATGAACATAAAAGTCCACAATCCCAAATTTAAAGTGACTGGAAATGATCCTCCTCATAGTAAACTGCGAATAATCAACTGTAACCTCTGGAAACTGCACCTCTTTGTTTAGATTTTCCCATATTAATTTCCAAGGAAACAAAACCCAATAAATATAGATGCCGTATACAATCATAGAAATTGAAATACAAATCAGGTAAGTACCACAAAAATGTATGCCAATGAAAGAAAATTAAAACTTCAAGAAATATACATGTCACCAAAAGATCTTAAACAACATAATATATTTCCCTATTTCTGTTTCTGGACTATAACTGAGAAACTTAGGAAAGGTCCCTTTAGCCTCTTCTGGAAACAGTGGTAGTTGCATCTTGACTTGTCCCCCAGGTAATCTGGTTTAGGCTTGAGAGATTTCGTAGGAAGACTCTCTGACTGTGGCATATAGAGGCAAGAGTGCATTTTTCAGGCTGCTGATACATTCTTCTTCTGCTGCAGTTTTTTCCCTTAAAAATGTGCACATCCTGTTTTAGGAGGAAGAAATCATTATGGATCTATTCTATTTAGGAAGTTAGGTAGGTGCTACAATTTCAATGGCCTTCATGATTTGTAACAGGGTTGGCTTTGCTGGATCTGTTTGATCATTCACCAGAGAGCGAACCAGTGACCTGAATTTTTTTTTTACTTTACTTCAATTATAAAAGGATATTCTGTATTTCTTTTTTAAACATAGCAACATAGCGAGGTTATATTAATTGATGTGCTTCTTCAAAAATAATCTTTATGTGAAGTATTGTAATTTTAGATTTAGCTGCCAATAAGAAAAGGTATTTCACACAAAACATAAAATTACAATGGTGTTAGTTCAAACTGAAATTTCCTGAGGTCTTTTTATGCTTTTTCAATAACCTTGCATAAAAATGCGAAAGCAATTATATGTAAAATATGTTAATGGAATGTCTGCTGTAACAAAATGTAAATGGAACAGAATCTTACCTACCTCATCCTAAAGGCGAGTCAATCCTGTTAACTGAACAATAATTCAGTCTTTAGATCTATAAGTATTACACAGTTCCCAAAGCCAGAAGCTGTATTCATTTTTATGTAATAAATTAAATATTTTTTTATCATTTGCTTAATTGAAAATATATATTACATTCCATATTGTACGTATTATGCTTTTTTATACTACATATTGTAATAATGGATGTTAAAATGTATAGCAATTCCTGAAATTAAAGACACATTCTTTTTATGTAAAATGCATGGCAGGTGTACTGTAATTATTGTTTAAAATCTATCTAGGAATCAGTTGAGATTGGGGGTTGATCGAGATGGACGTGCGGTGAAGCCGCTCCTAACTACCCAGGCAATCAGCTGTTTTAACTCCCTAATTATGGGCTCCTCCTGGACTTTCCATCTAGCAGCGTGCAGTGAACCACAGTGTGTTGGGAGATGATCCAAACTTGCTGTTGGGTCTGACAAATAGGGATGAGCCGAACACCCCCCTGTTCGGTTCGCACCAGAACATGCGAACAGGAAAAAAGTTCGCTCGAACACGCGAACACCGGTAAAGTCTATGGGACACGAACATGAATAATCAACAGTGCTAATTTTAAAGGCTTATATGCAAGTTATTGTCATAAAAAGTGTTTGGGGACCTGGGTCCTGCCCCAGGGGACATGGATCAATGCAAAAAAAAGTTTTAAAAACGGACGTTTTTTCAGGAGCAGTGATTTTAATAATGCTTAAAGTCAAACAATAAAAGTGTAATATCCCTTTAAATTTCGTACCTGGGGGGTGTCTATAGTATGCCTGTAAAGGGGCACATGTTTCCCGTGTTTAGAACAGCCTGACAGCAAAATGACATTTCGAAGGAAAAAAAGCCATTTAAAACTACCCGCGGCTATTGCATTGCCGACAATACACATAGTTCATTGATAAAAACGGCATGGGAATTCCCCACAGGGAAACCCCGAACCAAAATTTAAAAAAAAATGACGTGGGGGGGTCCCCCTAAATTCCATACCAGGCCCTTCAGGTCTGGTATGGATATAAAGGGGAACCCCGGCCAAAATGTAAAAAAAAATGACGTGGGGTTCCCCCTAAATTCCATACCAGACCCTACAGGTCTGGTATGGATTTTAAGGGGAACCCCGCGCCAAAAAAAAAAACCGGCGTGGGGTTCCCCCAAAAATCCATACCAGACCCTTATCCGAGCACGCAACCTGGCAGGCCGCAGGAAAAGAGAGTGCGCCCCCCCCCCCCTCCTGAACCGTACCAGGCCACATGCCCTCAACATTGGGAGGGTGCTTTGGGGTAGCCCCCCAAAACACCTTGTCCCCATGTTGACTTGACAGGACTTCCCTGTGACGTCACGGGGAATGCCACAGGGAAGTACCGTCATGTCCCGTGCGTCAGAGGGGGGCGGGGTCACCGGGTGGCCCCGCCCCCCGTTCTTTAAGAACCGTCAGACGAGGAGACGCCGTCACACAGCGGGAGCCTCCCTCCATGCATGGATGCAGAGCGGCCCGCAGAAGAAAATTAAGAAGAGAAGATGAAGATGAAGAAGATGAAGAAGATGAAGAAGAGAAGAGGATGAAGAAGAAGATGAAGAGAAGAGCGGGAGCCTCCCCTCATGCCATGGGTGCGGAGCGGCCCGAGGAGAAGAAGATAGAAGACGCCGCGGAGGAGATGCTGGACGAGAACGCCGGAGGAAGAACCAGAAGAGCCAGAAGAACCAGAAGAAGAAGAAGATGAAGGAAGATAGAAGAAGCATTTAAATAAAGGAATTGTCAAAAACTGTCTCTTGTCATTTTTAACTATTTTGACACTTTTTTAGTGAAATGGTAGGGGTAAGTACCCCCTTACCATTTCACACAGGGGGGGGGCCGGGATCTGGGGGTCCCCTTGTTAAAGGGGGCTTCCAGATTCCGATAAGCCCCCCGCCCGCAGACCCCCACAACCACCGGCCACAGTTGTGGGGATGAGGCCCTTGTCCTCATCAACATGGGGACAAGGTGTTTTGGGGGGCTACCCCAAAGCACCCTCCCAATGTTGAGGGCATGTGGCCTGGTACGGTTCAGGAGGGGGGGGGCCGCACTCTCATCCCCCCCTCTTTTCCTGCGGCCTGCCAGGTTGCGTGCTCGGATAAGGGTCTGGTATGGATTCTTGGGGGAACCCCACGCCGTTTTTTTTTTTTTTTTGGCGCGGGGTTCCCCTTAAAATCCATACCAGACCTGAAGGGTCTGGTATGGAATTTAGGGGGAACCCCACGTCATTTTTTTTTAAATTTTGGCCGGGGTTCCCCTTAATATCCATACCAGACCTGAAGGGCCTGGTATGGAATTTAGGGGGACCCCCCCACGTCATTTTTTTTTTTTTTAATTTTGGTTCGGGGTTTCCCTGTGGGGAATTCCCATGCCGTTTTTATCAATGAACTTCTATGTGTATTGTCGGCAATGCAATAGCCGCGGGTAGTTTTAAATGGCTTTTTTTCCTTCGAAATGTCATTTTGCTGTCAGGCTGTTCTAAACACGGGAAACATGCGCCCCTTTACAGGCATACTATAGACACCCCCCAGGTACGAAATTTAAAGGGATATTACACTTTTATTGTTTGACTTTAAGCATTATTAAAATCACTGCTCCTGAAAAAACGTCCGTTTTTAAAACTTTTTTTTGCATTGATCCATGTCCCCTGGGGCAGGACCCGGGTCCCCAAACACTTTTTATGACAATAATTTGCATATAAGCCTTTAAAATTAGCACTTTTGATTTCTCCCATAGACTTTTAAAGGGTGTTCCGCGGCATTCGAATTTGCCGCGAACACCCCAAATTGTTCGGTGTTCGGCGAACTTGCGAACAGCCAATGTTCGAGTCGAACATGAGTTCGACTCGAACTCGAAGCTCATCCCTACTGACAAATATCCCCTGGGAGCGGATGACGGGGAAGGAGTGAAGTACTGACAGTACCGACTGGCCATCCCCGCTGAACGGAGAAGAGCAGCGGTGCTTATCAGCGAGTCTTACTGTGCTGTATAAGAGCGGGATTGAGTGGATGTAGGAAGCACATTTTTCCCCGTAAAAATCATACTGACTACAACCACTGGAGGACTCACCAACAGAGACAAACGGATCCGAGCTTCCCTGCCCCCCTGTCCACTGTGGGATCGAGGGATGATCCAGGCAGTAAGTAATACTTAGACTGGAGATACGGATTACTGATAAGTAAAGAAGAGTGGCGGTGTTTTTTTTACTGGGACTGTGTGGATATTACTATGTATCTCTATTCAGTGAACAGTTGATTCTTAGAGATGGAAAGATTATAAAACACCCACTCTAATACCTGAGGGAAGATCTGAGTCACCATGCAATATATAAAGTAAGAAGGGGGCTGGAGAAATATTTATTTTCTGTTATGTTTAAAGGAGAGAAAGGAGTCATTTTCCTCTAAAGGTAATTTGATATTTAAAAGTCCTAGTCGTGGGCTTGATAGCGGAAAAGACTTTAGACCTCCTTGGTCTTGATACGGCTAAACTAACACAGTATTATCTGGATGCACTTAAGCTATTTCTAAAAGCCGCAGGTGTGCAAGAAACGTTTGGTTGTGCATTTATTGCAATAGTCCTTATCCTGGTGGGTCTGGATTATAATATGCCTCCAAAAAGTGCGCAATCTCAGAAAGATAAAAGGGGATCTAATGGAGGTACAGCTAAAGTCCCCCCAAAACCTCCTGTAACTCCTAAAACAGACATTAAGGACTTTTTTCAACATTCCCAATCTCAGGATCATCTAGAAGGTTCTATGACTGTTGATACAAATCCTGTGTCTCCTACAAGCGATATGGACCCTAGTTTCAATATTGGTGCTGTAGCGCACATCTTTAAATGATGTACAAAAAAAGATCACAGCCACAGACTCTAAACTGGATGTTATTGACCAAAAAATACTACTATTAGAGGAGAAAAATCAAGAAATCCATCGATGGTTAAAACATTTATTCGATGTTTCCAATGATTTGGAAAATAGAAGTAGGAGGAACAATATAAGAATAAGAGGCCTACCGGAATCAGTGGGAATAGATCGCCTGAAAGTAGCTCTCCAAAGTATATTTAATGACTTATTGAAGAGGTCAAAGACAGAGGATCTTGAAATCGACAGAGCACACAGGGTTATGGGTCCCAGAGACAGAGAAACAACAAGACCAAGAGACGTTATATGTAGAATCCATTTTTTTTCTGTTAAAGATAGCATTATGGCAGCTGCCCGGATACAACACACTATAGTATATGAGGGATCCCAGCTTATGCTCCTACAAGACCTATCTAGATGCACATGGATGAAAAGGAGAGCAGTAAAGCCCCTATTGGTCATTTTACGACAAAAGGAGATACCTTATAGATGGGGATTTCCCTTTCAAATTAAGGTCAATCAAAATGGACATAATATTTCATTTCGGGACTTGGGGGACCTCCCTAATTTTCTAAAAAAGCTCCAACTCCCTTTAGTGGATTTACCTACATGGTTTAAAATATATTATGGTAATCCAGTAGGCTAAAACGGGATAGATAGTTGAATAGAGACAGGAGGGGGATGGTAGAAGGGGGGTTGTGGAAGATTGAGTTTGAAAGGGAGAAGGAACTAGGATCCCAGCACGGGGGGGCAGGGTTTTTTTTCTCTCTCTCAAGGCTTGCACAATATATCAGTTGTATATGCACTAAAAGTTACAGGTATTATACTTTATGTGGAGACTGTAATTTACTTACCACATTACACTGAGTAATTTGTTCATATTGTGTAAAATTGATGACAACTGCCTGGCTTTGAGTAGGCCGTATTATGATTAGTAGGGAAAAAAAGGGATGGGGGGGTTGGGTTTTTTTTTTTTCTTCCAAGTTAATGGTAATTAAGATCAAATATTGTTTGTGTAATTATGCTTAAACGCTGGTGCATAATATTTGGAATGAGGTAGAAATGATATGATGCAATATTCACTATGAGGTTAATTTTAGTTTTTTTAAATTATGGGTGAGTCTGGGTTATGTGTTGTCATATGGGTGGTAAATGATTTATTAGAGGTTGGTCATTGGGGGTCTGGGGTTTGTTTTTTTTTCTTTTTCTTTTTAGGTTTACACATTATATTAGTTTTGTATGCATCTAAATTGCAGGTATTACACTTTATACGGAGACTATAACACACTACCACACTGAGGAATTTGTTTGTTTTAAGTTGTTGATAATCAAGTAGATTGTATGATGATTAGCGGGTTGGGTTTGGTGGGGGGAAGGGTTTTTTTTTTTTTTTTTTTTTAAGGCTTGCACATTATATTAATTTTGTATGCATCAAAAATTGCAGGTAATACACTTTATACGGAGACTGTAACACACTACCACACCGAGGAATTTGTTTGTGTTAAGTTGTTGATAATTAGTAGATTGTGTAATGATTAGTGGGTTGGGGTAGTGGGGGGGTGTTTTTTTTTATTTTTTTTATTTTTTAGGTTTACACATTATATTAGTTTTGTATGCATCAAAAATTGCAGGTATTACACTTTATATGGAGACTATAACACACTACCACACTGAGGAATTTGTTTGTGTTAAGTTGTTGATAATTAGTAGATTGTGTGATAATTAGTGGGTTGGGGTGGTGGGGGGCTGTTTTTTTTTTTTTTGCTGGGAACGAAAAACACTACAATATTACGCCTGGGTAGGAAACGTCTTTTCTAGGGTAAACCCTTTTATCTCCTTGAGTGAGTTGTGTGTGTGTGATTGTAGTGGGGGGGATACAAATATTTTTTTTTTCTTCTTTCTTCTCTTTCTCCTCTTCTTTCTCCTCTCCTTCTTATGCCGGGGACAATTAAAGGGGTTGTAAAGGTAAAAATGTTTTCACCTTAATGCATTCTATGCATTAAGGTGAAAAAACTTTTGACAGTACCGCCGCCCCCAGCCCCCCCGTTTTACTTACCTGACGCCTCGAATCTTCGCTGCTCGTCCTCGTCATCTTCATTGCAGCTCAGCCTGGTCGCTGATTGGCTGCAGTGGATGGATTGAAAGCAGCGCAGCCATTGGCTCGCGCTGCTGTCAATCACATCCGATGACGCGGCGCGCCGGGGGGCGGGGCCGAGTGATACAGCGAGCGGCTATAGCCGCCGGCTGTATCACGGGAGCGCGCCCGCAAGCACTCACCACTATGCGAGGGAGCTCGCATTAAGGTGGTAAATGCCTGCGGGGAGGAGCTAAAACAGCAGCCGAGGGACCCCAGAAGACCAGGTTCGGGGCCACTCTGTGCAGAACGAGCTGCACAGTGAAGGTAAGTATAACATGTTTGTTATTTAAAAAAAAAAAAAAATTACCTTTACAACCCCTTTAAACTCTGCTCATATAATGTCAGAGGCTTAAACTCTGCAATAAAAAGATCTCAAATCCTATACTCTCTGCATAAACAAAAAGTAGATATTGCCTTATTCCAGGCGACACATTTTTTAACAGACCATATACCTAATTTACAAAACAGATTTTATACAACTTGGTACCATGATTCTTTTTCATATTCAAAATCTAGGGGAGTCTCAATAGCAATACATAAATCAGTTCCACACCAGATAATAGAAACATGGAGAAATAATGATGGGAGAGTACATTTAGTAAAACTTGGTATACTTGGTAAGAGATACACTTTAATTAATTTTTATCTTCCTAACTATGAACAAATTAAAACAGCAATACACCTGTTGTCAGATCTTATGGAGAGGGTGGAAGGGGTAACAATAATAGGGGGCGACTTTAATTTTGTTTTCGATCAGGATATTGACACTACTTCATCCTTGAGAGTGCAGAAGGGTAGTGACAAAAAGAAATTTAAGGATATGTTGGGAAAGTATCAGTTGGTAGATATATGGTGGGCTTTTCACCCATTTGAACGGGAATATACATTTTATTCAAAGGTTCATGACACCCATCATAGATTAGATTATTTCCTGACTAATCAGTTAGCAAGGGCTGTGGCTTCCTCCTCGAATATAGGCAGTGCGATCTGGTCAGATCATATGTCTATATTTCTGGTGGTAGCAGAATCCAATAAGAATGGGAACAGATGTTTTTGGAAGTTAAATGATAATCTTCTGTTTGATGAGCCCTGTGTAAGGGAAATTAAAGACGCTATAATAAACTTTGTAAAGGATCATATAGGGGATACCACCTCTGTACCTACTCAATACGAGGCCTTGACATGTGTAGTGCGTTTTTCATAAAACATGGAACTAGATTAAAAAAAGCTAAAGAGAACAGAACGGACAAATTGCTAAAGGAAATTTCGAGACTAGAATTATTATATAAGGGAACACCAGCACTGGGAAAATGTGAGGAATTAGTGGAAAAAAGAGCAGAGCTATGAACCTTGTTAAATGAACAATCATTGCGGGCTAGGGACAGAAACCGGACTCTGTATTTTCAACAGGGTAATAAACTGGGTAAATTGTTAGCTAGAGCCCTACACCAATGGGTAAATATATCATCTATTATAAAGATTAAATCAGAAACTGGTGATGTAGCGTATGACCCGAAGGGGATCCTAAAGGCTTTTCATACCTTTTATACCAGATTATATAATATTCCAAATCAACTAGCAGACCAACACCCGGAAAAATTCCAGCAGAGAGTTCACCAATATGTAAAAGATAAGGCCTTACCAACTTTATCGGTAACTGAAGTAGAACAAATAGAACAGGAGTTCTCTGATCTGGAAATACAGAATATAATAGATACACTGGCACTGGGCAAAAGCCGGGGACCCCATGATTCTATAAAACCTTTAAAGATCTACTAATCCCCATTCTGAAGCGGACATTCAATTCTGTGTTTACCGGGCAGCCCTTTGTTTCACAAGGTATGCAGGCTTATATCTCACTAATACCCAAACCCGAAAAGGACCACACTTTATGTGGTAATTATCGACCTATTTCTTTGACATATGTTGATCTGAGAATATATTCTAAAATAATAGCAAATAGAATTACTCCGATTTTACCAAAATACATTCATCTGGATCAAGTGGGATTCATAAAAGGACGAGAGGCAAGAGATAATACCTTAAAAACCATGACATTGGTGGATTATGTTCAGAGACACACCATCCCATCCTGCCTTATGGGAATAGATGCCAAGAAGGTGTTTGATAGGGTGGGTTGGTGCTTTCTACAAGAAACGTTAAAACAGTGGGGTATAGGGCCAGTGCTTTTAGAAAAAATAATGGCATTATATCATAATCCAACTGCGAAAATACGAGCAAATGGTGAGGTATCCGATACAATCACTATAGCGAATGGTACCCGACAGGGATGTCCATTGTCCCCTTTATTATACGTATTAGTTATGGAACATCTAACAACAGCTATTCGGAACAATAGAGATATCTCTGGTATAGAAATAGGGGATAATGAATATAAAATGTCAGTTTATGCTGACGACCTATTATTGTATATCACTAACCCCTTGGTTACCTTGCTGAATTTAAGCGTTTTGGGGAGGTGAGTAATTTCAAAGTGAATTTTGATAAATCAGAAGCACTTAATATTACCTTACCAAATGTTATAGTAGATTTACTTAAAAAGAACTTTTCGTTTAAATGGCAAACTAATATGCTTAAATATCTTGGAATATACATCCCTCAAGACACTAGTGAAAAAAAAATACAAAATTATTACAACAATATAATAGAGAATTATTTTCTTAGTAGGATAAATATTATAAAAATGGATATTTTACCAAAGATACTATATATATTTCAGACTCTCCCAATATTCCCTGCAACAAAAAGTTTGAACCAACTATGGAAAATCATTGGGAGCTTTATATGGGCGGGTAAAACAGCCAGAATTAGTAGAGAAACATTGATTAAATTAAAACAAGATGGCGGGTTGGCCCTC
Organism: Lithobates clamitans; assembly: GCA_037952925.1. Lineage (NCBI taxonomy): Eukaryota > Metazoa > Chordata > Amphibia > Anura > Ranidae > Lithobates > Lithobates clamitans. Next base: position 152,454 of record JBBGZY010000075.1, on the reverse strand, counting down.
CCTGATTTATCAACCTATCTTAGATCTGTGTTTATTACCAGGATAGTGGATTGGTTTCATGGGGCTGATAGTAAGCAATGGGTTAGGTTAGAGGAAGAGATTGCGGCGGTTAAACTGAAATCATTACCTTGGATAATAAAAGTAAATAGAACTATAGAAGGAGAGCTTCCCTTTCTGGATGTTTTTATCATTAAAAGTGTGAGATGGAATGTTGAAACTGGGAATAGGGTCGACATATAGAGGTCCAATGACCCCTTTATTCGATAACCCTGAATTCCCACCAGCAAGGGAGGTTAGGAACTATCTTAATTGGCAAAGAAATGAAGACATCAGGATAGTTGAGACCATGGAAGGGAATAGGCTTCTCCCGATAGAGGCTTTGGATATAGATTATAAAACAAGCTGGATACAATATAGACAGTTACAGAAGTATATCTGCTTATTGGCGAAAGAGGCGGTATTAGATAGACCACTCACAGATCTGGAAAAGCTGTTTCTACAAAAACAAAAGCCATTACACATACTCTCTAGTATATATCGATATTTAATTTCAAATTAAAAGATACATGAGTTAACTTATGTCAAAAAATGGGAGGCTTGTGTTTCTTTTTCTACCCTCTCTCACATCCCTATCTCCCTACTCTCTTTCCTTTTCTCCACCTATCTTCTTTTTATCTCTCTTCCTGAAAGTATTTTCTAATCACCCGCTCTATTTCGATGTAATATTAATGTCTGGATTGAATTTCTTTTCTTTCTATGTGTTCACATAGATGTAAGTTTTTGCTTAGTCTTTGGTTATATCTGTTTGTTCCTTTTTGCATTTACAAGGGCAAATTTTTTGAATACTGATATATGCTTGGACTATGTGCACTTTGAATCCCTTGTATTCTGCTCATAAGATTGCTTACCATATGTTATATGTTTACTTTCTCCTTTATATTAATCTTTAATAAACAATTATTAAACAAAAAAAAATGGGAGGCTGAACTAGGGATGACCATACCCAAAGAAAAATGGCAAAGAGCAATTAAATGAACACATAAACTATCGATCTTCTATAGACATCAGGAGAGGAACTTTAAGATTCTAGCAAGATGGTACAGATGCCCCGTAGATTTACAGAGGATAAAATCAGATAATGAAGACATCTGTTGGAGATGTCAGAGAGCGAAGGGTACAATGTCGCATATATGGTACTTCTGCCCGGGGGTTCAAAATTTTTGGAAGAAGGATTTCGAAATATATATGGTATTAACAGGAGTAAAAAGTATAAAAAAAGTTATCCTTAAACATTTTGTAACAGCAGCACGCACAATTATAGCCAGTAAATGGAAAAGTAAAGTGAAACCAACTATAGGGGAATGGGAGTGTGAGTTGGGCGATATGCGGTCAATTGAAGAGAGGATGATCTTAGAAATTGGGATAAAAAACAGGTTTTAGCTTCCTGGCAGGTGTGGGGAGAGTATAGAGCCACTTTTCAGTAGGGGTATAGGAGGAGAAACCGGAGTAAAAGGGGTTGGGTCAGGGGGTCCTTTTTTTTTTTTCTTCTCTTTTGTGTGGGTATGCATGGGCGGAGTGAATTTTACAGGAAGTTTTATCAATGGGGGGTCAAGAGTTCCACATTTAAGTAGAATATTAAAGAAATGAACTTGTGGCCATTAGCTGAATGGTCAGTTTGGGGTTATCAATAGGCCAATTCATAGGGGTTTGAACTGGAAGTGAAACCCTTGATTATGATTTTGTATAAATAAAGGTTAACATTTTATCATTGTTAACAGACATGAAATGTATCTGTTGAATGTATGGAAAAAAACATTTTTGTAAAAATGTTTGGATAAATAAAGGTATACAAAAAAAATCTATCTAGGAGATTCTGAACTTTTGAAGCAAACCTATTTCAAACATGGTCATATACTGTAAATCTGATAATGGAATAAAAATGCATCAGACATTACCTTGAGGGAAACCTGCAAGTCAAAATTAACAGCAGACCCAGAGATGCAGGCATCCAACATTGTAATCTTTTCTTTTCCTGTTTGTAGTCAAGCTCTGTCCTTCTCACCACCAAAGCCCCACTACTTGTTGCCAACAGAATGGACAACCATACTGACCAATAGGGAAGCTCAGGTGGTTTTCTTTCCTTGCACTGTTTACATTCCTTAAATATTTTATACAAACTTCCCAGGGACATTTGTATGGTCCTGCAGGCATTGCAGGTCCAGTTACTATTGCAACTAGGAGTGCAAAGTTAAGTGTGACAATACTGCAACTGAACTATAAACCCTAATGAAAAGGAAATGACTGTGGATACACCTTACTGGGGTTATTTAACTGAATACATATTTAAAAAAAAAGAAATGCACGATTTGACATTACATTAACTAGGGTCATTGGTTTGAATCCCAACCACAACACTACCTGCCTGGAGTTTGCATGTTCCCACTGTGCCTGCATGGGTTTCCTCCGGGTACTCCGGTTTCCTCCCACACTCCAAAGACATGCTGGTAGGTTAATTGGATCCCGTCTAAATTGGCCCTAGTATATGTATGTATGAATGTGAGTTAGGGGCCTTAGATTGTAAGCTTCTCGAGGGCAGAGACTGATGTGAATGTATAATATATATATAAAGCACTGCATAAATTGACTGCTCTATAAGTACCTGTAATAAATAAATAAACTTGTAAAACATATTTGGTTTATTTGGTACACTTTAAAATATTCCTAATAGTGGATACTAGCAAATTAAAATTCCCATTTTTTTATTTAATATATTTATTCATTTTTTGACTCCTAAAAGAGATGGATGTGTATATTTTTTTCCACAGTGATAAAATGGGCATGGGATGTAATATTGTTCTTTGTATAGAAACAACACTAATATAATTAAAATGTGTGTTGTAATTGCCACCTATTACTCACGGAATAGAGTTCTGCAATTTGTGCAGCACGAACTTTCAGAAAAAATGATAATGCAGTAGTGTTCAGTAATATAGTGAGTATTTCTTATCTAGCATCAACAGTAAGCTCATACTTTATTAACGTATTTATCAGCGTATAACACACACAGGCGTGTAACACGCACCCCAATTTTAAGAGGGAAGTTTAAGGAAACATTTTTTCACAGCCTCCCTCCCCAGTACACAGCCCCCCATCCAGTACACAGCTCCCTATCCAGTATACAGCCCCCCTCCCCAGTACACAGCCCCCCATCCAGTATACAGCCCCCCATGTAGTACACAGCCCCCATCAAGTACACAGCCCCTATCCACTATACAGCCCTCTATCCAGTATACAGCCCCCCTTGCCAGTACACAGCCCCCCATCCAGTATACAGCCCCCCGTCCAGTACACAGCCCCCCGTCCAGTACACAGCCCCCCGTCCAGTACACAGCCCCCCTCCCCAGTATACAGCCCCTCATTCACTACACAGCCCCCTCCCCAGTATACAGCCCCCCATCCAGTACACAGGCCCCCATTCAGTACACTGCCCCCCATCCAGTATACAGCCCCCCTCCAGTACACGGCTCTCCATCCAGTACGTATACAGCCCCCTCCCCCTCCACTCCCAGGTGACCCCCAGTCTCCTGGGACAGTGCTGCCAGCATTCTCTACAGTTAAGAAAAAAATCACTGCCAGCCCCCTTCTACACTGCTCCTCCTGTGTCACTCCTATTGTAAAATGAAGCTTCCATATACCTCAATAGCTCAGTTTTCTCCACTGACCTGGTCACATGACTGCTCTCGCTGATGTTACATAGATGGTCTTGTGACCGCTCTGTTCCTCCAATCTAAAGCTAAAGCTAGGAGGAGGAGGAGCGGGAGGAGGAAAGTAGCCAAAAAAAAACTGAGCAATTGAGATTTTTACAAGCTTCGTTTTCTAATGACACTGACACAGGAGGTGCGGTGTAGAAAAAGAGGCTGGCAAGTGTTTTTTTTATAAACTTTAGACTATGCAGGCAGCGCTGTCCCAGGGCCAAGAGAGGCGGGGCGGTCTGACACCCCCTAATGGGTGGCTCCGAGGGTGGACCGCCCAATCCCGCCCCTGTTGGTAAAACATAGTATCGGTGTATAACACACAGGCACTGTTTGTCCTCTTTTTTCAGGGGGTAAAAGTGCATGTTATACTCCGATAAATATGGTAATCTAAATTCATAGATTAAATCTTAGTCTGTATAGGAAAAATAGCACTGTACAAAATCACAGGTGTTGTTTCTTGCCCCAAAAACAAATGAGTTTTTATTTCATTAGTATTATGCAAATATGAATTGAAGAGCATATATATAAATTGGACTAAAATAATGCAAGAGACATTTTTTCCCCATTGTAACACACGTGGAATATCATTTTCATATAAAACAGCCTTTTTTTGCCAAAAGTAGTAAAATAAAGCTAACCCTATGACCCTTGAGATTGCTTCTGCTTATCCATCCTAAGCTACTAAAAAATATTATCCAATTAAATCTACCGTATAATGTTGCTTTACCATTGATCTGCTCTGGTCAAATAGGCTTCAAGTCTGGTAAAGTCACTGATATCATTATTTATCAAAGTATACAAGATGATATGAGGTTACTTAACAGCACTGCTTCTTGGATACCTTTTTTTTTGTTGTTGCTTTTAATCTGAAGTTGGAATACTAGATGTGGATGTAATTTTGCTATTTTGGGGACCACCCTAGAACAGTAACCTTAGGTCATTGTGTGTGTGTATGTATAAGCAGTAGATCCGTGGCAGTAAGGCTGCATTCACACCTAGAGTAGTTTAAATGCGTGTTTATTGGGTGTTTTTTAAAGCATACTTCACAAGACACACGTACATCAGCCCACTGTTTAAAGGGGTGCCCTGTGCGTTAAAAACTTGGTTTGTTGCATGTTTTTGCACGCAGAAAAGCACACATCTGCTTGCCATGTTTGGGGTGCCATTAACAATCAATGGCTCTGCACACGTGACACGTGTTTTTGCATATTTACAAAATGCTCGGGTGTGAATGGAGTCTAAGGCACCATACCATGCAGTCTATTTAGAAGAGAACTTACCCCACATTTATTTTCAAGTGTCCAAGCAAAATGGCTTCAATTTCAACATAAAACAAGACAAAAAGGCAACTTCCTTCAACAAGTGTTAGTCCTCGTGCTCACTAGACATTTTTAATGTTGCTGTTAGGGGAGTTTGGCATTTTGTTTCTGCCTCTAAATGCCCCTGCATGTTAGTCTATATGCCCATGCACACGTATGCTATTTAAGGAGTTTAGAGGCAGAAAAGAAACCCACATTGCCAGTGCGTACAGGAGCAGCAGCATTTTGGCAGAAAAAACACTTGATGTGTGTAAAACATGTCTTTTTTTAAATGTTTTATTTAATGATGTGCAACTGATATAGTAAAGGGGTAACTTTGCACAACATACAATCAGTATTAAGTATTATAGGCACAACCAATACTCAGGATACACTGCGGAAGAGTGAGGCATACATGTGCTAACAAGAAATAAATAATGCTTATGCAGAAATGCCAAGAGCCTTCCGACCAGTCTGTGCTAGAGGCAGTCTCGTTTGGAGGAAGAAATACTCCAACTTCCTGAGAGATTTGACAAGTCACAGAGGGAAGTCTAAAACGGGGTATGCTACCAGATTCTGTGCACACCACTTTTTATAAATTCAGATAGATATCAGAGATAAACTAAGGGAAGAGAGAGAGAGATAGAGAGAGAGAGGGGGAGAGAGAGAGAGAGAGAGAGAGAGACAGAGAGAGGGGGAGAGAAATCGAGAGCGAGAGAGGGGGAGAGAGAGAAAGGGATTGAGAGAGAAGATCCTCACCCCCAAGGAGCCAGGATCATCAGAGCCAGTCAGACAGTGAAAATCACCAGTAATCATCATAATTATGCGTATTGGTGAAATTCATCGGTGAAGCAGAAAAGATCCTTATAAAACCATCTGGTCTTATGTTCCTCTGACTTGTCTCACAGAACAGAGGTCAGGTCTTTAATTTGCTCTATATCCATCACCCTTGCGAACCATTGAGCTACCGTTGGCGCAGACAGTTGCTTCAATAGAGGTGGGATGCAAGCTTGTGTAGCATTAAGAAGATGTTTGAGAAGAGATTTATCATAACTTTTCCTTGATAAAGGGGTAAGGTTAAGTAGGACCGCGGCTGGGTCATCCTGTAGGGAAATGTCTGTAAATGTATGTATGAGTTTGAGAACTTGTTCCCAAAAAGTAAAGATATGTAAGAGAGTACCCGGGTGTAGGCCACAGCACCAACAGCAATCAGTTTGATTGGAGAATAGCTTTGCCAAGACTGATGGGGTTCTATACCAGCTCTTAATTATTTTAAAGGTGGTCTCTTGATATTTGCTACATAGAGAAGACTTCTGCGCAAAGAAAAGTATGCGTTCTTTTTGGGGTTCAGTAAATTTAACTCTCAAATCCCTCTCCCATTTTGCCAGAAACAGGAGATCCTCAGCAGCATGAAGTTCCAACAAGGATTTGTAGGAGGTAGAAAGGGATCTCCAAATTGGGCCCTCCCCCAAACATAGTTCCTCAAAAGAGCGGAGCTTTTGAGTGAAAAGCGCTGGTTTGGGCAACGAACCGACAAAGTGTGGCAACTAAATAGTTCTCCAGAGATCTAATAATAGAGGAGCTCATTCCAAGAGCACAGTTTCCGCAGGGATCCAGCCGGAAGACTGTAAAAACTGGGATGCTCTCAGGAGTCCTTGTGGGGCTTGCAAAAGAAAGGTTGGATCAGTGAGACCGAGTGTAAACCTTGGGTGACCAACAAGTGGTGTCTAAATGTGTGTTAACGCAAGGCACGCTTAAAAGCATCATTTTTTTTTTCAAATATTAATCTACACATAAATTAAAATTCAGTTGGGTCCATCATTTGTGATTTTGACTGCACGACATTGCCTTTTTGTGCACATATGACACTTAAGTTTTAGATATTCATCCCATTTTTACAAATTGATGCTCTGCAAGTTTTGTATTACCCATTTCCTATTACAGTATTAGACTGTTGTTGCTCTCATTTTGCATTTGGGGAGCAATGTATGTACAATGTGTACTGCCATTTTAACTAACAGCACAACTTCCCATCCCTGTGAGAGTTTGCAGCTTTTTAATGAGCCAGGCATTCTGACAGGTGGATTTGTGGGCCAGGGTGACACCTAAACTCCAAAACAGGAATCTTACAATCAGCCTCTAAAATGAAGACTGATCTTAATTCCTTGCCAGGTTTCCCTGAAGCCCATGGCTGCCCAGTCTGTATTTTGGGTGACAAATACATCCCATCCACCAGCCACCACCTTGTTTCATTTTTACCCAGACTCTCCCACAATGTACAGGTGCATCTCAAAAAATTTAAATATCATCAAAAAGTTCATTTATTTCAGTAATTAAATTCAAAAAGTGAAACTCATATATTATATAGATTACACGCAGAGTGATATATTTCAAGCATTTATTTCTTTTAATTTTGATTATTATGGCTTACATCTAGTGAAAAATGCAGTATCTCAAAAAATTTGAATATTGTAAAAAAGTTCAATATTGTAGACTCATGACGTCACACTTGAATCAGCTAATTAATTCAAAACACCTGTAAAGGTTTCTTGAGCCTTTAAATGGTCTCTCAGTCTGGTTCAGCAGGTTACACAATCATGGGGAAGACTGCTGACTTGACAGTTTCCAGAAGACAGTCATTGACACCCTCCACAAGGAAGGTAAGTCACAAAAGGTCATTGCTAAAGAAGCTGGCTGTTCACAGGGTTCTGTATCCAAGCATATTAATAGAAAGTTGAGTGGAAGGAAAAAGTGTGGAGGATTGTAAAGCAAAGGCCATTCAAGAATTTGGGGAGGACCACAAGGAGTGGAATACAGCTGGTGTCAGTGCTTCAAGAGCCACCACACACAGACGTATACAGGACATGGGCTACAACTGTCACATTCCTTGTGTCAAGCCACTCCTGAACCAGAGACAACGTCAGAAGCGTCTTACCTGGGCTAAGGAGAAAAAGGACTGGACTGTTGCTCAGTGGTTCAAAGTCCTCTTTTCCAATGAAAGTTGGAAATCAAGGTCCCAAAGTCTGGAGGAAGAGTGGAGAAGCACAGAATCCAAGTTACATGAAGTTCAGTGTGAAGTTTCCACAATTAGTGATGATTTGGAGAGCAATGTTATCTGCTGGTGTTGGTCCACTGTGTTTTATCAAGTACAAAGTCAGCACAGCCCTCTACTAGGAAATTCTAGAGCACTTCATGCTTCTCTCTGCTGACCAGCTCTATGGAGATGCTGATTTAATTTTCCAGCCGGACAGGGCACCTGCCCACACTACCAAAAGTACCAATACCTGGTTAATGATTATGGTATCACTGTGCTTGATTGGCCAGAAAACTTGCCTGACCTAAACCCCATAGAGAATATGTGGGGTATTGTCAAGAGGAACATGAGAGACACCAGACCCAATAATGCAGACGAGCTAAAGGCCCCCATCAAAGCAACCTGGGATTCCATAACACCTTAGTAGTGCCATGGGCTGATCACCTCCATGCCACGCCACATTGATGCAGTAATTCATGCAAACGTAGCCAAGTATTGAATGCATACTATACTGTACATGGACATAATTTTCAGTAAGCCAACATTTCTGTATTAAAAACCTTTTTTTAATTGGTCTTATGTAATATTCCAATTTTTTGAGATATTGAATTTTGGGTTTTCACTGGCTGTAAGCCATAATCATCAAAATTAAAAGAAAGAAATGCTTGAAATATATCACTCTGTGTGTAATGAATCTATATAATATACGAATTTCAGTTTTTGAATTGAATTACTGAAATAAATTACTTTTTGATGATATTCAAATTTTTTAGATGCATCGGTATATAGTGTGTGTGTGTGTGTGTGTGTGTGTGTGTGTGTGTGTGTGTGTGTGTGTATATATATATATATATAGTACACCCCCCCAAACAAACATTATATATATATTTTTAAGCAATACTTTCTATGACTCATTCTTGCCTAAAGGAATGCAGACCGTACAGAATTTGTATCTCAACACTGAGATTACATAGGTGATTTTATTAAAGAATCTAAAAATATTAATGTGTACATCTGCAAATTATGATGCAATGTATCAAGTGTGGTAACTATTCTTCCACTGAATATGCTGCAATAATATTGGGGTTACTTACAAATTATGTCTCTTTTCTGTAATGAGGCATGGAGAATTGCTGGAAGTCAAAGGAAGACACAGGTCCATCCATAGTTTCCATTGCACTTATTTTTAATGAAATAGGACGAATCACTCCAGGCCTTGTCTTCTTGAAAGCATGTATGAAAAAATAAAACACATACTACATGAATCTTTTATTATGTTCATTCACTCATACCTACAACTCATTTCAGAATAGGTGTTGCAACAATCACGGAAATAATCCTATGTTCCTGGGTGATTCATGACTCATGACAAAAAAATGTTCAGCTTGCTGCTTCTTGGCTCCCAAATGTATATCTATGCTTGTATTGTGGTAGTTGCATATGTTAAAAAAGTAAAATTTAAGAGACTGAATTATAGATAATTTTTACAACCACTTATATCCTGATACATAATTGTGCAGATGTATAACTCTGGAGCAAGATAATCTGAAGAACTGTAGACCATATGCATGGATTTGATTGACAGGAGCGGGAGCCAATTGCTGCACTACTATAAATCTATCCAATCAAGAGCCGAGAACCCCGGGCAGAGAGGAAGAGCGCGTCTCCGGCAGTGGAATACAGGACTCAGGTGAGTAAAATGGGGAGGGGGCTGGGGGGTCGGTCAGTGACAGAAGTTTTTTCACCTTAATGCATAGGATGAACATGAGGGTTTACAACCTCTTTAATGGGGGAGAGTTTGGGACAAAAAGAGGGAAAATAAATAAAATGACTCCTGTGTAAGATGAATATTTGCATTGCAATTAGCTGCTTCTAAGAGGTGCACTAGCTACAAAATCATTTTTCTGTTTACAGTTTAATGAGCATTGCTGTTACAGTGATCAGTCAAAAATGAACTGCCTGTCACAGCCCTCCTACAGACTTCAGCTTCAGTGGTCAACCTGACAGAGCATCCCAGCATTTACATCTGAAAACATGAGTTCAGCAGGGAAGGACAAGGGAAATGTACATTGTTGTTTCCCAATAGGGATGCACTCGATGTTCAGGTCGAACATAAGTTGGACTCAAACATCGGGTGTTCGTCCATTCGCAGAACTTACAGAATTTTGCGGGAAATTCGAGAGCCGCGGAACACCCAATAATGCACTGTGAGATCGCAGTGCATTGCTGTATGATGATTGGCCAAATCATGCACCTGACCTGCATGCTTTGGCCAATCACAGCGTGCTCTGCTGAGAGAGCCATAATTGGCCAAAGACAGGATGCCTTTGGCCAATTATAGCTCAGGTGGACTAAGTCCATGCCCCACACTATATATGGCTGCTTACACGGCAGAGAGATTAGTGGCAGTGTATATATATATATATATATATATACACACACTCTGCATTTAGCATAGACTATATATTCAGTGTTTACTCGATATTCAGTCAGTGTAATAATATATATGTACAGCCTCATATATATATATATATATATATATATATATATATATATATATATATATATATATATATATATATATATATACCCTGCATCCAGTGTAGCCTATATCTACAGTGGTGTACTGTTTCTAATACACTTCAGGTGGTGTATTAACATATACAGTATCTCACAAAAGTGAGTACACTGCTCACATTTTTATAAATATTTTATTATATCTTTTCATGTGACAACACTGAAGAAATGACACTTTGCTACAATGTAAAGTATTGAGTGTACAGCTTGTATAACAGTGTAAATTCGCTGTCCCCTCAAAATAACTCAACACACAGCCATTAATGTCTAAACCGCTGACAACAAAAGTGAGTACACCCCTACGTGAAAATGTCCAAATTGGGACCAATTAGCCATTTTCCCTCCCCGGTGTTATGGGGCTCATTAGTGTTACAATGTCTCAGGTGTGAATGGGGAACAGGTGTGTTAAACTTGGTGTTATCACTCTCACTCTCTTATACTGGTCACTGGAAGTTCAACATGGCACCTCATGGCAAAAAACTCTCTGAGAATCTGAAAAAAAGAATTGCTGCTCTACTTAACCACTTAAGGACCGCCTCACGACGATTTACGTCGGCAAGGTGGCACGGGCAGGCAGAATCACGTACATATACGTGATCTGCCTCCGTGGGCGGGGGGTCCGATCGGACCCCCCCCCCCCAGTGCCCAAGGCGGTCCGCTTCTGACCAGCGGCGATCGGAGATGAGGGGGAGACCATCCGTTCGTGCCCCCCTCGCGATCGCCGCCAGCCAATCAAATCATTCCTTTGCTGCTGTATGCTAAACAGCAGCAAAGGAAATGATGTCATCTCTCCTCGGCTCGGTATTTTCCGTTCCGGCACAGAGGAGAGAAGACATCCGAGTGAGTGAAAACACACTACACACTCAGTAGAACATGCCAGGCATACAAAACACCCCCCTTTACCCCCCGATCCCCCCCGATCACCCCCTAATCCCCCCCCACTGTCACACTGACACCAAGCAGTTTTTTTATTCATTTTTTATTTTTTTTCTGATTACTGCATGGTGTCAGTTTGTGACAGTTACTACAGTGTTAGGGCAGTTAGGGTTAGCCCCCTTTAGGTCTAGGATACCCCCATAACCCCCCCTAATAAAGTTTTAACCCCTTGATCACCCCCTGTCGCCAGTGTCACTAAGCGATCATTTTTCTGATCGCTGTATTAGTGTCGATGGTGACGCTAGTTAAGGAGGTAAATATTTAGGTTCACCATCAGCGTTTTATAGCGACAGGGACCCCCATATACTACCTAATAAATGTTTTAACCCCTTGATTGTCCCCTAGTTAACCCTTTTACCACTGATCACCGTATAACTGTTATGGGTGACGCTGGTTAGTTCGTTTATTTTTTATAGTGTCAGGGCACCCGCCGTTTATTACCGAATAAAGGTTTAGACCCCTGATTGCCAGGCGGTGATATGCGTCGCCCCAGGCAGCGTCAGATTAGCGTCAGTACCGCTAACACCCACGCACGCAGCATACGCCTCCCTTAGTGGTATAGTATCTATACGGATCAATATCTGATCCGATCAGATCTATAATAGCGTCCCCAGCAGTTTAGGGTTCCCAAAAATGCAGTGTTAGCGGGATCAGCCCAGATACCTGCTAGCACCTGCATTTTGCCCCTCCGCCCGGCCCAGCCCAGCCCACCCAAGTGCAGTATCGATCGATCACTGTCACTTACAAAACACTAAACACATAACTGCAGCGTTTGTAGAATCAGGCCTGATCCCTGCGATCGCTAACAGTTTTTTTGGTAGCGATTTGGTGAACTGGCAAGCACCAGCCCCAGGCAGTGTCAGGTTAGCGCCAGTACCGCTAACACCCACGCACGCACCGTACACCTCCCTTAGTGGTATAGTATCTGAACGGATCAATATCTGATCCGATCAGATCTATACTAGCGTCCCCAGCAGTTTAGGGTTCCCAAAAACGCAGTGTTATCGGGATCAGCCCAGATACCTGCTAGCACCTGCATTTTGCCCCTCCGCCCGGCCCAGCCCAGCCCACCCAAGTGCAGTATCGATCGATCACTGTAACTTACAAAACACTAAATGCATAACTGCAATGTTAGCAGAGTCAGGCCTGATCCCTGCAATCGCTAACAGTTTTTCTGGTAGCGTTTTGGTCAATTGGCAAGCACCAGAGGCCTAGTACACCCCGGTCGTAGTCAAACCAGCACTGCAGTAACACTTGGTGACGTGGCGAGTCCCATAAGTGCAGTTCAAGCTGGTGAGGTGGCAAGCACAAGTAGTGTCCCGCTACCACCAAGAACAAGAGAAACACAGGCCGTCGTGCCCATAGTGCCCTTCCTGCTGCATTCGCCAATCCTAATTGGGAACCCACCACTTCTGCAGCGCCCGTACATCCCCCATTCACATCCCTAACCAAATGCAGTTGGCTGCATGAGAGGCATTTTTATGTCCTCCCGAGTACCCCTACCCAGCGAACCCCCCCAAAAAAGATGTTGTGTCTGCAGCAAGCGCGGATATAGGCGTAAAACCCGCTATTATTGTCCCTTCTGTCCTGACAATCCTGGTCTTTGCATTGGTGAATGTTTTGAACGCTACCATTCACTAGTTGAGTATTAGCGTAGGGTACAGCATTGCACAGACTAGGCACACTTTCACAGGGTCTCCCAAGATTCCATCGCATTTTGAGACACCCGAACCTGGAACCGGTTACAGTTATAAAAGTTAGTTACAAAAAAAGTGTAAAAAAAAAAATATATATTTATATAAAATTAAAAAAAATACTTGTCGTTTTATTGTTCTCTCTCTCTCTATTCTCTCTCTATTGTTCTGCTCTTTTTTACTGTATTCTATTCTGCAATGTTTTATTGTTATTATGTTTTATCATGTTTGCTTTTCAGGTATGCAATTTTTTATACTTTACCGTTTACTGTGTTTTATTGTTAACCATTTTTTTGTCTTCAGGTACGCCATTCACAACTTTGAGTGGTTATACCAGAATGATGCCTGCAGGTTTAGATGTCATCTTGGTATCATTCTTTTCAGCCAGCGGTCGGCTTTCATGTAAAAGCAATCCTAGCGGCTAATTAGCCTCTAGACTGCTTTTACAAGCAGTGGGAGGGAATGCCCCCCCCCCACCGTCTTCCGTGTTTTTCTCTGGCTCTCCTGTCTCAACAGGGAACCTGAGAATGCAGCCGGTGATTCAGCCAGCTGACCATAGAGCTGATCAGAGACCAGAGTGGCTCCAAACATCTCTATGGCCTAAGAAACTGGAAGCTACGAGCATTTCATGACTTAGATTTCGCCGGATGTAAACAGCGCCATTGGGAAATTGGGAAAGCATTTTATCACACCGATCTTGGTGTGGTCAGATGCTTTGAGGGCAGAGGAGAGATCTAGGGTCTAATAGACCCCAATTTTTTCAAAAAAGAGTACCTGTCACTACCTATTGTTATCATAGGGGATATTTACATTCCCTGAGATAACAAAAAAAAATGAAAGGAACATTTTAAAAATAAGATAAAAAAGCAAAGGCGAACGCAAGCGTCGGTCTGGCGTCAAATGTAAACAGCAATTGCACCATGCATGTGAGGTGTCACCACGAATGTCAGATCGAGGGCAGTAATTTTAGCAGTAGACCTCCTCTGTAAATCTAAAGTGGTAACCTGTAAAGGCTTTTAAAGGCTTTTCAAAATGTATTTAGTTTGTCGCCACTGCACGTTTGTGTGCAATTTTAAAGCATGTCATGTTTGGTATCTATGTACTCGGCCTAAGATCATCTTTTTTATTTCATCAAACATTTGGGCAATATAGTGTGTTTTAGTGCATTAAAATTTAAAAAAGTGTGTTTTTTCCCCAAAAAATGTGTTTGAAAAATCGTTGTGCAAATACTGTGTGAAAAAAAAAAAAATGAAACACCCACCATTTTAATCTCTAGGGCATTTGCTTTAAAAAAATATATAATGTTTGGGGGTTCAAAGTAATTTTCTTGCAAAAAAAAATAATTTTTTCATGTAAACAAAAAGTGTCAGAAAGGGCTTTGTCTTCAAGTGGTTAGAAGAGTGGGTGATGTGTGACATAAGCTTCTAAATGTTGTGCATAAAATGCCAGGACAGTTCAAACCCTCCCCCAAATGACCCCATTTTGGAAAGTAGACACCCCAAGCTATTTGCTGAGAGTCATGTCGAGTCCATGGAATATTTTATATTGTGACACATCGCGGGAAAGAGACAATTTTTTTTTTTTTTGCAGACCTCACTTTTTGTCACAAAGTTTTGAAAATTGAAAAAAGAAAAAAAAATGTTTTTCTTGTCTTTCTTCATTTTCAAAAACAAATGAGAGCTGCAAAATACTCACCATGCCTCTCAGCAAATAGCTTGGGGTGTCTACTTTCCAAAATGGGGTCATTTAGGGGCGTTTTGTGCCACCTGGACATTCTTTGGCCTCCAAAACTGTGATAGGCAGTGAAGAGTGAAATAAAAAATTTACACCCTTAGAAATCCTGAAGGCGGTAATTGGTTTTCGGGGCCCCGTACGCGGCTAGGCTCCCAAAAAGTCCCACATATTTGGTATCCCCATACTCAGGAGAAGCAGCTAAATATATTTTGGGGTGCAATTCCACATATGCCCATGGCCTGTGTGAGCAATATATCATTTAGTGACAACTTTGTGCAAAAAAAAAAATGTGTCACTTTCCCGCAACTTGTATCAAAATATAAAATATTCCATGGACTCAACATGCCTCTCAGCAAATAGCGTGGGGTGTCTACTTTCCAAAATAGGGTCATTTGGGGGAGTTTTGTGCCATCTGGGCATTTTATGGCCTTCAAAACTGTGATAGGTAGTGAGGAGTGAAATAAAAAATTTACGCCCTTAGAAATCCTGAAGGCGGGGATTGGTTTTCGGGCCCTGTACGTGGCTAGGCTCCCAAAAAGTTCCACACATGTGGTATCTCTGTACTCAGGAGAAGCAGCTGAATGTATTTTGGGGTGCAATTCCACATAGGCCCATGGCCTGTGTGAGAATTATATCATTTAGTGACAACTTTTTGTAAATTTTTTTTTTTTGTCATTATTCAATCACAAATCACAAATAAATATTCAATGGGTTCAACATGCCTCTCAGCAATTTCCTTGAGGTGTCTACTTTCCAAAATACGGTCATTTGGGGGGGGGGGGTTGTACTGCCCTGCCATTTTAGCACCTCAAGAAATGACATAGGCAGTCATAAACTAAAAGCTGTGTAAATTCCAGAAAATGTACCCTAGTTTGTAGACGCTATAACTTTTGCGCAAACCAATAAATATACACTTATTGACTTTTTTTTTACCAAAGACATGTGGCTGAATACATTTTGGCCTAAATGTATGACTAAAATTGAATGTATTGGATTTTTTTATAACAAACAGTAGAAAATATCATTTTTTTTCAAAATTTTCGGTCTCTTTCCGTTTATAGCGCAAAAAATAAAAATGGCAGAGGTGATCAAATACCATCAAAAGAAATCTCTATTTGTGGGAAGAAAAGGACGCAAATTTTGTTTGGGTACAGCATTGCATGACCGCGAAATTAGCAGTTAAAGCGACGCAGTGCCAAATTGGAAAAAGTCCTCTGGTCCTTAGGCAGCATAATGGTCTGGGGCTGAAGTGGTTAAAAATGGCCTAGGCTATAAGAAGATTGCCAAGACCCTGAAACTGAGCTGCAGCATGGTGCCCAAGACCATACAGCGGTTTTCCAGGACAGGTTCCACTCAGAACAGGCCTCGCCATGGTTGACCAGAGAGGTTGAGTGCACATGCTCAGTGTCATATCCAGAGGTAGTCTTTAAGAAATAGATGTATGAGTGCTGCCAGCATTGCTGCAGAGGTTAAAGGGGTGGGGGGTCAGCCTGTCAGTGCCCAGACCATACGCCGCACACTGCATCAAATTTGTCTGCATGGCTGTCATCCCAGAAGGAAGCCTCTTCTACAGATGATCCACAAGAAAACCCGCAAACAGTCTGCTGAAGACAAGCAGACTAAGGACATGGATTACTGGAACCGTTTCCTGTGGTCTGATGAGACCAAGATAAACTCATTTGGTTCAGCTGGTATCAAGTATGTGGTGGCAACCAGGTGAGGAGTACAAAGACAAGTGTGTGTTGCCTACAGTCAAGCATGGTGGTGGGAGTGTTATGGTCTGGGGCTGCATGAGTGCTGCCGGCACTGGGGAGCTACAGTTCATTGAGGGAACCATGAATTCCAGCATGTACTGTGACATACTGAAGCAGAGCATGATCCCCTCCCTTCGTAGACTGGGTCGCAGGGCAGTATTCCAACATGATAACGACCCCAAACACACCTCCAAGACGACCACTGCCTTGCTAAAGAGGCTGAGCGTAAAGGTGATGGACTGGCCAAGCATGTTTCCAGGCCTAAACTCTATTGAGCTTTTGTGAGGCATCCTCAAACGGAAGGTGGAGGAGCACAAAGTCTCTAACATCCACCAGCTTTGTGATGTCATAATGGAGGAGTGGAAGAGGACTTCAGTGGCAACCTGTGAAGCTCTGGTGAACTCCATGGCCAAGAGGGTTAAGACAGGGCTGGAAAATAATGGTGGTCACACAAAATATTGACACTTTGGGCCCAATTTGGAAATTTTCACTTAGGAGTGTACTGACTTTTATTGCCAGCGGTTTAGACATTAATGGATGTGTGTTAAGTTATTTTGAGGGAACAGCAAATTTACACTGTTATACAAGCTGTACATTCACTACTTTGCACTGTAGCAAGTGTCATTTCTTCAGTGTTGTCACATGAAAACATATAATAAAATATTTACAAAAATGTGAGTGGTGTACTCACTTTTGTGAGATACTGTATATACAGTCTCATATATACAGGGCTTTTTTTCAGGGGGAACTTGGTGGAACACACCCACTATTTGATGTGATTTAGAGGGGGTGTGTAGGGGGAGGGGTTTTGTGGGGCCGTGGTTAAGTTCCAGCACCTATTGTTTGAGAAAAAAAGCCCTGCATATACAGTATATATATATATATATATATATATATATATATATACACTCTGCATTCTTTGTAACTTATATCTACAGTGCATTCGGTGGTGTACTATTTCTAATCCATTTCAGGTGGTGTATTAATATATATATATATATATATATATATATATATATATATATATATATATATATATATATATATATATATATACAGTCTCGTATATTATATATATAAATATATATATATATATATATATATATATATATATATATATATATATATACTCTGCATTCTTTGTAACCTATATCTACAGTGCATGCGGTGGTGTACGTTTCTAATACACTTCAGGCGGTGTACACAGTATCTAATACAGTGTGTACAGTTTCTACTACACTTCTTGTTGTGTGCACAATATACAATACAGTGCAGCCGAAGTACAGTTTCTAATACAGTGCAGGTGGTGTACACAGTATCTAATATAGTGTGTACAGTTTCTACTACACTTCTGGTGGTGTTCACAGTACACAATACAGTGCAGCCATAGTACAGTTTCTAATACAGTGCAGGTGGTGTACACAGTATCTAATATAGTGTGTACAGTTTCTACTACACTTCTGGTGGTGTACACAGTGTACAATACAGTGAAGCTGTTTTACAGTTTCTAATACAGTGCAGGCAGTGTACACAGTATCTAATACAGTGTGTACAGTTTCTAATACACTTCAGGGGGTGTACACAGTATCAAAGAGTGTGTACAGTTTCTACTACTTTTCTGGTGGTGTACACAGTATCTTTTACAGTGTGTACTGTTTCTACGACACTTCTGGTGGTGTGCACAGTACACAATACAGTGCAGCCATAGTACAGTTTCTAATACAGTGCATGCGGTATACACAGTATCTAATACAGTGTGTGCAGTTTCTACTACACTTTTGGTGGTGTACACAGTACACAATACAGTGCAGCCGTAGTACAGTTTCCAATGCAGTGCAGGCTATGTACACAGTATCTAATACAGTTTGTATAGTTTCTACTACTCTTCTGGTGGTGTACACAGTATACAACACAGTGCAGCCATTGTATAGTTTCTAATACAGTGCAGACATTTCACACAGTATCTAATACAGTGTGTACAGTTTCTACTACACTTTTGGTGGTGTACACAGTACAAAATACAGTGCAGCCATAGTACAGTTTCTAATAGACTGCAGGCAGTGTACACAGTATCTAATATGGTGTGTACAGTTTCTACTACTCTTCTGGTGGTGTATACAGTATACAATACAGTGCAGCCATTGTATAGTTTCCAATATGGTGCAGGCATTGAACACAGTTTTTAATATGGTGTGTACAGTTTCTACTACTCTTCTGGTGGTGTACACAGTAAACAATACACTGCAGCCGTTGTACAGTTTCTAATACAGTGCAGGCGATGTACACACTATCAAATACAGTGTGTACAGTTTCTACTACTTTCCGGTGGTGTACACAGAATCTAATACAGTGTGTGCAGTTTCTACTACACTTCTGATGGTGTACACAGTATAAAATACAGTGATGCCATTGTACAGTTTCTAATACAGTGCAGGCAGTGTACACAGTATCTAATACAGTGTGTACAGTTTCTACTATTTTTCTGGTAGAGTATACAGTATCTAATACACAGTCACTACTACTTTTCTGGTGGTGTACACAGTATCTAAGACCTTACAGCTCACAGTGCATGTCAGAAGAAAATGAGAATCATGAGGTCAAAGGAACTGCCTGAAGAGCTCAGAGACAGAATTGTGGCAAGGCACAGATCTGGCCAAGGTTACAAAAAAATTCTGCTGCACTTAAGGTTCCTAAGACCACAGTGGCCTCCATAATCCTTAAATGGAAGACGTTTGGGATGACCAGAACCCTTCCCAGAGCTGGCCGTCCGGCCAAACTGAGCTATCGGGGGAGAAGAGCCTTGGGGAGAGAGGTAAAGAAGAACCCAAAGATCACTGTAGCTGAGCTCCAGAGATGCAGTCGTGAGAAGGGAGAAAGTTGTAGAAAGTCAACCATCACTGCAGCCCTCCACTAGTCGGGGCTTTATGGCAGAGTGGCTCGACGAAAGCCTCTCCTCAGTGCAAGACACATGAAAGCCTGCATGGAGTTTGCTAAAAAACACCTGAAGGACTCCAAGATGGTGAGAAATAAGATTCTCTGGTCTGATGAGACCAAGATAGAACTTCTTGGCCTTAATTCTAAGTGGTATGTGTGGAGAAAATCAGGCACTGCTCATCACCTGTCCAATACAGTCCCAACAGTGAAGCATGGTGGTGACAGCATCATGCTGTGGGGGTGTTTTTCAGCTGCAGGGACTGGTTGCAATCGAGGGAAAGATGAATGTGGCCAAGTACAGGGATATCCTGGATGAAAATCTTCTCCAGAGTGCTCAGGACCTCAGACTGGGCTGAAGGTTTACCTTCCAACAAGACAATGACCCTAAGCACACAGCTAAAGTAACGAAGGAGTGGCTTCACAACAACTCAGTGACTGTTCTTGAATGGCCCATTCAAGAAACAAAATTGGAAAGGTCCAATTTTTCTGCCCCTGTTTAACAGGAGCATGTAATTACAATTTTTGATATAATATTTCACAGCCGGGCCCGTTCCTGCACCCAAAAAGAGTAACTGTGAGGGCTTACAGTGTTCTAGTGCCATCTAAACCAAAGGCCCAATTTTTTTCTTCCCCTGTTTGACAGGGACATGTAATTACAATTTTTGATATAATATTTCACAGCAGGGCCAGTTCCTGCACCCAAACAAGAGTAACTGTGAGGGTTTATGGTGTTCTGGTGCTACCAAAACCAAAGGCCCAATTTTTCTGCCCCTGTTAACCAGGGCCATGTAATTATAATTTTTGATA
This sequence comes from Lithobates clamitans, assembly GCA_037952925.1. Taxonomy (NCBI): domain Eukaryota; kingdom Metazoa; phylum Chordata; class Amphibia; order Anura; family Ranidae; genus Lithobates; species Lithobates clamitans. The sequence continues at coordinate 131,931 of JBBGZY010000075.1, read as the reverse complement.
TAATATTTCACAGCAGGGCCCGTTCCTGCTCCCAACAAGAGTAACTGTGAGGGGTTACGGTGTTCTGGTACCACCAACACCTAAGGCCCAGTTTTTCTGCAGAGTATATAGGGCAGGCCATATAGTATATATACTGCTGTTCAGAGTATATGGGGCCTGGGGGACCCCCACGCCATTTTTGTTTTAAATTTTGGTGTGGGGTTCCCCCTGAAGGGCCTGGTATGGATTTTTGTGGGGGACATCCATGCCATTTTTTTTTTGGTATTTTTGGTATTTTTATCTATATTGCCAGGATCGACAATACATTACAGCCGCAAGCAGTTTTAAATGACATTTTTTTCCTTTAGAAGTGTCATTTTGCTGTGGTACTGTTATAAACATGGGAAAGATGCGCCACTTTACAGGCATACTAAGGACACCCCCCAAGCATGATATAAAGTGGGGACGGAAAGTATTCAGACCCCCTTAAATTTTTCACTATTTGTTATATTGCAGCCATTTGCTAACATCATTTAAGTTCATTTTTTTCCTCATTAATGTACACACAGCACCCCATATTGACAGAAACACACAGAATTGTTGACATTTTTGCAGATTTATTAAAAAAGAAAAACTGAGATATCACATGGTCCTAAGTATTCAGACCCTTTGCTCAGTATTTAGTAGAAGCACCCTTTTGACCTAATACAGCCATGAGTCTTTTTGGGAAAGATGCAACAAGTTTTTCACACCTGGATTTGGGGATCCTCTGCCATTCCCCCTTGCAGATCCTCTCCAGTTCTGTCAGGTTGGATGGTAAACGTTGGTGGACAGGCATTTTTAGGTCTCTCCAGAGATGCTCAATTGGGTTTAAGTCAGGGCTCTGGCTGGGCCATTCAAGAACAGTCACAGAGTTGTTGTGAAGCCACTCCTTTGTTATTTTAGCTGTGTACTTAGGGTCATTGTCTTGTTGGAAGGTAAGCCTTTGGCCCAGTCTGAGGTCCTGAGCACTCTAGAGAAGGTTTTAGTCCAGGATATCCCTGTATTTGGCCACATTCATCTTTCCCTCGATTGCAACCAGTCGTCCTGTCTCTGCAGCTGAAAAACACCCCCACAGCATGATGCTGCCATCACCATGCTTCACTGTTGGGACTGTATTGGACAGGTGATGAGCAGTGCCTGGTTTTCTCCACACATACCGCTTAGAATTAAGGCCAAAAAGTTCTATCTTGGTCTCATCAGACCAAAGAATGTTATTTCTCACCATCTTGGAGTCCTTCAGCTGTTTTTTAGCAAGCTCTGTGTGGGCTTTCATGTGTCTTGCACTGAGGAGAGGCTTCTGTCGGGCCACTCTGCCATAAAGCACTGATTGGTGGAGGGCTGCAGTGATGGTTGACTTTCTACAACTTTCTCCCATCTCCCAACTGCATCTCTGGAGCTCAAACACAGCGATCTTTGGGTTCTTCTTTACCTCTCTCACCAAGGCTCTTCTCCCCCGATAGCTCAGTTTGGTTGAAGGGCCAGCTCTAGGAAGGGTTCTGGTCATCCTAAATGTCTTACATTTAAGGATTATGGAGGCCACTGTGCTCTTAGGAACCTGAAGTGCAGCAACATTTTTTTTGTAACCTTGGCCACATCTGTGCCTTGCCACAATTCTGTCTCTGAACTCTTCAGGCAGTTCCTTTGACCTCATGATTCTCATTTGCTCTGACATGACACTGTGAGCTGTAAGGTCTTATATAGACAGGTGTGTGGCTTTCCTAATCAAATCCAATCAGTATAATTAAGCACAGCTGGACTCAAATGAAGGTGTAGAACCATCTCAAGGATGATCAGAAGAAATGGACAGCACCTGAGTTAAATATATGAGTGTCACAGCAAAGGGTCTGAATACTTAGGACCATGTGATATTTCAGGTTTTCTTTTTTAATAAATCTGCAAAAATGTCAACAATTCTGTGTTTTTCTGTAAATATGGGGTGCTGTGTGTACATTAATGAGGAAAAAAAATGAACCTAAATGATTTTAGCAAAGGCTGCAATATAACAAAGAGTGAAAAATTTAAGGGGGTCTGAATACTTTCCGTCCCCACTGTATAATGGAATATTTCACTTTTATTGTTTCACTTTAAAGTGGAGTTCCACCCACTTTTACAACTGTTCAGCATTCCTCACTAAACTGTGCACTGTAAACAAATTGGATATTTTTTATTTTTTTTCTCAGCACCTACTGTATATCTGCTGTATTCATTTTTCACTTCCTCCTCCCTGGCCGCGGCCCATCGCATCATTTCCTGTTTGCAATGCCTTCTGGGAAGGGGCGGCAACTTCCTCTGAAACTGTCGTTGCTATGGAAACCTGACCTGAAACCTATTACACTGCTTGTGCTGCACTGAGCATGTGCGAGATCTGCAAGGATGAGATCCAGGAAGAAATACAGTCTGGCTTCAGATGCCCACACTTAAGATGACCACAGCCTGCTGTAATTTTATAAAATAACAAACTACTGCTATAAACTAACAAAACAGACCTTAGTTTACAGACTAACTTTACTAGAATACATTAAGCTTGTGTATTATAGGGGTATTTTTATTTAAAAAGTATAATTTCGGCCGGAACACCACTTTAAGCATTATTAAAATCACTGCTCCCGAAAATACAGACATTTTTAAAACTTTTTTTTGCATTGATACATGTCCTCTGGGGCAGGACCCAGGTCCCCAAACACTTTTTATGGAAATAACTTGCATACAAGCCTTTAAAATTAGCACTTTTGATTTTTCACGTTTTAGTCCCATAGACTTTAACGGTGTTTGCGTGTTCTAAATTTTTTCCTGTTCGCATGTTCTGCTGCAAATCGCGTTCGGCTCATCCCTAGTTCTCAACTGTTTAATTGCATATTAAAATTTTACATACCTTTGTATTTCATCTAATCCACTGCCAAAGGCAGACTATTGTACATTTAGGAGTAAATGTTATTTATACATTCTCTACAGCTCTTTAGAGACTACAAATAGATAAAGCTCAAAGCCCTTGTGTGTTATAAGCCAAATAAAAATCAATCCTCCCCAAATTCTAAGTATCTAATAAAATATCACAGATTTATTTAGAGAAAACTATTTTGCTGAGCAGCCTAACACATAGACATTTGATAATGTCATTAGCCATGTAAATGCTAAATGTTGATTCACTAGTGTTATTACTCTGCTGAGCTAACTAAAAAGAGCAATGGTTGCAGTGATTTTTCATTTCCGGAATCAGTAGATGACTTGAACTTGTTTTCAGGTCACAGCAGGCTACTCATTTTCATTGCTTATTATTCTGATAACTGCAACCTTAAAAAACTTTCTCCAACTTTATGGCTTAACCAGGTTAGAAACTGCATATCATCAGTGTGGGCTGCTTTGATAGCAAAGTGAGGCTTAATAAACCTTAAAATACAAACCTGTTGGTTATTTGTTCTTGTGTTTCCTAGTTGCTGAATCGAGGCCTGTGGACATAACATAAAAATTAACTCTTGTTACACACTAATTTAAATTAAAAATAAATTAAACCAATAAACAAAGGGACCACGTGGCAGCAATAACAGAAGAGGAATGTATATTATTAACATATACTTTAATTCTTAACAATTATTTTATAGTAATATAATTATAACATAATTGATTCTTTTATTGTAAACACCAACTCTTGCTAAATAAAACTGGGAACTTTTTTCTAATATCCCTTGATGCGAGAATGTATCTTTTCTTTAAAATACTACCAAAATCTGCATGGATATAAACACACAGTTAAAACACAACATCACTTTAATAGAGACCCCCAACCCCCTGAGTACAGGCAGCCTTCTAGTCTGTGCCAGGACTGGTACAGAGGCACAAGAGGCATCTGCCTCCTCTTCCTCGGGCACTGTGATGATCCAGGTGCTGTCAGTTACCATTAATATGCATTTTTATTGGTCTCCAAAAACACATAGCCACTCTGGAGTACTGTGTAGTGGCAGCGGCACATACAGCTGGAACTTGTTGTTGTTTGGCTCAGATGGGGGCAGATCAGAGGGTGCCTGCACAGTTGCTGAAGATGTTTTTTGCCATCATTGATGATGTACTTCCCAGGCTGTCGTGCAGTGTGCAAACACCTTTTACGACATTTTCTCTTCTTGGCGCCGCATAAGATAGGAGGAGGATTGTGATGCAAGCTCTCTCCTCTTCTACTGTTCCCCAATGCACGCACAAATTACATAGAGCCCCCCTTCCCATAACAGAGATCATTTGAAGCAATTGGACTTCATCCCTGCACACTTTTTATTGTCCATTACACAGTGTGAGCTTTTATGGCATCCTCACTGGAGAAAACTCAAATACTGCACAGTCAGATATACAAAACCCATATCTCATATGGAGAGTGGACTTTATACACCATGAGCACATCACACACTTTTAGGGAGGCTTGTTCATTTTATCAATTTAAAGCTTAGATTTTTTAAGCAAGTCGAGAGCACTATGATGGCTAGCTGTAATTGTTTACAACCATTACAAGAAAATTCTAATGACTTGGCTGAGTTTTGCCTTGTTTTATTGTTGTAAAACAATAATAGAAATAGTTTAACCTTTAGTTAATCTAGTTTGATTTTAATACACCCTGCATCCCCTTTTCCCTTTGCAATTTATTTTTTTACTATTTTTTATTTTTACTGTGCAAGTATAATTTTAGGACAAATGTACACTATTGTGATGTGTTAACACCCACATGTAAGTGTGTGTTATACACGTTATATGTTGTATTAAGGAACCCTATTTATTTGGAACAGGTTGTCAATACACCACAGCACAGGCTTTAACATCACTTCACCTTTTTCTCCTATTCACCACTTTGCACAATGTTTACATCTGAGAGTTGTGGTGCACTGTCTTTGTGGCTTGGTGTGCCAACATGAATAGCAGTTAGGCACACAGCACATAATCTGGTTGTTAAGGTATTTTATTATCGCAAAGTAAATTGTGAAAGTGTGATATGACCCTTTAAATTTGCTTTCATTTGTGATTGTAGTGATACACTAAAAATTCTTTTTACTAAAAATTCCATTTTAGTCCCATTATAAATGACACAATTCACAGAATAACATTTGCAATTCTAATAAGATAAACTACTTTAGTTCCTGGATTGAAGAACAAATGATGCTTATCATGATGGCATGCTGGTAATCTTAGAGCTAGAGAGCAGCAGCTGTCAGGTCTGCACCCCGCACCCTATAGCGTATTGCTTGTGTGGATATGCTAGTCCATCCATCTTAGCTCAGGTGTGTGTGTTGGGTGTGGGGCGGTACACTGGCATCTTCGTCTTGGGTTCAGAAGTGACCAGACCAGGAATCTCCAAACTATGGCCCTCCAGCTGTTGCGGAACTACACGCCCCATGAGGCATTGTAAAACTTTGACATTCACAGACATGACTAGGCATGCTGGTAAATTGTAGATCCTGAACAACTGGAGGGCCATAGTTTGGTGACTAGGGATGAGCCGAACAGCCCCCCCCCCCCCTGGTTTGGCTCACAGCAGAACTTGCGAACAGGCAAAAAATTTATTCAAACACACGAACACCATGGGACGTGAACATGAATAACCACCGGCCAAGGGTTGTGGGGATTAGGCCCTTCTCCCCATCAACATGGGGACAAGGTGCTTTGGGGGGCTACCTCAAAGCACCCTCCCAATGTTGAGGGCATGGGGCCTGGTACGGTTCAGGAGGGGGGGCGCTCTCTCATCCCACAGTCTCTTTTCCTGCGGCCTGCCAGGTTGCGTGCTCGGATAAGGGTCTGGTTTTTGAGGGGACCCCACTCCATTTTTTTTTTAAATTTTGCCGTGGGATTCCCCTTAATATCCATACCAGACCTGAAGGGCCTGGTATGGAATTTAGGAGGACCCCCACGCCATATTTTTTATTTTAATTTTGGTTTGGGGTTCCCCTGTGGGGAAATCCCATGCCGTTTTTATCAATGAACTTTTATGTGTATTGTCGGACCGACAATTCATTATAGCCGCGAGTATTTTTAAATGACTTTTTTTCCTTTGAAATGTCATTTTGCTGTCAGATTGTTCTAAACACAGGAAACATGTATGAAACAGGTATGAAATTTAAAGGAATATTACACTTTTATTGTTTTACTTTAATTATTATTAAAATCATTGCTCCCGAAAAAACGGCCGTTTTTGAAAATTCTTTTTGCATTGATACATGTCCCCTGGGGCAGGACCCAGGTCCCCAAACACTTTTTATGACAATACCATGCATATAAGCCTTTAAAATTAGCACTTTTCATTTCTCCCATAGACTTTTTCGAATTTGCCGCGAACACCCCAAATTGTTCGCTGTTTGGCGAACTGGCGAACAGCCGATGTTCGACTCGAACTCGAAGCTCATCCCTATTGGTGACCCCTGATCTAGACTAACACTTACCTTCAGCCTCAGCCCAGTTATCTTATAGCAGACATGGTCCAAGCCAACTATTCTTCATTCTACATATGCATGCTGTGGCCCCATTCATTTCGATGTGTAGCTATGATCATGATTGTCTCCAGCAGTTGCTTGGAGTATGCTTTCCCTTTAGGACTGAAAACAGGTTATAGTGTGCATATGTACAATTAAAAGGAACCCGCCAGGTCCATGTTGACAGTAAGATCACTGGATTGGGGTTGAAGGTAAATATAAGCCTAAGGTGCTTGTACTCAGAGGGACTGTATTAAAGACAACTTTAAAAAAGGTAATGCTGTCTTTTAATGTAGCAAATTTACTCAAATAATTTTTCAGGATCACTAGTGTAGCCATCTGAATTTGCCTTTGTACTAGTTTTCTGTAGACCCTCACACAGCAAGACTAACACAGGGAGGGGTGTGGTCGTGTTATGAGCAAAACAGCCCTCAGTGCACAAATGCTGAAAAAAGTAAAATGATGGCAGTGTTCTGCTGCTTAATCCATGTCAAATATATAGGCTGAGATTGTTTTTGGCCAAGTTGTGCTGCCGCTACACTAGCTATACAGAATCTTGCAGTCTGCCTGAGTGCCTGGATGCATTTGTCACTACTATTATTATAGTTATCTATGGTACTTATATAGCGCAATATATGCAGCGCTTTACATATACATTGTACATTCACATCGGTCCCTGCCCTCAAGGAGCTTAGAATCTAAGGTCCCTAACTCACATTCATATACTAGGGCCAATTTAGACAGGAGCCAATTAACCTACCAGCATGTCTTTGGAGTGTGGGAGGAGACCGGAGTACCCAGAGAAAACCCACGCAGGCACAGGGAGAACATGCAAACTCCAGGCAGGTAGTGTCGTGGTTGGGATTTAAACCAGCAACCCTTTTTACTGCTATGTGAGAGTGCTACTCACTACACCACTGTGCCGCCCTAAAGGGTTTTGTTTGGAAACAGCAGACCTGTTCTGTGTTGTGCTAAATTAGTAAGCCATCTTCCAAGAGTGGATTTTCCAGAGCACAGGGCAAAGGGATTGTAATATTATTGGCGTACTTGCAACATTACAATTGAATATGGTCTGTGATACTTATTTTATACTGCAATGTTAATTTTTCAGGACAAGCTTTCAGTGGTCTATCCCCGCTTTCTAGGTTCAAGCAAGATACACTGCGATTTAGCAAATCATGACTTACCCATCTTCCTGCCCACCATCTAGGTATATTTTTTTTAAAGTTCACCCCTTTTGAGGTCTAACAGCAGACACTTAGTGCAACTGGTGGCTCTCAAGTCTAGAAATCAATGATAGCTGGTGTCCCCACTGATGATCACAAACCAATCAGCATAGCTATTGACCAATATGTCAGCAATGTTAGCTATGATATAGGGACCATATGCAGTCTGAAGGTTTTATTGAAAAAAACAAAAGACTGCAGCCTGAAGATAAACACATATATAATCAGGGTGAAGTGTGTCATCTACAGTGATATATGTGTATAGCCCAACTTCAAGCTCATCTGTTTATTCCTTTAAAGTGGTTGAAAAGTCACATCTATTACTGCATATTCTTTTATCCTCTCTGTTTTAGGAACATATCAAATACAGTGTGTGTGTGTGTTTTTAAAATGACAGCATCTCATAAAAGTGAGTACACCCCTCACATTTTTGTAAATATTTTATTATATCTTTTCATGTGACAACACTGAAGAAATGACAATGTAAAGTAGTGAGTGTAAAGCTTGTATAACAGTGTAAACTTGCTGTCCACTCAAAATAACTAAACACACAGCCATTAATGTCTAAACCGTTGGCAAAAAAAGTAAGTACATTCCTAAGTGAAAATGCCAAAGTGTCAATATTTTGTGTGGCCACCATTATTTTCCAGCACTGCCCTAACCCCCTTGGGCATGAAGTTCACCAGAGCTTCACAGGTTGCCACTGGAGTCCTCTTCCACTCCTCCATGACGACATTAAAAAGCTGGTGGATGTTAGAGACCTTGCGCTCCTCCAACTTCCGTTTGAGGATGCCCCACAGATGCTCAATAGGGTTTAGGACTAGAGATATGCTTGGCCAGTCCATCACCTTTACCCTCAGCTTCTTTAGCAAGGCAGTGGTCATCTTGGAGTTGTGTTTGGGGTCGTTATCATGTTGGAATACTGCCCTGCGGCCCAGTCTTCGAAAGGAGGGGATCATGCTCTGCTTCAGTATGTCACAGTACAAGGGGCATTCATGGTTCCCTCAATGAACAGTAGCTCTCCAGTGCTGGCAGCACTCATGCAGCTCCAGACACTCCCACCACCATGCTTGACTGTAGGCAAGACTTGTCTTTGTACTCCTCACCTGGTTGTCTCCACATTTTACAATGTTATACAGGCTGCACACTCACTACTTAACATTGTAGAAAAGTGTAATTTCTTCAGTGTTGTCACATGAAAAAATATAATAAAATATTTACAAAAATGTGAGGGGTGTACTCACTTCTGTGAGATACTGTATAAAGATAAACAACTTCTTTGCCCAGCTCTGCTGTGTGGTCACATGTCCTCTCTCTGCTCTCCTTCTCCATCTAAGGAGTACAGTGGGAGTAGCTAGAATTCCCCTCTGATGTATGCAAGCTAGCAGAGGGAGCAGCCATGGGCAAAGAAGGTATTTAGCTTTATCATTTAAAAAATACACACACTATACTTAAAGTGATTGTAAAATGGAAAATTCCTATCAAAATACTTACCGTAATTTTATTTCCTGATGGACTCCATGGCAGCAACGTGTGGGTTAAGTTCCGCCTCTACTACCCCGGCCGTGTTCGGTAACTTGCCTACTTCAGCCATTCGGGAGGGAACTCCTGCTGCCATGGAGTCCATCAGGAAAGGAAAATTACGGTAAGTATTTTGATAGGAATTTTCCATTTTCCTGACAGACTCCATGGCAGCAACGTGTGGGAAATAAGTCGCCATACACACCCGGGTGGGCATAAATGCTGAACAAAAAAGATTTATTTTACACTGTCCACTGACAGCACTTTTAAACCAAAATCAACAGGAGATAAAGACGCTGGTTCAACACAATAATGAGACATAAAAGTATGAATCGTTGACCAGGAAGCTGCTTTGCAGATAACTTCAGGCGCCACATGACGTGAAGCCGCCCAGGAGGTAGAAAGACTTCTCGTGGAATGCGCCGTAACCGCCACGGGGGGAGCCAAGCCCTTCTCTCTGTAAGCCCATTGGATGGCTTGAACCAACCAAGCCGCGATGGTTCTGACAGAAGCCCTAGAGCAGGGGTCTCAAACTGGCGGCCCTCCAGCTGTTGCGGAACTACAAGTCCCATCATGCCTTTGCCTATGAGAGTCATGCTTGTAACTGTCAGCCTTGCAATGCCTCATGGGACTTGTAGTTTTGCAACAGCTGGAGGGCCACCAGTTTGAGACCCCTGCCCTAGAGCCTCTATTTTTCCCATGGAATTTTCTTGTTGCAGGGGGAGGCGAACAGATCGACCTCCGGGGAGAACCCCAACGTTAGAATCCATTTGAATACCTCTTCGTGGAGAGACCACTCGTTGTTGTTTAGGAGTATCCTGGAAAGGAAGTCTGCCTGAACGTTCTGAACCCCTGGAACATATGTCGCTGTTAAATCCTTCAGGTTTTTCTGAGCCCAAGACATAATTGGCTCTACCTCTTGTAATAGGGATAGACTTCGAGTACCCTCTTGCCTCCTTATGTATGCCACTGCTGTGGTATTGTCTAGTCTGAGTAGGACCGAGGTTCCCTGAATGAGATGACGAAATGCCAGCAGAGCCTGGAAGGCTGCTCTCAACTCCAGGATATGTGACACTATTCTTCTGGAGGGAAATTCCCATGTGCCCTGAGCTACTTCCGCCAGACAGTGGGCACCCCAGCCCCTGTTGCTGGCATCCGTTGTTATGGTTACCCATATGATGGGAAGGATGGAATGGCAGTTGGATAGGTTCTCCCTCTGGAGCCACCACAGAAGAGAGTTCCTCATGGACACAGTAATTCGAATCAGCTGGGCCTTGTTGCCCTTCCACTGATGAAGAAAACCCTTCTGAAAATGCCTCATCCTCCATTGGGCCCATCTCACCATCGGAATCGTCGCCACCATAGTGCCGATGATCCTCAGGCACTGGAGGGCATGAAGATGGGGAACATAACGAGCCAGGTGAATCCTGTCTCTGATTGTCGAGATCTTCTCTTCTGGTAACGAAATGGTGCCTTTGACTGTGTTGAACAGGGCTCCTAAAAACACCAGCGACTGAGATGGGTCTAACTGACTCTTCTCCAGGTTCAGAATCCACCCGAATTCCTGTAATGTGGAGATCACCTGACCTCTGTGTGTTATAAATTGATCCTTGTCCTGCGCCAAGAGAAGAAGATCGTCTAGGTAGTGATGTAGACGAATCACCCTGGTTCTCAGGAGAGCTACTACTGCCAACAGCACCTTTGAGAAGACACATTGAGAAGTTGATAGCCCAAAGGGAAGGCATGTAAACTGTAAGTGAAGCTTGCCCACGGAGAAGCTGAGAAATTGTCGAAAGTCTTCTGCGATGGGGACATGAAAATAGGCGTCCTTGAGGTCTATGGACACCATCCAGTCCCCAGGTTGCACAGACTGTTGAATTGTGGAAAGTGTTTCTATTTTGAACCTCTCCTTTCTGATAAAGCGATTTAGATGTGTTAGGTCTATGACAGGCCTCCAGGCCCCACTCTTCTTCTGGACCAAAAAGATGGGGGGATACATTCCCATACCTCGCTGGTTGACTGGAACTGGGCTGACAGCGCCTTGAGCCAACAAAGATTCTACAAATATATTGCTGATATGGTACACAGATGATACGCCCCTTTCTGTGTGCCAAACACTGCGCTTATGGGATGAGCCCCTCCCTCTGAGCAGCTGCTTAAAATTAAAAACTCATGTGATATAAAATAAATGATACACTATATAATCGCCCTCACCAATAGTGTGATCAAATAGCAGCGCTGAAAACCTAAAACATACCCTAATTCAAGAAAATTATATATACAGTGATTGCTCAATGTGATAACTAAAAGTGATAATATTATGTGTCCATAATAAAAAACCAAACAGTGTTTCTAATAAACACTCATCATGCAATCCATTTGTGTATAACAACAAAAAAAATCAAAAAAAAAAATCAATAAAAAAGTCCAAACATAAATGGTGACATAGTGAAGTAATAGTGACAATATCAAAATTATAATCTTCAATGATGATATCTTCCACCACACCGCTGTGAATGTGATTCCACTCCCCTTCAGCGAGCAAACTCACCAGCTTTTTTTGCCTTACACTCTCGTGTTTGGCTTGTAGGCTTTTCCCACACAGTGGGGGTAAAGTGATAACCTCCAATCAATATCCGTATGGTTAACCGCAGTATATAAGCAAATGCTCTCTCCACATGAAAGAAAGGAAAAGCGAACCAATAGTGCAGTAGCGCAACACACTTTAATAAAAGTAACACTCTCCTTCACCATAAAACTCACATTTTCCAATTTTCAATAACGCAAAACAGCACAGCAAAACTCGGTTATCACCAACAGCACTTCAAACGGTAACCTGGACGTATGGTGGTCACGGCGGACCCAGGTGCTCGGTGAACGTGAACACTCTCACCCGTCCCTTGGAGCCCTCCGTAGCCACTTCCCCGCTCACTCGTATGGCGCCGCCTGTCACAGCGTCCTACGTCAAGCTTCCTCGATTGCCGTATAGCCACGCCCCGACATGTTTCGTCACACCGGACATATTCATGGGATTGGCTAGACGGACTGGCAATCTTTCTTATATATCCTCCCCCCGCATGACGCGCAATGTCAATGATACTGCGCTTGCGCGCTCCCTGTGTCCCCGTTCATACCATACGTGAACATTGCTTTTAAACATAATTAAGGGACATCAAAATTCAGAAAATTAGCTTAAAATTACTACAACATTGTAACTAGCAACTACCCCACTCGCTGATTGGTGATCCCACACACCATCCACGAGGGGCGCGTGCCACCCATTCTAACGAATATTAGTGCGTTTTCTATGTGTAGTAGTAGCTGTAAATTGATAATGGAGACATTGCTGTCTTTATAAAAATCTATATATAAAAGTATTTTCCCTTATCATATAAAATTGATAAAAATTCTAATTATAAAATTAGTAAATTCTTGAATGGTTGGAACTCAAAATTTTATACTTGATTATTCAAAATCCAAACTAGACACATACCCCACATGGGTCTTTCCTGTTGTTCCCATGATTTTCATTCTCTATCTTGCAGGTCAACTCCTACATATATACAGATCAAACAGTACACAGACACTTTCATATTCCTATAATTTTCCCTGCTGGTTCATCTCCCAATAGGTGGTTTCTCCGTTGCGTTGGTGTTATAGACATTCCACCTATCACCATTTCTGGGAGTGGGTATCATATAGCTTTGGACCCCCAACCGTCAACTCAAAAGTCATTGATGAAACAGTTGAGGTCCAGTTCTATATTTAAACCCCCGGGAAAGAGACATTTGAACAAGTATATCCATCGCGTTTCACGTTGGGATAAATCCCTTATTCTATTGGAGCCCCTCCACGATGGATACACTATGTCTATTCCACAAAATTGAAGTAGACTCGGGTCTTGGTTGTGCTTCTCCCTAAAATGAAGGGATACGCTATGGTACTTGAAACCATTTTTGATATTGGTCAGGTGTTCAGAGATGCGAATTCTCAATAGCCTTTTCGTGCATCCTACATAATGTAACCCACATGGGCACCACATTAAATACACTACGTATGATGAATTACACGTTATGAATTCTTTAATTTCAAATGTTTCATTCACTTGATTAGTGATGCTCTTCATGTTTCGGTTTCTAATCCTTACTGTTTTGCAGCACACGCATTTATTACATGGGTAGAAACCATTAAGATTTATTTTGATGGATGGCCGGCCTGGTGGGTCGAGGATTTTTTTCACTACCCTATCCCCAAAGTTGGGGGCCCTCCTGTAGATGAATTTAGGGGTTTCAGGTAGCAATTCTCCCAGGTGACGATCCCTTCGGAGAATATACCAGTATTTTTTAAAAATCCTCTCAATATCTCTATATTGATTATGATAATTGGATATAAATCCCCACTGTTGTTTCTCATTAGATTTAGTTCTATCTTTACTTTTCAGCATTTCTTCCCTTGGTAGAATCGCTATCTGCTCTATAACCTCATCTACAGATTTCTCTGCGTAGCCCCTCTGAAGGAACCTCTCCTTTAGCACATTTGCCTGGGAATAATATTTCTCTTGTTCTGTGCAGTTTCGACGGACTCTCATTAATTGTCCCTTCGGAATGTTTTTTATCCATACAGGGTGATGACCACTCCTGATGGACAAAAAACTGTTCCGGTCCGTCGGTTTAAAGTACACACAGGTTGTTAGAGCTTCATCCTTTCTTTGGATCGTAACATCCAAAAAATTGATGCATACATTACTAACTTGAGCCTCCAGTTTAATGTTGTTGTTATTAGTATTAAGATACCTAAGAAACTCCTCAACAGAATCCTTGGGACCCTCCCAGATCAATAGGAGATCGTCTATGAAACGCCTGTAAAATTTAAGTTGGGGGGGAGGTCTACTGAAAATGAACCTATCCTCCCATTCAGCCATGAAGAGGTTGGCGAGGCTAGGGGCAAATTTAGCTCCCATAGCCACGCCAACCCTTTGGGAGAAAAAGTGTCCATTCCACCAAAAATAATTGTGCGACATGCAGAAGTTGAGGGCCTGACCCACAAATCTCTTCTGCATGTCGGGTATGTCCTCCCTCTTGCTCAGAGCCCAATTTAGTGATAAAGACGCGTCCTCATGTGAAATGATCGTATATAATGAGGACACGTCTGCTGTCACCAAAAATGTTTCAATATTTGGGTCCAAGCGTATCTCCCCCAACTCCTATTTCTAGCACTAATAAGGGCCCCGGTACAGGTAAAGGGAAATGCTAAACCAATGAATGGTTCTAAACTGGATCCTAACAAAAAAACCGGTAGTAAGAGGAGTGATGATAAGCATCAACAAGGAGTACTGGGACAGAGCAATCTTTACCCCCCCACACAATATAGAGAGGAACAACAGAGGGATTATTACTACACTCCCAAACAGCCTCAACTAATAAGAGATGAACAGTACCCCAACTCTAATCAGAATGAGTGGAATGGTCCCCATACGGAGATTAGGAACTATGGGGGAGACCAATATAGACAACAGAATTATGGGGGGAATCAACAATACTCACCATTTAAATATGGGGAAGGGAGAAGCCCCATTCCGCTCCACAACAGATATCTACCCTTGGATGGGGATTACCATGTGCCCCAATACCATCAGCAAGGACCACCACCTTTTTTAGGGTGGCGAGGGAGGAGGGGGAGGGGAGGAGGAACACCAAGAGGAATGGGTCACCCAAGGAACAACAGGGAGGGGAGGAAGGAGCCACAGCAATATGCAAACAAGGGAATGGGATCATTCTCAAGAGGCGAAGGGGTTGCCGAGCAGGACGACGGCAACAACCCAAGAAAGAGAATGAGGGACAGGTAAATGTAGGCATTTATAATTTGAGCAAAATAACATTGAATGCTAAAGAGATGAATATTTTGAACTTGGGCCTTAAATGTGCCCCGAAGAAAGTTTTGAATAAGTTCGAAATATTCATTGATACCCATAAATATATCAGAACTCTGAACATTAAAAAATATTTTTTAAGTCACCCAGTAAGTTCTACGATTAAAGCCGGAACGCCTGGATGCAAAGTTGATAGTGGTTTGAAGAACAAATCCATCTTTAATCCCCAGAACTCCAACAACCATTACGTGGAGGTTTTCAAGAACTTAGTCTTGAAGGATCTGGATGCTATTAAAGTTAAAGAGGAAGTTAATCCAAAGTATATCAGGGAGGGCATCAGGTCGCTAGAAAAGTGTAAAGACATCATTGTGCGTCCAGCTGACAAGGGGGGAGGGGTTGTTATTTTAGATAAATTCTTTTATCATGAGCAACTGACAAGTATGCTGAGTGATCGGTCCACGTATGAGAGACTGACTTGTGACCCTACAGTCAAATATAGGGAACAACTCAACTCACTCATTGAATGGGGATATGCCACCAATGCCCTGAACCTTAAAGAAAAAAGGTATCTGGTTCCCAGTGCCTGTAGGATTCCGGTGATATACACACTCCCCAAAATCCACAAGGATGCCAAAATACCTCCAGCCCGCCCGATAGTCAACGGGATAGGATCAGTCACAGCCAGGCTGGGGGAATATCTTGACAGGTTTCTCCAACCTAGTGTGAAAACCACTAGGGCCTACCTGAGAGATACCACGGACTTGTTACAAAAGTTGGGGGAGATACGCTTGGACCCAAATATTGAAACATTTTTGGTGACAGCAGACGTGTCCTCATTATATACGATCATTTCACATGAGGACGCGTCTTTATCACTAAATTGGGCTCTGAGCAAGAGGGAGGACATACCCGACATGCAGAAGAGATTTGTGGGTCAGACCCTCAACTTCTGCATGTCGCACAATTATTTTTGGTGGAATGGACACTTTTTCTCCCAAAGGGTTGGCGTGGCTATGGGAGCTAAATTTGCCCCTAGCCTCGCCAACCTCTTCATGGCTGAATGGGAGGATAGGTTCATTTTCAGTAGACCTCCCCCCCAACTTAAATTTTACAGGAGTTTCATAGACGATCTCCTATTGATCTGGGAGGGTCCCAAGGATTCTGTTGAGGAGTTTCTTAGGTATCTTAATACTAATAACAACAACATTAAACTGGAGGCTCAAGTTAGTAATGTATGCATCAATTTTTTGGATGTTACGATCCAAAGAAAGGATGAAGCTCTAACAACCTGTGTGTACCTTAAACCGACGGACCGGAACAGTTTTTTGTCCATCAGGAGTGGTCATCACCCTGTATGGATAAAAAACATTCCGAAGGGACAATTAATGAGAGTCCGTCGAAACTGCACAGAACAAGATAAATATTATTCCCAGGCAAATGTGCTAAAGGAGAGGTTCCTTCAGAGGGGCTACGCAGAGAAATCTGTAGATGAGGTTATAGAGCAGATAGCGATTCTACCAAGGGAAGAAATGCTGAAAAGTAAAGATAGAACTAAATCTAATGAGAAACAACAGTGGGGATTTATATCCAATTATCATAATCAATATAGAGATATTGAGAGGATTTTTAAAAAATACTGGTATATTCTCCGAAGGGATCGTCACCTGGGAGAATTGCTACCTGAAACCCCTAAATTCATCTACAGGAGGGCCCCCAACTTTGGGGATAGGGTAGTGAAAAAAATCCTCGACCCACCAGGCCGGCCATCCATCAAAATAAATCTTAATGGTTTCTACCCATGTAATAAATGTGTGTGCTGCAAAACAGTAAGGATTAGAAACAGAAACATGAAGAGCATCACTAATCAAGTGAATGAAACATTTGAAATTAAAGAATTCATAACGTGTAATTCATCATACGTAGTGTATTTAATGTGGTGCCCATGTGGGTTACATTATGTAGGACACACGAAAAGGCTATTGAGAATTCGCATCTCTGAACACCTGACCAATATCAAAAATGGTTTCAAGTACCATAGCGTATCCCTTCATTTTAGGGAGAAGCACAACCAAGACCTGAGTCTACTTCAATTTTGTGGAATAGACATAGTGTATCCATCGTGGAGGGGCTCCAATAGAATAAGGGATTTATCCCAATGTGAAACGCGATGGATATACTTGTTCAAATGTCTCTTTCCCGGGGGTTTAAATATAGAACTGGACCTCAACTGTTTCATCAACAACTTTTGAGTTGACGGTTGGGGGTCCAAAGCTATATGATACCCACTCCCAGAAATGGTGATAGGTGGAATGTCTATAACACCAACGCAACGGAGAAACCACCTATTGGGAGATGAACCAGCAGGGAAAATTATAGGAATATGAAAGTGTCTGTGTACTGTTTGATCTGTATATATGTAGGAGTTGACCTGCAAGATAGAGAATGAAAATCATGGGAACAACAGGAAAGACCCATGTGGGGTATGTGTCTAGTTTGGATTTTGAATAATCAAGTATAAAATTTTGAGTTCCAACCATTCAAGAATTTACTAATTTTATAATTAGAATTTTTATCAATTTTATATGATAAGGGAAAATACTTTTATATATAGATTTTTATAAAGACAGCAATGTCTCCATTATCAATTTACAGCTACTACTACACATAGAAAACGCACTAATATTCGTTAGAATGGGTGGCACGCGCCCCTCGTGGATGGTGTGTGGGATCACCAATCAGTGAGTGGGGTAGTTGCTAGTTACAATGTTGTAGTAATTTTAAGCTAATTTTCTGAATTTCGATGTCCCTTAATTATGTTTAAAAGCAATGTTCACGTATGGTATGAACGGGGACACAGGGAGCGCGCAAGCGCAGTATCATTGACATTGCGCGTCATGCGGGGGGAGGATATATAAGAAAGATTGCCAGTCCTTCTAGCCAATCCCATGAATAAGTCCGGTGTGACGAAACATGTCGGGGCGTGGCTATACGGCAATCGAGGAAGCTTGACGTAGGACGCTGTGACAGGCGGCGCCATACGAGTGAGCGGGGAAGTGGCTACGGAGGGCTCCAAGGGACGGGTGAGAGTGTTCACGTTCACCGAGCACCTGGGTCCGCCGTGACCACCATACGTCCAGGTTACCGTTTGAAGTGCTGTTGGTGATAACCAAGTTTTGCTGTGCTGTTTTGCGTTATTGAAAATTGGAAAATGTGAGTTTTATGGTGAAGGAGAGTGTTACTTTTATTAAAGTGTGTTGCGTTACTGCACTATTGGTTCGCTTTTCCTTTCTTTCATGTGGAGAGAGCATTTGCTTATATACTGCGGTTAACCATACGGATATTGATTGGAGGTTATCACTTTACCCCCACTGTGTGGGAAAAGCCTACAAGCCAAACACGAGAGTGTAAGGCAAAAAAAGCTGGTGAGTTTGCTCGCTGAAGGGGAGTGGAATCACATTCACAGCGGTGTGGTGGAAGATATCATCATTGAAGATTATAATTTTGATATTGTCACTATTACTTCACTATGTCACCATTTATGTTTGGACTTTTTTATTGATTTTTTTTTTATTTTTTTTGTTGTTATACACAAATGGATTGCATGATGAGTGTTTATTAGAAACACTGTTTGGTTTTTTATTATGGACACATAATATTATCACTTTTAGTTATCACATTGAGCAATCACTGTATATATAATTTTCTTGAATTAGGGTATGTTTTAGGTTTTCAGCGCTGCTATTTGATCACACTATTGGTGAGGGCGATTATATAGTGTATCATTTATTTTATATCACAAAAGATTCTACAAAGGCTAAAAGTATTGTCCTTTTTTCTTCTGATGCCGGAAGAGAAGTGGGAACCCACCTGAGTCTGGGGGCGCCAATGAAGGTCCAAGCATGACCAGAGGAGACCGTCTTGATGGTCCAAAAGTCGTGAATCGACTCACTACCTGCAGCCTTCTTAAAGGATGATTGCCTTGACTTCCAGGACCTGGAGAATTCCCGGCCTGGTTTGTAAGTATGAGCCTCTCTGGTTCGGTCTTGATATTGCCTCTTCGGGAAGGATCTTCTTTGGCCTTGCAGACACCTATCTTGAGGTAGGAACCCCGACTTCCCGCCAGTAGCCCGCGTAATGGCCTCGTCTAATTTGTTGCCGAAAAGAGAAGATAGCCATAGGGAATTCGGCACCATACCTGTTTAGAGGCTGGGTCAGCCAGCCAGGGACAGAGCCAAAGAGCCCACTTGGCGGTGACCGACGAAAGCATTACTCGAGCTGCAAGGCGAATGATATCAATCGAGGCCTCCTCCAGAAAGGCTGATGCTAGCCTTAACTCCTGAATAGGTGAGCTCTTCGCTGTGTCATCCGAGATATTCCTTAGCGTATCATGAACATTATCCATCCACACTTCCACACTTCCATAGCTTTTGACAGAGCTGCCAAAGCAAAGGCCGGCTTGCAAGCCATGCCTGCTGTAAGGTACACTCTCCTCAGAACAGCATCAATCCGTCTGTCCAAGACGGGGAGTGTCACATGTTTAACCAGCCTCATCACGGCTGCATCCACCAATGGAGCTGATTCCAAATGCTTCACTTCTTCCTCCTTGAAGGGATAGAGCTTTGAAATTTTAGTAAGCATGGAGTTTTTCTTCTTCACCTTGCTCCATTCATCTGTGATGATCTAGCCCAATTCAGTAAAGAATGGAAAGTTAACCCGTTCCTTCTTTAGCTGTTTGAAGAATTTCCTCTGTTTGGGAGGATTAGCCACCGGATCCTCCCAATTTAAGGTTTCTCTAATGGCCTTGACCAAGGGAGGCAGCAGAGCGAAGTCAAATCCCACACAGGGATTATCTTCATCTGAGTCACTGTCAGAGATGGCAACTGAAGGGTGGCTAGGTAAAGAGGACTCCCAGGTGTCCTGCAATTGAGTTTCCCTCACTGGGGAACATGACGGCTCTGCCTGAGGGGCGTCAGACCGGACTGCTTCAATACCTTTAAGTGATTCTTTAACAACCTTTTCAACTAGGATTTTAAGTTGCTGGTCCGTATCTCCTCTTTCCTTGGATGCCTTGGCGAAGCAGGGATCGCACAGCAATTTTCCCGCATGTACTTGAATTCTGCAGACACTGGATGAGTGACTGGAGTGAGCCACTGAAGAGTGTGAGCGTTCCTCGCTACGGTGTCCTGTTTTTGAGGAGGAACCGTAATGTTTAGATTTGCAAGAGGATTGCGGGGGATAAGATTTAGAAGAATCACTTCCTTTGTGCGAGCTGTGACGCTGTTCTGACCTAGAAGGGCTAAAGCAAAAGACAGAGAATCACAGAAACAGAATAGTTAGAGAAACAAACACCTGCGGAATTACCCCCCATCCGACCAATGGACCCTCAGGGATGGAACCCGTCCCGGTACCTTTTGAGAGGAGGCTGGCCACAGGCAGGCGGTGGGGAATCCAAATTGCCGGTAATATCCATCCAGGCTGCAAGGGTATGAAAAATTTTAGTATTGCAGCCAGGGGGCCGCTGCCCTCCTGTATATAAAGCTACTTACCAGTAGCTAACTCACTGGGGCACTGGGAAGACACTATAATAGCCTGCAGGCATTCCCAGAGCTTGCAGGCTATTTGCCCTGTTTAAATAGGGCGCCCCCGGTGACGACACCGCCCGTGCCGAGCGCACGCCAGTGCGCATGCGCGATTAGCGGCAATTTGCCGCTATTGCGCATGCGCGAAACCAAGCCTCGGTTTCGTGCCGTACTCACGCATGCGCAGTACGCCCAATCTCGGAAACTAAAGTAAAACGGTGGCTGGAACGCAGGAAGCACCAGCCGCCATGCCAGTACATAAGACAGGTATTAAAAGAAAATGGAAAGGAAAGGACAAACAGAAAAAGAAAAAACAAGCATTTGACAAAAACTGCTGCCATGATCAAATAGGAACATCTCATCACTCCCAACACGATCATCAAGGCCGAAGGTAAGTACAGGACTTCCCAGGGGCAATAAGGGGTCACCTGCTAATAGCTGGCTATCCGACCCATGCGCGGCCTTGCCTGCCAGTGGCCAGGGAACCGGCTTCTTCCAGCGCCTCTTCCAACGCCCCACTCCATACCCTGCTAATAGCTAGGGCTTAGCGGAGTAATGCAACTATCCCATCCAAAGTCGCAGCTCGGCCAACCTTGATCGTGGGGATGAAACATCTTTAGGTAGAAAGACCACCACTAGGTCTTGTGGAGGAGGATAAAAAAAGAACACGGCCGGGGGCAAAGATTTATGGGAGTAGTGTCCTATAGGGTAGTAGAGGCGGGACTTAACTCACACGTTGCTGCCATGGAGTCTGTCAGGAAAGTCTCATTTTTTTTCTATTAAAATAAAAACATGCCCTTACCTGCTCTGTGCAGTGGATTTGCAGTGGATTTGCACAGGGCAGCCCTGATCCTCCTTTTCTTAGGTCCCTGGCTGGAGCTCCTGGCCTGGCCTCTCCCTCCTGTTGAGTGCCCCCACAGCAAGCAGCTTGCTATGGGGCACCCGAGCCGAGCTACAGCTCAGTGTATCCATGCAGACAAGAAGCTGTGGTTCGGCCCCACCCCCTCTCTTTCCTGATTGGCTAACTGAGCTTGATTGACAGCAATGGGAGCCAATGGACGGCTGAGACATTCATGGACATCGCTGGATAGAGATGGGGCTCAGGTAAGTATTAAGGGGGCTGAGGGGAGCTGCTGCACACAGAAGGCTGTTTATCTTAATGCATAGAATGCATTACAATAAAAAACATTTTCCCTTTACAACCCCTTAAAGTGGTTGTAAAACCCTACAGACCTACCTAGATTAAGGCCTACCTGTAGGTTCAAGAAATATCTCCTTAACCTACACGGTTAAGGAGATACTTTCCTAAAAAGGGGCACTGATGTCTACAGCGCATGCACACCGTAGACAACGGCGCAAGCGCACTGAGCATGCCATTAGTGAAGGCTAACATGCCATCACTAACGGCTCCCGCGCGAATGCGCCAGAGTGATGTCATCGCTGCTCCGGCCACTCACAGCGCCGGAGCAGCGATACCCGGAAGGAAGATGGATGCTTCGTGGAAGAGGGGACAGCGGTGACATCGCTGGCTCCTGTGTCAGGTAAGTGACACATAATGGGCTACTATGTGATGCATAGTAGCCCATTATGCTTTACCTTTGCAGGGAAACAAAGAAGAAGTAAACCCATCACGGTTTACTTCCTCTTTAAATATTATGTTCCTAAAACAGAGAGGATAAAAGTATATAATATATATTACTTTACACTACACCAAAGGGGCTGAGCAGCTGCAACAAAATACCCAAACAAGGCAGAAGGAAGGGTCGGGGAGGCGATTGGCTTCACAGTTCACACGCAGACTACCTAAATTACAGGGAGAGAGGGGGAGATGCAGAGATGTTGAATACACAGCAGAATGACAGAGGCACGTAATCTGACCACGCTATCAGGGATCAGCAGCCATGATAAGCATGATCAGTACACACAGGGGAAGACAGGAATGGGAAGGATCAACCAGGTATTGTAGAACATAGAAAGAGACAATTGACATGGCAAATACACTGTGCTATATCTCATGTCTTACAGGGACAGAAGCAAGTTATTTTTTGTTTAAGATTACAATCACTTTAACTATTATTATGATGATATATGTATACTGTATGTTGTGATGTATTTTGTATGAATACGAATAAAAAGCATTGAATTTAAAAAAACTATCCCCGAAAATTATTATAATCACTTTAATGCGTTTTTTAACTACATATTTCCTTGAAACCGTTTTAAAAATTTGTTGGTGAATGCTATCAGATCTAGGTGATATCTCTACACTGAATATTATTTTTGTATCTAATATATTTAGGTAAGTGATAAAATGGGGAATCAGTCTCCAGTCTATCTTTACTACCTTTACAGAATCAGTTTTATGTCTATTGCTCTTCCAGCTGAAGAAAAGCACTTTAGAGTAGTTGGAAGTTTGTCGGTTTAAGGGAATTTTTTCTATTAATACATTCATAACTCCACCAGTATCTGTCAGCTATATTACAGTGAGACTTCATGTAATGTTCTGAAACACTCAAGCAATTGCAGAGCTTCATCTTCATTTGGTATTCAAGTAACATAAAGGTTATTTGTTAAAAGCAAAAGGTTTTTTTATTTAACAATAATTGGTATAAACATATTTTCTTTGGAAAACAAACATTTTAATAATAATTGTTGTCTGTCATGTCACAAATATCCACCCAGCCTTTTTTCTACTAGATGAACAAGAATCATCTTCAGATCTATGAAGCCGACTAGGCACCATAATTTTAATAATGTTAGATGTGTTATTAGTTCCTGACCAGGGATGGGCGAACGGTTCTGGCATGGACTGGGGGGGGACCCCACGCCAATTTTTTCTTTATTTTTAACGGGAACTTTTTTAATTGTTCAGCTGTCAGAGGGGAAACCCATTAACAGCTGATGACTCATCAGTGGTTAAGGATGCTTCCCGGCCCCGCTCCTTAACAACCAGCGTACATTGCACCCTGATTGGGCAAAGCTCAGTGCATTGCAGGGTGTTCATCAGGGTGAATACCCTGCAATTTCGGTTGTTCGGCGAACGGCCGAACAGGCAAATGTGTGGCCCTTAACTGAACGGAACAACCAAATTTGTAGGGTGTTTGCCCCATAGTGGTATCTTAACAAGCTAATAAAGTTCCTTCACAAGTTAGAACTCCCAAATTCACCAGAGGCATTGTTCTGTTCCACTGAGGGGAAACAGCAAAACATCTATAGCCAGGTAGTGTATGAGTATTTGCGAGTGCCCCAGAAGTTCTGGAACCTCAAGGAGCAAAGTGGTTCCACAGTAGTAGGATTCAACTGGGTTTACAAGTAGCTAAACCTGGGACGCCATAGCTATATGGACCGGGTCAAGTCGGTTTGGCCCAATGAAGACTACCTGGAGGTCTACCAGATTGGGAGAAAACATCCCAAAACGGATGAGTGGGTCAACCTCCTAGACCCTGTTTATTATATTTGAAACTTTACTAGACTTTTATTAGCTGTGCTTTTACTTCCATGATTGCTGGCTATATGAATATGCTACTGTGTATTTCACGTATAGCAAGTTTGTTTTATTGCCTATGCTGCTATTTTCCATTATGTACACAGTATTTTTACACTGTTTGGTTTTTGTGTAAATATATATGTGATAGTATAAGGATTTTCTATACATAAGGGGGGTAGAGTGTAGGCAGGTGCATATAAATTGTTCTACCTCACTATGTGATGTACTATTTTCTTTGTAACATGTATGTTTACAATTGTTTTGCACTGTATGTCATAACTGTAATGGGTTATAATGGCCCTTGGCCAGGGAAGGGCTAAGTAGGCTGCCAGCCTACTCCCTGTTGTTTATAAAAATCACCCCTTTGTGGTGGCTTCTACATATCAGGGGGAGGCAGGCCTCGTGCTCTCTATTCTGTGGTCAGTTCATGTATGGGAAGGGAAAAGGGGACCTTCCCTAATATACACATTTTCCCCATTCAGTAAAATGTCAAGCAATCTGATTGGTCAGTTTTAGTAGACCCTTTGATCTTCTGGGTGACAGGTAATGCCTCTTGGTCTTGGACAGCTGCAATCCTAAATTTCTTATCAAAGTTTTCCGGCTATTTCCTAAATTGCATTCTTTTACTATCAACTAGATAAACAAGTTACCCATTGAAGAATGCTATTTACCATAAACAAGTACAGTATATACTCGAGTATAAGCCGAGTTTTTCAGCACATTTTTTGTGCTGAAAATGCCCCCCTCGGCCCCCCTCGGCTTATACTCGAGCCTGTGTCCATCTGCAGACTCGTGCTCCTGATCTCACGGCGCTGTGATGTCAGTCTATTCGATGTCCGTGCAGTGTTACAAAGCCCCACCTCCTTCTGATAGGCGGAACACTGACTCACTGCTGGGAAACTGAGTCAGTGTTCCATCACGGAGGCGGAGCTTTGGTACACTGCATGGCCGCCAACTAGACTGACTGCATGTCACAGCGCCGGGAAATCGTAAGGCTGCAGATGTACACAGAGCCGGAGATCAGGTAGGGAGATTGGGCACAGTGAGGCAAGGGCACAGTGAGGCATGGGCACAGTGACAGTGAGGTATGGGTACAGTGAGGCATGGGCACAGTGACAGTGATTCATGGGCACAGTGAGGCATGGGCACAGTGAGGCATGGGCTCAGTGACAGTGAGGCATGGGCACAGTAAGGCATGGACACAGTGAGGCATGGACACAGTGAGGCATGGGCACAGTGAGGCATGGGCACAGTGACCTATGGGCACAGTGAGGCATGGACACAGTGAGGCATGCACATGGACAGAGTGAGGCATGCAGATGGACACCCTAGGCTTATACTCGAGTCAATAAGTATTCCCAGTTTTTTGTGGTAAAATTAGGTGCCTCGGCTTATATTCAGGTCGGCTTATACTCGAGTATATATGGTATGTCAATAATACTTACGACCCCTTTTTGATACTTCTTGTATTTTTTATGGCTAAATCGCATTCTTACACAAAGACATAAACATTTAACTCATCCCCCTTGATCTTTATCATTCCTTTCAATTCTGACCAGACCATCTACATTTTTACAATCCTGTGCAAATTTGCAAATCACCTCTTTTGAAATGTTTAATTAGATTGTCCCTAAAGAGCCAAGGTAAGAAATCTGCCTCTTGCATAAAATTAACATATTTAAGAGTCATTACTCTTTCTTATGATATGTAAAAAATAGCTGGTCTGTGTCAGCCCCTAACATATGTCCTGTACAAGTATGTGTATATATACCTGTATACTGTGTGCAGGGCTCAAAATTTCAAGTCCTGAGCTAATAGCCAGGCCTTAAGAGTAACGCATCACCTGTTGCCCCACCCAAACCCTACCCTGCTCAGTCCCTAAACACGCCCTTGTAAATGATCTCATGAAATAACACTGTTAAATGTTTTATTCAAAATTAAGTTACAAAAATAAATATTAACAACAACAACAACTTTACCAATATTAACATACAACAATGTAAACATAAAAGGAAAATAAGTGCTTTCCCTAAGTGAAAGTGTGGTACTAAAGCAAATAAAGCAGGGCTTCCTTTCATGGCAAACAATATGGCATAACAATTGAAGCCAATTTCAGAGATTTGCTATGGTAGGCATTGTACAGAAGGAGCAAGCCCCGTGTAACGTCCCCTTTCTGATGAAAAATACCACTTATCAATGGCTGTGTTTGCATTGTATCCCATAAGTGGTGGTCCATTAACAGCAATCATCAAAAGCTCATCCAAAGTCTCTAATTTTCGGGCCTCAGCAATGTAGATAAAACACATTGAAAAAAATGGCATGGGTTCCCCCCCAGTCCATTACCAGGCCCTTTGGGTCTGGTATGAATATTAAGGGGAACCCCAGACCAAAAATTTTAAAAAAAATTACGTGGGGGTCCCCCCAAAATCCATATCAGGCCCTTCAGGTCTGGTATGGATATTAAGGGGAACCCTGCACCAAATAAAAAAAGTACGGCAGTGGACATGGTCAGTAGAGCAGTGGATGTGGACAGTAGGGCAGTGGACGGGGTAGTTTTTAATTTTTGTTATTTTATTTTTTTATTATTTTTTTACCATTATTTTTTTATTTTACATTTTTTTAGAGGTTTTTTTTACAATTTTTGATGGTAGTTGGTGGCAGTGGAGGGCAGTATAATGGGGTGGAGGGCAGTATGGGAGGGGGTGTCAGTGGAGGGCAGTATGATGGGAGGGGTGACAGTGGAAGGCAGTATGATGGGAGGGGAGGCAGTGGAGGGCAGTATGATGGGAGGGGAGGTAGTGGAGGGCAGTATGATGGGAGGGGTTGCAGTGAAGGGCAGTATGATGGGAGAAGGTGGTAGTGGAGGGCAGTTTAATGGGAGGGGGGTTAGTGGAGGGCAGTATGATAGGAGGGGGTGGTAGTGGAGGGCAGTATAAAGGGAGGGGGGTTAGTGAAGGGCAGTATGATGGGAGGGGTGGTAGTGGAGGGCAGTATGATGGGAGGGGGGCAGTATGATGGGAGGGAGGGCAATATGATGGGAGGGAGGGCAGTGTGATGGGAGGGGTGGTAGTGGAGGGCAGTATAGTTGGAGGAGCAGTGGAGGGCAGTAAAATTGAGAGGGGCACAGTATGGGGGACTGTACAGTATGACTGGAGAGGGGCAGTGTTTTGTCCCGGAATGAAGGTGCCCAGGACGCGGGACAGACCTCCCACAGCGGGACTTTCACAGGCAATCCGGGATGGTTGGGAGGTATGCATGTAGTCAAATCCAATAGAAGATCTACTGTAGCTCAAATTGCTAAAAAAGTTAATGCTGGTTCCAATAGAAAGGTGTCAGAAGACACAATATGTCACAGTTTGTTGCATATGGGACTGTATAGCCACAGACCAGTCAGGTTTCCCACGCTGACCTGTGTCCACAGCCAAAAGTACCTACAATGAGCACAAAAGCATCATAACTGGACTACAGAGCAATGGAAGGAGGTGGCCTAATTTTTTTATTTGCTATTTTTTTTTTATTTTTTTTTTTATTTTTTTAGAATCCATCTATCCAAAATCAGTTAAACAGTTTACAAGTAAAGTTCATACCATACAATACTCATACATTACAAAGGACCTTAGAGTATGTAGCTAAAGATCAAGAGGTATCTTTTGCATAGAAAGCATTTCTGTTTAGAAGCCATAAAATAACACTGATAGAAAAAAAGACACTAATGGTTTTCATGCATCAGGTTTGATAAAGACCAAACATGTAAACGTGAAGCCACACAACAATCTCCACAGGTCTAAAAACAAACTATATTTTCCCAACTACAGTATACCTGTTAACAAACATTGTATATCTAATGTGTGTATGTATATAGATATATATAGATCTATATAAAGATCTATATAGATATATAGATCTATATATATCTATATACACAGTATCTCACAAAAGTGAGTACACCCCTCATATTTTTGTAAATATTTTATTCTATCTTTTCATGTGACAACACTGAAGAAATTGCACGTTGCTACAATGTAAAGTAGTAAGTGTACAGCTTGTATAACAGTGTAAGTGTCCCCTCAAAATAACTCAACACACAGCCATTCATGTCTAAACCACTGGCAACAAAAATGAGTACACCCCTAAGTGAAAATGTCCAAATTGGGCCCAAAGTGTCAATATTTTGTGTAGCCACCATTATTTTCCAGCACTGCCTTAACCCGCTTGGGCATGGAGTTCACCAGAGCTTCACTCCTCCATGACAACATCACAGATGCTGGTGGATGTTAGAGACCTTGCGCTCCTCCACCTTTCATTTGAGGATTCCCCACAGATGCTCAATAGGACTTAGGTCTAGAGACATGCTTGGCCAATCCATCACTTTTTCCCTCAGCTTCTTTAGCAAGGCAGTGGTCGTCTTGGAGATGTGTCTGGGGTCAGTATCATATTGGAATACTGCCCTGCGGCTCAGTCTCCAGAGGTAGAGGATCATGCTCTGCTTCAGTATGTCACAGTACAAGCTGGCATTCCTGGGTTCCTCAATAAACTGTAGCTCCCCATTGCCGGCAGCACTCATGCAACCCAAGACCATGACACTCCCACAACCATGCTTGACTGTAGGCAAGACACACTTGTCTTTATATTCCTCACCTGGTTGCCGCCACACACACTTGACACCATCTGAACCAAATAGGTTTATCTTGGTCTCATCAGACCACAGGACATGGTTCCAGTAATCTATGTCCTTAGTCTGCTTGTCTTTAGCAAACTGTTTGAGGGCTTTCTTATGCATCATCTTTAGAAGAGGCCTCCTTCTGGGATAACAGTCATGCAGACCAATTTGATGCAGTGTGCAACGTATGATCTGAGCACTGACAGGCTGACTCCCCACCCCTTCCACCTCTGCAGCAATGCTGGCAGTACTCATACGTCTATTTCCCAAAGACAACCTCTGGATATGATGCTGAGCATGTGCACTCAACTTCTTTGGTTGACCATGGCGAGGCCTGTTCTGAGTGGAACCTGTCCTGTTAAACCGCTGTATGGTCTTGGCCACCATGCTGCAGCTCAGTTTCAGGGTCTTGGCAATCTTCTTATAGCCTAGGCCATCTTTATGTAGAGTAACAATTCTTTTTTTCAGATCCTCAAAGTGTTCTTTGCTATAAGGTACCATGTTGAACTAGTGACTATTATGAGAGAGTGAGAGCGATAACACAAAATTTAACACACCAGCTCCCCATTCACACCTGAGACTTTGTAATACTAACGAGTCACATGAAACCGGGGAGGGAAAATGGCTAATTGGGCCCAATTTGTTAATTTTCACTTAGGGGTTTACTCACTTTTGTTGCCAGCGGTTTAGACATTAATGGCTGTGCGTGGAGTTATTTTGAAAGGACAGCAAATTTACAGTTATACAAGCTGTACACTCACTATTTTACATTGTAGCAAAGTGTCATTTCTTCAGTGCTGTTACATGAAAAGATATAATACAATATTTACAAAAATGTGAGGGGTGTAGTCACTTTTGTAAGATACTGTATATATATCTATATATATATAGATATATATCTAAATATATATATATATATATATATATATATATATATATATATATAGATATATATCTATAGATATATAGATATATATACACATAGTGGGGACGGAAAGTATTCAGACCCCCTTAAATTTTTCACTCTTTTTTATATTGCAGTCATTTGCTAAAATCATTTAAGTTCATTTTTTTCATTAATGTACACACAGCACCCCATATTGACAGAAAAACACAGATTAGTTGACATTTTTGCAGATTTATTAAAAAAGAAAAACTGAAATATCACATGGTCCTAAGTATTCAGACCCTTTGCTCAGTATTTAGTAGAAGCACCTTTTTGATCTAATACAGCCATGAGTCTTTTTGGGAAAGATGCAATAAGTTTTTCACACCTGGATTTGCAGATCCTCTCCAGTTCTGTCAGGTTGGATGGTAAACGTTGGTGGACAGCGGTTCCAGCGTCAATCCTTCCGGGTTTTTTTTTTTTTTTCTTGTGGGCGGTGTGGGTGGGGGGTTTGCACCTGCACATGATTATCCCATTTGCCTGAATTTGGATATAAAGGGAGACTGGAGGCCTGACAATCAGATCATGATCTCCTGCAGGCCAGGATGAATGCTACTGCTGCCAGGTTCTTTCTACACTAGAGCCCTATTTTTGCATGATCGCCACCAAGCTTATCACATTGAACTTTTCAACAAGTCCAGCATTACCTCCAGCCTACACGATTTATACAACTGATAAGGTAAAACTTCTTGTTATTTCACTTTTATTCCACACAGCACTTTCCACCACCCTACATACACATTTTCACATTTTGATTGGCTTTTCACCTAATTTTAGACTTTTTTTACTTTTTAGTTTACTTTTCATTTTTGTTTTCACACAGTAGGCACCAAGCAAGCACCATGTCATGTTACCACATCATGCACCACCTCATTCACACTATCCTCCACCACATAATGCACTCCTCTCCATTTAGGCCATCGTTGTTGGGTTTTTTTTTTTTTTTGTTTTTGTTTTTTTTTTGTTTTTTTTTTACACACACACCCTTCCCCCTCTTTTTCACCCATTTCATCCTTCTTATTTACGTATCCATTATAATAGACCTACCATACCACTGCATTGTTGGATCACACGATCATTAAATTTTGTCGATTACATTTATGGGATGGAATTAACATCTCAATATATTTACATAGTAAAAATCCTATCCAACGCCAGTCTCCACATAGACAAATTGGAAACACTCAGTACATTACCAAGTTAATTATTAAACTTCCTCTAACTAATACATGGCTATTCTTGGGTTTCTGTTGCAGGTGTGGGCTCCTCCCCCTCATCTCCCCTCCCCCCCCCCTCCCGGGGGGTGCGCTAAGTGTGGCTCCTTGTAAGCCCCCTGAGGCTGGCTCTCCTGGGAGAGTGAGGGTGGCCCCCCGAGCCCTCCGGTGTTTCCATTGGCCCTCAGCACATATCCTGGACTAGAGAACACCCATTCCACCACTTAGCGGTAAAGACTCATTATCTTGGTTTAATCCAAGTGATGCACAATAACATATATATTTATCTATTTGAATTTAATTTATGTAATTCTTTTTTAGATCCAACTGTCCCCCTGAAGAGACCATATACAGGTCGAAACGCGTCGGGGCTTGCTATTTATGTAACATTATGTAACCTAACTATGTGTATTAATATGTGTTTGTTACTGCACTGGGGAATAAGATGTGTGTTACTGTACCAGATGATTCTATATACTGTACTTCAAACCATGATATTGGATAAAACTTTTTATACATCCATTAAGAACTTCCTTTCATTATGTGCATTGCTGTTTTAAAGCCCCATGGGGAAAATAATTTTTCTTTAATCTAATTTCGGGGTGTGCAGCCTTTCTTGTCTCTTTTTATATGTGTCTTCCTTTTTTCACGTTGGTGGACAGCCATTTTTAGGTTTCTCCAGAGATGCTCAATTGGGTTTAAGTCAGGGCTCTGGCTGAGCCATTCAAGAACAGTCACAGAGTTGTTGTGAAGCCACTCCTTCGTTATTTTAGCTGTGTGCTTAGGGTCATTGTCTTGTTGAAAAGTAAACCTTCGGCCCAGTCTGAGGTCCTGAGCACTCTAGAGAAGGTTTTCGTCCAGGATATCCCTGTACTTGGCAGCTTTCATCTTTCCCTTGATTGCAAACAGTCGTCCTGTCCCTGCAGCTGAAAAACACCCCCAGAGCATGATGCTGCCACCACCATGCTTCACTGTTGGGACTGTATTGGACAGGTGATGAGCAGTGCCTGGTTTTCTCCACACATACCGCTTAGAATTAAGGCCAAAAATTTCTATCTTGGTCTCATCAGACCAGAGAATCTTATTTCTCACCATCTTGGAGTCCTTTAAGTGTTTTTTAGCAAACTCCATCGCCACAGTGATCTTTGGGTTCTTCTTTACCTCTCTCACCAAGGCTCTTCTCCCCCGATAGCTCAGTTTGGCCGGACAGCCAGCTCTAGGAAGGGTTCTGGTCATCCCAAACGTCTTCAATTTAGGGATTATGGAGGCCACTGTGCTCTTAGGAACCTTAAGTGCAGCAAATTTTTTTTTGTAACCTTGGCCAGATCTGTGCATTGCCACAATTATGTCTCTGAGCTCTTCAGGCAGTTCCTTTGACCTCATGATTCTCATTTGCTCTGACATGCACTGTGAGCTGTAAAGTCTTATATAGACAGGTGTGTGGCTTTCCTAATCAAGTCCAATTAGTATAATTAAACACAGCTGGACTCAAATGAAGGTGTAGAACCATTTCAAGGATGATCAGAAGAAATGGACAGCACCTGAGTTAAATATATGAGTGTCACAGCAAAGGGTCTGAATACTTAGGACCATGTGATATTTCAGTTTTTCTTTTTTAATAAATCTGCAAAAATGTCAACAATTCTTTGTTTTTCTGTCAATATGGGGTGCTGTGTGGGGGTCTGAATACTTTTTTATTTTAGAACACAAATAGTTTTAAACAAGATTACGCTACGTCTGATATGACATGTCGTATGATTTTAGGTGGAGATGGTTGTCATATAATGTATAGAGATAGGATCATATTTTGGGAGACTTTATACTGAAAACTAAAAAAATTTTATGGTTTTACACAAACTTTTTTTTTTTAAAACAGAGGCGAAAAACTTACATATTTTGTCTCTCGTCCAGCTGATCTTTGTGGAGACCTCAGTATCTGAGCAGATAAACAAAGCAAAATATCAAATGTTAGAAACACATAGTGCATATGAAAAGATAAGCATAGGCAGCACACCAGTGTCTTTAAAAAAACATTATTCAGACTTCTTTCTTAATTTAAAGTGGAACTGAAGTGAAGATTTTTTAATATTTTAGTGAATTATTAGCACATGAATTATTAGCACCTCTGGCCAAAATATTTTTTTTACTTTGACCAATACAGGAGCTGCTTGGTTCTGAAATATTTTCGCAGGCTGCAGTTGACTTAATCAAGAAATGGGATGGTGGTGCAATAGATTAACTGTCACTATACTCTTCGACAGTCCTCAGCAGCTTCCCTTCATAGCACTTCTGTAACAGACATTCTCATTACAGCAGTTTTCGGCCCAAGCAGGCTCTCTTTATATATTCAGCCACTTTCTAGGGTAAGGGCCCTGCTGCAAACTTCTTTGCTTTGCTATATTGGGTACCTGAAGTGAATGGAGAGTTTTAGAGGAAGAGGCTTGGATCTAAAATGGAAGCAGCCCCTTGACCCAAATATCGAGGTTCAGGGTGATAACAGAAAAAAGTGTGTCAAGCAGTGATGACAAGTACGCTCCTCTGAGCTGCATTTTGCTAGCTTGAATGAGCTTCTGAGCTGCTGTTCTTTGCTGGATCTTAGCAATAGAGGGGCATTGCAGAATCACCTTTTGTTGGGACTAGGACATGCCAAATAGTATATTGAGTCTATATACAAAAACTGACCATGATTGTTGTTTATATAAAATTATGTTTTTAGAAAGCTATTTTTTTTATAACATCCTTTGTAGTCAATATATAGTACTGCTTTTAGCATCCCAGAACAATGCAAAACAAGAAATCCTAAAATAAATACAAGTTTTGGAACTACCTTTATCTTCAGCTTTTCACTGATGCACATGATACCATTAAACATAACAGGTGAGTATAACATGTTTATTATTTTATTTAAAAATGCCTTTAAATAGCTTTAGCCCTTCCCCATTCTAATCAAAAAATTATTTTGGTTGCATTTTAATGTTCTTGATATAGCAACCCAAGTGTGGAGTGCCATTGTATTATAACATTTTTTATTTTGCACTGTTTTAACATGTCACAAATATGGCTTTGGATTTCAGGACTTTCAGTCTTTAAAGATTGAAATTTGTATATATTTAAAAAAATTCCCTACTCACAGGTATGTACCACTGTCTTACTGCATACTAGTTACTAGGCTTATGATACATAGCATTTTTTTACATGTCTAACTGACACTAAAACTTTTTATTGTTGTCTTTGCCCTGTTAGGGAGATTCACTCCCTCTAATTGTCCTGATCACTTATCGATCCAAGAATGAAAGCATGGCAGCCATCAGAAATTTTGGGGCCCCTTATACAGCTTTAGGCCTGGGCCCCCCAGGCCTGACCACCGACATTCCCCAGGGCCCGCCCACTGGCTGCATCACCAAATCCACCCCCTAGCCTTCAGTGTACCCACTTTTATTTTAAAACTCTTACAATTTAATATGTGAAAATGAAAAGTGTATTCTAAGTCATCTGTGTTTTTGAGATTTAATAGTAAGGAATTATATTTTGGCCAAAAAATATGAAGCCTGCATCCATGATGACAAGGTAGACTCATTTGAGCAGGACGCCACACTAACACTAACTGCCAAATCCCGCACAGGGACATCCCCATATATCCAGCAAAGAGACATCCCCCCAAAGCTGTGTGTGTGTGTGTGTGGGGGGGGGGGACGGTAAAATGTACAGGCAGTCCAGAGCTTATATATGCTTATATGTAGCTTTTATATATATATATATATATATATATATATATATATATATATATATATATATATATATATATATATATATATATATATATATAAATATACTTTAAATTAGAACCACATCTGTCAATTTGCATTTGCTAAGGGAACCCATACAGTAGGTCTGCTTCCTATAGTATTCCAGAAGAAATTGTGTCATTTCTGTAATGTAATTTATTGGCTGCTTGACAGATTCAAAGTCCTCACTTACAGATCCACAAACACAATTTGTACAGCTTTGAGTTAGGAAGCACTGTACCCTGCATTTTCATACTGTTTTATGGTCTATCAGCGCTAGAAGCCTTAT
This sequence comes from Lithobates clamitans, assembly GCA_037952925.1. Classification (NCBI taxonomy): domain Eukaryota; kingdom Metazoa; phylum Chordata; class Amphibia; order Anura; family Ranidae; genus Lithobates; species Lithobates clamitans. Next base: position 96,894 of record JBBGZY010000075.1, on the reverse strand, counting down.
ACATTCTGGACTATAGGTTGAATCTTAATACACATTCTGATTTTCGTATGTTCTGCAGCAGTAAAATCTATAGATTATGTATACATACTCATTGTTATTAAAATATCATTTAACTACAGCAATTGTTCTTCATCATTCCAGAACACCTTTTTTTCTGAAATGGTCATCTCTTCTGGAGCAGTGTGGCTTTATGATTAGGATGAGTTCTTTTAAATCAAAATCATTTTGAATGTAAGAATGTACACATAAGGATTATTTTTGACAACTTATTGTCTTTACTAAAGTAAAGCATTTAAATTAATTTGTCTTCTAACCCTTTCACTGCCAGAGGTTTTAAATATAATTTTAACTCTGAAGATTAATTAAAATCCCCAAACATTATATATTTTCTGAAAGCAGATACACTGGAAAATACAATAGTGGTAGTTCCAATGTTTTTATGTCACACAATATTTGCATAGCAGATTTCAAGTGCAAATCTTAAAAAAAAAATACACTAAAGTTCATTTTAACTTTTAGACCCCTTTTAGACCCCTGATGTCTTACCTGCCTTCCATTGAAGCCAATGGAGCACAGATAACGCTCCATTAGCTCCTTTCCTGGCTGCAAAGACCAGGGAAAGTGACAACCGAAACCAGACGTGATGTATTACATGTTGCTCCCAAGTTCATTCTAGCTAGGGAAGATCAGCGAACAGATGTTCACTGGTCTCCCTTTCCTCCAATCAGCAATTCTTGCCATGTGTGTTCCAGGCCATAAATGGGACAGCACAGCCCAGGAAGCATAGTGGGGAAAACCAACAGTTGACTTGTGGACTTGTCTGCTGCAAAACCCCCGCTACCACCGCCATAAGACATTGCTGGTAAAAGGGTTAAATCAACTTAACTCAAAAATGATGGCTATTTATACTATCCATAATTGGCCATCAAGGCTCCTGAGGAGGAATAGGTACACAAAAAGTACACTCCTGTGCTCTAAAAGTCCCAGCATTCAATACAGTTCAAACCCCTTACATTTATATAACAGTAATATGGGTATTAAATTATAGTATGATTGTTTGTATTCAAAAAAAGTGTATCACAATATATTGGCATTGTAATTAGGGAAATACATAGATAAAAATGCTTGGGACTGTTTTACGTAGTAGTTTTTAAAGTATACTGTATACTGCTTACCAATCAACAATTGTCACTTAAAAAAAAAACCCATGTTTAGTGCACTCTTCAGTGGGCCTCAAATGTAGTTGTAGCACCCTCCTAGGTAGGTGCTATGAAGTGGATATTGTTTTTGGCTTTTCTGCTTAACAGAAAAGTAGAAATTTAGGTGCTGTCTGCCTAACAGAGAGTGGGGATTGATTAGTGAGGTTTGCTCAGTGTGCTCTGGGTGCGGCTCCTGCTGTCTTGATGTTTTGCACTAATCCAATAGCAAGAAGGCATATTGAAGAGTGGGAGGAAACCCTGACAGATGAGAGCATGAATGTAGATACAGCCCTGGCCAATTAGAAGGGGATGTGCCCCAGGGAATGCTGGGTGCCTGTATTTAAGTCTGATGAGCATATGGGCTCGGGGGTTCCAGTCCAGCCTACCTCTAAAGCGAGAAGTCAAAGGTGGGGAGGAGGCGGCTGCATCTCCCCGGCATGGAAAGCAATGCGGCCTCAAACTGCAGATCTGTGGGCCTGAAACCTGCAAGCTACAACCCAGGGTTCCTGTGCAAGCTGACTAAGGGAGAAAGTCTATGGATCTGGTCGTGTGTCACTGGTTTAGAGTGTCGTTTGGAAGTTGGAACAAGGCTACCAGCTGTCCCTGGACATTTTGTGAGTAAAGACCCTGAAGGGATCCTTGAGACTGTGTGTGTTGCTGAAATCTCCCTTTGGTCCTAGAAGTCAGCATACTGGGTGTGTGAGCTAAAGGAGACACTGGCTAGTGTTTTGAAGACTTGAGTCTAATGATAGAGTCCACTGAGTCTTTTCTGCTATAGAGGGACTTATTCTTCCATACAGATCCTGTATGGTTCAGCAGATCATCTGCTTCCACAGTTCTACAGAGAGAGTTGCCCTCATCTGTGAATAGTTAATTTGGAGTATCCTACTAATTCCCTTCTCCTATCCAATTTCTCCAAATAAAACATAAAAACAAATCCCCTAGACTGGTCATTGCAGACAACGAGCGGAAGAGTGTGTACACCTGGCTGTGTGAAATACTCTGTAACTGACTGCAGGATAATCAGTGGAAAGTTTTCCAGCAGTTCCTGAGGGAGCAGTGCTACATAGTCATTGACCTTTACTCACACTAAAGGGTCCATACACCCAAAAGTGATATTTCGGTTATAGATTGACATATTTGGAATAATCCCTTTGATTGTTTTTGGGGTCTCAAGCAGCAAGAATCCCCTACATTTTAAATTTCCAGCATCTACCAAAAAAATAAATATCATTTTTGAGTAGAGTGACCTGCTATGTTGTTGATCTAGAGAGCATCTATAAATTGATTCTGCAGCTGAAACCTACCATGTTCATGCAGAGATGCAGTTATTTCATGGTTTCATCTAGGCAGACCAGGAAGGAATTGTATTGTTGTGGTTAAGTACACAACACTTTTTCTCTGTAAATTATATTTATGTATGTTGTAGATGTAGAATACTTACACTGACAGATTTAGAGTCTTTCTTTCTTATTGCAGGTTTTGATGCAGCTTTGCAATGCTCACAAGAAAAGAAAAATACAAAATTTGTTATTTTTCTAAATTGCTCACAATGAACATCTCTTAGGAAGAACGATATGCTTTCAAAACTACTGTATTTCATTTCCTAAAGGCACATGCAGAAAAGCTAAAAGTGGATGTAAACCCGATTCATGAAATTTGAGCTGGGCACCTATATCTGTAGTGTTTTCTTATCTCACTTCAAAGCACTATGTCCCATAGCTGTCTCCTGCTCAGTTCCTCTGTTATTAGCCTGATAACTTTTGACAAGTTTGATTTAGGTTTGAATTAAAGTAACACTAACAAATATCCTTATTCTTCAAAATGTATTCATACACACAGGGCCACCATCAGGGGTGTACAGCCATTACAACTGTAAGGGGCCCCAGAGCCCGAGGGGCCGCCGGGCCAGAAGAAGGCAGGACAAGTGAAGGGGATCTGTGCTATGCAGTATAGAAATTATCTCACAGTTTCTGCAGTTCTCGTGTCATTGACTCAGACATCAAGCTCTTTACTGCCACCTCTGGCTACTATGTGCATATGCACCCCTTGTGTGACAGTGAACTGACTGTACTACGCTTCTCAGCAACATGTCAGCTCTGTAAAAATGAGCTGGGACCAGGTAGGAAGCTACAAGTAGGGGCTGTGAAGGTAAGGGAGGGGTGCTGTTTGTGTACAGGGAGGGTCCAGAGGCTTGTGTGTGTACAGATTTGTGTATGTGGGGCTGCCATACATACAGGTGTGTGTGTGTGTGGGGGGGGGGTGGCTGCCATATATACAGGTCTGTGTGTGTGGGGGGGCACTGACATATATACAGGTGAGTGTGGGTGGGGGGCGCTGACTTATATACAAGTGGGTGTGTGTGGAGGGGCGCTGACATATATACAGGTGTGTGTGGGGGAGGCGCTGACATATATACAGGTGTGTGTGTGTGGGGGGGGCTGACATATATACAGGTGTGTGTGTGGGGGGGCTGCCATATATACAGTTGTGTGTGTGTGAGGGGGGCTGACAAATATACAGGTGTGTGTGGGGGGGTTGACATATACAGGTTTGGGGGGCTGACAAATATACAGGTTTGGGGGGCTGACGAATATACAGGTGTGTGAGGGGCTGACATATATACAGGATTGATGGGGGGCTGAGTGCGTACAGGTGAGGTGGATGGTGTGCAGATTCGGTAAGATGGCCCATAGGCAAGCCCTGGGGAATGTTGGTGGTCAGGCTCAGGGGGGGCGGGGGCCCCAGCCTAAAGCTGTGTAAGGGGCCCAAAAATTGCTGGTGGCTGCCCTGCATACACATCTACTACCTAATGACTCAGTAATCTATTTTCCATGAAATTGTTTCTTACTGCGGTTTCCTCTCCCTCTTTGTAATATCCTCTGTAAGCTCCCAGGCCCCTCCTTTTTCCCCTGCAATTACATTGGTTTGGAATGAGCAGTGCATGTTAGTTGTGGTCATATACATTGCTTTATGCACACTATGAATCCAACAGTCCATAGTCCCTAGTCCATCTTGGAAGCGGTGGCTACGTTCCTGCATACAGTGTGACCATGTTGAATGAATGTAGACACTTTCTAACAGGAAGTCCGATCACAACAATAAAAGGAGAAAATGGAAGAGGGAGGCTGAGAGCAATAGAAGGTATCTTTCGGGAGTTGAGAATACATACTTAAATAGAACTTTACATAGTGTCCCTGTAAGTGTTCAATTTAGGGCAGGGATCAGGTCTGAAAAATTACACACACACACACACACACACACACACACACACACACACACACACACACACACACACACACACACACACACACACACACACACACACACACACACACACACACACACACACACACACACACACACACACACACACACACACACACACACACACACACACACACACACACACACACACACACACACACACACACACACACACACACACACACACTGTGTTACTGTGTTACTACTATTTAGTGTATATAAATATAAATATCTTAAAGTAGTTGTAAACCCTCTCATATACCCAGTGAAGTGAATAACCTCAGAAGATACATGAAGATTAAACAAATCCTTCTACATATATTTTACTTGTTTATTAGAAGTCTTCTCTATTTTACATCCCTTCAAAGTACTGAATAGATAAAAATCCTTCTTCATCTGTCAGTAGTACAGAGGAGGGAACAGAGAGCTTCAGTTAAAGCTCTTGTACAGTGTGTGAGAGTTTATTGGAGGAAAGGGACACACACCCTTTCACACATGGCACAGGAATAATGCAGAGCTGTGTTGTAAATAGACAAGCTGTGTACTGAACTCTCCTCCCCATCAATATCACTTTATCTCTGGTGTTGGGACAACTTGTCAGAAGTGACACATGCTGATAACAGAGGAACAAAGCATCCCAGAGAAATGACACTCAAAGCTTTGGAGAGACAACTAAACACTAGGGATGAGCCGAACACCCCCTGAACTGAAGAGACAAAAAATTTGTGCGAACACCATTAAAGTCTATGGGACACAAACATGAAAAATCAAAAGTGCTCATTTTAAAGGCTTAAATGCAAGTTATTGCCATAAAAAGTGTTTGGGGACCTGGGTCCTGCCCCAGGGGACATGTATCAATGGAAAAAAAAGTTTTCAAAACTGTTTTTTTTTTCCAGAAAAAGTGATTTTAAGAATGCTTAAATTGAAACAATAAAAATTAAATATTCCTTTAAATATCATGCATGGGGGTTCCTCCTAGTCTGCCTGTAAAGTAGCACATTTTTCCCATGTTTAGAACAGTACCACAGCAAAATGCCATTTCTAAAGGAAAAAATGTCATTTCAAATTGCTCACGGCTGTAATGTTTTGCCAGATCCCAGCAATAAACATAAAAAATCATTGGAAAAAACAGCATGGTCCCCCCCCCCCAGCCCTGCCCAGGATATTAAGGGGAACGTCATGCCATTTTTTTTTTTTTAAATGCATAGGGGTTCCCCCAAAATTCATACCAGACCCAAAGTGCCTAGTATGGACGGGAGAGCCCATGCCGTTTTTTCCTAAATTCTTATTTTTCTTAACAACCTGAGATCAAGGCAAGACAACTGTATCACACATACAGGAGAATGTTTTACATATAGAAGACTTAAGATTTATTAATATAGCTGAGAACATTAAATGAGAAATAAAAAATATCAGAAATCATAACAAGTTTTAAACTTTTTTTATCTTAAGAAAGCAAACCACAAATTCAGAAAGCAATATCCAGAACTCTGACAGGTACATCCCACACAAGTGTACTCAGGGTCCATAAATATTTTTGTTTTTAATCAACTTCCTCACTATCTACTTCCAAACCTGTTAGATTATTGTCAACAAGCTTTGCTTGAAACAGAAGAAACTGTCAGTGAATACATTTGGTTCATGTTTTTAGTACAGTTAATAATCCAATTAGGCTGCTCACATTGATAATTACAAGCCTTACATACCCTGTGCTATCTAATTTGGCTAAATTAGGAAAGATCATGTTAACCCCTTGGCGCTGGCCACATGCAATTATGCGGCCTCTCGGTGCCGGGTCCTTGGCGCTATGAGGCCGCATATTTGTGTAAATTGGTGTAAATATAGCTGTGGGTGCTCCCAACACAGGTACCGGCACCTAACCGAAAGCTCCTGATCGCTGCTTGCGATCCGGAGTTTTCGAATCATGCGACCATCATGACAGCCAATCACATCTTAAGCCCCACCTCCCACCATCATAAACCTCTTAAAGAGCCCAGAGGGACCAGCGTGAACAGGTTAAACACTGTGTAATGCAACATGGTTGCATGTAAACTACACTGGTTTGCATACAGTATATCCAGTGCCTTGAAAAAGTATTCATATGTCTTGAAAGATTCCACATTTTGTCATGTTACAACCAAAAAAGTAAATGTATTTAATGGGATTTTATGTGATAGACCAACATAAAGTGGCACATAATTGTGAAGTGGAGGGAAAATGGTAAATGGTTTTCAAAAATGTTCATAAATAAATATCTGTAAAGTGTTGCGTGCATTTGTATTCAGCTCCCTTTAATCTGATACCCTAAGTAAAATCTCGTGGAATCAATTGCATTCTGGAGTTACTTAATTAGTAAATAGAGTACACCTTTGTGTAATATTTAATCTCAGTATAAATACAGCTGTTCTGTGAAGCCCTCAGTGGTTTGTTAGAGAACCTTAGTGAACAAACAGCATAATGAAAGCCAAGGAACACACCAGACAGGTCAGGGATAAAGTTGTGGAGAAGTTTAAAGCAGGGTTAGGTTATAAAAAAAAATATCCCAAGCTTTGAACATCTCACAGAGCACTATTCAATCCATCATTAAAAAATGGAAAGAGTATGGCATAACTGCAAACCTACCAAGACATGGCCGTCAACCTAAACTGGCTGGGCAAGGAGAGTATTAATCAGAGAAACAGCCAAGAGGCCCATGGTAACTCTGGAGGAAGTCTGCAGGAACTGCAGAGATCCACAGCTCAGGTGGGAGAATCTGTCCACAGGATAAATATTAGTCATGCACTCCACAAATCTGGCCTTTATGGACAAGTGGCAAAAAGAAATCCATTGTTAAAATGAAAGCCATAAGAAGTCCTGTTTGCAATTTCCGAGCCATGTGGGCGACACAGCAAATGTGGAAAAAAGGTACTCTAGTCAGATGAGACCAAAATTGCACTTTTTGGTCTAAAGGCAAAACATTATGTGTGGTGGAAAACTAATACTGCACATCACTAATACACTATTCCCACCGTGAAACATGGTGGTGGCAGCATCATGTTGTGGGGATGCTTTTCTTCAGCAGGGACAGGGAAGATGGTCAGAATTGATGGGAAGATGGATGGAGAAATACAGGGCAATCTTAGAAGAAAACCTGTTAGAGTCTGCAAAAGACTTGAGACTGGGGCAATGGCAGCTGGTGCTCCATCGTTTGGGGGCGGCAGACGGACACCTGACCACGCTTCCGTTGCTCCAGCCCGCCACCGTGCACCCCCACCCTCCCTGTTCACTTACCCTATGACTGTGGTCACAGCTCAGCAGACAGACTGCAGGTGTGATCAGTGCATGGAGCTCTCCTCCATCAGTGCACAGCGCAGGATGACAGCATGCAGCACTTCCACTACAGTGACAAATGTGCGATCCTTACACTTACTACAGAGGACTGCAGAGAGGATGGGATCCCAGCAAAGGGTGAGTCTGGGGAGGACAGATCCACAGCACTTTGGATGAAAGACACAGAATGGTGTGGGAATGCCTGCTGCTGAAAGGTGCTGGGCAGAGCAGGGAGAGGGAGAGTGGCTTTCCCCGTGTTTGAATCTATCCAGCAGCGTCTTTCCTCCTCCATGTCCCAGCTTCTGTATCCTCCCCGTCTTCTCCTCCCAGCCAATTGAGTCTTTGGACTCCTGGCCAATGGGGTCTTAGGGTCTCAGGAGTTGCTTCCTGATTGACCGGGAGGAGAAACAGGAAGACATTAGCTAATATTAATTTGCTAATGTCACACAACTGGGTGGGCTCAGGGCACAGTACTCTGCGCCCGAGCCTACCCTTGGTTGAAGCCAATTAGAGCCTCGGGCTCTAATCATGTGCTTCTAAAAAAAAAAACCCTATTGAAATCCATGCGTCTGGCACCCTGCATATAGATTAGGGCCAGACGCATGGATGGAGGGGCGGAGCCCATGCACCCCCTATGGATGGGCTCCCACTGGACTGGGATGGAGGTTCAAATTCCAGCAGGACAATGACCCTAAACATACAGCCAGAGCTACAATGGAACGGTTTAGATCAAAGCATACTCATGTGTTAGAATGGCCCATCTGTGACAAGACTTGAAAATTGCTGTTCACAGATGCTCTCCATCCAATCTGACAGAGCTTGAGCTATTTCTTATCGTACATCATGGGACATAGTGACATAGTAGTTACTATGTGGGTTTTAGGCCACCTTCACCTTCAGGTGATGGACACTGGCACGCCCTAAATTAAAAAGTGCACTCCCTATATAACCCCTCCCACTGGTGGGAGTACTTCAGTTTTTTCCCCAGTTTCTAAGGTGTTGGTCACAAGTAAAGATGTGCTGTGCTGAGCTCCACTGGAGCAATCCTTGCTGGGGCTAGCCATGCAGCCATTCAAAGTGTCTTTTTGGACGAATTGAATGGTACCCAGGCCTCGTATCTGAAGAAACAAAGTCTTGCCTGTAACGCTTCTTTTTAGAGAGCTGGACCCCGGGATCCAGTACTTTTTGGTATTAAGGCCATAAAGTTTTTACTGGTGGTTGTGCTATTACAGGTCCAGGATTGTGGGTTTCCTCGAGGATCCCCAGCTCCTGAAGGTTTAACAGAACCCACCGTGAAGGGTGAAGATTGGGTTTGTTGGTTTACCACAGAAAACCCTGCAGTGGGAAAGGTAAGTGAAGTTTTATAAGAAATTTTTTAAATTTTCTTATGATTGTCTCCTTTAAATTTAGTAAGTGTTGTCATGCCTATGTGTCACCACTGGGGGCTGTATTGAGCACTTACCGTCTCATGCTTCTCAGAAAGCCCACGTTGTGTCTAGGAAGCAGCAGTTTTTTCTTCCTCCGGCCAAGCAGCTGACCTCCGGTAAGTCTGGGGGGTTCCCTCTCCCCACCAGATGCCCCCCCTGTGCTATTTTGTTCCCCTTTTCTCGGGGAAAGAGCGGCACAAGAAATTAAAAAAAAAACGTTGCAAACGGCACGCCGCTCGGCAGCTTCCAGAACCCCCCTCGCCATTCCTCCTTTCCTCCCTGTGGATCCCATAGAATCAGTAGCCCGCACTCGCACGGGAAAGAGCTCTTTTTAAATAAAGAGGGGAAGGGCCATAGGCGACAGTGGGCCGGGCTTATCATGGCGTTAGCGTCCTCCCACGTCCAGAGTGGGAAGGTATGTTTTAAAAGACACCATTTGTGCTGTTATATGCTGCAGGGGGGACACAAGAGCAAAGGTGGCATATAAGAGGTTTGGTGACACAGGCATTCCTTTTGACTTGATTCCTTTTTCTGCTTTGTGCATCAAGCTCATCGAGGTCGGAAGGGGGGTGAAAACACCTCAAAAAATGGCTCTAGAAGCACCATGCAAAAAGCTCTTGGCCAGTTTCCCTTTTCATGGTGAACGGTTGCTTGGAGACGATCTGGATAAGTATATGCAAAGAATTTCTAATAGGAAAAGTTCCCCTTTACCGGTTAAGAAGAAGTTTAAACATTTTTCTTTTAAACATGCTTCTTCCCCAGGTGCCAGGGGGATCAGCCTCCAGGCAATCATGACGGCCTCCACCATCAGGTTCAAGAGGTAAACCTCAGGGTCAGTCCCAGTGCCAAAAAAGGACCTGGGGAATACTAAAGCCTCCCTATGAAGGGGCGCCCCCGCTCGCTCGAGTGGGGGGAAGGCTTCTACAGTTTTCAAAGGTCTGGCAGGAACAATATCAAGACAGATGGGTGGCTTCCTCAATTTCTCTAGGTTACAAACTAGAGTTCCAAGAGTTCCCGTCTCCTCATTTTCTCAGGTCAAACATTCCCAGAGATCCAGTAAAAAAGAAGTTATTCTTTCTAGCTTTGGATCATCTCTTGTCTCAAAGAGTGATATTGGTGGTCCCATCGGAAGAGCAAGGTTTGTGGTTTTATTCAAACCTGTTCATGGTTCCAAAACTAAATGCGGATGTCAGACCCATTTTAGATCTCAAAGATCTAAACCGTTTTTTTGAATAGCCGTTCTTTTTGCATGAAGTCAATCCGATCAGTAGTCTCCATCCTACAAGGGGAAGAACTTCTGGTGTCAATCGACATCAAGGATGCTTTTCTCCATGTGTGATTTTCCCCGCTCACCAGAAATCTCTACGCTTCAAGGTAGAAAATCTTCATTTCCAGTTTGTAGCTCTGCCTTCAGTCTAGCTACTGCACCTCGAGTGTTTACAAAGGTCCTGGCTCTTCCTTTAACCAGGTTAAGGGCTCAAGGTATAAATATATAGATATATAGATCTATATATATAGATCTGTATATATATATTTTTTTTTTCTGGTTTTCTACTTTAGGTTGCCTATAGAGTTCCTGGTCAAGTCTTTGGTAACCCCAAAAACCACAATAATGCTGAGGATGAAACATTCATCATGCAAGTTAGAAATCCTACCCTGAGCCTTGGTTCACATTGGTGCAATTTGACATGTGATTTGATTTCAAAAAGTAGTTTCTGTACCACTTTTTGCAATTTCGGGGTGCGATTTAATGCACAGAAGCCTGCACAGATGTCTGTGAAATTGCAGCCGAAATCACGACTGATATACGGGAATGAAATCGTGCGATTTCAGCTGAACTCGCACAGCTTCATTCCCGCAGCTCAGTGTGAATCTGGGCTAAATGTAATGCTGTCGATTTTGCTTAATTCTCTATAAAACAAACGGCAAGATCTGCCAAGCTTAAAGCTAATTAATGCTGTTTTTTTCTTGACAGCAATTAAAGCTGAACTCCAGACAAATCACATAGGTGAAATAAATTTTAGGCTGCATTCACACATGATCGCGGGTGGAATCGCCGGGATTCTGTCCCCCAATTTCAAATGGCTGCAAATTACTTCTAATGGCACCCCAATTGCTCCGCGATCTTGCAGCGATTGTCGCGCTGCAATTGCAGCAAATCACAACACGCAACATTGATACCTAAAAGAAGCTCATATTCCTTTTTGAGCGACAAGCGTCACGCGTTGCAATTGCAAAGCAATTTACCGCGTGACATTTGCATTCCCTTTTTAGCACATCAACACTGCAGCAAAACTGTAAGGCCAGCCATACACAGAGCAAATTTTTTCCTGCAACTACGGATTGATGTGGGAATCCCTCCTGCCGGGCCATTGTCTTCTCCGGTGGGGGGGCAGAGGAGGGCAGGGGAAGCCAGGAGAAGACAGTGATTATTGCTAGCGGCTACAGCAGCCGCTAGCAATACTCACAGGTAAAAACCGGCATGCTGGTTGTACCCAATTATCTTGGTACATTCAGCCTGCCCATACACAGTTTGAATCTTGGCTGGTTCCTGCTGAACTGGCCCAGATTTGAACCATGTATGACCTGCCTTAGCTGTTGCACTGCTTTTCCTTCTCCAAGTATGATCTCATGCAGGTAATGTAAAAGGCTGATACCAAGTAAAATGCAGGTAACTATACTGTTTTCATTTAAAAAATGAATTTAAAGATTAATTAATGACTATAGAGCCACAATAATTTGTGTCTTTTATATCTGCCTGAAGCTCGGCTTTAAATTCTACCTGTACAACCTATGACCTTTTAAAGAACATCTGAACCCAGTCTATGGGCAATAAATGATTTACATATTCTTAAAGTGGGTGTAAAGGCAGAGGTTTTTTATGTTAATGCATTCTATGCATTAAGATAAAAAGCCTTCTGTGTGTAGCAGCCGTCCCAGCACCCACTAATACTTACCTGAGCCCCATTTCTATCCAGCGTTGTCCACGAGTGCATCAGTCGTACTTCTGGGAATCTCCCTCCTGATTGGCTAAGATACAGCAGTGGTGCCATTGGCTCACACTGCTGTCAATCAAAGTCAGTTAACCAGTTAGGAGAGAGAGGAGGTGGGGATGAACTGGAGCTCCCTGTCCGAATGGACACAGGGAGCTGTGACTCAACTTGGGTTCCCCCATAGCAAGCTGCTTTCTGTGGGGGCACTCACTTGTGTTCCTCTTTGGCCAGGAGTGCCAAAGAGGAACACAAGAAGAGGAGGATCTGGGCTGCCCTGTGCAAAACCACTGCAACAGAGCAGGTAAGTATAACATGCTTATTATTTTTATAGAAAAAAATTTGAGACTTTACAATCACTTTAACAAGCAAAAGAAAAGAAAAATAACTTTAAACAAATTTTTCCTGACCACTCTAACTGATTCTTGTGAGGTAATTCATCCTCATGTTTCTTCAAAGATCAGTTAGTTTCTAGCTGCTGTGTGTTTACATTAGAGGGAGGCAGGCTGTCAAGATGCTGCTGTAATAGTAGTAGGCAATATTTAAGAATTCTGTGTCTTTGTTGTGAACTTTGAAGACACAGTTCTCCAAAATAGCTATAGCTAAATAGATTAATAAGGGAGTGTTTAAAATCATTTTATTGCTTGCTTCAATTATATAATTACTTTGGAGCACATAGCCTGGCCAATTTTTGGCTGTGTGCCAATCACGCTGGCAACAAGCAAATCACTCTGTGCGTTATCCAATCCTAAGCCCTACACCGGGTGTGTTATGCACTCTTGAGCCTTGTGCCCTGTATGATCCACTCTCCTGAGCTCTGGACCCTGGGTGACACTTAGTTCTGAGCTCTGCACTATATACACTTTGTTTAATTTCATACTTGGCCATGGCATGGAGCTCTAAATGGACAGCACGGGTATGCCATCCCTTTAGAGCACATGCGCCGGTGATGTCAAGCCTTATTATAGGCTTACCTGTAGGTACAAGTAAAAAGAAGAAAGACTTTACTACTAAAGGAGCTGATTGTGCAGCAAAAAACTGAGAAGGAGGTTGTACAGAAGTCGATCAGTAGATAGTAGTAGTACATTTCTATACTAAATGTTTCCTGCAGTGTTATGAACACTTTTAGAATGTACATGGTGGAGACATGACAAGCTTTTCCTTCCATGGAGCAGAGAGCGGACAGAATTTTGTCTTCAGGTCGTGGAGGGGATTTGCATGATATGTGGGGAAGATATTTAAGTCCATACTGTGCATTGCTTGATATCTGTGTTTAATCTCAATCACAGTAAACTATCTTGTTTTACCTCTGCTAGAAGATAAAAGAAGATTTAGATTTAGCATTTTTTTCAAGTATTGGTTTCTGCACACTGAAGAGCAGTGTGTTTGTGCACACAGCAAAACACAAAGGACAAATGAGTACAGGTGGAATAGTATCATAATTCATTCAATAATCATAGTGTTTTCTTTGTCAAACTCTGAAAAAAAGAGAGGAAGAGAGGGAGAGAGAAAGCAGTAACCTACAGAAACAGAAAGTAAACCAAACTATACGAATGGGATGCATCAAAATTAAAATGTATTAGTTACCATGGGCAGAGGGTCATCATGTAGCACCTCATCAATGGCAGCACATATCTCCTCCGTTTGTTGCCTAAGTAATGCAGGAGAACACATCTAAAAAACATAAATTAATATTTAATGTTGGGGAATGCTTAGGATGAGGACCAAAAATAAATACGACTTTACCTCTTGATGTGGATCCAGGTTTTCTTTACTTGCAGTAGTTGAATTTATTTCAGGTTTGTCAATCGCCTAAAGAACAATAATTTTCTATGAGGACATAATACTGAAGGTTATTATATAATACATTTATATTTCCAGTCCTTGATATAATGTTTATGACTATACATACTATATATGTTTGGAGAAGTTTATATTGATCCTAGGATTTTTATCATTTGCATGATTTTAAAGTGTTACCTGAAACCTTCCTGCTAGAGGTTCGCAGCACAGGACAAAGTAAGAAGAAGTGTTGGGAGGAAGGATTAAGTGTTAAAGATGAATTACAGCTATGGATATTTTTACATAGTATTTTTTTTCCTTTTTCGCCCGTGGTGTGTGAAACACACCCAAAAACTTCACCCGGTGCCAAAAAAAGTGCACACACATAAAGAGTGAACACAAAAATATGCAACGGGTGCTACACAGTCCTAGAAAGGATCCTACCCTGATCCCCTGGAGCGTTAGGCTCCAGACGGGGACTGAGGTACTTCACTTGGGTCCATCTGGCCGAAACCAGATGGACACCCTTTCTCTGGAAGGTCAGTGGGACTTCCCCAAAGGGAAACTCCATGAGAGAGGGTGAACCAAGCCAGAAGGCCATGTCCACCCCCTCCCAAGACGTTTAGGGTGGGCCCGAGGACCCACACCCTACTAATCACACAGTGACAAGTGTGTAATACAAAAAAGTGACAAACACGAGGAATTAAAGGGGGAGTGGGGGAGAAGTGAAAGTGGCCAATGTGCAATACAATGGCCGGCCCTTCAGCCAGGAATGAAAAATTCCTCTGGTCCTTGCCAAAAGGCTTGGCCCTAGAGGCAGGTGTGGAAATACTTGTGTATGGTGAAGTGACCATGGTGCCATAAATCAAAGTGACCCTGACTCACAGTGATTGTACGGCACCCCTGAACTTCCACTTCAGGGGCACATTCACCACAGGCTTTTCATCCCAACCCTGACCAACAGCCCAGTCAGCGCAGCCCCCATCCCAGCCAGGAAGGCCTGGAGTTCTGAGAGCTTAGGGAGAGCCCCTAACCATAACGCTCAACCACCGCTCCCGTCGCTCCTACCTAATTACATTCAGGAAATACTAACCGCCCCCCCGGTGCGAAAGAGGGCCCTGTGTGCTCTCCAGAAAAACTGAGCGGAGCTAGGACCACACCAATCTAGGCCAGAAGGCCAGGGACCCGACCCTTCAGCCGGACCCAGTGGTTCTCCATCCCCATCAGGAGGCTTCCCTTTCAGCTATCTCTAACCGTCCAGGTTGCCATTACGCCAAGAGATTTTGCATAGCCACCGCCACCCCTATACCACCTCGTCATTAATCAGGGACGGAAGCAAGCGCCACCTCCTGGCTAGGGATGGGCTATCTGTTCGAGTTGAACATGAGTTCAACTCGAACATTGGCTTCTCGCCCGTTCGCCGAACGGCGAACAATTTGGGGTGTTCGGGGCAAATTCGAAAAGCCGCGGAACACCCTTTAAAAGTCAATGGGAAAAATCTAAAGTGCTCATTTTAAAGATTATGCAAGTTATTGTCATAAAAAGAGTTTTTGTGGACCTGGGTCCTGCCCCAGGGGACATGTATCAATGCAAAAAAAAGTTTTAAAAACAGCCATTTTTTCGGGAGCAGTGATTTTAAAAATGCTTAAAGTGAAACAATAAAAGTCAAATATTCCTATTTCGTACCTGTGGGGGTGTCTATAGTTTGCCTGTAAAGTAGTGCAAAATAAATGCGTGGGGGTCCCCCAAAATTCCAATACCAGGCCCTTCAGGTCTGGTACGGATATTAAGTGGAACTCCGTGCCAAAATTTAAAAAAAATGCGTGGGGTTCCCCCCAAAAATCCATACCAGACCCTTCAGGTCTGGTATGGATTTTAAGGGTAACTCCGCGCCAAAAGCATGTCCCCATGTTGATGGGGACAAGTGCCTCATCCCCACAACCCTTGCCTGGTGGTTGTGGGGGTCTGCGGGTGGGGGGCTTATCGGAATCTGGAAGCCCCCTTTGACAAAGGGGACACCCAGATCCCAGCCCCCCCATGTGAATTGGTAAGGGGTACATTGTACCCCTACCATTTTCCAAAAAGAAAGTGTCAAAATGTTAAAAAAACACGGGAGACGGCTTGGGACAAGTCCTTTATTAAAAATAAAAAAATAAAAAATAAAAAAGAGATTCCAGCGATGTAATCCAATAAATCCATGCTCCTACTCCAGCGATGTAATCCAATTCTAGATCTCCAGCGATGGATGATCTCCCACGACATGCACAGGATCCTGCCTCCACTGGAGGCACCCAGCCAATGACGCGGTGCCAGCTTGACAGTTCTTATGTAGCTGAGGGTGGGGCCACCCATCATGTGACCTCGTCCCCCTCTGACAAGGGGAAACGCCGAGGTTTCCCAGTGACGAGTACGGGTGACCCCGCCCCCCTCTGATGCAGCGCAGGATTCTTGTTGCATCAGAGGGGGGTGGGTCACCTGTACATGTCACTGGAAAACCCCGGCGTTTCCCCTTGTCAAAGGGGGACGAGGTCACATGACGGGTGGCCCTGCCCTCAGCTGTCAAGAACTGTCAAGCTGGTGCCTCGTTATTGGCTGGGTGCCTCCGGTGGAGGCAGGATTCTGTGCGTGTTCCTCGCTGGAGTCGCTGGAAATCATCCATCACTGGAGATCGAGAATTGGATTACATCACTGGAGTAGGAGCATGAATTTATTGTATTACATCGCTGGAATCTTTTTTTATTTTTTATATTTTTATTTTTAATAAAGAACTTCTCCCACGCCGTCTCCTGTGTTTTTTTTAACATTGTGACACTTTCTTTTTGTGAAATGGTAGGGGTACAATGTACCCCTTACCAATTCACATGGGGGGGCCGGGATCTGGGTGTCCCCTTTGTTAAAGGGGGCTTAAAGATTCTGATAAGCCCCCCGCCCACAGACTCCCACAACCACCGGGCAAGGGTTGTGGGGATGGGGCCCTTGTCCCCGTCAACATGGGGACAACCTCCCCATGTTGAGGGCATGTGGCCTGGCACAGTTCAGGAGGGGGGGCGCTCTCTCATCCCCCCTCTTTTCCTGCGGCCTGCCAGGTTGCGTGCTCGGATAAGGGTCTGGTGTGGATTTTTGGGGGAACTCCACACCATTTTTTTTTAAATTTTGGCACGGAGTTCCCCTTAAAATCCATTCTGGTATGGATTTTTGGGGGGAACCCCACGCCATATTTTTTTTTTTTATTTTGGTGCGGAGTTCCCCTTAATATCCATACCAGACCTGAAGGGCCTGGTAATGGAATTTTAGGGGACCCCCATGCATTTTATTTTTTTATTTATCAATGACTTTCAATGACTTTCATGTGTATTGTCGGGACCGACAATTCATTAATAGCCGGCACTAGCGCTAGCACTTTTAAATTACTTTTTTTTTCCTTTAGAAATGTCATTTTGCTCTCGGACTGTTCTAAACACGGGAAACATGCGCCCCTTTACAGGCATACTATAGACACCCCCCAGGTACGAAATTTAAAGGGATATTACACTTTTATTGTTTGACTTTAAGCATTATTAAAATCACTGCTCCTGAAAAAACGGACGTTTTTTAAACTTTTTTTTGCATTGATCCATGTCCCCTGGGGCAGGACCCAGGTCACCAAACACTTTTTATGACAATAACTTGCATATTAAAAATGAGCACTTTTGATTTTTCATGTTCATGTCCCGTAGACTTTAACGGTGTTTGCGTGTTCGAACAAATTTTTTGCCTGTTCGCATGTTCTGGATGCGAACCGAACAGGGGGGTGTTCGGCCCATCTCTACTCCTGGCAACTGATAAGAACAGATTTTTTTTTTCTTTTTTTCCATCACTGAATCACTCATCCTCAGTACCAACTCAAAACTCCTTTACTGAGCAGCGTTCCTTGTATCATGTGGACATATTTACCATAAAAATGTAAGTAAAAAAAGACTTTACCCCCCACTAAACTCTTTCCTCCATTTATCATACTTCCAGTACAGGTTTGCATCCTCCACCCCCATCCACCTTCTATCATACAACAGCACGACATACAATTTGGCCAGACATAGATTCATACAATCTTTTTCTGAAAAGTTATGATTTTTCTTCCAACTCCAACACCTAGCATCCCACAGTACTTCTTTAAGGATAGCAAAAAAAATCCAGGCCGTTGTTGCAACCCTCCTCCCACCAAACCAAAAAAACACCCCACAAAACTCATATTTTCCACCTCCACCACACCACTCACAAACCTCTCCACCCTTCTGCACACTTTTTTTTAATCTAAAAGGAAAAATTTGCGCTAGGTGTAAATGTTGTGAATAAAATATAAACCTATGAAAAGGTATGTATTATGCTGGGTGTGCAAATATTTGTGAAAAATATACAATATAAACCTGTGAAGAGGTATCCTGCAGCTGTACGCTATAACCCTGATAGGGGGCACCACTGAACATATAAACAAGAAGCGCAGCGCTGGATATAAATAAACAATGAAAAAAATTGTGCTACGTGCAAATAAACATTGAAAATACAAATAAATGCAAATGAAGACTGTGCACATCAATTCACTAAATAATGTCCGTGAATATTCCTAATCAAGCAAAACCAAAGTATAAGTATAAGTAAAAACGTCCATGAAAAACATGTGAAAAAAATCGCTATGGATATCTGACTTCCACCGCTGTAAACCCGTCACCACAGAAAGATTAAAGGCTTACCAGACAGCCCTTAAATAAAGGCATGAATCGATCTCCACTTTGAAAGCTGTCCCTTGTATGGATGGATCCTGCTGTGAAGTGCTAGATGGTTAATCTCCGATTTATCAGCCATGGAGGAAAGCCATTCCCAGCGATAATGGATATCCAGGAAGAAAAAAAAAAAAAAAGAGATGCTCCGATAGTGTAGTAAAACTATGGTTCCTTTATTAAAATGCCATGCAGGCGTTCACCACAAAAAAATCCTTGCAAGGAATGTTTAAAACAACTCCGATAGAAAACGAAAGTTCGCGCATGCGCAGTCCGTCCGTGCGTGTCTACCCTTATGATTTTTCTTCCAACTCCAACACCTAGCATCCCACAGTACTTCTTTAAGGATAGCAAAAAAAATCCAGGCCGTTGTTGCAACCCTCCTCCCACCAAACCAAAAAAACACCCCACAAAACTCATATTTTCCACCTCCACCACACCACTCACAAACCTCTCCACCCTTCTGCACACTTTTTTTTGCAAAATCACATTCCCAAAAGGCATGGGCTGCCGTCTCCACCCCCCCCCCCCCCATTTCCTTCCCTTGGGCATCTATCATCTCTGACCAGATCCCTTGCTTTCAAAAGGACTTTGTAAGCAAACAGCCCTGGAAAGCCATCCAGGAAACCTCTTTTTGTCTGTTGGTTACTCCTTTTATCAAAAAACTCCCCCAACATTTCTCAGCCGAAGCAAATCTCAAACCCAGAATATTAGTTACCACATCCTCTCTCCTCATCCACTTCATTTTGTGAAAAGAACTGTTGCAATCGTAGGTATACAGGCGAAAGTACCAGAGCCATAGGTCTCCTGAGATTTTTCTCACACCACCCCCATTTAAGCATAAGCCACCCAGCAAGATATCTCATCAGTTTAGCAGCATTCCCATTGGCAGAAAAGATCTTAAACTGACTTATCCACAACTGGATTTCAATAAATTTCTGAACATTTGGGAAGTTGTACCCTCCAAGTTTCACTTCTTTCATCACTATGATATAGGACACCCTCTCCATCTTTGCTCCCCAAAAGAAAACAAAAAGTAGTCTAGTAATCTTTTGAATGGCCCTCATACTTGGTGGGAATATCAGACTGGTGTATAAGAGAAGAGGCAATATCACTGCCTTTACTACCAACACTTTCCCAGAGAGAGTCAAGCGTCTCAACCTTCAAAACTCTAATTTCTGGGATATTTTTTCCACCACCCTTTGGGCGTTGCACTGACTCATTGTATCCCTCTGAAACTGCACACCCAGAATCTCAATTACTTCTGTGGCTTTTAAACGAGCTTGCGCTGTACTACAAGTCCCACTCAACACACACATTTGACTTTTACTCCAATTGACTTGTAAGGCAGATATACTCCCAAATAGTCTTAATTGCAGTTCTACTATACTCAAATCCACTGGAGAAGCACAATGGAGAGTAACGTCATCCATGTAGCACATGGACTTCACTCTTGTGCCATCCCCCCCCCCCCCCCAAAACAAAGAAATCCAAAAACTTTTATCCTGTTGCACGTGTCGTAAAAGGGGCTCCATAATACAGATAAAAATAACAGGA
This sequence comes from Lithobates clamitans, assembly GCA_037952925.1. Lineage (NCBI taxonomy): Eukaryota > Metazoa > Chordata > Amphibia > Anura > Ranidae > Lithobates > Lithobates clamitans. The sequence goes on along the minus strand of JBBGZY010000075.1, from coordinate 76,609 downwards.
TACGGGGACACCCCGTCTTACTCCAGAATTCACTCCAAAGGGATCCCATACTTTACCATTAACCAGCACCTGACTAGTCATACCGGCGTATAATCCTTTGAGGGCCACCAGGAACTTGTTCGGGAAGCCCATCTGCTCCAAGACCCCAAACAGAAAGAGATGAGACACCCTGTCATAGGCCTTTTCAATATCAATACCAGCTACAGCCAATGGGAGATTGTTAGACTGGGCATAAAAAAATCAAGTCCCTCAATAATGTTAGATTATCCATAATCCTTCTCCCAGGGACCGCACATATCTGCCACTCTCCCACCAAGCTTCCAACAATCAGACTAAGTTGACTTGCCAACAACTTGGATATTATTTTATAATCCACATTCAGCAGAGTTATTGGTCGCCAGTTCTTGAAGTCGCGATCCTCCCCCTTTTTGTACAGTAAGGTAACCACACCCTCCTATATTGATGGTGACAAGTTCCCAGTCTCCACACAATACTTTACCACCTCCACCAAATGATCCTTTAATACTGACCAAAAAAACCATAAAGCTCTACCGGGTAGAGTCTACATCTTTCCCCGGAGTTTTATTTTTTGGCATCCTTCTCAAGTTCCCCTCGACCTCCTCTTCTGTGACAATATTAAACAGGACTTCCGCATCTTCACTTCCCAAACTCCCTCTCAAGACCTCACAATACTTCAAAATTTCCTCTTTAGTAGTCCCTAATTGTTCTTCATACAGTTTCTCATAAAAAAACTCACCTCCACCACTTCCTCCACACTCACTTCCCCATTCCCGGTGAGCACAATATTTATCACTTTCTTTGCCCCCATAGCCTTTTTAAAAAAGAACCTGGAGCACTGTTCTCATTCCTCCATTTCTTGCACTTTCGCACTAAAGATAATTAGTTTTCCTTTTACCAGTAGGAAAAGACTCCTCTCCTCCGGCACCTTCTCCAGCTCATCCTCCACCTCCACCTCCATTTTTTTGCACCTTAGGAGTAGGTGTAATCTCTCCACTAGGGCCTTTTCTCTCTCTCTTCTTTCGCTCTTTCCACTCCTTCTTTCCTGAAGAAGCCACTTATCTGTACTTTAGCCCAATCCCACCACTGTAATATTCCTTCGAACTCCTTTTCCTTCTCACCAAAAGTGCAAAAAAAACCTCAAACTTGTCACACACCTCCTCCTCCTCCAACATTATGGTGTTCAATTTCCACAACCCTCTCCCGAAAGCAACCCCCTCCTCCAACACAAAGGTACAAGAGACCATTTTATGGTCAGAAAAAACAAAAGGCCTAGTACTGGCAGTTCTTCACTGCCACAAACTTGGATAAGAAAAGGAAATCGATCTTCGAGCTGAACGTACCACTATCAGAAAGGTAAGTAAGGTATCACTCCCCTCTCTTTCCACTGCTACATGCTTTAGCCTAAAATCAGCCACTATCTCATTTAACAACCTGGATGAGGAATCCAGCCTACCTTCCTCTCCATCACCCCTTCTATTACTTGCTTTCCTAATACAGTTAAAATCTCCTGCTATAATCGTAGGAGTCCTCCCAGGTAAGTGTAATTTCAGAGTGCTAAGAAATGTATTTCTTTCTCGTTTATCTGCAGGAGCGTAGCAATTAAAGAGTCTGAATCTACACCCTGCATATTCTAGCACAACCAGTAACAGTCTTCCCGGCACAAACACCTCTTGTGCTACCATCACCACCTGCGGGTTTTTAACCTCTCTGGCGGTATTCCCGAGTCTGGCTCGGGTTGGATTTTTCATACCAAAAGCGGTAACCCCGAGCCAGACTCGGGCTTGCATCGCAGGATCCAGGAAGAGCATACTTATCTTGTCCCCTGGATCCTGCCATGTCTCCCCGCTGTGATCGGCGATCTGCTGTGTCTCGCTCGATTCACAGTGCGGAGCTCCGTTCCCTGCGAGCGTTGCGACGCACGGGGACGGAGTTCGGCGGTAAATTCAAAAGTGAAACACATAGTATAGATACAGCATACTGTAATCTTACAGATTACAGTACTGTATCAAATAACTACACATCCCCCTTGGTCCCTAGTGGTCTGCCTAGTGTCCTGCATGCAGTTTTATATATATAAAACTGTTCTTTCTGCCAGGAAACTGGAGATTGTCCATAGCAACCAAAACTGTCTCTTTACATCAAAAGTGCTTTTAGACCAGCTAGAAAAAAGCGATAATAAATTAGAATCACTCGCAGAATTGATCGATAGTGATTTGTGGGGAAATCCGTCACCAAACACTAAAAGTAACAAAAGCGACAATTCTGCAACTGAGCAAATTTCAGTGTTTTTGATTTGATTACATTATTATATAATTTTTATTATTATTATATTATTATTTGTTATAATTATTTATAGTTATTTATTATATTATAATTTTTTATTTCTTTTTCAAACTTTATCATACCCGGGATGTCTACTAGACTCTTGTTTGGACAGATTTAAGTGAACTATTCCTAAGAATTACAGGCCTACAATATAAAACGCCAAATTTCTGTGCAAAATAATTGTACCGCTTTCAGCACCTAAAATCAGAAATAATCATACCGCCAGGGAGGTTAATAAGCACTCCCACACCTTCATATCTTGTTACACATGCCGGAGACCATGCACTCCCCCCATGTCTCCATTCATGAGAATCCGGAACTCTCTCCACTCCACATTCTTGCAGGCACAAATCGCCTGCCTTACATTCTGACAGGCTGTCAAAAACAGCAACCCACCGCCAACCAGAGCGCACACTCCTCACATTTATAGAACAGACGGTTAAGGCCATAAGAAAAGAGAAGAAAATTTTTCCAGCCATAGTAAATCATTTAGAAAAGTTATTCCATACTCTTATCCCTTCTTCCTTGCCTACCCTGACTTTCCTTCTGCCATCTCTTAGGACCAGGAGAACTGGCGGACTCTAACTCAGAGTCCCCAGATAGGGCAATGTGAAGTGACCCCTCCCCATTCTCAGAATCCACTTCTTCAATTTTGACTCTTTTACCAGACAACTCCTCCCCCTCTGTTGTTGGAGACACAAAGCACTGTCCACACTTAAAATCTTCTTCCTCTTCTTCCCCTTCTGCTTCATCCATCTCTTCCTCACTATCTGACAAATCTCCAATCGACCGGGACACACTCCGCCCTGATACCAAGGCTTCTGCCCCACTTGACACTCCAGCTTCTTCTGGTACGTCATCCTGCTACATAAATTCCTCCTCTTCTTCTCCAGGTACCGCCCTTTCTTCCACGCCTAGTGACGGGTCCCCAGTCTCAAAGCCGGTCACTCCAGCCTCCGCTCCAACAGCAGAAGCTGAAGCACTACCTACTCCATCAACCGGCGCACTGCCACTTCAAGGCTTAGCCTCATCAGCCGTGGCTGGACGTGGTGGACCAGACGGGGCCGCATCATTATTTACTTCTGCGGGTCCCCCCTTGGTCCCTCTCCCCACACCACCATGATGCCTCGGCCAATACTTTCCCTTAGCGTTAAGCTTCCGTCGAATCTTGTCACGTCACATGATGTGCGCAAAAGTTTATTTTGCTTCGCGGTATTTATCGCACTGTCTCGCAAAATGGCCTTCTCTTTTACAAATATCACACACTCTGGATTCAGTACAGCCCCTTGCAGCATGTCCAGCCATATTACAGAAGTGACACACTACTCCCTTATCACAGTTAGCGCTTACATGTCCATATTTAAAACATCTTCGACAGTGTTTTGGCTGTCCAGGATACAAAAGGAATCCCCTCCCCCCTCCAATAGTAAAGACAGCCGGAGGTCTCCTCACTCCACCAATACATCCCTCATCTTTCCTAAAATGCCCCAAAACCTATACTTTCCTGACCAAATACCATACTTATTTAACACTTTTTCTCCTCCCCTTAGGACTTCACAATATATTTTCAGGAAAGCCCACACTAAAACTGGATCTGAGAAGGGATTATAATGATGGACCGTAATCGCCTTCTTCTCCTGCATGAAAAGAGGTTGAACCTCAAACAGCTCCAAGATCTCACTTTTCTTTACCTTTGCCTCTTCAAAAATCCTCCAGCACATCTCGGAAGAACCAAAAGTAATATTGTAAGTCCCCTGCTGGGGGAAATCCTGCAGACACATTATGTCTCTTACCTTGACATCAAAAACATCCATCAGAAGCTCCACAATGACCGTCCTTAACATCACCATCATTTTTGCATCTGGCTTAACCAGAAATCGCAGCAAATCGCGAAGATCTCGACACGCCATAGTGGAGCAAAGCCCCCCAATCGCCCTCTCGTGGCCTCCAGCAGCATCCCACCCAATAGCAGCATGGGGTGTACCAATAAAGGAAACACCCCAAGGCTGAATGGAACTGGTGCCTTCAGTCAAACCCTCCAACCATGACACAAAGATTGCAGCCAAAAGGCCGAGATGCAGTATAGTTACCTGCAGGGCTTTTTTTCAGCTGGAACTCACCGGAACTGCGTTCTGGAATCTCTGGCAGAACTCTCCTCTCCTGGGAGTGACATGTCTGCTGTCTGCACGATCATCAGATGCATGTCTCCCGTCCCTGCAGCTGCCTGTCTCACTCACACACTGCAGAATGAAGCTGTCTCCTCCCCCTCCTCCTTCTAATTCAGCTCTGTATACACAAGAGGAGGGGGCGCAGGAACACGCACTGACTTCAGGTCTGTACAAACTTTTCTATAGATAGACAGGGAGGAGGGGGAGAGTGGCTGGGATTGGAAAGGAGGAAACTAAAACGATGTACACTTGGTGGAGTGATTGGGGGGTTAGGAGGATATGTATTTTGTTATGAGAAAGGAAATATGCCAGAATATGTGCAGAGAGGTAAAGTTTGTGTGCGTTTAGCAGAGGGGAGAGTATTGTACACAGAGGAGAGCTTGGGGGAACTTGTGATGAAAGGGGTGCTGAGAAAGTATGTGTGTGGAGGAGGAGGGGGGGTCAGCAGAGAGGAGAGCAGGGGGGGCTTTGTGATGAGAGGAGAGTTAGGAGGGGATTTGTGATGAGAGGAGAGCTAGGAGGGGATTTGTGATGAGGAGAGCTGGGGGAATTTTGGGGAATTTGCCTTATGTGATAAATTTGGCGCCGCTGTAAATCTCTCCTCTAAGGAAGGTGTGGCTGGGGGCGGAGTTTGGTTGTGGCGGGGGCGGGGTTTGGGCAGGGTTGGGGCGGAGAGTTGGACAGAGAGGGTGAGTTCCTGCACCTTTTCTCTGAGGAAAAAAAGCCCTGGTCACCTGCATTTTACTTAGTATCAGCCTCTTACATTACCTGCAGAGATCATACTTGGAGAAGGAAAAGCAGTGCAACAGCTAAGGCAGGTCATACATGGTTCGAATCTGGGCCAGTTCAGCAGGAACCAGCCAAGATTCAAACTGTGTATGGGAAGGCTGAATGTACCAAGATAATTGGGTACAACCAGCATGCTGGGTTTTACCTGTAATCGCTAGCGGCTGCTATAGCCACTAGCAATAATCACTGTCTTCTCCTTGCTTCCCCTTTGGAATTTTTACATAGTTATGTTGGTCCAGCATAGTCCAACGTAAGTATGAATATACCATACCTGGTCAGTCCCTTTGAAAGCTGGAAATCACCATAGTAGGCCCCTCTATTACAGTGATCTTGACTAGTTTTCAGGTCTCATGCTGAGTGGCTGTTCTGCTGCTTACTTAACATAGGAGGTTGTTTTCTCTGCATGGGCGCCATTCAGAGAATGCTTTGCATTTCCTCAATAGATTAAACGCATCCTTTAATTGGATGATGCGGTGACTGTAATATCACTGCCCTGCCTCTGCACCTAATCCATTCAGAGAATGCTCTGCATTTATTGAGAAAATGTAAAATAATTTCTGAATGGCACCCACATTTTCAGCTTCCAGGGGAATCGGTCAGACGTGGTAAATGTATAGGTATATTGTTCCAAAACGTACAAATATTCATACCTAGAGTTATTTAAAAGTATTTACTTTATGGGTTAGGTAAAATGCTAGGGTTAGGGAGGTTACCTTTTAAGGAATTGGATAAAGGTTAAGTGTTTGTGGTATGCCAAGCAGGGCCATCATTAGAAATGACGGGGTCCCATGCAACCTACCTAAAAGGGCCCCTTTTACTCTAGCATTTTGATTAAACACGTTTTAAAAGTTAATTAGATCCACAAACCCTCCCCTTGCTCCTTCCACCAGTCAGTGGGCAGTGACTCTGCAGCAATTACAGCAATAGCATCATGTTCTTCACCTTTTGCAGCATACAAGATTGCTCAAACAGAGCAAATGCTTTATAGGCTAAGCTCCATCATCCTAACTGGCAGGTATGGAAGAGGGAGAAGGCTCAGGCTCCAAACCCCTGCAGTAGGAGTCCTCAGACACAGGGGCATAGATAACAATTACTTTCTTGATTATGACATCATCCATATCATTATGTGTGTGAATCAAAAAATGAAATTCAGTGTGCTCATTAGATACCCTTCTAGAAGCACTGATTAGACATCCTTCAGTGCTGAGCAGCAACAAGTTCATTGTTTAGAGAACCCAGTCCAACTCACTTACATACAGCTGTATGCACAGCCCTGCTCGCTGACCCCCAGCTTAACTGCATGGCAGTGCTCATATCTCACCCTACACTACAACACTCTGCCAAGACACTTCCATCCTATTTTATCCTGCTATATAAGAAGAGCCATGTAGAAACAGTCTTGGGGTGTTGGCATCACTTGCAACACAGAAGAACTCAAGCTGCTTCTCTAGCATGGTGTACTTCTTCTACAGTCCCTCTCAGATGTTGAAGTCCCGTGGTTGTGCTGCAGATGCTCTAGGGGGTTCAGGCCTCTTTTCCCTCCCCCATATTTTCACTTCAGCTGAATCAAACTGAAGATGCTTTACTAGCATCCGCTAGTGTGGACCAATGTTTTTTTTTATTAGAACATTTTGTTTTATACATTATATTAGATATATACTAAATTTGTTAGTTATTCCAATGGTTTTAATCATGGTTTTAACCATGTCTTTTACCAGTAGCTGTTTCTGTTTACTGACCTGCTGTCAGCTGAAAACGGGTCACAGGAGTGCAGACTGGATTGCACAAGCTTTGGCTGTACTTCTCCTTTAATATTTGAGTTGCCCTTTTGTCTTATGTTTAATAAAATTAGGTATTACTAATGCTTCACTTAGTCTGGCGCTCCCCTGTGTTTTTTTCCATTATGTTTACAGAGCTGCCTTCTTCACCCTAAAGGGTCCTGCCGCTGATGCTGTGTTTTGGTCGTCTTTGTGATACCCTTACCAATACATGGACAGCTTGTACTCAGACACACTTTATGCCGGCAAGCCACATCCCCCTCCCTCCTCACAGGAGCTTGATTGACAGCAGCAGGAGCCTGTGGGTCCTGCTGTCCTTAGTGTATCCTATGAGACCAGGAAGAGAGGAGAGCAGTGCTGCAGCAGGGACAGCTCTGGAGCAGTGCGAGGAGTCAGATAAGTGTTTAGAGATGGGGGATAGGTAGTGGGGCCTTTTTAACCTTATTGCAGGGAATGCATTAAAGTAAGTAACATTTTTAGTTGAAGGTTAGACCCTGTTAGACCTTTCCACTGCATTGTGGTGTGTTGCTGCATATGCATTTTGCTACTTATTGTGTGTTATATAAATGCAGCCCATTCCATTTGAAAGGCCTGCCCACACACCACAACACAGATTATAAATCACCTTCAGCATTTTTTTTTTCAGCATTATTTTCCTGCAACACACCACAACTCGCAGACGGTTTACATCTGTGCATTTTGACAATGTAATAGTCTGAATGTGCCCTAAAAGTTCTGGTAAATATGGATTAAATGGTTGGTTCACCTTTGCAAAAACTGGCTATGTAGGAAAGAGGTGCCTATAAACAAAGCAAACTGTGCAGCTTTGACAAAAGTTAAATAATGCCCTTACTATAGTTCCTGAAAAACTCCTAGAGATGGCATCCTGCTTTGTTACTAGGATGTTGCTAAGATACTCCCAGATGATTCAAACCCCTTTGCATGTGCTATCTCTCCTCTATCGCAGTAGCTCTGAACTCAGAAATACTGTGACAGAGAAGATAGTGAACCACAAGTGTGTGGGGATTTGGGTGTTTGTTCCTGTGATGATCAAGGTGAGCAGTAATGACTAGTAATGTTCTAGCAACAGGGCAGGATGGGATGGTGCCATCTCTGGGAGCTTTTTGGCCAAGCTTTAGGAGGTACATAAATGGCCTACAACTTTTTTAAGGACATTATCCAACTTTAGTCAAACCTGCACAGTTTGTTTTTGTCTGGGTGCTCTCAGAAGAATGGTCATAATCCCGAGCATATTCTCATATTAAGTTCTGTGAAAACCTATATTCAAATAATGCATTTTAAACCCAAAAGTGGAACTTCCACTCATTTGTCTCCTCCCCCCTCTGGTGCCACATTTTGCACCTTTTGGGAGGAGGGGGTAGCGGATACCTGTGACAGGTATCCTGTCCCCACTTCCGGGAGACCGGGCATGGCGAATTACGTCAGCAACTTGGCTCCCTCCTCCTCCCTCCTCCTTCCCTAACTGCTGGGCCAGTAGGAGAGCGCATGCACAGTAGGGACCCTCACGCATTTGTGCAGTAGGGACCGGGTGTGAAGCCGTAATGCTTCACTACTGGGTTCCCTTACCAGCAATGGTGGCGGCAGCACCCGACAACATCAGCTGCGTTGCCAACATCAGTGGACTCCAGGACAGGTAAGTGTTCTATTATTAAAAGTCAGCACCTTCAGTATGTGTAGCTGCTGGCTTTTTTTCAGGGGTGGGCGGACCTCACCTTTAAGCGCTTTGCAGGGAATTCTACTTTAACAAGTTTATTGCCAGCAATGTATCATCAAGCAGTTGGGTATACTTTTAAACCCCTCAAATGTCCAAGTCAATATAAACAATGCAGGCTATGTTATAGACTAAACTGCAAGAATAAAGCCACTACCCTTGATATGATTTTCAAAATTATTCATTATACTGTATGCAATTTGTCTTTTATATGTCTCCAATAAATGGACTAGATTTTGAACATTTTCGGATCATTTTTATCTATTGTTGTTGTTCAGTTGTTTAGTCGTGTCCGACTCTTCGTGACCTCATGGACCATAGCGCGCCAGGCTTTTCTGTCCTCCACTGCCTCCAGGAGATTGCTTAACTTCATGTTCGTTGTTTCGATGATGCTATCTATCCATCATGTTTTCTGTCATCCTCTCATCCTTTTTCCTTCCATGTTTCCCAGCATCGGGGTCTTTTCCAATGAGTCCTCTCTTTGAAATATGTGGCCAAAGTATTTGAGTTTCAGCTTCAGGATCTGTCCTTCCAGTGATTATTCAGGATTGATTTCCTTCAAAATTGACTGGTTTAATATTATTGCCTTCCAAGGGACTTTCAAAAGTCTTCTGCAACACCACAGTTCAAAAGCATCAATTCTTCAGCGTTCACCCTTCATTATGGTCCAGCTTTCACAGCCATAGGTTACTATTGGGAATACCATAGCTTTGACTATTTAGCACTTTGTAGGTAGGTTGATCGCTCTACTTTTTATAAGTTTGTCTAGATTTGCCATTGCTTGTCTCCCAAGAAGCAAGCATATCCTAATTTCATGTCTACAGTCACCATCTGCCATGATCTTGGAGCCTAGGAAGATAAAAATCTATCACTGTTTCCATTTCTTCTGCTTCTATTTGCCAGGGAGTAATGGGACTGGTTGCCATGATCTTAGTTTTCTTAATGTTTAATTTTGGGCCCACTCCTATTTCACCTTTCATTGAGAGACTCTTTAGTTCTTCACTTTCTGTCATTAGTGTGGTATCATCTGCATATCTCAGGTTGTTGATATTTCTCCCAGCGATATTAATTCTAGATTGTGATTCTTCGATCCCGGCATTTCTCATTATGTACTCTGCATGAAAGTTAAATAAGTAGGGTGACAATATACATCCTTGCCTCACTCGTTTCTCAATTTTGAGCCAAAATTAGTTGTTCCGTGTCTTGTTCTAACTGCTGCTTCTTGACTAGCATACAGATTTTTCAGAAGACAGGTGAGGTGGTCTGGCATTCCCATTTCTTTCAGTATTTGCCACATCTTGTTGCGATCCACACAATCGAAGGCTTCACTGTAGTCAATAAAGCAGAAGTAGACATTCTTCTGGAACTCCCTTGCTTTCTCCATGATCCAGCGAATGTTGGCAATTTGATCTTTAGTTCCTCTGCTTTTTTTATTTAATTTTATTTAATTTTTATTTATACATGTGTGTATATCCAGAAACCAGAAATACAAAATGTAAATTAAAGCCCTTCAGTACTGTTGTCAAGAACACATTTGTGATCACTACTGTATATTTTCAAATCTCACTGAATCTTAAATATGTATTTTTATTCTATTTAAATAAATGTGAAACAATTTTAAATAGCACTATTTTTTTTTAATGATCAAAAGGTATTTAGGGACAGTAAAAGTGAGGATTAATATTAAAAAAAAAAAGTTTAGCTCTTATCATATTTAACATACAGTAACAGTTAGCATATTGAAAGGCTGCACAGAAAATCTACATAAACACACAATATCCTAATTTATTTACAGGTGTGTGCTTAGCCTTTGGGCAGAAGGTAATTCTCATACCTGTTTTGTTTTTGGTTTTAGTGATCTTTTAAATTGCAATTCCAGGCAAATGGTGAAACTGTGAGCTACTAATGGCAGCCGGGACACACTGCAACTATGGTACAGTGAGAAATTCTCCTCAATGTAACTTAAAGGGGTTGTAAACCCTCGTGGTTTTTTTCACTTTAATGCATCCTATGCATTAAGGTGAAAAAACTTCTGATATTGACCGGCCCCCCAGCCCCCCCCCATTTTACTTACCTGAGCCCGTTCGTTCCCTCGGCAGAGACGCGCTCTAGCTCTCTGCCCAGTGCTCTCGACTTTTGATTGACTAGATTGATAGCAGCACAGCCATTGGCTCCCGCTGCTGTCAATCAAATCCAATGACATGGGTGCTGGGGGGCGGGGCTGAGTCTAGCATTCTGTGTCTATGCACGCAAATGCTGGACTCGGGAGTGTGCCCGCAAGGTAACCCCCAGGGAGAGCGCTTCTCCCAGGGGGTTTACCAATGTGAGGAGGAGCTGTGAGCACCGCCGGGGGACCCCAGAAGACGAGGTTCGGGGCCACACTGTGCAAAACGAACTGCACAGTGGAGGTAAGTATGATATGTTTGTTATTTAAAAAAAATAAAAATGAAGGTTTACAATCATTTCAAGGAGAGTTCTCAGTTATCTATTGTACTGAGATTCTAGACAGCATCTCACTCAGGCTGTGTGGGCAAGTTTGCATTTTTGCCTGCGTGACTTTCTTCATGAGCTTCAGTCAATTCTGCTGTCTGACATTTTCAGGTACTTTAGATAGTTTTCCACCTTCTGGTCACTGTGATTTCTCCCTTGTGCTGCCCTCCCTTTGGCTCCCTTTTTGGCTCTCTTGGGAGACTGCTTTGTGATGAATCTATAGTAACAGCTTATCTCTCTAACCTTTGCAATGGCAATTGGGTAACTGTCCAGCATTTTCATCTGACAATATTCTTATGCCCCGTACACACGGTCGGATTTTCCAATGGAAAATGTCCGATCGGAGCGTGTTGTCGGAAATTCCGACCGTGTGTGAGCTCCATCGGACATTTTCTATCGGATTTTCCGACACACAAAGTTGGAGAGCAGGAGATAAAATTTTCCGACAACAAAATCCGTTGTCGGAAATTCCGATCGTGTGTACACAAATCCGACGGACAAAGTGCCACACATGCTCAGAATAAATAAAGAGATGAAAGCTATTGGTCACTGCCCAGTTTATAGTCCCGACGTACATGTTTTACGTCACCGCGTTCAGAACGATCGGATTTTCTGACAACTTCGTGTGACCGTGTGTATGCAAGACAAGTTTGAGCCAACATCCGTCAGAAAAAATCCTAGGATTTTGTGGTCGGAATGTCCGAACAAAGTCCGACCGTGTGTACGCCCTATTAGAGTTCTAGATTAAAAGCCTAAAATGTACAAAGTTGTAGTCATAACAACCTGTTTTGTCAATATCTACAGCAATGAGCTGCATCTTACAGACACAGTGGTAGATTTACTAAAACTTGGAATCTGGAGCAGCTGTGCAAGGTAGCCAATCAGTTTCTAAGTTCAGCTTGTTCAACTAAGCTTTGGCAATAAAACCTAGAAGCTGATGCAGATGCAGAGCTGCACTAAATTTTGCACTCTCTAGTTTTAGTAAATAACCCCCACAGTACCTATTATTTCCTTCACAAATGGCTGATTCCATTCTTCACTATGAATGAAGGAGCTGCCATACCAGTCATAGAGTGGGTTAGGCCAGACTTAGACATTAGCAGTAATAAAATAAAAAAATAAAAAATATACCTGTCATTTTTTCTTTCTCTAATGTCCAAGCCAGTGTTTATCCTGGCATTAGCAGTAGAGATGAGGTTTGAGTTCACAGCTATTATGGGTTCACAGCAAATCACTAGGATTTGTGAATTTTGTGAATCATGAAGTTTTAACTGAAAACTTTGCTGATTCACTGACAGAAAAAAGGAACAGCATATAGCCTTTGCCCTGGTCTCTAAGCTAATCAGACGTAATGCTGGATAGGTCCTTTGATGTGAAAGCCAGAGCAGCACCAGAACCCCAAGTGTTGTGTTAAAAGCAATACTGCAAGTTCCATCTCTGTGATACCATCAAAAGCACAGACAGGCAAAGGGGCTTGATTTACTAAAACTGGAGAGTCTGGTGCAGCTGTGCATGGTAGCCAATCAGCTTCTAACTTCAGTTTGTTTGAATATGCTTTGATAAACAAAAAGTTTTAGTAAATCAACCCCAATATCTTCTTCTAATCTTGGAATTGTAATGCCTTTTACGATTTTACAATCCAGGGGTACAGAATGATTGGTAATTTTCAAAACCAAAAAAAAAAAGTACAAGCTTACAACACAAAGCCTATTGGGCATATCCAGGCTCAAGTGGTCAACGACCATACACTATACATAAACTACTAACAAACAATCCACCCACACCCCACCCCACCTCCCCCTCCAATGTGCAGAGAAGGATTAAATACATTCCCTCTAGCCATCAATATCAACAGGAAAACAATAACCAATTCTCTCCCCACATTGTCAACCAGACCTACTTATCACCCAGCTGCTCCTTTGGTTATGTAGTCATATGTTCCATAGAGAACGTTAACCAACAGTGGATGAATCCGCCAGCCACCCCTGCCACACCCTGTCAAACTTCTTCTGACATCCACGAGCCACATAAGTTGCTTTATAGAAAGGTATTGATTTATTGACCATACCCTTCCAGAATGCAAGTGACGGCGCATCCGTTTTTTTCTAATGCAATACAATTGATGTCCGTGCATAAAATAAAGTAATAGACAACAATGTTCTCTACGCCCTCCTCGATACCAACTCCTCCACCAGCCCCAAAAGGCACACTGGGATGGTGAGGGGAATCGGCACCAACAAAAGTTCCCTTAAAGTGTTTGTGACCTCCACCCAAAAGTCATTGCTTGCCCCACAACCCCCAAAAAAATGGTCAAAGTCAGCAGGTGAGGTTGTACATCTCCAGAATTCTGACGACGCGGATCCATAAATTGAGGCAAGCCTGGCTGGGGTGTAATAAGTTCTGTTTATTAGCTTAAATCGGATAAGGCGATCCCTGACAAACACCAGTGCCCTAAAAGGTACCTTCCAAATGTCATCCCAGTCTTCTCCTTGGAAATTCAGTATGTGTTGCATTCAAATATCCCTACACTTGTCTAGTACTTTTGGCCTAACTGTAAATAATTCTTTATACATTGTTGACATAAGCTTGGTGAGAGAATCGTCATGTAATAGAAGTTCCAGTGTGGACGACCTGAGGTCCAGAGCATCAGAGCCAATCTGTGATATAAAAGCATGTCTCAGCTGGAGAGATGTAAACAGATACCAGTTTGGCAGCTGATATCTGGCCCATAGCCGATCAAAGGTACACAGCTTCCCCCTTTCCACTATATCTTGTAATCTCTTGATCCCGACCCCTGCCAAAATAATAGGATCTGGAATGTCACTAAAGTGCGGTAGTTTAGGGTTAAACCATAACAGAGTTAACCGAGAAACAGGATGGGCCCCAGGAGTCATGATCACCTGTGCCCTATCCTATGCTCGTATTGTTACTCTCATAAAGCCTGTTATTGGGGAATGCACTCGGGAACCGCTATAGACTAGGTTAGCCAGACCTTCGTAGGATCCAAGAATCACTGCCTCCAATACTGTGGCAGCATCCTCATTGTTCCTCAAAAGCAATCTCTTTGTGAATACCATTTGTCCTGCTAAGAAATATTTCTATAGGTCAGGCATGCCAAACCCCCCTGACCCAAAGGTTCTTGTAGAGTACGGATACTAATTCTAGGGTGAGACCCAGGCCATAAAAATGTGCTAAAGAGGCTATCTACATGTTGGAATTAAGTCTGTGGAACCCATATTGGTGAGTTATGAAGGGAGTATAACAATAAGGGTAGGATTTTAATTTTGAGAAGATTCACCCTCTCAATCAAAGTTAGGGGTAGATTTTGCCAAGCCTTCAGTCTTCGTTTCACCAGTGGAAACAAGGGTAATAGAATAAGCGACATATAATCCCCCACTCTAGAAGATATCTGCATGCCCAGGTAAGTAAATTTGTTGACCCATACTATAGGGATTGTACAGTCTGCATACGACTGGGCTCCAGCGTCAATTGACATTGCACTGGACTTTGTCTTTGAGACCCCAAAAGTTGACTTTGAGACCCGAAAACATTGCAAACTTTGACAGTATGGCAAAAAACGCTTGCAATGATGGACCAGGATGCTGTAAATAAAGTAACATGTTATCTGCATATACTGTAAAGCAGTGCATTCATGAATACCTCCAACCTTTAGGACGTGAACCTTTTATATAGAGCTACTGCTTGGGGCTCAATCATTAAAGCAAATAAGGAGGGAGACAGGGGGCATCCCTGCCTCGAAGCGCCACCAGAATGATGGGTAATTAAGGGATGCATGACCATGGGATGAATTAACAGCACTGTGAAATATAAGGGTGGGCAGAATCAACAGAGATTGATTTCCCTTTCACACTAGCGGAATCTGCCAGTGGATCCAGCTGCTCAGAAGGTGGATGACATGTCCACTCTGCTGATGCAGAGCGGACATGAACACAGCGTGCTGTTCTTTATGGGCTGTCAGAAGGAAACTAACCGCCTGTCCATTTCCATCCATCTGTCACCTGATAGACATGATGGAGTACGAATGGGGTCCAATGATCGGTTTTTTAGATGGACCCAATCAGTCAATCCATGAGAAAGGGACCTTAGGCAAAGCAGAAATTTCACTTACATGTCAGTAACCCTACATGCAAACAAGGCTGGCAACATTGTAACAAACTGTGATAAGAATGAAATGTGCTGTTTTGTTTAACAACTTGTCTACCAAGGTAAATTTAAAAACATTGTGGAGCAAAAGTGGTTCAATCAAGCTCACAGCTCCTTTTCCTGCTGTGAGTTTGGTACCGCTTTAAGAGCCAGCAAATAGCTTTCTGATAAAAGTGATCAGGGCTTTAGACCTGCCCAATCACTTTTATAGGGCTGATATAGTGTTCCTCTCAACTTGCTGCACCCATGATGGTTCCTGGGCTCTTCAGTTCCTCCTGAGAGCCCAGGACCACAGGAAACTGCTTACTGAGAACAGGAACAACTTGGGGAATATTGATTCTCTGATCCCTCCTGTGACTAATGACCCCATAAGCAATGTGTAATATGTCATTTCTGGGGCCACAGCTGTCATTCCTCAGCTAGTTGAGGATGCAGCTACTCAAACACAAATCGGTGTTTCAATAGCTGTACTGGGGGGCAATAGAGACCCTCAATGTCTCCATAAAGAGTACCTGTCATCTGCCCATGCTATTGCTTGTTAGTCCCCTTCTGATAGCAATAAAGTGCAAAAAAAAAAAAGAATGATACCCATGAATCCCTGAACATACCACATATAAAAGCACAGCGTAGGGTGAGCACTTGTATGTAAACATCAATTGTGCGACACATATGAGATATTGTCACAAATGTCAGAATGAAAGCAATAATTCTAGGGCGAGAATTCATGGGTAACTCTAAACTGATGATCTGTAAAGGCTTTTGAAGCATTGCTTATGAAGCATTTTTGATGTCCTTAGTTTTTCTTGAAATTCCACAGGTGTGCAAAGTTTTATGGCTTTACATGTTGGGTATCTATTTACTTGATGCAACCCTTTCTTTTTATTTTACCAAAAAAAGTACAAAATTGTGTTTATTTTCAGTAAAATTCATTTTAGTGTATTTTTTTTCTTGAAAACATGTATTGGATAAATAAATGAATGCGCAAATTGTGCAACATAAAAAAATTGCAACTGTCACTATTTGGTTTCAGAAAATATATTTTTTTATGGGGGAGGGGAGTACAGTAACTTCTAGCAAAAAATCCAGATTATACCATGTGTGCAAAAAGTTTAAAAATGTTCCCTGTAGGCAAGTGGTTGAAGAATAATTCCAGGTATGATTTTTACAAATCTACTGTACATTGGTCCTGTGTGGACCAATGCAACTATGCAATTACCATACCTGAGGGATCCCTCTAGAACAGGGATAGACAACCTCAGCCCTCCAGCTGTGGTGAAACTACAAGTCCCATGAGACATTGCAAGACCCTGACAATCACAGGCATGACTCCTAGAGGCAGAGGCATGATGGGAATTGTAGTTTCACCACAGCTGGAGGGCCGAGGTTGCCTTCCCCTGCTCTAGAAGCTGGAAATCATTGTAGTAGTGCCATTCTGGTAATGTTTTGCATTTGCTTAACAGCTTCAGCCCCCGGAAGATTTTACCCCCTTCCTGACCAGAGCACTTTTTGCGATTCGGCACTGCGTCGCTTTAACTGACAATTGCGCGGCTGTGCACTCAAACAAAATTGATATCCTTTTTTTAACACAAACAGAGCTTTCTTTTGGTGGTATTTGATTACCTCTGCGATTTTTATTTTTTGTGCTATAAACAAAAAAAGAGCAACAATTTTGAAAAAAAAGTAATATTTTTTACTTTTTGCTATAATAAATATCCCCCAAAAATATATAAAAAAACTAATTTTTTCCTCAGTTTAGGCCGATACGTATTCTTCTACATATTTTTGGTTAAAAAGGTCTCAATAAGCGTATATTGATTGGTTTGTGAAAAAGTTATAGCGTCTAAAAAATAGGGAATAGTTTTCTGGCATTTTTATTATTAATAATTTTTTTTATTAGTAATGGCGGCGATCTGCGATTTTTATCATGACTACGACATTATGGCGGACACATCGGACACTTTGGACAATATTTTGGGACCATTGTCATTTTTACAGCGATCAGTGCTATAAAAATGCACTGATTACTGTGTAAATGACACTGGCAGGTCAGGGGTTGAACACTAGGGGGTGATCAAGGGGTTAAGTGTGTCCTAGGGAGTGATTCTAACTTTGGGGGGTGGGCTACCTAGGACATGACAGCGATCACTGCTCCCGATGACAGTGAGCAGTGGATCTCTGTCATGTCACAAGTCAGAACGGGGAAATGCATCTCCCCGTTCTGCAGCTCCGTGACACGATCGCGGGACACCGGCGGACATCGAGTCAGCGGGACCCACGGGCACGGTCACACTGTATGCTGCGGGCGCGCATGCCCGCTAGCCCCGGCAATTAAAGGGAACGTATAGGTACACCCATTTGCCCACCGCCGCCATTGTCCCGATGTATATCGGCATGCAGCGGCAAGTGGTTAATGAATGCAAAGCATTCTCTGATTGGACAAGGTGGAGAATGTGACACGGCCACCCTGCCTTGTCGCCCTTAATGATGCAACTTTGTAAATAGAGCAACAGTTACAGCTAATCCTCTATGGGGATAACAATATCTGTATTGCTGCAATGAAATCCAATGAGCAATACTGATGACTGTATGCTGGATGGAAAGTGTTTTTTAAATATTAGTAGAAAGAAAGTGCAATTGAAAGAAGGTGCAAGAACCAGCTGATATGATTTTTATGCTTTATTGAATAAAGTAAAGGGCCCTCCAGGACTCTTTGGTGATGCTTCTGTATCTAACTTAAAATTGACAGGTTCATATCTTCCTTGGAAAGTGTGCTAAGAACTACTTAATTTTTATTTTTGGGATAATTTACAAAAGGCAAATAGGCAGTTCACTTTGCATAGGTAGTTGAACAGAAATGTATTTTGATAAATAATACAAAATAGAAATTACAACTAACAAATGCTGACAATGGCTCACCATTTCAGCTGGAATTGATGGTTTACATAGAAGGACTAAGGTTTTGGCAGTAGATAATATTCAATTATATCTGCAGCAATTAAATGTCACCAATCTGCATATTTTAACAATGTGTGTTTGAGCACAGCTTAGGGGACATTTTTCGTGTCCCTGCTTAGAAAAAAAAGTTGTCAAGCTGTACACATGCATCAAGCCTAAAAACCACTTAGGACACACATGCCTACTTTTCATTTCACCTCAGATTGAGACTATACGCTCTAATGCCCTGTACACGATAGGATTTTCCAATGGAAAATGTGTGATAGGACCTTGTTGTCGGAAATTCCGACCGTGTGTAGGCTCCATCACACATTTTCCATAGGAATTTCCGACACACAAAGTTTGAGAGCTTGCTATAAAATTTTCCGACAAAAAAATCCATTGTCGGAAATTCCGTTCATGTGTACACAAATCCAATGCACAAAGTGCCACGCATGCTCAGAATAAATTAAGAGACGAAAGCTATTGGTTACTGCCCCGTTTATAGTCCCGACGCACGTGTTATACGTCACTGCGTTCAGAACGATCAGATTTTCCGAAAACTTTGTGACCATGTGTATGTAAGACAAGTTTGAGCCAACATCCGTCGGAAAAATCCATGGATTTTGTTGTCGGAATGTCCGATCAATGTCCGACCATGTGTACAGGGCATAAGTGTTCCCTAATTGTTTCCAGATATTCATCATGTGCTCCTAACACTATTGCTAGCTAAATCTATCTAGGTGCTGGAATCTTTGCCTTCTGAGAAGTTCTAAATGTAAGCCTCCAAAAATGAGGGCAAGTGTCTTCTAATATCATAGTTGCATAGTATTTGAGGTTGGAACAAGTCCATCAAGTTCAAGCTATGTGTGTGATTATAGGTCAGTATAACATTTTATATCCCTGTATGTTGTGGTCGTTCAGGTGCTTATCTAATAGTTTTTTGAAACTATCGATGCCCCCCACTGAAACCACATCCTCGCCGCTCTTACAGTAAAGAACCCTCTACGCAGTTTAAGGTTACACCTCTTTTCTTCTAATTTTAGTGAGTGGCCACGTGTCTTATTAATCTCCCTTCCGCAAAAAAAGTTTTATCCCTATTGTGGGTCACCGGTATGGTATGTGTAGATTGAAATCATATCCCTTCTCAAGCGTCTTTTCTCCAGAGAGAATAGGTTCAGTGCTCACAACCTTTCTTCATAGCTAATATCTTCCAGACCCTTTATAAGCTTTGTTGCCCTTCCTGAGGACTTCTGCCCAGAACTGGACAGCATACTCTAGGTGCTGCTGGACCAGAGTCTTGTAGAATGGGAGAATTATCACTTTATCCCTGGAGTTAATCCCCTTTTTAATGCATGCCAATGTTCTGTTTACTTTGTTAGCAGCAGCTTGGCATTGCATGCTATTGCTGAGCCTTTCATCTACTAGGACTCCCAGGTCCTTTTTCATCCTAGATCCCCCTAGAGGTTCTCCCCGTAGTGAGTAGATTCACACACTTCCCTTTCTCTTAAACCACTAGAGTTTCACCTGTACACATTACATCATGAGAATGATGTAGTTGTTGTTTTTGCTGAATCTGTTTGCAAGGGAATATAGTATGTACCGTACATAAATTCAGACAAAACATACATCCAATTTTCTGACAGTTGCAGTGTTGCATTGATATGGAAGAACCCCTGTGTAGACAACTGATGTCTATGTGAACTTTCCATTTTAATTAATACAAGTGGGCTGCCATGCCCTTACATAGAGTTTGGACAATTCATTGAAAAAGCACCTACCACATGAGTATAATCTCCCCATGGTCTCGGAACATTCTTTGAATGATGTATAACAATCCAATAGGATACATTTACATATGAACTTAAAAGTGATTATGATATATCTCTTAATACCAATAGGTTCTCCTGAAGAAGCTAAAGGTGAAACGCGTAGCAATCCTTTGGCGCTGATATTCAAGTTGTGTATGCTTGGCCTCAAGCCAGAAGGAATCTTCTAGGACTACCTGGCTTCCCGGTCCCATAGGTCATCCATGTGACTTCCTTGTTTCAGCATCCTCATCTGTTCTCTTTTTAGAGACTGTGTACTTTTTAGATATGTTCATGTATTCATAATACCTTTTTTTCTAATATGTGTTTTTTAATGTGATCAAATAAATTATATATTTTTATTAAAATATGAGACCATTCCTCTTTGCTATTTGGGATTATAGTGGCAACCTTTAAAGTCCGTTTTCTTCCTTTTTTTTCTGTTTTTGCTCTATAATCTCCCCAATACCACAATGCAAACACATACATAGCCATAGTTGCTAATTACATATGCCTGCTTTACTTTCTGATATGCAGAGCTACCATAAACATACTTTACTGCTGCCCCTCACAATGCAAGTCTATGAGTCAATTGACTTATCTCAATCTGTACTCTGTAGGCAGCTGATATCTTATCTCAACAGATACTAAAGCTGGCCATACATCGAAATTCAGCAGGTTCAGCAGGGTTCGGAATAATTTCAATCCATCTATGGGCACCCTGGCTGTACAGACGTTGATCTATCAATCAACTTCTGTATAAGCACCCTGTCAGTTTTTTCTGAACAATCAGTGCCTTTAGCTATAGCCGGCAACACTGATTATTGTGTTCTGATGGCTTTTTTCTATCTTTTATAAACAATTTAAGAAAACTTAATTCATTAATTTTCTTTCAAGATCAAATCAGTATTATTTTGATTTATTGTCACAGGGTACCTAAATGGTGTTCAGCTCATAGGCAGGTGCCAACTCTGCCTATTTGGTAGTCCAGCACTGCTGGTTGATTACCATTCATTTGTATATACTGAAACCTGAAGATGTAATTCATCACATGTGGTGTAACTAATTAAGTCCCTTTAAATTGTTACAGAAACCTCCCCAACGTTTTTGAATCTTTGTGCCTGGGATGATGTTGCACAATCTAATTAACCTACAATATATGTGTGCAAATAAGTGAGATGTCAGTACACAATTATGAGCAGTTACTCATAACTTCATCATAATGTTATTCAGCCACTTTCACTCGTAAATATATTCAATGTAGCACAAGCCCCTCATAGATTGTATTTAATATTTCCAATTGGCTCTAAAACAATGCAGATCAAGATAGGGTAATAATTCACAAACTCCAAAACAGTATTTAGGGTAAGTTGTTGCTAGCTGCTAAATGATTTCATCCTGCATTGCTCAGCTTCATGATTGCTTGCAATTAAAGAAGTAACCCCATGGAAAACAAATATCCTTCATCTAAAATTAGAAAAATATCCTTCATTTAAAATTGGACTAACATTGCACACAACCTGTCAATGATGAAAATTGTCCAGTGAAAGAAGACATTAAGTGGGGAATCAGAGTTTTCTTACTGAAAGCAATTAGCGCTTATTGATGCATATCAAATTGCCTAATAAAATGCTGTAAGGAATGTTCATACCAACTTCAAAGTATTATTTCTCTCCCCTGAAGTCACATGCCTTTCACAACATAAGTAATCATTCAGGAGAGAGTTAATTTTACTTGGCATGCTCGAAATAACTGTTCAGGATTGTTCAATACAGTACATCCTAAATAACAATCTCCTGGCTTTGTAGGACCTTTGTCTTACCTGCATAACAAGCAGGGAGCCTGGCATGTTCATTCTAAATCATATAGACAGGTTTCACCTCAGCAGTTTTAGTAAGATGTGTGCTGAACATGTAACAACTATCCACTTTTGTTGGTTTTATATTAATCCCTTCTTGTTCCACACCTCACTTTGCATTAAATTTCACCTATAAAATAAGCATAACTGATCAAATTTAGCTAGCTATTTTATTTTTTTCTAAACACTAAGAGACAATCTACAGGAAAACTCCAAACTCAGCCCAGGTGCTAATTCTACCCCAGAGGTGCCAAAACTGCACATATACATCCAAAACCCCCCTTTTTTTTACTAATATGGTCAAAATCCCCAATTCTGGAACTATTGTTAAGCTGCTGTGTTATGAAACGGCGAAAAATGTTTCACCAACTGACTATTGGGATTATTTATAGTGATATACCTTAAGTGGTCCACCATAACAACTCTAAACTCCCTTTAATTCAAAATGACAAATCAACTAATACCCAACTTTACTAGATTGACAATAAAAGAAGTGTTACATCTTAAAATGTTTGAAACCATCAGAGTTTAAACAGAGTATATCTCTCCCCTCTACATGTCTATAAATAGGGGAACCTTTACACCTATACATACCTCGTTTATTACTCCTTCTAGTTTGACAATAAAAGAAGTGCTACATCTAGTACATCTGGTTACATCTAGTAAGTGAACACATCTAGTAAGTGAACTTACGAAAGATTAAAATCCACTAGCATGTTCTTCAAGTTTCTATCCCTGTTGGCCACCATTAAGGGAAGTGGGTCCACTATTTGACCCAAAATAGGATCCAGTTGTAAGACATTCCAAAGCTGAACCTGAAGCTTAAAGTTCACTAGCATGTTCTTCGAATTTCTACCCCTGTTGGCCACTATTAAGGGAAGTGGGTCCAAAATAGGATCCAGTTGTAAGACCTTCCAAAGCTTACTATTTGTAAGCCCTAGTTTTCAAACAATACCATTGATGAAAACAGTCCAACTCCAAAAAATTTTTTTTTTCTTTATCAAAACTTAGTGTAAGAAAAATATTTTGTCAATTGTTGTTCAAAAGTGCAGCAAACTGCAACACGTCATCCACATTTCAAAGCCAGAGAGTGGCATGTGCACCAAAGCTCTCAAGGGAGAATACAGAGATCTCTCAATACTGTAGATGTAAAAAGGGAGGAGCTTGTGCTCACACCGCTCCAATGGCAACTCCCGGTATTTGTCCATAATACCGACCATTAAAATTGAAAATAATAAAATTGAAATTACTAATATAGGGTACAATCCATATCACATCCAATGCAAATTTATTATAATCAAAATTATTTGGTTCAGGGGAGGCTTGGCTGGCTCGCGAGTAGCATGGCAGCTTGAGTTCACAGCTCCTGGCACAAGAGGAAGACTTTGAGGTAAAGAAAGTCACCGAGCCTATTAAAATTTGCCTCTATATCTCCTTACCAGGCTGCAATGTCCCCAAAGGAAACCCACCCACCAGCCTCAAAAACTGAAGGCTTTCTTTTCACAGCCAATGGAGGGGGGAGGCAAGATGGCACCGGTTCAGCGACACAGCAGGCACATTCTACTCCTCCAGTGTGCAACATGGTACAGCGGGGGAGCTCTGGGTGAAAAACAAAACTTTTAGCCTCCCTCCACCTTTAGTGGAAGTGCACAATGAAAGTCAAGATGACCAAGAATGGCTGAGAGCCAAACTGGCAGACTTAGAAGATAGGTCATGCCGCAACAATGTTAAATTGAGGGGCATTCCAGAATCTATACAGCCATCAGAACTTAGAGTATATGCTCAAAATTTAATACATGCCTTACTGCCT
Organism: Lithobates clamitans; assembly: GCA_037952925.1. Classification (NCBI taxonomy): domain Eukaryota; kingdom Metazoa; phylum Chordata; class Amphibia; order Anura; family Ranidae; genus Lithobates; species Lithobates clamitans. The sequence continues at coordinate 52,732 of JBBGZY010000075.1, read as the reverse complement.
GATCTGGACAAAATGGAGGTGGTCATTGATCGTATCCATCTCATCCCTAAACCATCCTTCATTCCTGAAAATCTACCCAGGGAAGTGCTAATGAGAGTCAATTTTTTCATGTCAAGCAGATGTTAATGGACAAAGCCAGATCTCTAGGTAAACTCTCAGCTCCATATGCCTCTATTCAACTGTTTACCGATCTTTCACAATATACACTGCAGAAGAAAAAGCAATTGGACACCATCACCAAGACATAAAGTAATCATAGAATTGCCCACTGTTGGTGCCCCACTGCTCTCTCAGTCACTAAGGATGGCAAATCTCATCTTATCACATCCTTAGGTTTGGGGTTACATCTTCTCCAAACATGGAATATAATTTCTTATGTACTGGCAGGTGGTATCCTGTAGAGGAAAGCTCAATGCTCAGTGACTACTTTCAAATCACTAATGCATTCTGGTAGTCCTACCCCATCCTGGAATGCCTAAAGTGTCAAGTTTATTATATTTTGTCACAAGTGAACTTTTCCTCTTACCACTGAATGCAGATGGCATTTGCACATGGCTTCTTTAAGCCTTTTTTTAATTAAGGAATTTATTTTGTGGTTTATCGTTTCACTCTTTCAACTGTTTTGTTAAGGAGTCGAATTTCATTTTCTATCTGTGTCTTTTGTTGCCCAACTGCAAGCCCTGATATGTCTGGTATATGCTGTGTGGCCCTACCACAACAATGGGTCTTAAGATCTAGTCTTTGAACCCAAAGGTCTTAAACCACCTAGCGTTTATTGTGGCGTGAAGCACTTTACCAGAAAAGTGACATAATCTGCATCCAGGAGACTCATGTTCATCGGGTCTCATCACCAAAATGCTCCCACCGCAACGCTCCTCGTGTATATCAAACAAACATACCCCCAAAAAATGAGGGGGTAAGGTAGCTATCAGAGACACTGTGGACTACCATCTTCATCACTCTGTCCTAGATCCATCAGGCCGTTATATCATCTTAATCTGCTCCATGGACAGTACACAATATACCTTGGTAAATGTGTATGTACCAAATTCACATCAACTAGCCTTTTTTCAGAAACTACAGAAAAAATCTAAATTGCAAGGCAAGGCAAGGCCTCTTAATCTTCTGCAGGGACTTCAATTTAGTGCCTGGTTGTAGTATGGACTTAACAGCTGGGAAAACTTAGCAGTCCATATGCTTACAACCATTTTTATATAAGCACAATCTGTATGACACTTGGAGATGCCATAATGGGAGTGAAAGGGAATACATTTTCCTTTTAGCCTGACAGTACATATTCCAGGATTGATTTATTTCTAGTGGATAAGAAACTACTTCTTCAGGTCTCCAAAACTGTGATTCATGAAATCACCTGGTCAGACCACGTGCCTCTTAGCTTGGTTCTAAAAGATGGCCCACCTGCAAATACCACTTGCCTATGGCACTCCAATACTGCTTTGTTGTAGAACCCAACCTATTGTGCCAACCTTCAACAACACCAATTTTTCAACACAATAGCAACTCAGTACAAAACCCCTTTAGCCTGAGGAATGCTCACAAAGCGTTCATGTGTGGGATCTTTATTCAGCCGGTGTCTCAAAATAAAAAGAGCAAGACGCTGCAATTGGATGTGTCAGGGCTGGCTGCTCAGCTTTCGGCTAATTGCCAGCTCCTATATGTCCTCAGTGAATCACTTGTTATCATATCCTGCTTGTCAGTCCTGCCTACTTAAGCCATCCAGCCCAGATGATCTCTGCCTTCGCCTTGGTCATCATCACACAGGCTATTTCCTGCGTTCCTGTTAAAGACTTGCTTGGCTGACATTCCTTCTGGCTCCAGATCCTGCTTGCTGTTCCACTAAGCTGATTTCTGGCTTCCTGAGTTTTGACTACGTTTGTTCTATTTACTTTTATTATTAAACAAGTATGAATTAACTGTACTTCTGTCTCAGTCTGATTCATGGTTTCTGACAGGATGCTATTTTGGCAGACATTAAACAAAAGGAAACACAAAATAAAAATAACCCTTTACCTGCTTTAACATCTTTAATTGAGCAAACAAAGACACGGGTTAAGGGCCTTAATGCTTGAATCATTTAAATAATCTGTTCAAAAATTAAAGATAAATTACTATGTCTCTAGTAATAATAAGGGAAAGATCTTAGCGAGAACATTGAAAGGCCACCTTAGCAAGAAAATCCCTCTTATACACTACCCAGTATCTAAAAGTTAATGATATGATCCTATAGAGCAGGGGTCTCAAACTGGCGGCCCTCCAGCTGTTGCAAAACTACAAGTCCCATCATGCCTCTGTTGGCAGGAGTCATGCTGGTAACTGTCAGCCTTACAATGCCTCATGGGACTTGTAGTTTCGCAACAGCTGGAGGGCCGAAAGTTTGAGACCCCCGCTATGGCTCATTGCATAATTTGAAAGTAGATGGCTCTATCTCCCAACCTTCCCCTGCTTCTATACATCAATTTTTATCTAAAATCAACAAACCCAATATCTCACAATCTCATTTGCAATCCTTAAATACCCCTTGAAATTGCCAAAACTATTACCCAATTTCCTAGCAACAAATCTCCTGGACAGAGCAGATTTACCGGAGAATATTATAAACAATTTAGCTCCATCTTGTGCAACCATTTAGAACCTGTGTTTAACCTCTTCCACGAGTTTCCCTAATGAGATGTTATCAGCATTGATCGTAACGTTTCTGAAACCTGGTAAAGAATCTATTTTGTCTCAGAATTATCTCCTTGCTAAATTTAGACTTTAAAAATTTATGCTAAACTAATCGCAAATCTTATAGTGGACATTTTACTGAATCTTATCCATCCTGACCAATCAGGCTTTACGAAAGGGTAGCAATCCTCTGATGCAACACAATGTTTGCTCAATATTATTCATTATGCAGAGGCTTTTTGGATGCATTCACTGCTGCTCGTACTTGATGCTGAGAAGTAGGGATGAGCCGAACACCCCCTGTTCTGTTCGCACCAGAACATGCGAACAGGAAAAAAGTTTGTTCGAACACACGAACACCCTTAAAGTCTATGGGACACGAACATGAATAATCAAAAGTGCTAATTTTAAAGGCTTATATGCAAGTTATTGTCATAAAAAGTGTTTGGGGACCTGGGTCCTGCCCCAGGGGACATGTATCAATGCAAAAAAAGTTTTAAAAATGGCCGTTTTTTCGGGAGCAGTGATTTTAATAATGTTTAAAGTCAAACAATAAAAGTGTAATATCCCTTTAAATTTCGTACCTGGGAGGTGTCTATAGTATGCCTGTAAAGGGGCGCATGTTTCCCGTGTTTAGAACAGTCTGACAGCAAAATGACATTTCAAAGGAAAAAAGTAATTTAAAACTACTCGCGGCTATTGCATTGCCGGTCTGACAATACACATAGAAGTTCATTGATAAAAACGGCATGGGAATTCCCCACAGGGGAACCCCGAACCAAAATTTAAAAAAAAAAAATGACGTGGGGGTCCCCCTAAATTCCATACCAGGCCCTTCAGGTCTGGTATGGATATTAAGGGGAACCCTGGCCAAAATTGTTTTAAAAAATGACGTGGGAGTCCCCCTAAATTCCATACCAGACCCTTATCCGAGCACGCAACCTGGCAGGCCGCAGGAAAAGAGGGGGGACGAGAGAGCGCCCCCCCCCTCCTGAACCGTACCAGGCCACATGCCCTCAACATTGGGAGGGTGCTTTGGGGTAGCCCCCCAAAACACCTTGTCCCCATGTTGATGAGGACAAGGGCCTCATCCCCACAACCCTGGCCGGTGGTTGTGGGGGTCTGCGGGCGGGGGGCTTATCAGAATCTGGAAGCCCCCTTTAACAAGGGGACCCCCAGATCCCGCCCCCCCTGTGTGAAATGGTAAACCCTACCATTTCACTAAAAAACTGTCAAAAATGTTAAAAATGACAAGAGACAGTTTTTGACAATTCCTTTATTTAAATGCTTCTTCTTTCTTTTATCTTCCTTTATCTTCTTCTGGTTCTTCTGGTTCTTCCTCTGGTGTTCTCGTCCAGCATCTCCTCCGTGGCATCTTCTTCCCTTCTTCTCCCCGGGCTGCTCCGCATCCATGGCATGGAGGGAGGCTCCCGCTCTTCTCTTCTTTATCTTCCTCTCCGGGCCACTCCGCACCCATGCTGGCATGGAGGGAGGCTCCCGCTGTGTGACGTGTCTCCTCTTTTGAAGGTTCTTAAATAACGGGGGGCGGGGCCACCCGGCACGGGGTTCCCCTTAATATCCATACCAGACCTGAAGGGTCTGGTATGGAATCTAGGGGGACCCCCCACGTCATTTTTTTTTCAATTTTGGCCGGGGTTCCCCTTAATATCCATACCAGACCTGAAGGGCCTGGTATGGAATTTAGGGAGAACCCCTACGTCATTTTTTTAAAAAATTTTGGCCGGGGTTGCCGTTAATATCCATACCAGACCTGAAGTGCCGGTTTGGGGTTCCCCTGTGGGGAATTCCCATGCCGTTTTTATCAATGAACTTCTATGTGTATTGTCGGACCGGCAATGCAATAGCCGGTCCGACATTTTGCTGTCCGACTGTTCTAAACACAGGAAACATGCGCCCCTTTACAGGCATACTATGGACACCCCCAGCTACGAAATTTAAAGGGATATTACAATTTTATTGTTTGACTTTAAGCATTATTAAAATCACTGCTCCCGAAAAAACGGTCGTTTTTAAAACTTTTTTTTGCATTGATCCATGTCCCCTCGGGCAGGACCCAGGTCCCCAAACACTTTTTATGACAATAACTTGCATATAAGCCTTTAAAATTAGCACTTTTGATTTCTCCCATAGACTTTTAAAGGGTATTCCGCGCCATTCGAACTTGCGAACAGCCGATGTTCGAGTCGAACATGAGTTCGACTCGAACTCGAAGCTCATCCCTACTGAGAAGGCGTTCAACAGGGTCCATTGGGAGTACCTGGTGCAAGTACTAAGGAAACTTGGTTTTAATGGGTAGATTTACTCCACTATTATGGCCCTATATTCCTGCCCTTCTGCTATGGTCTATGCTAACACTGTACTATCTAACCATTTTTAATTACCAACAGTACTAGACAGGGATGTCCATTGTCCCCTATTATCTTCAATATGATGGAACCACCAGCCACATATGTACAAACACACCTAGATATTAGAGGTTTCTCCATAGGTGACAGAGAACATAGGATCAGCCTGTTTGCCGATAATGTCACTTTAATGTTGACTGACCCTGAAGAAGCATTGATGGCAGTACACTCTTCTCTATCTTTTTGTTTAATTTGGTTTCTTATTATAAAGTCAATGACTCCAAATAGTTTATTTTAGACTTGTGGATAATGCATCCTTCTAAAGAACGCATGCGCTTCCTATACCCTTATTCCTGGGTTGACTTTGGTATAGATTTTTTGGGAATAACCTTGACTAGATCACAATCACTTCTTTTTAAAAGAAATTATAGTCCCTTCTTGGATACGTTAAAGAAAGATCCTTAGCTTCCCATAGCTTACCGTGGTCTGGAAGCATCTTGTAATTCTCCCCAAAATTCTGTACCATTTTAGATCGCTACCTATCTTGTTACCGCAGACTTACCTCCATTCCTTGCAATCTAAGATTAATACCTTTATCTGGCAAGGTAAGAAAACAAGATGCGCACACAAATAAATTGGCTGGTGGTTTGGGATTTATAGCGCAAATGAAATTGTGCTGTTGTCCTATCCAATTTCATTATTGAGGACCTTAGAAGCTTATGCCACACTAAGGAATGATTTAGTTTTGTGGTTGCTTAGTTTCTCCATTAACGAATGCAAGCATCTTTGAAAGCCTGGAGAGTACTGCTCTCTTCACTAGCAGGCTATAATACTAAATATTTATCTTTCCCTAACAAATTCATATGCTGTAAATCCCAGACCTAACAGTGCATACTTAGACCACCAAGGGAACCCATTGGTTGGATGACCTACATAATAAAAGGGAAACTGAAAACATTTGCTTCCCTTTAAAAATAATTTCATATACCCACCTCGGAATATTTAAAAAATATTCAAATATCTTTGTTTCTTAACCACTTCAGCCCCAGAAGGATTTACCCCCTTCCTGACCAGAGCACTTTTTGGGACTCGGCACTGCGTCGCTTTAACTGACAATTGCGCAGTTGTGCGATGTTGCACCCAAACAAAATTGACGTCCTTTTTTCCCCACAAATAGAGCTTTCTTTTAGTGGTATTTGATCACCTCTGCGTTTTTTATTTTTTGCGCTATAAACAAAAAAAGAGCGACAATTTTGAAAAAAAGCTATATTTTTTACTTTTTGCTATAATAAACATCCCCCAAAAATATATAAAAAAAATAATTTTTTCCTCAGTTTAGGCCAATATGTATTCTTCTACATATTTTTGGTAAAAAAAAATCACAATAAGCATATATTTATTGGTTTGCGCAAAAGTTATAGCATCTACAAAATAGGGGATAGTTTTATGGCATTTTTATTATTCATTTTTTTTATTTGCAATGGCGGCGATCTGCGATTTTTATCATGACTGCGACATTATGGCGGACACATTGGACACCTTTGACACTATTTTGGGACCATTGCCATTTATACAGTGGTCAGAGCTATAAAAATGCACTGATTACTGTGTAAATGACACTGGCAGGGAAGGGGTTGAACACTAGGGGGCGATTAAGGAGTAAGTGTGTCCTAGGGAGTGATTCTAACTGTGGGGGGGATGGGCTACTACTCACATGACAGGGATCACTGCTCCCGATGACAGGGAGCAGTGATCTCTGTCATGTCACTAGGCAGAACGGGGAAATGCCTTGTTTACATAGGCATCTCCCTGTTCTTCCACTCCGTGACACAATCACGGGCACCCGGTGGACATTGAGTTCACGGGACCCCGGTCACAGTCATGAAACATGCGGCGCGCGCATGTGCGCCCACAATGCCGCATCTTAAAGTGGATGTACCTGTACGCCCATTTGCCAAGCCATGCCATTGTGCCGACATATATCATCATGCACTGGCCGGCATGTGGTTAAACAACATTTGAAAGCTCCCATTAATCCTCATGTTAAAGCAAGGCTTTACTTCTTCTCAGAGTGTCTCCTTATTAAAGGCATTTCCCTATTCTATAATCTTATCTGAGAAAAGACTGTGCTAATCAAATCCCTAAATATGGTACACTGGGAACAAGACTTTAACTCTTCTCATTTCCTATCACAATGATCCGAAGTTATTAGGGCAACCCATAGAGCTATAACTAATGTCAATTGGTGGGAAGTCTCAAAGAAATTCGTACTAAGATGGTATCTCACTCCCTCTTGTACATCCAAATTTGCTCCACACGTGTCTCAGGAATGCTGGAGGATGTGTGGGGAAACAGGCACTTTGCACCATATATTGTGGTCTTGCAAGAGAATCACAGGGTTTTGGACTTAGGCAGACTGATACAGCCCCAACCCGGATTTGCTTTACTAAATCTGGATATAGACACCTATCCAAATCATCTTTGTACTATAATGATCCACATTTTATTAGCAGCTAGGTCGATGATAGCAAGAAACTGGAAAACCATCCAGGCCTCAAGCTTTATATTAAAGTTAAGCTTAGTTCATATACATTGCCAATATGAGCTGATGTGGGCATCTAATAAAGGCATATTATACAAATCTCTTAAACAGTGGTCTCCCTGGACAATATGATTTGACTCAAAACTATAATGTCAAATAAATTGTTGATTCATGATTCTCTATTGATAGTCATTGTCACTGGGAAAGCATGAGGTACGAATGCAACTCCTTTTCTTTTCCTGATATTTACTTTATTGTTCATTGTGTTGCGTTTGTTACAATATGATTTATTTTATTTAATCATACTTACGATACATGGGACATAACATTACACAATTGTGGTTGGTCATAGAGATATTGTCAGTTTTTTTGGCTTGAGTAGATTTGTCAAATAAATGCTGTTTTATACAATGGAGGTAAATATCATTGTTGTATTCAATTGACAGTTCAATTAACAGGCTATTGTCTCTATAGCTACAGTAAACAAGTAAGAAATGTACTTGTCTGAGGTTCTTTCAGCTCTCAAACTGAAAGAATGACTGTTAGATTACTGTCAGGTGTTGGCTTGATTAGACAATGGTACATAGATACCACTTTTGTATTCAATTGACAGTTTGCAACAGTCCATTGTTTCTACAGCTACAGTAAACAGGTATGTTTTCTGTTGTTTGGTAACTATGGTAAACAGCCTGACACATAAAAGGGGTGAGTAGGGACACACACACACACACACACCATCATGCTGTAACATCAGAAGTCACTCATGATAGAAGAAACAGTGCCTGATGCTCCCGAAAAAACCTTGCCTAAGGAGATCACGAACATACAGTAACAGATGATAAGTAACCTTTAAATGTATTTGTACTATTATAGACCATAGACTGTTCAGTTTGCTAGGCATTTTGCTTGTTATAGATATCTGTCAGTTTTGTATTGTATTCCTAATATTGTAATAGTTTTGTATGTACAGCATCTTTGTATAGTAAAGCACATTTACACACTGCAGAAATCTCAGCTTCCTTTCTTATACCACAGAGTAACCTTGCTAGATAGACGCAAGCAAAACATTTATGTTTCTCCTTTGTTAGTGATGTACATCACAAGGTTTTTCTAACTTTAATCTATTTGACATAATCATTATCTACTAGATATACTAACTAATCTAAATTTTGTAATTTTTTAGATATTTTGTTAAGATGGTTACTGATTTATTCTTTGGTCAAACCGTATTGTATTATTTTCTCTAAGAAACTAAAAAAAATTATTGAAACAAAAATGGTTTGGTTAACAACTCTCCAACTTAACGTTATAGGCTTCCAGCCCAATTAGGGGGCAATTGCATTAATAAAAGCTCTCCTTCAAACTTGCTGCTGTCCCAACACAGACGAGTATGGGAGAGAGCTGTCAGACTCATTGGTACTGATTTTTTTCACTCGCACACTCCACTGTGGCATAACCCACAACTGAGGGAGCTTATGTCCCTGCCCGGGACCCTCGGTTGGGCCGCTAAAGGAATAGTGTACTTATACCAGGTCATCACTATATTTGGTATGAGAAACTTTGAAACAATCTGTGAAGAGTACGACCTCTCTCCCCATATGAGATTTAGATACATACAACTGAAACACGCACTCCAAACACAATTTGCAAATGGCTTCCCCAATCCACAATCACTAACATTACTAGACGTGATCACAGGATCAGACCCAGACAAACTTATCTCTACCCTGTACACCACCCTACGCACCAAAACGGTAGCCAGGATTGCCGATAACGCAAGGATCAGATGGGAAAATGATGTAGGACCAATAGATAGTTCTGACTGGGAAGATATATTAGAAAACGTCAAAAAAACATCACCTAAAATCTCAGAACGCCTGACCCAACTTTATATAATACATAAATCCTACCTTACACCAGCTAGAATCGCCAAATATTCCCCACAGCAGAACCCAAACTGCCCTAGGTGTTCCAGTAACTCTTGCACATTCTACCATTTAATATGGCTGTGCCCGGAAATACAAAGCTACTGGCCACAGATCATTAAATTCCTTCACGATCACATGGGATCAGCGATCCAGCTAGACCCCAAGTTGTGTCTCTTTGGTCTATTACCAGATACCATTAAAGATAGATCAACAATCACATTTCTCAGTGAATCAATATTCTATGCTAGAAAATTGGTTGCCAAGTACTGGATGGGCACTGATTTTCCTACCATGCAGATCTGGATTAGGGAGGTGAACGCGTCACTACCATACAAAAGGGCTTTGTACAAACACAGGGGATGCCCAAATAAGTACTATAAAATATGGCACAAATGGTTGAACAATGATAATACCTGCTTGCTTACAGTAATCTTGAAATATTCTAAGAGTCTAATGAGTCACCCATGACCACATTGTGATATTACGTTACATAGGACCAAGCTACAACCCCCAGTAAATGCTACAAGCTAGGTTTATTTAAGAATACACTGATGAAAACAGTGAAGTATTGTCTGTAATAATATCAAACTTTGTCTATCTGTGAACTGTATAACTTACCCATGTACCTTCATACCTCTTGGGAAATATCCCTTCATGTGATTGCAAGTGATGTACTATAACTGTACACTGACATAATTTTTTTAACAATAAACATGTTTCTTTAAAAAAAAAAAAAAAAAAAAAGCTCTCCTTCAATATTTCCCACTTGTAAGTTCATCAAAACACATTTGTATTCCCGGTTGCACAATTTTTATCCTTTGTATTTTTTGGACAATTTTAATCTTACCACCAGAGACTGGAATTTTGCATCCAAGTTAACAATTTTTTCCATTGGTCCCCAAAATAATCAGCCTTGATCAAATTAGATTGTACTTTAGGGACCATATTAAAATATGGGAATGGTATACATTTTTAAATTGTTAAAACTTTCGTTCAATTTTCATTCAAAACTCCCCATTTCAATTTATTTTTTAGTTTATCCACTAATGCCGAAAAGAGATTAATCTTTAGTCAAGCATAAAATGAATAACTACATTTTTATATGACTTCTTCCACATATTATTTCTTGTGTTGCAGGACCACCTTATCTTTCATCTTTATAAGAATGTCATCTGTGTCATGTAATTCCCATAAAGCATTTAGGTCACTTGGGGGTAAGCTGTCCTGTACCAATAAGGCCCAACTTAGGTCATGCTTATTCACTGACAAAGGGGTTATGGTAGTTGCACTGGGTTTAAAACCTGTATGAAGGGGGAGTTCAAGTGAATCTTTCACCCAAAACCCTCCATCTGAAGGTCCTCCAACAATGCCTCTAAACATGTGCGCAAACATTTCAGGACTTTAAAAAAATCAGGAGCACCTACTTTGTATGCATGCTTTATGGGGTATTTTACAAATCCTGAAAGTTGTAAGTGAAAAATGAAAAAAAAACTAGAGATTTTTAGAGAAATTTGGTTATTTACATTTGTGCCTACATTCGATTTTCACCATTTTGCAAAAAGGCACAATTAAAAATTTACAAATATTTGTTCTTTATTAACTCAATATAGGTTAACCACTTCAGCCCCAGAAGTATTTGCCCCCTTAATGACCAGGTATTTTTTTGCGATATGGCACTGCGTCACTTTAACTGACAATTGTGCGGTCAAGGGACCTTGTACCTAAACAACATTGATGTCCTTTTTATTCCACAAATAGAGCATTCTTTTGGGGGTATTTTATCACCTCTGCAGTTTTTATTTTTTGCGCTATAAACAAACAAAGAGCGACAATTTTATATATATAAAAAAAAATATACATATCCAAAAAAATATAAAAAAACAAATGTATTCATCAGTTTAGGCCGATATATATTCTACATATTTTTGGTAAAAAAAATTACAATAGGCATATATTGTATGGTTTGCACAAAACGTACCGCGTCTACAAACTATGGGATAGATTTAGGGACTTTTAATTATTTTGTATTGTTTTTACTAGTAATGGCGGCGATCTGCGATTTTTAGTGGGATTGTGGAGGACAAATCTGACCCCAAATGACACTGTTTTTAGAGGGGGGACCAGTGACACTATTGCATTGATCAGTGCTATAAAAATGCACTGATCAATGTAAAAATGACACTGGCAGGGAAGGGGTTAACACTAGGGGGTGATCAAGGGGTCAAGTGTGTTCCCTTCGTGTGTTCTAACTGTAGGGGTGATGGGCTGCCTGGCACATGACAGATCCCTGTCATGTCTCCTGTCAGAATGGGGATCTGCCTTGTTTACAAAGGCAGATTCCCATGCTGCCTCTGTACTAGGCAATCATGGGTCGCCGGCAGACATTGAGTCCGCCCAACCCGCGGGCATGCTCCTACAGCACACAGCAAGCATGAGCACACGCCGCTGGCATGCATCCGCCCGCTATCGCACCTGCGCGAGCCCCCTTATAGCAACAGCGATTTGCAACGAGAGCTGACCTGCCACCGTATAACAAAGGCGGCTGGTCGGCTAGTGGTTAAGCTTTTACATTTAGCAGGGATTTTGTCAAATTTGCTGTATTTGTACTGTATCTGCTAAAAATCAATTTAGTGTATTTTAAGCAACAATTTTGTTTGATAAACATTTGCGCAAATATCGCTGTGCCTTAAAAATCAGTAACACCTTTTTTTTATTCTACTGCATGTGCTTTCAGAAAATATATGGTTTGCTGGGTCTATTACAAACTCTGAAAGCTGTAAGTAAAAAATGAAAACCTCCAGGCTTTTAGGGAAATTTTTCTGTACATTCGATTTTCACCATTTTGCAAAAAGGCGCAATTTAAAATGTACAAATATTTCTTATTTGTTAACTCAATACACTTTGAACTGTTATATTTTGTATCTGCTAATAATGATTTTAGAATATTTTAAGCAAAAATATTGTTTTAATAAAAATTTGTGCAAATCAGTAGCACCCTCTTTTTTATTCTACTGGTCCCGTTATTTCAGAAAATATATGGTTTGAGGGGTCTTTCACAAACTCTAAAAACTGTAAGGGAAAAATGAAAACCTCCAGATTGTTAGAGACAAAGGAAAATTTATTATTAAATACTTACCGTAATTTTCCTTTCCTGATGGACTCCATGGCAGCCTACGTGTGGGTTTACCCCGCCTCCTCTCCAATGCTATAGGACCCCATTCCCATAAATGAGTACTCACCACTAGCTACTGCGTTCCGCAACTAGCCTACTCTTTGACCAATGGGTGGGAACTCCGTCTGCCATAGAGTCCATCAGGAAAGGAAAATTACGGTAAGTATTTGATAATACATTTTCCTTTTTCGTGACAGACTCCATGGCAGCCTACGTGTGGGAAATAACTAGCCAACCACACGGGTGGGTATGCTGAATCAAACAAAAATTTTAATTTGTCCTATCAACCGATAGGATTCTCAAACCAAAGTCCACAGAGACAGTCTCCACCGCCTGTGGAGGAGCCAAGCCCTTCGCCCTGTATGCTTGCTGAATAGTTTGGACAATCCAAGTAGCGAGTGTCCTAACTGAGGCTTTCTTTCCTTTGTTACTTCCCGAGTGTAGGATGAATAGATGGTCAGAACGTCTGAAGGGAGAAGTCATTCTCAGATATTCTTTAATTGCTTCCCCTACATCCAGAGGATGGATCTCAGAGGACTCCAGAGACCTAAACGTGGGCAAGACTCTTGCAAATCTCTTGATTATCATGGAACACAGAGGACACTTTTGGGTTAGAACCCAGCATTGGGATAAGGACCACCTGATCCAGGAAGAATGTTAAGAAGGGTTCTTCACAACCCAGAGAGCCAATCTCAGAAACTCTTTTGCAGATGTGATGGCTACTAGGAAGACTACTTTAGCTGAGAAGTCCTTGATAGAGAGCGGGGAAGGCCCAGAAGTACTGAGTCCGGAGATTGAGTCTAGGACAAGTGGCAGGTCCCATTTGGGGAACCTGGATTTCCTTTGAGGCTTGAGCCTTGAAGCGCCACGAAAAAATTGTCGAATTAGTGGATTAGTTGCCCAGGAGGACCCAGAGAAGGCCGACAGTGCAGAGACCTGAACCCTAAGCGAGCTGATGGATAATGGTAGATCTAAGCCTGTTTGCAGGAAGCTGAGTATATCTTGCACCCCCGGATGTCTAAAAGACCTGCCGCTAGAGGAGCAAAAATCCACGAATTTAGACCAGATTCTACTGTAAACTCTATTTGTGCTGGATCTTCTTGAACTCATGAGAGTTGATATTACTGTAGGAGCGCAACCAAGCGAGATTAGCCTCTCCCTCTCAAGAATCAGACCATCAGTCTCAGCACTGCTGGGCACGGGTGCAAGACTGACCCCTGGGAAAGAAGGTCCGGCCTGAGAGGGAGAGACACCGGGTCCCTGAAGCTGGGTTGGACAAGGAGAGGGAACCAGGGTCTGTTCGGCCAGTATGGAGCTATCATCAATACTTCGGCCGTCTCTGAACGGAGTCTCTGCAGGAATCTCAGGATGACTGGAAGCGGCGGGAAGGCGTATGCCTTGCTGAACCTCCAAAGGTCTGTCAGTGCATCTGACCCGAGAGCCTGACTGCAACGGCCTCTGGTGTAAAATTTCTCCAGTTTGGAGTTGTGGCGAGAGGCGAACAGATCTATCTCGGGGTTGATCCCTAGTGAGGAGACCCATCTGAACGTCTCCATATGAAGAGACCACTCGTTGTTGTCCAGTTCGGTGCGTGAAAGGAAGTCCGCTTGAGCATTCTGGACTCCTGGGATGAACACTGCCGAGATATTGCAAAGATTCTTCTGCGCCCATGAAAGGATGGGCTTGACCTCTCGAAGGAGAGTGGGACTCCGGGTACCCCCTTGCCTCTTCACGTAGGCCACAGCCATTGTGTTGTCCATTCTTAGTAGTATTGACTTCCCTTTCAGTAGATGAGAGAAGGCCTGTAGAGCACACCAGGCCGCCCTGAGTTCTAGAACGTTCGAACCTGGGACTGTACGGCAGGAGTCCCACTTGCCTTGGGCGAGGTTCGAGCCGCAGAGGGCCCCCCAACCCGTCCCGCTGGCATCGGTCGTCACCGTGACCCAGGAGATGGGAACAATGGAATGACATGCCAGGAGATTCTTGCGTTGAAGCCACCAAAAGAGGCTGTTCCTCATTGACGAGGTCACCCGGATGACTTGATTCTTGTCCCCTGTTTTCCACTGCTGCAGAAACCCCGACTGGAAGGGACGCAACCTCCACAAGGCCCACTTGACCATGGGCATTGTAGAAACCATTGTGCCGATAATTTCCAGACACTGAGAGGCTTTTAGGTGTGAGGCATGTACAGCCCGAGAAATCCTGTCCTGTACCACCGGAATTTTCTGTAGTGAAAGGGAAATGGTGCCTCTTACAGTGTCGAACTGAGCTCCTAGGTATATTAGGCGTTGTGTTGGTTTTAGATGACTTTTTGCCAAGTTCAGGAGCCACCCAAAACTGGAAAGGGTGGAGATCACCTGTTCTCGATGGACCAGGAGCTGTTCCCTGCTTTGCGACAACACCAGGAGGTCGTCGAGGTAGTGGTAAAGACGTACCCCCCTCAGTCTTATGTGAGCTACCGTGGCCAAGAGGATTTTTGAGAAGACCCGGGGGGACGTTGTCAATCCGAAGGGGAGGCAGATAAACTGAAGATGATCTTGCCCTACTTGGAAGCGGAGGTATTTGTGAAACCCTTCCTCTATCGGGACGTGAAAATAAGTTTCCTTTAAGTCGATGGAAATCATCAAATCGCCTGACTGAATAGCTTGCTGAATAGTCGACAGCGTTTCCATCTTGAATCTCCCTGGCTCTATAAACTCGTTGAGGTAGGTCAGGTCTATATCTGGGCGCCAAGAGCCACTCTTTTTTTTTTTGAACCTGGAAGAGAGGGGAGTATATTCCCTGAAACCACTCGTCCCTCGGGACGCACACCACTGCTCCTTGAGACTTCAGGAGATCCACATAGGACAGTAGCACTTGCTTTTGATCTTCCGACCGGGGCAGAAGAGTGGGGACAAATCTGGGGGGCGGAGCACTGGAGAAGGTCCATCTGTGACCTGTCAAGACCGTCTTTACTACCCAAAAGTCTGAGATCGAGGCCACCCAGACGTGCCGGAAGAGGCGCAGCCGTGCCCCTACCCGACCCGCCTGGGCGGGCGCAATCTCAAAAAGACCTCGCCTGTTCACGGCCGCTGGATGTCTGGCCTTTAGTAGACTTGCGAAAAGATGTCTGGCCCCTGCTCCAATTCTTTCTGAAGTCCCTACCGGGCTTGTAGGAGCGAGCTTCCCTAGAGCGCTCCGGAGAGCGTCTTCTGAACTGAGGTTTCTTCCGGCCAAGAAGGCGCCTGTCCTGGGGGAGAAACCCCGACTTGCCACCCGTGGCTCGTGTTATGGCATCGTCTAGTTTATTGCCAAACAGCAAAGATCCCTCGAAAGGAATTTTACACCAAGCTTGTTTGGAAACGGGGTCAGCAAGCCAAGGACAAAACCATAAGGCCCGTTTGGCCGTGACCGATGACAGCATAATTCGCGCCAATAGGCGAATCAAGTCAATGGATGTCTCCCCCAAGAACACCGCCACTAGCTTTAATTCTGCAGCTGCTGAACTTCCTGCTAGCTCCTCTGAAACCCCTTTAAGGAAGGAATCCACATTCTCCGTCCAGGCCTCCATGGCTTTTGACATGGCTGCCAGAGCAAAAGCAGGTTTGCAGGCCGTTCCGGCCAACCCGTAAATCCTCTTCAAGTCTTGGTCGATCCTTCTTTCAAGACCATCCTTGAAGGACACTGCATCTTCCAAGGGAAGTGTAATATGCTTAGCTAGACGCATTAGAGCTGCGTCTACAAGGGGAGCATTCTCCAGATACTTCACCTCTTCTGACTTGAAGGGATATAATCTGGAGGTCTTATTTGTCATAGAGGACTTCCTGTCCGTCTTACTCCATTCCTCATCAATGATTTCTTTTAGCTCAGAAAGGAGCGGGAAACTTGCGCGTTCTTTCCCCAAATGCTTGAAGAATTTCTTCTGCTTGGCCGGGGGAGTAGAGGGGTCCTCCCATTTAAGAGCCTCCTTGATTGCCTTAATTAAAGGTGACACCATACTGAAGTCAAAACCTCCGACTTCCTCTTCTTCCTGAGGATCATCGCCTGAGGAGTCAAGGGAGGCCACGTACGGCTGTGAAGTGCCCGGATCTTCACGGGATTCATCATCCGGGGGGCCAGATAGTGTAGTAGACTGGCTCAATGTGTGGGGAGGATCCAGCTCCTTCAGGGACTGCTGTACCACGCGTTTGACGAGAGTTTCCAGACGCTGGTTCTCCGATTCTTTCTCCCTGGCCGCCCGGGCATAGCAACGGTCACACAGTGACTTGCCCTCCGGAACTCGTGTTCCACATCCCCAGCAGGCTCTACGGTCAGAGCGGCTGTGGTGGCATTGAGAGCGGTGTCTGGAGGAGGAATGAGAGCGTCTCCCCTGGTGGTGGTTTCCAGACGTAGAGTCACGCCTGGATCTTGAAGGTGACTGGTGTTGTGGCCTGGCAAGGTCTCTGTCATTCTGGACCACAATCTGAGGGTCCGATCTGGAAGGGCTGGGAGAAAAAACACAGTAGGGAGGGGAAAAAAGGCGAGACCAACATCAGATAACGCAATTCACAATGCGACTGACTCTCAACCCCTCCCCTCATAAGCACATACCTTGTGCGTGAGGGCTGGCCACTTAAAGGCGGTGAATTGTCCATGACTTCCATATGAAGAGCGACACAGTACGGTTAGTCTGCAGAAAAAGGCGGCCTGAACGGGCCGCAATACCAGTAAGAAAAAGGGTCATTCTGCCCCACAAATACATTCAGAGTACACTTGCAGCGTGTGTCCAGAAGAAAAAACCCTTCTTATAACTGGACGTAAACCTAAAACTTATTCAACCTTTTACAGAAATTTTTTTTTTTTTTTTTTTTTTTTTTTTTTTTTAAAGGTAAATATATATAAATGGCGTTTTTTTTTTTTTTTTTAAAAGCACAAAGTTTAATCAGGCACTCACCTAAAGCAGACCAGGGCTGGAGATGGGGAATAAAAACCGCTCCACTCCTACTCACTGTGAGGCATTCCCACTGTGAAGGAGTTCATAAGCCGAATTTAAATCCCCCGCCCATGACGTCACCGCCCGACCTCGCGCCTGCACCGTCGGACGGTGACCGTACTGCGCATGTGCGGATTGCCGAGCGTTCCGCCACTCTGCGCACGCACCAGCCAAGCCTCGGACCCGAGGAGGCTACCGCGCATGCGCGAGCAGTGTGGACGGCCGAACCCGGAAGTGCTGAGGCGAGCTGGAACGCACAAGCACTCCAGCCGCCATGAGGGGGAAAACGGTCCCAACAGAGACCGCAACGGTCAAAGCCAGAGCCAGAAGACCTAGGGGGAAACGGACAGAACACAGAAAAACCTGCCATGGAGAAAACACTTTAAGCTTCCGACCTTGCCAGCCGATGATGTCCCTGGACGTCCGGCATACAGAGGCGACCATGCTTCCACCAAAAGGGTAAACATCAGCCTCTACCTGCTACTCGCCCGCCCGTGGCTGGGCCCTGAGCTGCACCGCAAAAGGTATGCCATGATCCTGGATCCGTCTGACCGGACACGAACAACTTGTGTAGGTCCATTGGAGGAGGACAAAAAAGGAACGCAGTAGCTAGTGGTGAGTACTTATTTATGGGAATGGGGTCCTATAGCATTGGAGAGGAGGCGGGGTAAACCCACACGCAGGCTGCCATGGAGTCTGTCAGGAAATTTTTTTATTTACATTTTTGTGTACGTTCGATTTTCACCATTACACAAAAGACGCAATTTAAAATGTACAAATATTTGTAATTTATTAACTTAATACAGGTGAAGATTTTAAATTTAGTAGGAATTTAACAGGAATTTTGTAAAATTTGCTGTGTTTGTATCTGCTAATCATGATTTTAGTGTATTTTTAGCAAAAAAATTGTTTTGCTAAACACTTGCACAAATATTGTGGAGCCTTAAAAATCAGTAGCACCTTCTTTTTATTCTACAGGTCATGTAATTTCAGAAAATGTATGGTTTGGAGGTTAAAAGTGAGTGCAGGGCCTAGCAGTGAAAGGAGTAAAACTAATAGATGTCCTTCCACCCTTGTAAATATAATGGACATTATAATAAAAGATATACATGTCTGTATTACAAGTACTTGAAATAAATTGAACAAAATAAATTTACAATATTTTGACAAATAAAATATATGTCAATCTAAAGCCGCGTACATACGATCAGATTGTTGGCAGGGGATTGTCTGTTCACAGACTGTTGTCCTAAAATCTGACCGTTAGTACACTCCTTCTGACAAGTCTTGTCCAACTTTCGGCCATCAAATGTTGGATGGCAGGCTAGTAAATTTTCGGCGGACAACAGTCTGTTGTCTGATTTTCGTATCGACAGTACACAAGTCTGTCACACAAAAGTTGAACGTACAAACACGCATGCTCGGAATCAATGCTCACCAAACATGAAATTAGCAGAAGGGGCCCAAATGGTAGCGCTCAAGAGCTAAAAATTCCTCGTAGTACGTCACTATGTTCATGTTTGTTGGCTGACAATTGTATAACGTTAGTATGCAAGACAAGTTCCTGGCACACGCCCTTTGGACAAAAATCAGATGCTCGGTTGGCCAACAATCGCATCGTGTGTACGAGGCTTAAGACTTGAAGCTCTCACTAACCTTTTGGTCTCGAAGTAATGTATTTGTAGGGATTGCAGCAAAAGATTTGTAACTTGACTTGATCTTGTATGACTAAAAGAAACAAAATGATGTTGGGTTATTCCATTGTTTTACCCTCAGTCATTTTCTTTTATATTGTTTTGAGTGTTACTCTGCAATGTGGTTGTTCGTTATTTTCATCATTATTCTTAGTCTTGGTTTATAAAAAAGTATGATATGATAATGTAAAAATAGTTTTCACTTACATAATGAATGTTGATTCCAGTTAGCCACTTCAATGTCATTTTACTGTATTAAAGGCCAGTAAATACCCCACATCACAAAGCACCATAGCACATTATTATTTAAATGTGTAATAAACAGTTGTTGCTCTTTACTTAATTGGGTAGACAACAAGTTTTAACTGTGGTAGTCCGCTTTGTAATGTGAGAGGCAATGTAGTTATGGGAACAACTCCTTGTGCACTGGCCATGTTCCTAAATCATTCAGCCCTTCTTTCTTTTTTTTGTATTTACACACATTTAAAAAAATAACAAACAGGTTTATACTTACCTGCTCTGTGCACTGGATTGTCAAAGAGAGGCCTCAAACCTTCTCTTCTCGGGTCCCTCACCAGCGTATCTGGCTCCACCTTTCTGGCGAGTGCCCCCATAGGAAGCCTCTTTCTTTGGACCCACTCATGTGGGCACACTACCAAGCCTCTCTGTCTGTGTCTATGGACGCAGAAAGCGGGGCTCTGCCCCACTCCCCGCTTCCTTTGTTGTTGGCTTTGATTGACAGCAGAAGGGAGACAATGGCTCCCACTGCTTCAGCAAAGCCTGTGAGAACAGAAATTAAGGGGAAGGCCACTGTAGGGCAGCACAGTGCTAGATTGAATGAGGGCTCTGATAAGTGTAAGAAGGTAGGAGGGGGATACTACTACTTTTTTTTTTTTACCTTAATGCAAGGTAAAAGATGTTAAGGCTTTATAACCACTTTAAACTTACATTACAAATTCCTCTATCAGCCTGCAAATATACCACCCTGTACATTTTACAGATTTTACAGGTTATTTAATAAAACAAATAGCACCGAGGATATAAACATGTAATTTTCTATAGCTAACAGTCAGGGTTCAAATTATGTGAATACAGTAAGGTGATATCTGATTGTCTCAATACTAATATTTGGACTTGCTAAATAAACCCTAGAATTTGTTTTGTAAGAACTGTATAATTTCTTTAAAGTATATGCAAACAAAAGGAAAAAAATATACATTGCAGCTCATCAGTCGCTGTGGGGGTGGCTTTAATAGCTTTACATTTTTTATATAAGAAAATACAGGGTCCTTGTACCTCTGTAAACGCAACGTTATCTTCCTTCACACTACCTTCTGTAAACGACATATTCCCTTACCTCCTATAAAATTAAAATCAAGAGAGGAGGATGTGTTTGTAGTCCTAATCAGGGAAACAACATGGGGTGAAAATGCTGATTCTGATAGATACATCGTATACAGTAATACAGTAAGCGTTGTCTCCCTAGGTGCGTTTCTTGGAACACTAGGTGAAAATTAAGAATAAAACAGGAAAAAAAACGAATGTAGCCACCACCTAAACATGCAATATACTATACTGCATTTTTTTTTTTGGGGTTAAGATGCTCAAAAGATATATATTTATACATTGCATCTTTTTACTTTTTATGGCAAAATACAAAATATAGTACAACAATTTTCTATAAGCTATAGAAATGCATTAGTATTGTTGTGTTTCCCCTAAGGTTTTGCAAAACAACCATGCTTTTAAACGTTGTCACATTACTGGTGAATTTGAGAATTGTTTACAGCAAAATAATATTTCAATGCATCTGTATTGGATGTGCATGAGTCTGCATGGTAATCTGTATTTTAGATAAACAGATCATTTTCCACAGTTTTTGATATCCAAAATGTTGAACGCTATCATACATAGTTAAAATAGTTATTTCACAAAGCGATAGATAGATAGATAGATAGATAGATAGATAGATAGATAGATAGATAGATAGATAGATAGATAGATAGATAGATAGATAGATAGATAGATAGATAGATAGATAATTTCTTCAACTGAAAGATGAGACCTACCTTGTATCACTCTCTTTAACCAGTTCCCGACCGATTCCTGTAGATATATGTTGGCAGAATGGCACGGCTGCGCAAAGTAACGTACCCATACCTTATTTTGAATTTGCCGCCATGTGCGATCTCCGTGAGTCAGGTCGCGGGTCCCGCGGACTCGATTGCCGCGGGGAGAGGACGAACGGGGAGATGCCGTTGTAAACAGCATCTCCCCGTTCTGCCTAGTGACAGTGTCACTGGATCTCTGCTCCCTGTCATCGGAGCAGAGATCAGTGATGTGCCACACACAGCCCATCCCCCCTACAGTTAGAATCACTCCCCTAGGACATACTTAATCCCTCCCTGCCCCCTAGTGGTTAACCCCTTCACTGCCAGTGTCATTTACACAGGAATCAGTGCATTTTTATAGCAGCTGCAAATCAGCAATGGAGCATTCTGGTGTTTGCTAGGCAACCCAAAGAGGAAGCTGCCTCTGACCTCACCTGCCCAACTTTGAGCTTCCTGAAAGACATCCACGTGGGGGTGGTGAACTACCAGTCCCAGCGAGCCAAACCACTGTCTGAACAATAAAAACATGGAAGGAGAGAGTGCCAGCACCTGCCTAACGAAGGTCTGACGAAGGAGCCGCACATGCTCCGAAACGCGTTACCACCCCCTTCTCTACACTGACACCATCAGCCTTGTGTGTCCCGCAGTGAATACAGGCTTCCCTGCTGCCTCCTCTTTCCAACACGCATGAGAACGCTTTACAGCTGCTGGACGGCTCTACACTGCTCTCTACCACCGTGCTGAGGATGGACACATGCCACAGATGAGGACTCCTGATTTTATCATGTCTTTTAACACTCAACAATCTTGTAAGTGCTTTTAACCCTTTGTGCACTTTATTAAATTTGACATACTGCACTTAGAGGCGCCTTTCTTTTCCTTTTTTATAGCACTGATTGCTGTATAAATGACAATGGTCCAAAAAATGTGTCAAAAATGTCCTATGTGTCCGCCATAATGTTGCAGTCCTGATAAAAATCGCTGATTGCCACCATTACTAGTAAAAAAAAAAATTATTAACAAAAATGCCATAAAACTATCCCCTATTTTGTAAACGCTATAATTTTTACGCAAACCAATCAATAAACGCTTATCGCCAAATTTTTTTTACCAAAAATATGTGGAAGAATACGTATTGGCCTAAACTGACAAAAAAAAATTTTTAATATATATTTTGGGGATATTTATTATAGAAAAAAGTAAAAAATAATGCAATTTTTTCAAAACTGTCGCTCTTATTTTGTTTATAGTGAAAAAAATAAAAATTGCAGAGGTGATCAAATACCACCAAAAGAAAGCTCTATTTCTGGTAAAAAAAGGACGTCAATTTTGTTTCGGAGCCACGTCGCATGACTGCGCAATTGTCAGTTAAAATGACGCAGTGCCGAATCGCAAAAAGTGCTCTGGTCAGGAAGGGGGTAAATCCTTCTGGGGCTGAAGTGGTTAATGACCCCTTTCCATTTGACTGATTATTGACTGATTACTGTTAATTATAACAGTGTGGTTTTATCTCCTGCTATGTGCATGGACAATCAACATCTGCCTTGACACATTTAATGACAGTATAGTATTTGGACTATTGTGGCTATAAACACTGGGGTATATTTTCCTTATTGATCTGAGGAAGTCCCTTGGATCCGTGGTGAAATGTCTTTAAAAATGCAGAAAAGATCCATTTGAATGTGAGTTACAACTACTAGCTATACCTACTAGTGGTCTTCCTTGACTAGTAGGTGTCTTCCTCTGGTCATTACTGCCGCTTGAACATTTTGGTGTGAGACAATTGTTCACAATCTCATTGAGATATTTCACAATCTTAATGAGTCATGTGCTTCAGCATTTTGCTAGTTAGTCTCTAACTTGCTAAAGTCTATGCTCTATACCCCCTTCTTTTTGAATCATGCATCCTTGTGTCTTTTAGACAGAGCCCTAAACCCTAGTCTTATGTTGTTAAATTGTGTATTGTAATTTGCCCAGATCCTTCGCTGTTAGCTTTGTAGCACAGTGACTACGTGGTTAGCACTTTCACCTAGCAGCACTGGCGTCTCTGTCTGTCTGTCTGGAGTTTGCATATTCTCCTTGTGCCAGTGTGGCTAACCTTCGGGTATGATTTCCCCACCATGCTCCAAAGACATGCTGGTAGGTTAATTGGCACCTGTCTCAGTTGGCCCTAGTATGTGTATGTATGAATGTGAGTTAGGGACCTTAGATTGTAAACTCCTTGAGAGCAGGTACTAATGTGAATGTACAAAATATATGTGTAAAGCGCTGTGTAAATTGATGGTGCTATACAATACCTGTAATAATAATAATCTAGCTGCTTTTGTATGTATTGTGTACTTTGCTTCATTGTTGTTTTTACAGTTTTATTCACTATTGCTGTATTTGCTTTTTTGCTGAATCACATTTTTTATTATTCAACAATTTCCATTTATCTATTGCATGGCATCCTCATCACAGCCACTTAACTGTAACCACCCTATGAGAGTGGTTACCCATGTAGGGTATCATTACATCTGTCTGCCCTGTAAAATTTATGTAATAAACAAAGCAAAAGGACAAAGAGCTGTCTCTCATATTGGATACCAGAACTGTGGAGAGCAGTACCTTTCACCTCAAAGAAGGTGTGCTTTGACCTAACGAACCTACCTCATGCTAAAGAGCAAATTGGTTAAAAAAGCATTGTTCTACACACTAATTAGCAAAAAAAAAAAAGAATTTGTGGCTAGGTTCAAAAGGTCTGATAACACTAGTAAGCCTTATCCATAATAAATCGTAGTAGTAGTAGTAATTTTAGCGCAACACAAAGCTTGTAAATACTAGAATTTACCACACAAGATGAAGTCAATATGCACAATATATACCTGTTTATTTTCATGGTCAGAGCTTTGCGTTAATAAATTTATAGATCGCAGTTTGCAGGATCTTGACAAATTCCACTTTGGGGAACTCAAAATGCTAGTAGGTGATGTGCACACTGGGCTGTAGTTCCTTGATAACTCTTCAGAACCCTCAAAATTGTGTGTGTAGTTTGAACGTAATGATGGGGAAAATTCTGAATCTGCATTTTCATTAAATTGCTGGTAATTGTTGGGATAAGATGGAGGAAACCTGCATTGTTCTGTGATTTCCATGGGTGAAGTAGATCTTGCACAGTTCTGCTCTAAATTCTCACTCAAGCTTAAAGATGGCCTTAAATTGCTTTTGAAGGGCACATATCTTTTTACATGTGGCATTACATTTTGTTTTTGGCTAGTAGCATTTGAGAGTGACTGGTGAAAAGGTAATGGAGATGGAAATAATGTAACTCTTCTTGATTTGCCCAGAACAGAATATTTTTTTAAAGGTGTGTAAGACTGTCTGTTTAATGGTGGTTTTTCATTTAGAGATGGAATATTTTCTCTGCTAGAGTTTAATATTGTATTTGACTGGTGAGGCAGCTCTAACAATGGAGACACAACTCCTTTTCGAGAAAAAAATGACCCTGAAGATGATTTTAATAGTATGGACTCTGGAGAAAGACTTCTAAGAGACCTTGAATAGAATGAGGGTTCACTATGTAAAACATCTGAAGATGAAGGCAGATTTTGTTTTTCATTTTTTTCTTGGGCATTTAAAATTTTAAAGTCTTTTGGATAATTAAGAGCAAAACAAGATTGTGATTTTCTTGGTGGACTTGAAGTTCCTGCAGTCTTGTAGAAATGTGAGGTTGACTTAATGCCACAATGATATTGATTTGAATCAGGGGAAATGGTCCTATCATGTGCTGATTTTTTTGATTTTAGCAAAGATGTTAGAAATGAAAGCCGAGATGTAGCTTCAGGTCTTGGAACTGGAGACAAAGAGTCATTCATGCTACATATGGTTGAAGATGATCCAAAACATTGAGCGCTAATTGGGCTAGGGCTTCGACATAACGGGTGTTTAATAATTTTTATAGGCAGAGGTGACATAGCATTAGACCTTATACATTTACCAGGGGCAGTGTTCAGGCTCTGTATTTGTGAAGTCTCAGATTGCGGTGGTTGTGCATTTTGGGTTGAAACATTAAAATAATTTGATTCTTTTGATAGCAATGGTTCAGGAATTCTGTTAACATCTTCAATATTTTCATTTATATTCAC
Organism: Lithobates clamitans; assembly: GCA_037952925.1. Taxonomy (NCBI): domain Eukaryota; kingdom Metazoa; phylum Chordata; class Amphibia; order Anura; family Ranidae; genus Lithobates; species Lithobates clamitans. The sequence continues at coordinate 27,159 of JBBGZY010000075.1, read as the reverse complement.
AGGCACAGAAGGAATCATGCACCCTTTATACTTCAATATTCCTTTAGACGATTGTGATAGATTAGTTGATTGAAATCTGTATGCGTTCACATCAGTGGTAGGCAGAAACAAATGTTGCTAGAGGAAAAAAAAAAATCCGAGAAACAATTACAACCTTTGAAATAATTCTAATTACAGTTCTGTGATATTAATTTTTGTGCCATGCATGGCATTTGTAATTGAAAAGAATTTGAAGATTCCTGTAATTATGGCAGATGTTGACATTTTAATCGTTTTTTTTTTTCGTTTCTACTAAATCTCTAGTATAATAATGATGCAGCTCCCAAACATAGATTATTTGTAGATAGTATGTCTAACTATTGCATTTAGCCTAACAACCTGGGTCAGTATAGCCCAGACCCATATGGTAGAAAAGATCTTGTCAGATATAGATATTGGCCTAACTAAACAATTATATGATGTCATATTCAACTAGAAATATACTTTCCTGTAATAAGATTATCTTAATCTTACAGTGTCACGTTTTTCTCTTTACTCATTACAATCAGTGTTTTCTGATAATCTTTAATAAGATACTCGAACAAGAAAAAAAAAAAAAGATACAGATATTGGCATCTCCTAAACACAACTCTAAATCATAGAAATATACCCATCAATGAAAAATCGTTTCTGGGGCTCAACTATGTTCTTGGAGTTAACTGGCCTCACTGATGATCACTATCAGTCTGTTGGCACTTAAATTGATGTTCCATGAACTGAAAAACTGTGCAGTCTGAGAGTGCTATAATCATAAAGGCAAGCTGCATTATAGTACATTTATGTTTTGGGGTTTAGATATGCTTTAAAGCAGAACCCAGACTAATAAAGGTACAAAGTCATGAAAGTATACAGTACATTCATTAAAAATCATTACATTTATCTCTAAAAGCATCTATATGTTAGTACCTGAATTTTATTTTGCACCAGTCCCTTGCAAATGCCCTGTGTGCAGAGCTCAGACTGGGAGAAGAAGAAGCAGTATAAAGTGATAATAAATAAGGCTACATTGCTATAACACAAGAAACATGTTGACAAGAGGAGAGAGCAGAGTGACAGAGAGATGAAGTGATCAGTGTGCTTCTTCTCTTTTTACTCTCCAGTCAAAGACTTGGGAAAGGGACAAGTCATAGCTGATTGCGTCAGTAGAAGAATGAGTAAACAAAATACAGATCCCTTTGCAGGTAAAACAGCTCTCATATACATATTTTATCTGTATGTTTAGCTGTTTTCCTGGAGTTAAGCTTTAATGTACATATTATGAGCAGTGATACCCATTTTAATGCTTAATAATGCAGAATGTTTTATCATTTATATGCAATCAGTAGAGGACATTTTAAGATTGAAACATTACTTGGTAGAGAATAGTTATTATGGTCAACAATGCACAATTTCATTTATTTCGTGTTGGGTCTGTTTAAAAAGGCATGCCATCATTTTTATGAATGTATTTGAAATCCATGTAATATAGCTCACAAAACAGAGGTCCTATATTTAACTATACATACATATATTGTTATATGTTATTTCTATGCACATTTGCCAAAAGTATGACATTTTCTGATTTTATCTAGACATTGCACACAAAAACAAATGTGCAGATTGTATTAGGTATGACATCTTTTCAAAGAAACTATTGCAAGTTTAAGAAATAAATTGTACCTTCGGCTCCTGGTGCCCCAAGTCAGGGCTGAACTCATGTAGAGCTTTAGCATCATTGAGTTCATTAGCATATGCTTCTGCTAGAGCTGCTTTGGGCTGTGTTATTGTTGATTGCTGTGCTCTTATGAATTCATTGTCCTTTGCTCCTTTCTTCTTTTTTGTAATTTTTTCATCTTCCCCATCATCAGAGTCCATTACTACAACAAATTTTGCTATGAAAAGGTCATTATGTTTTATTTCCTCCAAACTGTTTGATGCAGCCGCTTCCTTTGAAAAACTGTTCCCAGATCTCTGTTTGTGAAACACATCCAAAAAACTTTCAGAAGGTTGATGTGGATTAATCTCCGAGTTCCTTTCACATTCTGCAGCCTTTAAAGAAAATAAGTATGGTAGCTTGTTAAATATTATGATAATTGAAATCTAGTGCAAATTTATTTTAATATTTTTTTTTAGTGACACACTTCATAATCTTTTTAGTTTTAATTTGCCATTACATTATGATTTTATACATGTTGTACATACATAGAATTGAATAGGATTAATGAAATAAAATGTTAATTGATTTAACTATAAGTATATCAGGATATTTAGGCTGTGATTCAGCTCAACATAATTATCACCCTTGTGAATAATATATGGGATATATATTTTAAGGTTAATTTATTTAGATGTATTTGTAGTAACAGGTAGATGTAAGTAAACTGTAATGAACATGCCAGAATTTGACCCAGCTCACCCTGATACACAATTGTGTGGATCAAGGCAGTACTCATTTAAAAGGGTTACCCTTTAATATGAATTTCAATATTAGTTATTTGCTACAGAATTCAATAAAGATACTTTACCATAGTAATCTAGCTTCTGTTGCTTGTGTGTAGTGTTTATTTGCACACCACTTGTCTACAGCCTACCCGCCTTTAAAAATGGCCCTTCTGTCATTATTTCAATGTGTTAATAACATGAATATGACATGGGTCTGCTACAGACCTCTCCTACAGAGCTTTAAAAAATGAAACATTCAGGGACATTCTTCTGCTCAGCCTATGAAATTATCTCCATCATGCACATTGCCATCATAAATAACTATGAAGTGTCATATTATATTTAGGTGACATGATGATTAAATGGAAATCAAAATAACTTTTGGCAGCTATATATAGAGATTTAGGGGAACAGCTAGGCAATACTAAACGCTAAAGACACATAAAAATTAAAAAAAACCATAGTAACATGGCAGCTCTGTCTATACTTTCACTTCACAGATAGGGATGAGCAATTCAAATGCATTTTTGGTGTGACCTTTGGTCCCTTGTCAGGATCCCAAAGAGATATCACTATTAATTGCCTCAGGGAGTTGGGGGGGGGGGGGGGCAAACAAACGATAATGATACATAACAGTATAGAAGTATACTTCTGTATTTGCTCCTATGCAACTAAGAATTATGGTACTTCCTCATCATTACTGCTTTAATAAAAATACTGTAATTTATTCAGCTCAAGACAAGTTTTATCTGATATTCTTCAAACAGTAGTCTCTCACTAAAACAGAGTGCTCACCGCACTATAAAAATATTAACCTTAGAGACACAGGTCAATGTAACCAAGGTTAGACAATAACATTTTCTGTGCATGTTCAATCACAGTTTCCACACTTGTTGTCCAACACGATCCTGCATTCCTGGTCTACAGTATAAATAAATCTTTCCGCACCCCTACAGCTCCATATCTGAATCTTAGATGGTGGCATAGATACAGATGCTCAAAAGTGCTTAGAAATAACTGTGGCTGCAGCAAGAAGGCATATACAAATAATTTGGAACCCAAGTATTACTATAGAAAACATTAAAATTGCAAAAATATTTAAAAGAAATGTGGAAGAACCTGCTATATACTGTACTTATTCCATATACATCCCATGTATATTTATCACCTGTAGAAGACAATGTTTTCAGGAATGTAAGATAATGAAAAGTAATGAGTACCGGTAAGTAGAAAAATGTTATGGAATTGGCACCTTGCCCAACATTTAATTCAGTTTTTATAAAGTAATACCTTTTGTGTTACTGTTACTTCCGGGCCTAAAATAAATTTAGGCAGTTCATCCTTTCCAACCAACACCTGACTGGGAAGTGTTCCAATGGCAGGTACAAAGGTAAATGTCAATTGGTTTGTTCCTTTTTCTGTCGATGAAGCCTGGAATAAAATGAATAATAATGATGATGATAATAATAAAAATATGATTAATAATAACAATGATGAGGATGATGATAATAATAATAATGATTCTTTAACCACTTCAGATCCGGGCCATTGCCAAATGACGGCAACAGCGCGGATCTACATTGCCGGGACTACATCTTTTGACGTCGTCCCGTGCACCACGAGCGGCCTGCGCACCCGGTGATCGGTGATCAGCGAGTCTATGAGACTTGGTCCCGACCCCTTACCACATGATCAGCTGTCAGCCAATGACAGCTGATCATGTGATGTAAACAGAGCCGATAATCGGCTATGTTTCCTCCTCGTGCTGACAGCGTGAGGAGGAAAAGAAAACCCAATCACCGGAGGCCGTGAGCGGGACATCAGACCCGCTCACTGCGATCATCTGCCCCCTGCCAGTGACACAGCAATAGGCAGCAGTGCCGCCTACCAGTGCCCACCAGCGTCACCCATCAGTGCCCACAGTGCCATCCATCAGTGCCCACAGTGCCACCCATTAGTGCCACCCATCAGCGCCCACATCAGTGCAACAACAGTGCTGCACATCAGTGCCACCTATCAGTGCCCATCAGTGTCACCTACCAGTGCCCATAAGTGCCCATCAGTGCCGCCCATCACTGCCCATCAGTGCCACCCATCAGTGCCCCCCATCAGTGCCACCCATCAGTGTCCCCCATCAGTGGTACCTATCAGTGCCCATCAGTGCCACCTATCCTTGCCACCCATCCCTGCCACTCATCAGTGCCCATCAGTGGCCATCAGTGCCACCTTATCTGTGCCCATCAGTGCTGCCTTAACTGTGCCTATCAGTGCCGCCCTAACTGTGCCTATCAGTGCCGCCTTAACTGTGCCTATCAGTGCCACCTTATCTGTGCCTATCCGTGCCCATCAGTGCAGCAGTGCAGCCTATCAGTGCCCACCAGTGCCGCCTCATCAGCGCATATCAATGAAGGAGAAAAATTACCTGTTTGCAAAATTTTATAACAAACTATTAAACATGATTTTTTTTTTCAAAAATTTCCATCTTTTTTTGTTTGTTTAGCAAAAAATAAAAACCCCACCTGTGATTAAATACCACCAAAAGAAAGCTCTATTTGTGGGAAAAAAATGATAAAAATTTCATATGGGTACAGTGTTGTATGACCGCGCAATTGTCATTCAAAATGCATCAGCGCTGAAAGCTCAAAATTGGTCTGGGCAGGAGGGGGGTTTAAGTGCCCAGTAAGCAAGTGGTTAAAGAAACAAGTATGTTTAATTCTATTAGAAATTAATTATTTTAATAATAAAATAGTTAAAATCACAAATCATCTTAAAAGTATCATTCAGCTGCACCTTTTATGTAAAACAATGCATTATTTAATACAGCAATATGAAAAAGACTTAACCCCCTAATCCCTAAAGCAGCCTTCACTAAATGGTGGACCGCGATCCGGATCTGGACCAACTGACAGCCAATACTGGACCGTCAGCCCACCAGTCTACCGCACTGGATTTCCACTGAGCAGCACTAATTGGTGACTAGGACCACCGGCATCCTAGCAATCAATGACGTCATGTGCGTGCTCCACCCCCTGCAGTATGCTTCTTCTCCCAGCCCCTTCCTACCCGGCTGCAGGGACATGTCGGCTAGGTACAGCGGGCATGCTGATGTACTTTACTAATGTATAGGCAGACTCTGATGGGGCAACCGGTATGTAAAAGGGCACTCTGATGAGGACACCTGATGAAAGGGGGTACTCTGATGGGAGCATTTGATCTAGGAGGGCACTCTGATGATGACACCTGACGTAAGGGAGCACTCTGATTGGGACACCTGATGTAAGTTGGGACCCTGATGGGAACACCTTATGCAAAGGGAATGCTCTGATGGGGGCAATTGATCTAAGGTGTTACAGTGATGGGAACACATTATGTAAGCAGGCACTCTGATAGGGGAACTTGATGCTTTGAGGGAACTCTGATAGGGACATAATGCAAGGGGGCACTCTGATGGGGACAACCAACTCTGAGAGTATATTTTGATTGGCGCTCCATTTTGAGTTAATCTGATTGGGGGCACCTGATATAATGAGGTACTTTGATAGGGGCACCTGATTTAAGGGGGCACGCTGATGGGGACACCTTATGTAAGAGGGCAATTTTATGGGACACCTGATGTAAGGGGGTACTCTGATGGGGACACCTTATTTAAGAGGCACTATGATGGGGACACATTTTTTTTTTTGCCACTTACCAGTTCAATCTCGTCCCTACTCGTCTTCACATCATTGTGGCCTTTTATTCAGATTTTTACCACATCATAATATATTAGAAAAATTCTATTACAATTTACATCATCCTTTAGAACAGAAATAAGAAAAATTTAAACCCAATGAGGCTCTTTAAGCTTAATATCTAGTTCCTTCTCCCATTTCTTAATGAATGGTGGGATCTCCCTCCCCTTTATTTCTATTAACACTTTATAGATCTTAGAGATCCCCCCTCCTCCCAGTTTTCTCCATACAGATTTTCTCCAAAGGCCGTAAGTCTCTAGCAGATCTGATGGGCCGCGGGAGTGTTTTAATAAAATGATTTAATTGGCCATACCGCCATGGGTCTATAACCAGCAATTCGCTTTTATTTTTTAATTCCTAATATGTGCATATTTTGCCCTGTTTCATAACGTCCTTTAATTGTGCATCCTCCTTTAGAATCCACTTCCCAAACAAGTCCTCTATCCCCGGTACGAAATGTTCTGTATTCTTAAGTGGAATTAAAGGTGAATTAAACTCCCAGTGCTCCCTTTTGTGTAAGTTATCCCAAATTGTTAGTACATGTCTGGTGATGTCCTGTGTTTCCGTGCTAAGTTTCCTAAATTGTGGTGGGATCCATATCATCTTACCCATTGTGGCTTCACTAATTGTGCTTTCAATTTTGACCCATCGTTTTTCTTTATTATTTTTAACCCATTCTATTATTTGTGACATAACAATTTCCTGATAGTACTTGCTAATATCTGGTGCCCCCCACACCCCCTTCTCCTTATCTTTACCTAACTGTGTGAAACTTATACAAGGTTTTTTCCCTCTCCAAATGAACCTTAAAAACAAAGTGTGCAATGTTTTAAGATAGACTTGTGGGAGTGAAATTGGGAGCATTTGCATCTTGTATATAATTTGGGTAGGATAACCACCTTATATATGTTGATTCTCCCCCCCCCCCCCCCTGATCTCTTGTAACTCTATTTAACTCTTTTTTGATCTCATTGAGGAGTGGCACAAAATTAGCCTGGTATAATGTCTCCCTTGATGTAGTTATTTTAACGCCTAGATAATTAAGTTCTTTTTTCCCCCCATATAAATGGGAAGTCCTCTTAATAAGTATTTTCCCCTGGTTTGCTGTTATTAATGTCTAACGTTTCGAATTTGGCCGGGTTTACCTTAAAATTAGATAACTTCCCATATTCTTTTAAGACTGTGATCAGATTTGGTAGAGTAATCCTTGGGCGGGTGACATAGAATAAAATGTCATCTGCAAAGGCGGCCAGTTTATGGACTTCTTCACCAATTTTTATCCCACTGATGTCTGGGTTTTGCCTTATCTTTACTAGAAGGGGTTCGAGCGCCAACACAAACAGTAATGGGGAAAGTGGGCACCCCTGTCTTGTACCATTAAACATTTCGAATGGCTCTGAAAGTACACCATTTACCTTCACTCTCGCTGTGGGTTGGGTATATAATGCCTTTATCCATCTGATTCATCAATTGACAGAAGTCCTGGGGCTCCACTGTCTTTAATTTTCTGCACTGCCAGGAGAGTTTTAATACCATTGTCCCTCCCCTCTCTTCCTGGTATAAACCCTACCTGATCTGGGTGTACAATCTCATTTATTATCTTTTTCATCCTTTTGGAAAGGATTTTAGCAAATAATTTTGTATCTGCATTTAAGAGTGAGATGGGCCTGTAGCTGGAACAGAGTGTGCTATCCTTGCCTTCTTTCAGGATAATGGTAACATTGGCGTCCAATGCTTCCTTCCTCATCTCCCATTTATCCCCAATACCGTTCATATAGGAACACATCTTGGGGATTAATTGGTCCTGAAATTTTTCGTAGTATAATACTGTCAGGCCATCGGGGCCAGGGCTTTTGCCAGCTGGTATTTCCTGCAGTATTTTTTTTAACTCCTCTTCTGTTATGGGGGCCTCTAAAGCACTCTGTTTAGTTTCTGCAATTTTAATTAATCCTATATCTTTTAAGAAAGCTTTTATTTTCTCATGTTTATTTCTATTCTCTTCTTGGGTATCCTTCTTGTTTATTGCATACAGCCCCCCGTAATAGTCTTGGAAAATCTTAGCAATATCTCTGGATCTATGTATAAAATCCCCTGTCCTTGTCTTTATTTTTTCTATATAGTTTTCTTTTTTTTCAGTACCTTTGCCAGAAGTTTACCCGGTTTGTTCCCTCCTATATACCTTTCTTTTTTTATTAAATTATATACTATACATGTTTCTTGTTCCACTATATTCCGCATGGCCTCTATTTTCCCATATAGCTTTAACAACACCTCCCTATCTCCCATTATCTTGTGTTGTTGTTCTAATTCAGAGATTTCTTTTGTTAAGGTTAATTTTTCTTTTTCAGTTCTTATTTTTTTCTCAGATCCAACCATAATTAGAATACCCCTGATATAGGCTTTGTGGGCCTCCCAGACGGTAGCTTCTGAGATGTCCACTGCGACATTTTTTTTAAAATACAGTTCTAGTTCTTCCTTTATTTGGGTCTCAATTTTTTTATTATATAGAAGGTCCTCATTCAACCTCCATATGTTACTCTTTTTTTGACTCTCCCCAATTTTAATTTGTAAACTCACAGGCACATGATCTGATAGGGTTGTTATTCCAATATTTGTGCTAATCACAACCTCTAATAGCCAATGCTCAACCAGGAAAAATTCTAATCTAGAATACGTCGCATGCACGGGGGAGTAAAATGTGTAATCCCTTTCGTTGTTGTGCTGCATCCTACATGCATCTACAAGTTGGTACTGTTGTAGTTTCTTTTTCAATTTATTCATTCATGCTCCACCTGTCCCCCATGCATGGGACGTACTGTCTCTTCCTGGTTTGTATAGAAGTTAAAAGTCCCCTGCTATAATAGCCATAGCCCCCCCCCTTCTTAAATTCCATGAACTTCTCTAAAGCCCCCAGCAGGTATCTATTTGCGTTTTTGTTAGGGCCGTAGATGTTTGCCAGTGAGCATTCAAATCCGTTTAATTTTCCTCTCAAAAAAAGATAACGCTCCTCAGGGTCAGTTATTCTCTCCTCTAACTCGAATCTTACCCCCCGGCAAACCCTATGGCTACTCCTTTTGCTCGACTAATAGGTGAATCTCCATAGTACCAGACTGGGAAATCTTTTGAAAAGATTTTTTGACTCTTACTGCAATAGAAATATGTCTCCTGCAGTAATACTACGTCTGCTTTAAGATGTTTCAATTCACCCATTATGTTAGCACACTTTATGGGAGAATTCAAACCCCGAACATTATATGAAATTATGTTCAGGCTAGACATCCTTACTTACTAAAAGTATGAGTTTTCTGTTTCAAACCATCCGTAGGAGTAGGGGTCAATATCATGAATACCCTCTCTATCCCACCCCCCAATCCCTCTCACCTCTCACGCCCTCCTCCCCCTCCCTTCCCCAACATTTCCCCCCCACCCTCCCACATAGGGAAAAAAGGCCTCCCCATGGCCCAACTAACCGAGTCCCCACTTACTCCACCCGGCCCCTCGGTTAAGCCCCTAGAGGTTGGACTCGGGTTGGACACTGCTGGAACCATTGCTCCCCCCAATTTTATGGGGGTTCCCGTACCCGTTCCCCCCCACCACTCCCCCCGTACCAAAGACCCCCCTTAATATAGCTATTTCAAACACATTTTAAGCTCCGGTTCTTTTTTTTTTTAGTTCCTTGAGATTTCACTTCTTTTTTCCTTCTGATCGTTTCGCTTTAAGGACGGGTTGCCATGCTTGCGATACTTCAGAGCTTTCTAGATTTTCAATTCTTTCCCACCAGCCTGGGATTTCTAATATTAGAACATTTAAATGATTACAGAATTTTGGTGTGTCTTCTGGGAATCTTAACGTTGCAGAACAGCCTTCTTTGCGTCCTAATAGGCAGGCTGGGAACCCCCATGAGTATTGGACATTAAACACTTTAAGCTGGACAAGCAGGGGTTTCAGGGTTCTTCTCCTGGCCAGAGTCTCTGCTGCCAGGTCTGGGAAAATCTGCAGGGTTGTCTCTCCATATTTCACTGGTTGGTTAATTTTTAGGCATGTCTTAATCTGTTCTTTGTCTTGATAGTTATGTAATCTTGCGATAACATCTCTTGGGACATCCCCTGCAATTTCTGCGGGTTTTCTAATCCGATGTATTCTTTCAAACTTAATTTTACTATTTGCACTCGATGTATTAATCATATGCCCAAAGATTTTATCCATTTTTTCCTGCAATATCTCCTTTTCTCCTTGAATCTCTGGAAGACCTCTGATCCGTAGGTTTTTCCTTCTATTCCTGTTCTCTTGGTCTTCGATTTTGTATAATATATTCCTCTGATCTTTCTGCATCTCATTTATTTGTACCTTGAGTTTTTTTAGCTCCTCTCCCTGCATGTCCAGCCTTACTTCCATCTCTTCCACCCTTTTTACTATGTGATTCATATCTTCATGGATGGTTGCTATTTCTCTTTTTATGAATGTTTCCAATCTCGCAAACATTTCTGCCATTTCACTCTTGGTTGGTAGCTGTTTTTCTTGCTTAGGTTCCATTATAACTTCTTCCTCTGGTCCCATGAGTAACCCGTTGCTTGCTGTGGGGAATTTTGCGTCTTCAAACTGCTTTTGCGATCCGGTCTTTTGGCTGCTTTCTGGTAGTTTACTTTTGGCCCCCATTTGTTTACCTGGGCTTTCTTTGCTCCCTTCTTGTACCATATATTTTTTAATGGTTCCATTGCTGGCACTTAACCTGGGAGGGTTCGCTACAGCTCCTTTCACTGATTTACCTCTCATTTCTTAGTACCAAGGGCATTTTAAAATCAAGCAATTTGGGCAGGCAGCCCACACCCGTTGCAGGCCCAAATGCCTCCGCCTACACAGGTAAGTCTATATAGTTATCGTTATTTCGCAACTCAATATCCTCTTGCACTCAGACCAAATTTCATATGTAGGCAAGTCTCTGTATTCTAGCTTAAATCCCGTGACTCTTTTCCTGCTATTTATTCATTTATTTTTATTTTTTCCGGTTGTCCCAGTACGGTTTAATTCTCACTCCAGATGAGATAGAGATAGCCAAATTAAATTATTAGGAGGTCACCCAACCTGCTTTACCATCAATGTGTCAATATCAGTCTATATCAGTATCAATGCCCATCTGTAACCGTGACTTAAACCTTTTTTTTTAACCACATATCCACATATCATTACACCTGAGTCTGTCAGACACCGTGTTCTTAGATGAACTATTACGACAAGTCCCACATGATACAGTCAATTGCTTGTTTTACTTGCCGTTCCTGTAGCTCTGATCCACGTCACAAGCGACACTCCACTCAGACCCTATGCTTGTGCAGGCTCCCAGGGTCAGATGCCATATCCCATCTAATGGGATATAGACTCAGCCCGGCTCTCAAGGTACACTTAGTGCGCACGGGGACAGGCGCGCGTGTGTAGCTTTGGAGGAACGGGGATCTGCCACTCGTCCCGGCAGCGGTAGCGGCGATGGAGCCCGCCCGTGGCGGGAGCAGGCACGACAGGGGGGGTCAGCACAATAATGGGTTAAGTGCAGGACCCCCAATCCCCCTTTAGGTTTTGGCCTGAACATCATATATCTATTGACTCTTGGTCTAGATGGAACCCAGATACATTTTAGGATGCCTTGTTGTAAAATACAAAAGATATGGAATAGAACAGGGACCAGTAAACCCTACAGAGTTGAGGGGGATTTCCAGAGATAAGACATTTTTATAACATTAATCCTTCCTATCCTTGAAATTGGAACCATTTTTGAGAAGTTGTTTAAAGCTCAATGCACACTGGATGTTAAAATAATGTTATAAAAATGCCAGTAGCTTTGCAGTGAGTCTTTCAATGTTTTGAAACGTTTTTGCAATAGCGTTTATTAGCGTTTTTCCGCGTAAGCGTTTTTTAGCGTTTTTTGTATCTTATTTTTTATTTTTTTATTTTTTTCAAAGCATCAAAAACGTTAAAAAATGCTGGTGAGCCATGTTTATTGACGTTTATCAGCGTTTATGAGTGTTTGTAGTTTTTTGTGGTCATAAAAACAACTCCTGAACGCGATTTTATGGCGTTCAGAAAACAGCCCATAAACTCCACTGCTGATAAAAAGTTCAAAAACGTCCATGACACATAGGATAACATAGTGTGGAGTTTATGGGCTGTTAAAAAAAAAAATGCCCAAACTCCAAAAAACGTCCGTGAACTCCATGGAGCCTACATGTTAATGCAGGATAATTGGTAAAGACCATTATAGTTTGCAGTAAAGGTGACTCACAAATGTAGAATGGACAAAACCCATGGGAAGGGATAATTACATTTAAGGTGTTAAAAAAAAAATGAGAAACACTCATAGCACAGGATTTTATTTGATTGATTGTTAGGCCAGAGACAGACATGAATGTGTACAATGAGGACAAAAGGTTAGGCAAAGACATGTGAGAAGAAGTAATGAACATCAAGATAATATCAAGAAATGAAAAAAGCTTATACTGTACATACATTCAACCCAGACTTCTAGTGCTAACATGTGCATGCCTGGGAGGGGAGAATCCTGGTGAGAACCATATATGATGAAAAATAGAATGATTAGAATCTATGATATTTAATCAATGCCTGGGGTTGGATGTAAATGACCTGAGTCCAAATAAGGAATCCATCCTCGAAACCCCATTTCCAAAGGACCATAAAATAAGGCCATGAGAGGGAATCAAACGCTTTCTGCATGTCAAGTGAAAGCCTTAAAAAATTCTTGTTAGTGGTTATGTGCTAGCTGTTTAAAAAAAAAAAATTACAAACACTGTCTATCAATTGACATTTAGGAATAAAGTAATTCTTAATTAGGCAGCCAAGAAAATTGTTCAAGAGTTTTTCAAGAAGGGGACAAGAATGACAGAAAACTTTTTGTAAAACAAAACAGAGAATACATTAAGGCCTGTCTGCTTGCCCCTTTTGAAGCTTTTAATAGCCATGCATGCCTCCTCTTTTATGATATCAGAATCCAGTGCATCCCAACACAGATCCAGGAGAGAAACTAAAGTAATATACAGTAAACAAGAGAATATGAGATCTTTGCACTTGGGGGCAGCAGAGAGTCAAAGTAGAGGTTAGCCAAGTGAAGTTGAAACTTATCTAGCATCTTGACAGGGTTACTGCTGCGAACATTTAGGCTGGGTTCACATTATTGGCGGAGAGGTTCCCTCACCTTTAATATTATTTTAAGACCAATTCTGAACTGGCATACAGAGGTACACCAATATTCAGAACAGGCCATGCCTGTGCTGGGAAGCTGTCATATATGCAGAGGCGGCTCTAGGCTTTGTGAGGCCTTAGGCAAAACTTATACATTAGGCCCCACTCATAAAAATAAAAATAATTCAAGCAGTAAAAATGAATACATTGAATTGTACAGTCTACAATGAAATGGCAATTCACCCATGGCCAGTCCTCAAGGATTCCAGCATGTCATTGGATCATATCACACCAGGATATGCACTGTAACACAAGTTCCCTCTGTATAGTGAACGGCACTTACTAGACAGCTCTACGTTATGCCCAAATTTCACATTACCTAACAAAGGCCATGGATCCATAATCTATTTTCCTAAACCTATGCCCCATACCTGCTGTGGACACAGCCAATGCATTTACTATGGTCAGTGAACCTGAATACAGAAAAGCACTAGCTGAATTTCTTTGTACTGCAGTGTCAGGAAAAGAGAGGAGAGAAAGAGGGAAGTAGGAAAATATGTGAGAGAGTAGGGGGGAAGGGGGGGGGGGAGAGGTGGGGAGAAAGAGAGAAAAGGGGAGCAAAATAGTGTGGGGGTGAGAGACAAAGAGAGGGATGAGTGAGGAGTGGAAATAGAGGTAAGAGAAAGGGGGGAAGAAAGGGAGGGGAGGAGCGAGAGGTGGGGTGAGAGAGAGAGAGATAGTGGAGAGAGAGAGGGGATAGTTGGGAGAGAGGAGAGAGAGGGGAGTGAGAGGGGTGAAGAGGGAGGGGGGAGAGAGGGGAGAGAGAGGAGAGGGGCGAGAGGAGAGAGAGTGGGGAGAGAGAGCGATAGTGGGGGAGAGAGAGAGTGGGTGAGAGGGGGGAAGAGAGATGGGGACAGAGAGAGGGGGGAAGAGAGAGGAGAGGGGGGAAGAGAGAGGAGAGGAGAGAGAGGGGAGAGAGGAGAGAGAGGGGAGTGAGAGGAATGAGGATGAAGAGGGAGGGGGAGAGAGGGGAGAGGGGAGTGAGAGGGATGAGGATGAAGAGGGAAAGGGGAGAGAGGGGAGGGGGGAGAGGGGAGTGAGAGGGATGACGATGAAGAGGGAGGGGGAGAGAATAGGGGAGGGGTGAGAGGGGAGAGAGGAGAGAGAGAAGATTGGGGAGAGAGAGGGGAAGAGGAGGAGAGGGGGAGAGGGGGAGAGGGGAGAGAGAGTGGGGAGAGGGGAGGAGCGAGAGGTGGTGAGAGAGAGAGAGAGCGATAGTGGGGGAGAGAGAGGAGGTGAGAGAGGGGGAAGATAGAGGAGAGGGGGGAGAGAGGAGAGAGAGGGGAGTGAGAGGGATGAGGATGAGGAGGGAGGGGGGAGAGAGGGGAGAGAGGGGAGGGGGGAGAGAGGGGAGAGGGAAGTGAGAGAGATGAGGATGAAGAGGTAGGGGGGAGAGAGGGGAGGGGGGAGTGAGAGGGATGAGGATGAAGAGGGAGGGGGAGAGAATGGGGGAGGGGTGGGAGGAGGAGAGGGGAGAGAGGAGGGAGAGAATGGGGGAGGGGTGAGAGGAGGAGAGGGGAGAGAGGAGAGAGAGAAGATTAGGGAGAGAGAGAGAGGAAGAGGAGGAGAGGGGGAGAGAGGTGAGAGATTGGGGAGAGGGAGAGGGGGAGAAAGGCGGGAGGGAGAAGGGGGGGAGGAAGATGGGGATGAAGAGAGGGGAAGAAGGAGAGAGAGGCGGAAGAGGAGGGAAGAGAGAGAGAGGGATGGGGATGGAGGGGGGAGAGGAGGGGGGGAAAAGAGGAGGGAGGGGGAGAAAGGCAGGAGATGGGATGAAGAGGGGGGAGAGAGAGGCGGAAGAGGAGGGAAGGGGGAAGAGAGGGATGGGGATGAAGAGGGGGTCACATGGAAGAGCAGTGGTTTGCTGGGTGATGAACAGATCCGTCATGTATCAGTGTGCAGAAAAACGGATCGTCCATGGCATTGGACTCACCCCAATCCCCGAACTCATCAGACTACCGACACTCTGAGCAGCCTCTGCATTGCTGGGGTGAATCCAAAACACACGTGGGGGTGGGGCTTCACCAAGCAGTCAACCCCGCGGTCTGCAGCTCATTGGTCTCCGGACCGAGCACGGCGAGCAGTGAGATGTTTTGCCTCCGCTGGCCACGCCCACCTGTCAGCGCTCCAGCCCACCTATCTGCAGGATGTGCAGAGGACAGAGCGGGTGGTGTGTGAGCTGATTCCAGCATCCTCATAGGCAATCATAGAGGACCTGTACAGGACAGGCTGAGCTGACACCCCTCACCTCCCCTGTGATCACTGGTGCGGCTTTTTTTCTTACAGGAATCATAGCGGCACGGGGGCCAGTGACTCACCTCGTACAGCGCTGCCCAAGTCCATAAAAGAGATGAGAAGGTGGCGGGGGAGAGTCTTAGCAGACAGTGCAGTCCCGGTGTTCTAGATCGGTCCCGCCCATCCGTAAGCAGCGCAATCCTTTCCGATGCTGGGCTCTCCTCCTCTCCTATTTTCAGGCAAATTAGACGGTCCCGAGGTCCCTGTGAGCACGAGGCCTTAGGCGACCGCCTAATTTGCCTAATTAGAGAGCCGACTCTGCATATATGTGACAGCTTCCAACACAGTGCTGTAGCCCCCACCTCAATTAGCAGTCAGCTGGAAGATTCCCTGACCAAAAGCTAAATGCAAAAACTAGGGCTGGAGATACAGCTGATACCATTACCCAAATATGGGCACTGTTTACATTTTGGAAATAACTTGTCACTGGGTGGGCAGAGACTGATAGGGAACTGATAGAGATTAGTGATAGAGATTAGTTCCTCATCAGGTCCACTCCACTTCTGAGTGACAGGTCACAGCAGTGGGCGGGTTCGAAAGCTGCTATTGAACTGAATAGTGACTATGGACTTAGCTCCGGGAGTGGAGTAAATTGTATTGGGGCATGGCCTGGTGGGAGCCTAGGCTGAGGTTGTCTCTCTCATACCACCACAGGACTCAGTGGATGTGCAGCACCAGGCATCTTTCCTCTCCCTTCCAGTGACTATTGATCTGCTGTCATGTGCTTTCAATTTAAAGTGGAGTGAACCTGATGGGAACTAGTCGCTCAATTCCATTCAGGTTCCACGCACCCCTAGTATAAAAATCATGGGCCAAACACCTGTCAGTGTGACAGGCACAGTCTCTAGGGTGGGAGGGAAGGAATGCACTCGGGAAGGAGAGGCGTAACTAGATTCTTCAGGGCCCCAGTGCAGGAAATCATGATCCTGACCCTGTCCCAGATCCCTTTCCATCAGTTCTGGGGCCCTTGCCACTAATCCAGGGGCCCTTTATCAAGATCCCGCAGCTGGACCCTTTCCTATATTCTACATAGGGTTGCCACCTTTTCTTCAAGTCAAACCTGAACACTTTAGCAGCACACAGTACATTTTTTTAGTAGTATACACTATGCATATATTTGAAAAACTATGTACAGTGGTCAGTGTCACTCCCTTCATAATACAGGAGCCCCCCCATAGAGCCCCCCATTAGATCAGAACCCCCTTATATCAGTGCCCCCCCTTAGCGACCCCCATTAGATCAGAGCCCTTTTAATTCAGTGCCACCCATCAGAGACCCCCCCATTAGATCAGAGTCCCCTTATATCATTTTCACCCTTAGAGAGACCCCCCCCATAAGGTCAGAGTCCCCCTATATCAGTGCTCTCCTTAGAGATGCAAAAAAACTTGAAAAAATGCAGTGCAACCTCCCCCTATAATTATGTTTATTCATATGTGAAAAAATAATTGTGGATGATGGTGCAAACCCTCAAGGGTAATGCAAGTATTAATACAGTCCAATATTATTCAAACATATATACTGTGCAATCTTGATACACATAATACTATATGAATAGTGGTGGAAACCTCCAGTCCATTCCAAAATGTGTTATGCTAATATCCAAATCAAAAGGACTTTATAAGGACTTTATAGAGTGTAATACTTGTATTACCCTTTGGGATTTTCATGATCATTCACAATTATTTTTCACATATGAATTAATATAATTATAGGGTGAGGTTTCACTGCATTTTTTAACGTTTGGGAAGACATATCAGTGGTAAAAGCCCAAAATTATGTTTATTTACTAAGTATTAAAGTTTGTATTATATATCAGAGTCCCCTTATATCAGCGACCCTCCCTTAGAGAGCAACTGTTGGCCTCTTCAAGGGCTGCGCTGATGTAAGGGGACTCTGATCTAATGTGGGGGGTCTCTAAGGGGGGTGCTAATAAGAAAGGGACTCTGATTTAATAGGGGTCTGTAAGGGAAGGTGCTGATAGAAAGGTCACTGTGATATAGTGGGGGCCCTAAGGAGGGGGTGCTGAAATAAGGAGAAACTGATCTAATGGGGCAAGGATCTGTAAAGGGAGGTGCTGACTGCTGATCTAATGGTTGGTCATCAACCATTAGATTAGCAGTCAGCACACCCCCCAGAGTCCCCCATTAGCTCACAGTCCTCTTATATCAGTGCCCCCCCCCTTTCCCTAGAAACCTCCATTAAATCAGAGGAACCTCCCTTATATCAGTGCCCCTGCCCTATTTAAGACCCTCATTAGATAGATTGCCTTACCAATATAATTATAGGGTGAGGTTACACTGCATTTTTTAACATTTGGGAAGACATATCAGTGCTAAAAGCCCAAAATGATGTTTATTTACTGAGTTTTTAAGTTTGTATTATATACCAGAGTCCCCTTATATCAGCGACCCTCCCTTAGAGAGCAACTGTTGGCTTCTTCAAGGGGTGCGCTGATATAATGGGACTCTGATCTAATGTTGGGAGTCTCTAAGGGGGGTGCTAATAAGAAAGGGACTCTGATTTAATAGGGGTCTGTAAGGGAAGGTGCTGATAGAAAGGTCACTGCGATATAGTGGGGGCCCTAAGGAGGGGGCTGAAATAAGGAGTCCCTGATCTAATGGATCTGTAAAGGGGGGTGCTGACTGCTGATCTAATGGTTGGTCGCTAACCATTAGATTAGCAGTCAGCACACCCCCCAGAGTCCCCCATTAGCTCACAGTCCTCTTATATCAATGCCCCCCCTTCCCTAGAGACCTCCATTAAATCAGAGGAACTTCCCTTATATCAGTGCCCCTGCCCTATTTAAGACCCTCATTAGATAGATTGCCTTACCAGATCTCGGGACTTACTCAGGAGCCGTTGCAAGTCAAAAGGTGTGGGAGGCTTGGAGCCAGAGTTGTGGGGTGGATCGGCTGTGAATCTAGCGCTCTTTTCTCCTCTCCAGTGTGTGCAGTGTCATCAGTTGCTAGGACACTGGCGATCCCAGCAACCAATGACTGCAAAGCAAATGAGATCACTGAGGCGAGGAAGAGGCATCCAGCAGGGGAAAAGGCACAAAACGCAGGAAGGCAGGCGTTGCCGGCAAGAGCGGAGCCCAGCGTTGCCATCTTGGGCCCCCTCACAGTGGTAGACGTCCAGGGATTGGTCGCAAGTGCAATCTTTGTAGTTCCGACACTGGGAAGGAGTGTGCAGTATGGACATTCCTTCCCCAGTGCAGACATGGACAAATTCATGTACCTGACTGTGACAGGTACTTTAATTGGGCGCAAGCACTGACACGTTTGGTGCTGCACCCAATGAAATTCTAACAGGTGTCTCCAACACCCTTAATGAATTCCCCCATTGTCTTTATGTTAGTTTTAGATGTTTGCAATATACTGGTTAGGATGGTCACAGTTATGTTTGGTTTATAGGAGTTGAGAGCACATTTTAATAACATTTATGTTTGGGTATTTGTATTGCTACTATTAACATTATGATTATGGTATATTGCATTTTTTTTATATTTTTATTGTTAGTTCTTCCCAGATAGGTGCTCCTGCTGAACATACTGTATATTGTTACTATAATTGTAAAATCTGTATTTATTTACATGTGCTTGTTAGTTTATGCACCAACCTTAAATGGTCTTTACGTGTCAAAGGAGTTTTTGATGAGCTATGTATTGCTTTTAGAGATTAGGGTGTTAGGTCATTTTTATATTACTGTCTTTTTCATATTAAATTTATATTTTTTTTTATGCAAGCAATCTGGCTCATTGGGGATTATGGTGGTTTTATACAGTGGCGGAACTACCAGGGTCACAACAGTCACACTTGCGACCAGGCCTTGGCGTTCCACCACTGTGAGGAGGCCCCAAGACCCAGCATCTCCCCCTGCACTTCTGGCTGTCAGTTCACTATGCAGATAGGGGGTGGGAGGGGGCGATTGGCAGTTCTGTGGTGCCTGCAGGCTGCGGGATCTCCCTGCAGCTAGCAGTTCACTTCCCAAGTCTATACAGTGGAGAGGGGGGCTTCTGACCCAGATAGGTATCGGCTTTGGTAAACAAGTGGCTCGCTATGCTTGTACACTGCAGCCAATACCTGCCTGGGTCAGAGGCCCCTCCCCTCTCCACTGTTTAGACTCAGGAAGTGAACTGCTAGCTGGAGGGAGATCCTGCGGCTTTCGGACACTACAGAGCTGACGATCGTCCACTCCCGCCCCCCTCCACTGCATAGTGAACTGCAAATGAAGTGATCTGAAGTGCAGGTGGAGATGCTGCGGGCACCATAGACTGCCATCATTGCTCATCTGAGTGGCCATGGGGTGGAGGTGGGGGTAGGGTACATAGATGTGCTGGGGGTTGGAGATGCACATCAAGTGGGTACAGAGCAGAGCTTTGTTAGGCCCCTTTTACATTGGTGGACTGATCGGGTCTGCCTGTCTGTTTTTCTGGCAGACACAATCTGTCCATTCATAGCTCTCTATGGAGTGGTGGATGTCAGTGGACATGTGTCTACTGACACCTGGTCCGCTAAAAACAGATGGATGGGAGATCCATTCCCCATCCATCTGGCAGATCAGATGGAAATTGACAGATGGTCCGTTTCCATCCAACAGCCCCATAGAAGGCAGCGAGCTGTGTCCATGTCCACTCTGCATCAGGGTAGCGGACACGTACCTGTCATCCGCTTGTTCAGCGGTGATTAGTGGAGAGATCAACAGCTGAGCAAGCAGATCACGTTTACGGGTCAGCCCTATGTGAAAGGGGCCTTATGGGGTGTGTGGGGTGCCAAATTCACTTGCTGCAGTGTACAATGGTGTTCTGGAGAGATACAAAGGATGTTGGGAGGTGCAGAGCTGTTTGTGTGGGGGTTGGTACGGAGGTGTGGAGGGTGCAGAAATGTGCGGCAGAGTACATAGATGTGCTGGGGGTTGTTGAGGGGTTGAGGTGTGCTGGGGATTACAGAAGATGCTGGGAGGTGCAGAGGTGTGTGTAGCAGAAAGAAAAATAATTTGGGTTTTGGACTTTTTTGGCACAAAAATCACTAAGGTAGATATAGGTTAAAATTTAATTTACTAAAGAGTATATTTAAAAGGACTGAAGGTAAAAAAGGGGAGAATGAATACAGAATTCAGGTATAAGTCACACATTTACAGGTTATACACTCCATACATAGCTTAATGGTGCAATAGTTGATTGAGTATTAATTGGGGGTACCAATCCTCTTAACATACGGTTCTAGTATATTGGCAAATAAGCTATGCGGTGATAACAGCCAGTGTCTGGGGTTTGCTCGACATGTTGCAGGCCGCAGGCGCTTCTTCAGGAGCACAGACCTGAGTACATCATATTTGGTTTGTAATTGTGTATATAGACTGTAGAGATAAAAATGAAGCCAACAGCCTCTTAGCTAAGTATTTAGAGCATCCAATAGTTTGCTAGGGTAGTGTCATAGAGTCATTTATCTGAAGAAAATCCAATCTCCATTTAAAAGTCAGTCAGGAAATGTGGTAAGATTAAGTAGATCTTGCCTGTGTAGGAGGTTATTGTAGATCGGTAGTCAGACTTTTAGGAGACCAAACTACTGATAGCTGGGCGTCAGCAAAGTAGCTCCACACAGCTGCTCAATTTGGAGCGACTGGTTATGTGGATTGAAAGGACGTGGCACACGTAACAACACAGGTATCCACATGACCACTATGTGATGATACCTTTAAACATTTAGTCAGAGGTGTGTGTATGTGTGTGTGTGTGGGGGGGGGGGTGGCGGAGGTGTGCTGAGGGTTAAAAATAGCTTGTTGGGTGTATGGAGGCATACTGGGGGATAAAGAGGATTCTAGGAGGTGTAGAGGTGTGTGGGGGTGCAGAGGTGTGCTGGGGGGGTATGGAGGATGCTGGAAGCTGCAGAGGTGTGTGTAGAAGGTGTAGCGATGTGCAAAGGGATACAGAAGTGTGGGGGGGTACCAAGTGTGCTGGGGTTACAGGGGTTATTTCGGAGGTACAGAGATGTGCATGGGTTATAGGGGCAAGCTGAGGGGTACAGAGGCATTCTAGGGGGTGTAGAGCTGTGCAAATGGGTATGGCATTAGATTGTTCTTGTAGAACCACGCCCATTTAAAAATGGCCCACCCTCAGTTAGGATACATTCTTCACCTACAATGGCTAGCTGGCTGGCTGGCTGGTCCTCCCCCCCCCCAAAAAAAAAGTGTCCCTGAAATTTTTTGAAAAGGTTGGCAACTATTTAGGAAGGAGTTTCTCAATAAAGGGCCCCACGATGGGAGTAAAGGACCCTGTATCAATGGCAAGGGCCTTGGGACAGAGTCAGGGGGTCCCTTCATTGTTTCTTGCACCGGGGCCCTAAAGGATCTAATTACTAATTACGCCTCTGGTTTTTTATCCAGTTTGTCCTTGGCTAGCACAAAGGTAGTCGGGTTATACTGTAATTTGGGGTAACAATAACATAATATTAAAACCATAGTTTAAAATGCAGTATTAGTTTAAAATGTCAACTAAAATAAACAGTGATATGGATATTTAACATTTGACTATTAGTAAATTGTTTTATGCTCCCAACATGATTATTCAATAAACCTTCAATTATAAAATGCTAAGAAGCAAGAGCAGATACTTTTCTAGTAACCTTTAGTTAATTTTGGACTATTTGAGAAAATGATACATGTTATAGAGTGAGGAGGACTTACGCATTATGTTTACTAATGATTATTATTTTTGACATGACTTGTCAAATGGATCAAGATTTTACACTTTCAAAGGTCCAAAGTTCTATAATGAATAAAACAACTTGCACTTATCTCTAAATCACAATAGTCACCCAGCTTTGTTTTTCAGTTACAATAATAATAATAATAATAATAATAATAATAATTTAGAATTTTTTTTTACATTAAAAAAACTATTCTTACCATAAACACTTTCAAAACCATTGTCATACATGTAGCTAATTAGTTAAAATGTTGAAATAAAACAAACTGCAATATGTGTATTTGGCATTTGACTATTAGCAAGCTGTTTTACTCTATTAACATGATTATTTGATAAACCTTTAATCATAGGATGCTAAGAATCTAGAGTAGGTACATTTCCAGTAACCTTTAGTTCATTTTAGAATATTTAAAAAAAAGATAAATGTTAAAGGGTGAAGAGGACTCACACATTAAAATGTCTACCGATGATAATTATTTTTGACATGACTTGTCAAATGGATCTAGCTTTTACACTTTCAAAGGTTCAAAGTTCTATACTAAATAAAATTACTTGTATGGATCACTCATACAGCATTGTTTTCACTTTTAATCATTAAAATAACATTGCATACAACAGACTTCTGATTATGAAGCAAAGCTGAATTGACATGTGTTCCCAAGCTATTGAGTTGGAAGTGGCAATGGAATTATGGTGTGCCCCCTCCCAATAAACAAATCTTTTCATGACTAAAATAGAGAATGAGTACCTATCTAGGGGCACATGCACTATAAGATTTATGGTCTATTTATGGTCTATTGTTTCTTCACTGATGAAATTGTGTTTATCTGGACTGCAAGTGAAGAGTAGGGATGAGCACTGGCTCTTCAGATGTTCATCTGAACTCCAGCTGTTGCAAAACTATGAGTCCCATTGTCACAGACTTTGGGCTGCAGGAGAACCATGGCCTGGACAACTCTGTATTATAATGTGTTCTTAAGTTATCCAGAGCGAGTCCCTAATTGCTTGTGGCTTCTTATGCAAGTTAGTCCGGGGAGACGGACTGTCTAAGGAGGTCATTGTTATGATAATAGGACTAGCTCTACTGTGTAAGGTGACCTTTGTCTGAGATAATGGGAGTAGCCCTTATCTGATGGTTTGCTGTATAAATTCAGTCTGTTTCTAAAAATAAAGCAGTTAATATTCTGGTGTACTCCAAGACTGGTGTTGTCTGGTCCTTGGGGTTTCTAAAGCCAGATCCACATTGGTTTCGTGTTCCAGGACTTGGAAAGCAGCTTCTTGGCGGAAATACCCAACAGGGTGTCTGGCGTCCATCACATTTGGTGGCAGCAGTGGGATGCTTTCTTGTGCCTGGAACATCCAAACCACCAACGGGACCTTGTCAGATGGATCTTTGCTACTCCAGCCTTAAGTGAAACACACTCAAGAATCTGCTGGAATCAAGGGACAGAATGCCAGCAACAAGTCAAAGGCAACTCTAATTGCCAAGTTGATAGAGAGTGACCAGGCCAGAGACCGAAGCAGAGGGCCAGCTATGGAGGGGTCCAGGATGGCCGAGCTCCAGCAAGAGATCCAGTGGCGGCTTTTGCTATACAGCACCACTCCCCCCCAAGAAGTGATCACCCAGATAATTGCAGACACGACACGTCTGAAAATGCTTGAGGTTCAGAAGGAGATTGGGGGTACTGCAGCTGTAGAACGGGGTAGCCGCAAGAAACTTCCCTATGCAGCTTTCTGACCCTTCCAGGATGGGGTGCAAGCGGACTATCACGGTACAAATACAGAAGGATAAATAGCAAAAATACAAAACACCTATATATAACACAAAATTTATTTATACAAAAATAAGTATAAAAAGCATATAAAGATACAAACTCTATAAAGATGTGCACAGATAACATGGAATATCGACTAGTTTTGCGGGGAGCCCGCTTCATCAGGAAATGTATCTGTGAATAAAATACAATACAATCAAAAATACATATATTTTTTCAATAGGAAAATGTGGGAAGTAATACCAGGATATGATGGGAAGAAAAGAGGGGGAGATGAAATAAGGGTGAACGGATGTAAGGGGCTGCTTACCCATGCTGATGTGCAAACAGAGCTAAGGCCAGTCCCGGCAAGGTCTCCCGCGGTGACTGGGGAAGACACAGAAACGGCCGCGAAGGAGCAAGGATCTAAATGGATGATGAAAGGGTATACATGAATAATGCAAATATGTTGTGTGTCTATGGGCCAGGGGGTGGTAATAAGTGTGTAAAGCACCAGGAATGGAAAGGACCAGAAGGGGTTAAAAGGAACCTGATGCCAGGAAACCCACTTTAGGAAAAAGGAAATGCACTCGGAGGGGGGGGGGGACAGTGCAAAAAAAGGGTGTGAGTGGGTGAGAATGAAGAGAAACCAGAAAAACCTGGTTATAACTGGAGAGTAACAAGAAGTATACATTAGGAGATACCAATACTGAGTGCATAAGGAAACCACATTACATGCGTGAAGAAAATTGTGGAGTAAAAGGAAAATGTGTGCACCAGATAGAGGGGCGAGTGAAGTGACTAAGCACAGACAGTGGTTAGTGAAGCCCAAAACACACACCAGAAGCTAGATGCATGCAGATGGTGAAAGTAAAAGCAAAGTCAATAGATACCTATATCAAATGATATGATGTGAAGAAACTCGGATGTAAAGTTCTATTCATAGACCAGCAAATAAATAATGAACTGGAACGAAACGATAAGCATATACTTAGGGTATAAACTATATGTCTTTTAAATATCCATTGTCTAACATTCCGGCTCAAAGTCTGGAAAATAAAAATATTAAATAAATAGGATCATCTAGCTCGTCCATCTGCATCTAAAGTTAGATAGATGCGGTGGGCAGATAGCACAAGGGAAGTGTAAGAGACTTACTGTAAGTGCTGCTGGTCAAAGAACCATCCGAGTTCCTCGCTGGCCTGTGAAGACTGCGGAAACACAGCGCAGCTTAAGTGTCTTCCAACCCCCGACGTCACAACAGCGCCAATCGTGGGGTGAAGCGGCGTTGCGGGGTCAAGGGTCCCACAGGGAGCACGCGCGACAAGGTCGCGCGCGCCTGCACACAACGTCTCGGGGGGGCCAGGACGATGCCGTGACCATGCAGCTGGCGCGGTCAATTGGACACCATCCAGCAAAGCCAAAGCGATGCACGCGCACAACAAATCCAGGCACGCGCGATGGCTAGATTGAGTCCACATAGGACTCAATCTGAGATATGTGCAAGTGGTAAGTGGGGTCCCATAGAAGTGGGGGAAGGAAGGGGGAGTTAGTGGAACCCACAACATGACCAGGGAGCCTGCCAGTCGCCGCGAAAGAGACAACCGCCGGGAGAAAGGCCACAATAATCCGAGAGCACACCCACAAAACGGGACAGAAGCCCTAAATATGAAAACAATTTATAAATCATGAATACAAAGCTGTACATAATTTATTAAAACAAAAGAATTACAATGCAAATCTGAACATGTCAAGGAAGGGATAGGTTCATCAAAAGAAATATATGAATGGTGATGGCATATACAAATGATATAATAAATAGGAGGTGGTTGGACCAGTGGGTCCAAGACCAAAAGCCCTTGATGGTAGACAAAGCAGTGGAACTAGCCGACCAGCATATGTATACCCGGAGATTCCACCAACCCAAGCCTCACGGCATCTCCAGACCACCGCCAGCACCTGTCCATATCCAGCCATCCACCCAGCAGTCAGTCACCCTCCCTGCAATGGCCCGCCGGCTATACCCATCAAGAAGACCGGGCCTCGCTGTTATGGGTGTAATCAAATGGGACACCAACAAGCTAACTGTCCTCGAAATGTCAATGTCACTTCATGGAACCGTGCTGTCTTTGGCACAGCCCAAGCGGCTGCTCATTACCTGGAAGCCGCCCCACCATCTACCTCAACTGGCTAGGGTGAAGAGGAATTTGGGCTACTCCATGAGGTGAACCCGATACAAGCTGATGCTGATGACAATCGCAGGCATCACTGACAGGCCTTATGGCTGCATGGGCGACCTGCCTAGGACTCAGGGACAGCGGAACTATTTTTACTTTGGTTCAACCCAGGATGGTTACAATGACTGGGAAAACTGGAAGGTCCATAGCTGTGCGAGTGGCTGGAGGCAAAGTTTTACGCATCCCAACTGCCAAAGTGCATATGGATTGCGCCTTGGTTACAGAGACATGGAAGTTGGAGTTATAAGAGATATACCCGCAGATGTACAACTTGGAAATGATTTGGGACATCTTTCTTCATCTTTCCATGTGGATTTATCCCCAGAAGTCTTCCCTGTGACCACACGGCAGCAAGCAAGGTGAGCGGAGGAGGCACTCGATGATGGGACCCAGGTGAGGCCTAACTTCCCTAACCCTGACCAGAGTGTACCTCCCTTTACCTGGGCTACCCTGGCTGACTTTACCCAGGAACTACTATCTGACTCAACGTTAGCTAGTTACCGAGAGAGGGCAGGGATGGACGCCAGGGGATTAGAAAGGGAACGGATAGCGTGGGATTGGGAATTACTTTATTGAGTGACCGAAGGGAAGGGATCTCATCCAGTGCTGAGCTGGTCATGCCGCAGAAATATCGGCGTGACCTGCTTAGCATCGTATATGATATTCCCCTATCTGGTCACTTTGGAGTGACCAAAACTGTTCACTGTTTGACTTAGCTATTTTTCTGGCTA